>JARQOC010000002.1:305006215-305686546 GCA_033576535.1 Allobates femoralis | reverse complement strand
GTCTGGCCCTAAGCCTCACACAGGCCTGTGGTCTTGCCTGAGCCTCACACAGGCCTGTGGTCTGGCCCTAAGCCTCACACTGGCCTGTGGTCTGGCCTGAGCCTCACACAGGCCTGTGGTCTCTCCCTGAGTCTTACACAGGCCTGTAGTGAGGCCCTTAGCCTCATTCAAAGCTCATTCAGGCCTGTAGTCTGGCCCTGAGCCTCACACAGGCCTGTGGTCTGGCCCTGAGCCTCACAAAGGCCTGTGGTCTGGCCCTGAGCCTCACACAGGCCTGTGGTCTGGCCCTGAGCCTCACACAGGCCTGTGGTCTGCCTGAGCTCACACAGCCTGTGGTCTGGCCCCGAGACTCACACAGGCCTGTGTCTGGCCCTGAGCATCACACAGGCCTGTGGTCTGGCCCTGAGCCTTACAAAGGCCTGTGGTCTGGCCCTGAGCCTCACACAGGCCTGTGGTCTGACCCTGAGCCTCACACAGGCCTGTGGTCTGGTTTGAGCCTTACACAGGCCTGTCGTCTGGCCCTGAGCCTCACACAGGCCTGTGGTCTGGCCCTAAGCCTAACACAGGCCTGTTGTCTGGCCCTGAGCCTTACACAGGCCTGTGGTCTGGCCCTGAGCTCACACAGGCCTGTGTCTGGCCCTGAGCCTCATACAGGCCTGTGGTTGCTAAAGACGTGAAAGCTACCACTTCGGGGATAGTTTTAAAAGAATCTTTTATTTTATTCTTTTTAAAAATGACTGGTCAAGTCTAACATAGTATACAAAGAGTGAACAAACAGGTGTATTATACAAATTCGCTGAAGGACAACAGCACAAAACAATACATGTACCCCTTCCTCTCCCTATGTTTGCAAACTACCTGTCAGTGGAGGTAAATCACCCTAAAGTTTCGGGTGCCCCCACTCCACGGCGGCTCGCCCTATGATAGCCCTAGATACTACGGGTATCAAAAATAGCAACAATAGAAAGTTGTCAGAGGATGCATACAATATGTCTGGGTAACAACAGGACACAGAATCGGGCCAGGGTCAACTTAACTCAAATAGTCTCCCTAGTCCTTTGATTCCACGCTCGTCCACAGTGCATTCACGTTCTTCCTTCAGTTGTGACGTTAAAAGAAACGTTAATGAATCTCCATTGTTTCCATCTTACGCGTTTCGCCTCAGAAATTCAAGATGAGGCTCATCAGAGATCTTTTTGGAGTTTCACAACAATTGCCTGTCACTCTTTTTTCACGAACAAAGAATAGATCAAGATATTGTATCGCTTCAAAAGAGGGGTCCCAGAATCGGGGTCACGGGGGTGCATTCACTAACTCCCGGAGACAGTGTATACAGTGGTGGGCATCCGGCTACTGTTAAAGTCATGGACACTCAGGTTTCATATCAACCATATTAATGTAGGGTAGAAGAAAACCATTTCCCTTATATACTGGAAATTACCAGAGAAGAAGATACTTCAGGCCCATAAGCCTCCCATAGAGCTAAAGTGACTCCATATGTGTCTGATTCCAGGGTGAAGTGTCCAGCCTGGACACTTCACCCTGGAATCAGACACATATGGAGTCACTTTAGCTCTATGGGAGGCTTATGGGCCTGAAGTATCTTCTTCTCTGGTAATTTCCAGTATATAAGGCAAATGGTTTTCTTCTACCCTACATTAATATGGTTGATATGAAACCTGAGTGTCCATGACTTTAACAGTAGCCGGATGCCCACCACTGTATACACTGTCTCCGGGAGTTAGTGAATGCACCCCCGTGACCCCGATTCTGGGACCCCTCTTTTGAAGCGATACAATATCTTGATCTATTCTTTGTCTCGTGAAAAAAGAGTGACAGGCAATTGTTGTGAAACTCCAAAAAGATCTCTGATGAGCCTCATCTTGAATTTCTGAGGCGAAACGCGTAAGATGGAAACAATGGAGATTCATTAACGTTTCTTTTAACGTCACAACTGAAGGAAGAACGTGAATGCACTGTGGACCAGCGTGGAATCAAAGGACTAGGGAGACTATTTGAGTTAAGTTGACCCTGGCCCGATTCTGTGTCCTGTTGTTAAACAGACATATTGTATGCATCCTCTGACAACTTTCTATTGTTGCTATTTTTGATACCCGTAGTATCTAGGGCTATCATAGGGCGAGCCGCCGTGGAGTGGGGGCACCCGAAACTTTAGGGTGATTTACCTCCACTGACAGGTAGTTTGCAAACATAGGGAGAGGAAGGGGTACATGTATTGTTATGTGCTGTTGTCCTTCAGCGAATTTGTATAATACACCTGTTTGTTCACTCTTTGTATACTGTTAGACTTGACCAGTCATTTTTAAAAAGAATAAAATAAAAGATTCTTTTAAAACTATCCCCGAAGTGGTAGCTTTCACGTCTTTAGCAGCTAAAATAAATCTACCTCACTCTCCTATAAATTTAATTATATTTATCATACAGGCCTGTGGTCTGGCCCTGAGCCTCACACAGGCCTGTGGTCTGGTCTGAGCCTTACACAGGCCTGTGATCTTGCCCTGAGCCTTACACAGGCCTGTAGTGAGGCCCTTAGCCTCATACAACCCTCACACAGGCCTGTGGTCTGGTCTGAGTCTCACACAGGCCTGTGGTCTGGCCCTGAGTCTCACACAGGCCTGTGGTCTGGCCTTGAGCCTCACACAGGCCTGTGGTCTGGTCTGAGCCTCACACAGGCCTGTGGTCTGGCCCTGAGCCTCACACAGGTCTGTGGTCTGGCCCTGAGCCTTACACAGGCCTGTGGTCTGGCCCTGAGCCTCACACAGGCCTGTGGTCTGGACTTGAGCCTCACACAGGCCTGTGTCTGGCCCTGAGCCTCACACAGGCCTGTGGTCTTGCCCTGAGCCTTACACAGGCCTGTGGTCTGGTGTGAGCCTCACACAGGCCTGTGGTTTTGCCCTGAGCCTCACACAGGCCTGTGTCTGGCCCTGAGCCTTACACAGGCCTGAGGTCTTGCCTTGAGCCTCACACAGGCCTGTGGTCTGGCCTGAGCCTTACACAGGCCTGTGGTCTGGCCTGAGCCTCACACAGGCCTGTGGTCTGGCCCTGAGCCTCACACAGGCCTGTGGTCTGGTCTGAGCCTTACACAGGCCTGTGGTCTGGCCCTGAGCCTCAAACAGGCCTGTTGTCTGGCCCTGAATCTCACACAGGCCTGTGGTCTCTCCCTGAGCCTTACACAGGCCTGTAGTGAGGCCCTTAGCCTCATTCACAGCTCACAAAGGCCTGTGTCTGGCCCTGAGCCTTACACAGGCCTGTGGTCTGGCCCTGAGCCTCACACAGGCCTGTGGGAGGCCCTGAGCCTCCACACAGGCCTGTGTCTGGCCCTGAGCCTTACACAGGCCTGTGGTCTGGCCTGAGCCTTACACAGGCCTGTGGTCTGGCCCTGAGCCCTTACACAGGCCTGTTGTCTGGCCCTGAGCCTTACACAGGCCTGTTGTCTGGCCCTGAGCCTCACACAGGCCTGTGGTCTGGACCTGAGCCTCACACAGGCCTGTAGTCTTGCCCTGAGACTTACACAGGCCTGTGGTCTGGTCTGAGCATCACACAGGCCTGTGGTCTGGCCCTGAGCCTCACACAGGCCTGTGTCTGGCCCTGAGCCTTACACAGGCCTGATGTCTGGCCCTGAGCCTCACACAGGCCTGTGGTCTGGCCCTGAATCTCACACAGGCCTGTGGTCTCTCCCTGAGCCTTACACAGGCCTGTAGTGAGGCCCTTAGCCTCATTCAAAGCTCACACAGTCCTGTAGTCTGGCCCTGAGCCTCACACAGGCCTGTGGTCTGGCCCTAAGCCTCACACAGGCCTGTGGTCTAGCCCTAAGCCTCAAACAGGCCTGTGGTCTTGCCTGAGCCTCACACAGGCCTGTGGTCTGGCCTGAGCCTCACACAGGCCTGTGGTGTGGCCCTAAGCCTCACAGTGGCCTGTTGTCTGGCCCTGAGCCTCACACAGTCCTGTGGTCTGGCACTAAGCCTCACACAGGCCTGTGGTCTGGCCTGAGCCTTACACAGGCCTGTAGTGAGGCCCTTAGCCTCATTCAAAGCTCATACAGGCCTGTAGTCTGGCCCTGAGCCTCACACAGGCCTGTGGTCTGGCCCTAAGCCTCACACAGGCCTGTGGTCTGGTCTGAGCCTCACACAGTCCTGTGGTCTGGCCCTGAGCCTCACACAGGCCTGTGGTCTGGCCTTGAGCCTCACACAGGCCTGTGGTCTGGTCTGAGCCTCACACAGGCCTGTGGTCTGGCCTTGAGCCTCACACATGTCTGTGTCTGGCCCTGAGCCTTACACAGGCCTGTGGTCTAGCCCTGAGCCTCACACAGGCCTGTGGTCTGGACCTGAGCCTTACACAGGCCCGTGGTCTGGTCTGAGCCTCACACAGGCCTGTGGTCTGGCCCTGAGCCTCACACAGGCCTGTGTCTGGCCCTGAATCTCACACAGGCCTGTGGTCTCTCCCTGAGCCTTACACAGGCCTGTGGGAGGCCCTGAGCCTCACACAGGCCTGTGTCTGGCCCTGAGCCTTACACAGGAATGTGGTCTTGACTGAGCCTCACACAGTCCTGTGGTCTGGCCCTAAGCCTCACACAGGCCTGTGGTCTAGCCCTAAGCCTCAAACAGGCCTGTGGTCTTGCCCTGAGCCTTACACAGGCCTGTGGTCTGGTCTGAGCCTCACACAGGCCTGTGGTCTGGCCCTGAGCCTCACACAGGCCTGTGTCTGGCCCTGAATCTCAACACAGGCCTGTGGTCTCTCCCTGAGCCATACACAGGCCTGTGGGAGGCCCTGAGCCTCACACAGGCCTGTGTCTGGCCCTGAGCCTTACACAGGAATGTGGTCTTGACTGAGCCTCACACAGTCCTGTGGTCTGGCCCTAAGCCTCACACAGGCCTGTGGTCTAGCCCTAAGCCTCAAACAGGCCTGTGGTCTTGCCTGAGCCTCACACAGGCCTGTGGTCTGGCCTGAGCCTCACACAGGCCTGTGGTGTGGCCCTAAGCCTCACAGTGGCCTGTTGTCTGGCCCTGAGCCTCACACAGTCCTGTGGTCTGGCACTAAGCCTCACACAGGCCTGTAGTGAGGCCCTTAGCCTCATTCAAAGCTCATACAGGCCTGTAGTCTGGCCCTGAGCCTCACACAGGCCTGTGGTCTGGCCCTAAGCCTCACACAGGCCTATGGTCTGGTCTGAGCCTCACACAGTCCTGTGGTCTGGCCCTGAGCCTCACACAGGCCTGTGGTCTGGCCTTGAGCCTCACACATGTCTGTGTCTGGCCCTGAGCCTTACACAGGCCTGTGGTCTGGCCCTGAGCCTCACACAGGCCTGTGGTCTGGACCTGAGCCTCATACAGGCCTGTGGTTGCTGACTGGCCTGGGAGCCTCACACAGGCCTGTAGTCTTGCCCTGAGCCTTACACAGGCCTGTGGTCTGGTCTGAGCCTCACACAGGCCTGTGGTCTGGCCCTGAGCCTCACACAGGCCTGTGTCTGGCCCTGAATCTCACACAGGCCTGTGGTCTCTCCCTGAGCCTTACACAGGCCTGTGTCTGGCCCTGAGCCTTACACAGGAATGTGGTCTTGACTGAGCCTCACACAGTCCTGTGGTCTGGACCTAAGCCTCACACTGGCCTGTTGAATGGCCCTGAGCCTTACAACAGGCCTGTGGTCTCTCCCTGAGCTTTACACAGGCCTGTAGTAAGGCCCCTAGCCTCATTCAAAGCTCACACAAGCCTGTAGTCTGGCCCTGAGCCTCACACAGGCCTGTGGTCTGGCCCTGAGCCTCACACAGGCCTGTGGTCTGGCCCTGAATCTCACACAGGCCTGTGGTCTCTCCCTGAGCCTTACACAGGCCTGTAGTGAGGCCCTTAGCCTCATTCAAAGCTCACACAGGCCTGTAGTCTGGCCCTGAGCCTCACACAGGCCTGTGTCTGGCCCTGAGCCTCACACAGGCCTGTGGTCTGGCCCTAAGCCTCACACATGCCTGTGGTCTTGCCCTGAGCCTTTACACAGGCCTGTGTCTGGCCCTGAGTCTCACACAGGCCTGATGTCTTGCCTTGAGACTCACACAGGCCTGTGGTCTGGCCCTGAGCCTCACACAGGCCTGTGGTCTGGCCTTCAGCCTCACACAGGCCTGTGGTCTGGCCCTGAATCTCACACAGGCCTGTGGTCTGGCCCTAAGCCTCACACATGCCTGTGGTCTTGCCCTGAGCCTTTACACAGGCCTGTGTCTGGCCCTGAGTCTCACACAAGCCTGAGGTCTTGCCTTGAGCCTCACACAGGCCTGTGGTCTGGTGTGAGCCTCACACAGGCCTGTGGTCTGGCCCTGAACCTCACACAGGCCTGTGGTCTGGCCTGAGCCTCACACAGGCCTGTGGACTGGCCCTAAGCCTCACACAGGCCTGTGTCTGGCCCTGAGCCTTACACAGGCCTATGGTCTTGACTGAGCCTCACACAGTCCTGTGGTCTGGACCTAAGCCTCACACTGGCCTGTTGAATGGCCCTGAGCCTTACACAGGCCTGTGGTCTCTCCCTGAGCTTTACACAGGCCTGTAGTGAGGCCCCTAGCCTCATTCAAAGCTCACACAGGCCTGTAGTCTGGCCCTGAGCCTTACACAGGCCTGTGGTCTTGCCTGAGCCTCACACAGACCTGTGGTCTGGCCCTAAGCCTCACACTGGCCTGTGGTCTGGTCCTGAGCCTCACACAGGCCTGTGGTCTGGCTCTAAGCCTCACACATGCCTGTGGTCTTGCCCTGAGCCCTTACACAGGCCTGTGTCTGGCCTGAGTCTCACCCAGGCCTGATGTCTTGCCTTGAGCCTTACACAGGCCTGTGGTCTGGTCTGAGCCTCACACAGGCCTGTGGTCTGGCCTTGAGCCTCACACAGGCCTGTGGTCTGGTGTGAGCCTCACACAGGCCTGTGGTCTGGCCCTGAGCCTCACACAGGCCTGTGTCTGGCCCTGAGCCTTACACAGGCCTGAGGTCTTGCCTTGAGCCTCACACAGGCTTGTGGTCTGGCCTGAGCCTTACACAGGCCTGTGGTCTGGCCTGAGCCTTACACAGCCTGTGGTCTGTCCCTAAGCCTCACACAGGCCTGTGGTCTGGCCCTGAGCTTCACACAGGCCTGTGGTCTGGCCCTGAGCTTCACACAGGCCTGTGGTCTGGCCCTGAGCCTAACACAGGTCTGTGTCTGGCCCTGAGCCTCACACAGGCCTGTAGTCTGCCTGAAGCCTTACACAGGCCTGTGGTCTGGCCCTGAGCCTCACACAGGCCTGTGGTCTGGCCCTGAAGTTCACACAGGCCTGTGGTCTTCGCCTGAGCCTTACACAGGCCTGTGTAGGCCTGCCTAGCTCACACAGGCCTGAGTCTGGCCCTGAGCCTCACACAGGCCTGTGGTCTGGTCTGAGCCTTACACAGGCCTGTGGTCTGGCCCTGAGCCTCACACAGGCCTGTGGTCTGGCCTGAGCCTTACACAGGCCTGTGGTCTGGCCCTGAGCCTCACACAGGCCTGTGGTCTGGTCTGAGCCTCACACAGGCCTGTGGTCTGGCCCTAAGCCTCACACATGCCTGTGGTCTTGCCTGAGCCTCACACAGGCCTGTGGTCTGGACCTGATCTCACACAGGCCTGTGGTCTGGCCTTAAGCCTCACACAGGCCTGTGGTCTGGCCCTAGCCTCACACAGGCCTGTGGTCTGGCCCTAAGCTCACACATGGCCTGTGGTCTTGGCCCTGAGCCTTTACACAGGCCTGTGTCTGGCCCTGAGCTCTCACACAGGCCTGTAGGTCTTGCCTTGAGCCTCACACAGGCCTGTGGTCTGGCCTGAGCCTCACACAGGCCTGTAGTCTGGCCTTGAGCCTCACACAGGCCTGTGGTCTGGCTTGAGCCTCACACAGGCCTGTAGTCTAGGCCTTGAGCCTTAGTCACACAGGCCTGTGGTCTGGCCCTGAGCCTCACACAGGCCTGTGGTCTGGCCCTGAGCCTTACACAGGCCTGTGGTCTGGCCTGAGCCTCACACAGGCCTGTGGTTGCCTGAGCTTAAGGCCTTCGCACTACTCCCTGTGGTCTGGCCCAGCCTCCTACACATGCCTGTGGTCTTGCCCTGAGCCTCACACAGGCCTGTGGTCTGGCCCTGAATCTCACACAGGCCTGTGGTCTGGCCTTAAGCCTCACACAGGCCTGTGGTCTGGCCCTAAGCCTCACACAGGCCTGTGGTCTGGCCCTAAGCCTCACACATGCCTGTGGTCTTGCCCTGAGCCTTTACACAGGCCTGTGTCTGGCCTGAGTCTCACACAGGCCTGAGGTCTTGCCTTGAGCCTCACACAGGCCTGTGGTCTGGTCTGAGCCTCACACAGGCCTGTAGTCTGGCCTTGAGCCTCACACAGGCCTGTGGTCTGGTGTGAGCCTCACACACAGGCCTGTGGTCTGGCCCTGAGCCTCACACAGGCCTGTGTCTGGCCCTGAGCCTTACACAGGCCTGTGGTCTGGCCCTGAGCCTCACACAGGCCTGTGGTCTGGCCTTAAGCCTCACAACAGGTCACTTTAGTCTGAGCCTGAGCCTTACACAGGCCTGTGGTTGGCCCTTGAGCCTCACACAGGCCTGTGGTACTGGCCTGAGCCTTACACAGGCCTGTGGTCTGGCCCTGAGCCTTACACACAGGCCTGTGGTCTGGTCATGAGCCTTACACAGGCCTGTTGTCTGGCCTGAGCCTCACACAGGCCTGTGGTCTGGCCCTGAGCCTCACACAGGGCCTGTGTCTGACCCTAAGCCTCACACAGGCCTGTAGTGGAGCTCTTGCCTCACACAGGCCTGTGGTTGCTGATCTGAGCCTCACACAGGCCTGTGGTGACTGGCCTGAGCCTCACACAGGACCTGTGTCTGGCCCTGAGCCTCACACAGGCGCTGTAGTGAGGCACCTGTAGCCTCAAGGCTGTGTAATAGCTCACAATGACCTAGTGGTGTTGGCCTGAGCTCAGTACAGAGGCCTGTGTGGACTGGCCTGAGCCTCACGAGGCCTGTGGTCTCGGGTCTGAGCCTCACACGGCTGTTGTCTGCTCAGGAGGACAGAACAGCGCAGGAGGACAGTGTGAAATATTAGCAGACGCTATGTCTAACGTATGGCCAATATGCAATCTCTGCAGACAATGAGCGGACGCATAGAGCTACATCTGGTCACTTGCCATCTCCACATACAATGAGCAGGCGCATAGATCTAACATACGACTAGAAGGAGAGGAAGAGGGGGTCATAGGAGAAGAGGAGCAGCAGGAGGGACAGAGGAGAGGAGGACGGGGTGCAGAAGGATAGAGGAGAGGAGAACGGGGGTGCAGAAGGACAGAGGAGAGGAGGACCGGGGTGCAGGAGGACAGAGGAGAGGAAAACGGGGTGCAGGAGGACAGAGGAGACGAGGACAGGGATGCAGAAGGACAGAGGAGAGGAGGACGGGGGTGCAGAAGGACAGAGGAGAGGAGGACGGGGGTTGCAGGAGGACAGAGGAGAGGAGGACGGGGTGCAGGAGGACAGAGGAGAGGAGGATGGAGGTGCAGGAGGACACAGGAGAGGAGGATGGAGGTGCAGGAGGACAGAGGAGAGGAGGACGGGGGTTGCAGGAGGACAGAAGAGCAGCAGGAGGGACAGAGTGGAATATTAGCAGATGCATAGTTCTAGGAGGTTATGGCTAATATGCCATCTCTACATATAATGAGTGGATGCATAGGTCTATCATACGGCTAAAAGGAGGAAGAGGGGGCACAGAAGTGGAGCAGCAGGAGGGACAGAGGAGAGGAGGACGGGGTGCAGGAGGACAGAGGAGAGGAGGACTGGGTGCAGGAGGACAGAGGATAGGAGGACCGGGGTGCAGGAGGACAGAGGAGAGGAGGACGGGGTGCAGGAGGACAGAGGAGAGGAGGATGGATGTGCAGGAGGACAGAGGAGAGGAGGACGGGGTGCAGGAGGACAGAGGAGAGGAGGACGGGGGTGCAGAAGGACAGAGGAGAGGAGGATGGAGGTGCAGAATGACAGGGGAGAGGAGGACGGGGGTGCAGAAGGACAGAGGAGGAGGACCAGGGTGCAGGAAGACAGAGGAGAGGAGGACGAGGTGCAGGAGGACAGAGGAGAGGAGGATGGAGGTACAGGAGGACAGAGGAGAGGAGGACTGTGGGTGCAGGAGGACAGAAGAGCAGCAAAAGTGACAGTGCGGAATATTAGCGGATGCATAGTTGTAGGTTATGGCTAATATGCCATCTATACACCTAAATAGCGGACGCATAGATCTATCATACAGCTAAAAGGAGAGGAAAAGGGGGCAGAGGAGAAGTGGAGCAGCAGGAGGGACAGAGGAGAGGAGGACGGGGTGCAGGAGGACAGAGGAGAGGAGGATGGAGGTGCAGGAGGACAGAGGAGAGGAGGACGGGGTTGCAGGAGGACAGAAGAGCAGCAGAAGGGACAGTGTGGAATATTAGCAGATGCATAGATCTAGGTTATGGCTAATATGCCATCTCTACACATAATGAGCGGACGCATAGATCTATCATACGGCTAAAAGGAGAGGAAGAGGGGGCAGAGGAAAAGTGGAGCAGCAGGAGGGACAGAGGAGAGGAGGACGGGGTGCAGGAGGACAGAGGAGAGGAGAACTGGGTGCAGGAGGACAGAGGATAGGAGGACCGGGGTGCAGGAGGACAGAGGAGAGGAGGACGGGGTGCAGGAGGACAGAGGAGAGGAGGATGGATGTGCAGAAGGACAAAGGAGAGGACGGGGTGCAGGAGGACAGAGGAGAGGAAAATGGAGGTGCAGAATGACAGAGGAGAGGAGGACGGGGCGCAGGAGGACAGAGGATAGGAGGACCGGGGTCAGGAGGACAGAGGAGAGGAGGACGGGGTGCAGGAGGACAGAGGAGAGGAGGATGGAGGTGCAGGAGGACAGAGGAGAGGAGGACGGGGTGCAGGAGGACAGAGGAGAAGAGGACGGGGTGCAGAAGGACAGCGAAGAGGAGGACCGGGTGCAGGAAGACAGAGGAGAGGAGGTCGGGGTGCAGGAGGAAAGAGGAGAGGAGGATGGAGGTACAGGAGGACAGAGGAGAGGAGGACTGTGGGTGCAGGAGGACAGAAGAGCAGCAAAAGTGACAGTGCGGAATATTAGCGGATGCATAGTTGTAGGTTATGGCTAATATGCCATCTCTACACCTAAATAGCGGACGCATAGATCTATCATACAGCTAAAAGGAGAGGAAAAGGGGGCAGAGGAGAAGTGGAGCAGCAGGAGGGACAGAGGATAGGAGGACGGGGTGCAGGAGGACAGAGGAGAGGGGGACGGGGTGCAGGAGGACAGAGGAGAGGAGGACGGGGGGTGCAGGAGGACAGAAGAGCAGCAAAAGTGACAGCGCGGAATATTAGCGGATGCATAGTTGTAGGTTATGGCTAATATGCCAGCTATACACCTATATAGCGGATGCATAGATCTATCATACAGCTAAAAGGAGAGGAAAAGGGGGCAGAGGAGAAGTGGAGCAGCAGGAGGGACAGAGGAGAGGAGGACGGGGTGCAGGAGGACAGAGGAGAGGAGGATGGAGGTGCAGGAGGACAGAGGAGAGGAGGACGGGGTTGCAGGAGGACAGAAGAGCAGCAGAAAGGACAGTGTGGAATATTAGCAGATGCATAGTTCTAGGTTATGGCTAATATGCCATCTCTACACATAATGAGCGGACGCATAGATCTATCATACGGCTAAAAGGAGAGGAAGAGGGGGCAGAGGAGAAGTGGAGCAGCAGGAGGGACAGAGGAGAGGAGGACGGGGTGCAGGAGGACAGAGGAGAGGAGAACTGGGTGCAGGAGGACAGAGGATAGGAGGACCGGGGTGCAGGAGGACAGAGGAGAGGAGGACGGGGTGCAGGAGGACAGAGGAGAGGAGGATGGATGTGCAGAAGGACAAAGGAGAGGAGGACGGGGTGCAGGAGGACAGAGGAGAGGAGGACAGGGGTGCAGAAGGACAGAGGAGAGGAGGATGGAGGTGCAAAATGACAGAGGAGAGGAGGACGGGGTGCTGGAGGACAGAGGATAGGAGGACCGGGGTGCAGGAGGACAGAGGAGAGGACGGGGTGCAGGAGGACAGAGGAGAGGTGGATGGAGGTGCAGGAGGACAGAGGAGAGGAGGACGGGATGCAGGAGGACAGAGGAGAGGAGGCCGGGGGTGCAGAAGGACAGAGAAGAGGAGGACCGGGGTGCAGGAAGACAGAGGAGAGGAGGACGGGGTGCAGGAGGACAGAGGAGAGGAGGATGGAGGTACAGGAGGACAGAGGAGAGGAGGACTGTGGGTGCAGGAGGACAGAAGAGCAACAAAAGTGACAGTGCGGAATATTAGCGGATGCATAGTTGTAGGTTATGGCTAATATGCCATCTCTACACCTAAATAGCGGACGCATAGATCTATCATACAGCTAAAAGGAGAGGAAAAGGGGGCAGAGGAGAAGTGGAGCAGCAGGAGGGACAGAGGAGAGGAGGACGGGGTGCAGGAGGACAGAGGAGAGGAGGACGGGGTGCAGGAGGACAGAGGAGAGGAGGACGGGGGGTGCAGGAGGACAGAAGAGCAGCAGGAGGGACAGAGTGGAATATCAGCAGATGCATAGTTCTAGGTTATGGCTAATATGCCATCTCTACACATAATGAGCGGACGCATAGATCTATCATACGGCTAAAAGGAGAGGAAGAGGGGGCAGAGGAGAAGTGGAGCAGCATGAGGGACAGGAGAGGAGGACGGGGTGCAGGAGGACAGAGGAGAGGAGGATGGAGGTGCAGGAGGACAGAGGAGAGGAGGACGGGGGGTGCAGGAGGACAGAAGAGCAGCAGGAGGGAGTGTGGAATATTAGCAGACGCTTATATCTAACGTATGGCCAATATGCAATCTCTACATACAATGAGCAGATGCATAGAGCTACCTTCTGGCTCACTTGCCATCTCCACATACAATTAGCAGGCGCATAGATCTATCATACGGCTAGAAGGAGAGGAAGAGGGGGGCAGAGGAGAAGAGAAGCAGCAGGAGGGACAAGAGAGGAGGACGGAGGTGAAGGAGGACAGAGAAGAGGAGGACGGGGGTGCAGGAGGGCAGAGGAAAGGAGGACGGGAGTGCAGGAGGACAGAGTAGAGAGCGAGAGCACTAGAGAGCGGTATAGAGCACCAGATAGCACTAGAGAGTGATAGAGAGCACCAGAGAGCAATAAAGAACACTGTAGAGTGATAGAGAGCGATAGAGAGCACCAGAGAGCAATAGAGAGCGAGAGCACTAGAGAGCAGTAGAGAGCACCAGATAGTACTAGAGAGTGATAGAGAGCACCAGAGAGCGATAGAGTGCACTAGAGAGTAATAGAGAGCGATATAGAGCACCAGAAGCGAGAGGATAAGAGCGGTAGAGAGCACACATAGAGAGCGGTAGAGAGAGAGCACCAGATAGCACTAGAGAGTGATAGAGAACACCATAGAGTGATAGAGAGGGATAGAGAGCACCAGGGAGCAATAGAGAGCGAGAGCACTAGAGAGCGATAGAGAGCACTAGAGAGTGATAAAGAGCAGCAAAGAGTGATAGAGGGCACTAGAAAGTGAGAGAGCACCAGAGATCGATAGAGGAAACTAGAGAGCGGTAGAGAGCACCAGAGAGCAATAGAGAGCGAGAGCAATAGAGAGCAATAGAGAGCACTAGATAGCACTAGAGAGTGATAGAGAGCACCAGGGAGCGATAGAGAGCACTAGAGAGTAATAGAGAGCACCAAAGAGCACCAGAGAGCGATAGAGGGAACTAGAGAGTGGTAGAGAGCACCAGAGAGCAATAGAGAGCGAGAGCACTAGAGAGCAGTAGAGAGCACCAGATAGCACTAGAGTGATAGAGAGCAATAGAGAGCGATAGAGAGCACTATAAAATGATAGAGAGCGATAGAGAGCACCAGAGAGCAATAGAGAGCGAGAGCACTAGAGAGCACCAGATAGCACTAGAGAGTAATATAGAACACCAGAGAGCGATAGAGAGCACTAGAGAGTGAGAGAGAGGACCAGAGAGTGATAGAGAGCGAGAGCACTAGAGAGCGATAGAAAGCACTAGATAGCACTAGAGAGTGATAGAGAGTACCATAAAGCGATAGAGAGCACCAGAGAGCAAGAGAGCAAGAGCACTAGAGAGCGATAGAAAGCACTAGATAGCACTAGAGAGTGATAGAGAGCACCATAAAGCGATAGAGAGCACCAGAGAGCAATAGAGAGTGAGAGCACTAGAGTGGTAGAGAGCACCAGATAGCACTAGAGAGTGATAGAGAGCACCAGAGAGCGATAGAGAGCACTAGAGAGTGATAGAGACTGATAGAGAGCACCAGAGAGCAATAGAGAGAGAGCACTAGAGAGCGGTAGAGAACAGCAGATAGCACTAGAGAGTGATAGAGAGCACTAGAGAGTGATAGAGACTGATAGAGTGCACCAGAGAGCAATAGAGAGCGAGAGAACTAGAGAGCGGTAGAAAGCACCAGAAAGCACTAGAGAGTGATAGAGAGCACCATAGAGCGATAGAGAGCACCAGAGAGTGATAGAGAGCACCAGAGAGGATAGAGAGAGAGCGATAGAGAGCATATAGTGTGATAGAGAGCAATTGAGAGCACTAGAGCAATAGAGAGTGGTAGAGAGCACCAGATAGCACTAGAGAGTGATGTAAAGCACCAAAGAGCGATAGAGAGCACTAGAGTGTGATAGAGAGCACTACAGAGCACCAGACAGTGATAGTGAGCACCAGAGAGCACCAGAGAGCGATAGAGAGAACTAGAGAGCAGTAGAGAGCACCAGAGAGCAATAAAGGTTGAGAGCACTATAGAGCAGTAGAGAGCACTAGATAGCACTGGAGAGCGATAGAGAGCACCACAGAGCAATAGAGAGAGAGAGCACTAGAGAGCGGTAGAGAGCACCAGATAGCACTAGAGAGTGATAGAGAGCATCAGAGAGTGATAGAGAGCACTAGAGTGATAGAGAGCACCGGAGAGCAATAAGAGAGCAGAGAGCACTAGAGTGCGGTAGAGAGCACAGATAGCACTAGAGAGTGATAGAGAGGCACAGAGAGCGATAGAGAGCACCAGAGAGCAATAGAGAGCGAGACCACTAGAGAGCGGTAGAGAGCAACAGATAGCACTAGAGAGTGATAGAGAGCACCAGAGAGCGATAGAGAGCACTAGAGAGAGAGAGAGCAACAGAGAGCGATAGAGGGAACTAGAGAGCGGTAGAGAGCACCAGAGAGCAATAGAGAGCAAGAGCACTAGAGACTAGTAGAGAGCACCAGATAGAACTAGACAGTGATAGAGAGCGATAAAGAGCACCAGAGAGTGATAGAGAGCACTAGAGAGTGATAGAGAGCGATAGAGAGCACCAGAGAGCAATAGAGAGCGAGAGCACTAGAGAGCTATAGAGAGCACCAGATAGCACTAGAGAGTGATAGAGAGCACCATAGAGCAAAAGAGAGCGAGAGTACTAGAGAGTGGTAGAGAGCACCAGATAGAACTAGACAGTGATAGAGAGCACCAGAGAGCAATAAAGAGCGAGAGCACTAGAGAGTGGTAGAGAGCACAGGAGAGGAGGAAGGGGGTGCAGGAGGACAGAGGAGTATGGGGGTGCAGGAGGACAGAGGACAGGAGGACGGGGGTGCAGGAGGACAGAGGGGAGGAGGACCGGGGTGCAGGAGGACAGAGGAGAGGAGGATGGAGGTGCAGGAGGACAGAAGAGCAGCAGGAGTGACAGTGCAGAATATTAGCGGATGCATAGTTCTAGGTTATGGCGAATATGCCATCTCTACACCTATTGAGCGGACGCATAGGTCTATCATACGGCTAAAAGGAGAGGAAGAGGGGGAAGGAGGACAGAGGATAGGAGGACCGGGGTGCAGGAGGACAGAGGAGAGGAGGATGGGGTGCAGGAGGACAGAGGAGAGGAGGATGGAGGTGCAGGAGGACAGAGGAGAGGAGGACGGGGTGCAGGAGGACAGAGGAGAGGAGGATGGAGGTGCAGGAGAAGTGGAGCAGCAGGAGGGACAGAGGAGAGGAGGACGGGGTGCAGGAGGACAGAGGAGAGGACGGGGGTGCAGAAGGACAGAGGAGAGGAGGACTGGGTGCAGGAGGACAGAGGAGAGGAGGACGAGGGTGCAGAAGGACAGAGGAGAGGAGGACCGGGGTGCAGGAGGACAGAGGAGAGGAGGACCGAGGTGCAGGCGGACAGAGGAGAGGAGGATGGAGGTGCAGGAGGACAGAGGAGAGGAGGACCGGGGTGCAGGAGGAGAGAAGAGAGGAGGACGGGGTGCAGGACAAAGGAGAGGAGGATGGAGGAACAGGAGGACAGAGAGGAGGACGGTGGGTGCAGGAGGACAGAAGAGCAGCAGGAGTGACAGTGCGGAATATTAGCGGATGCATAGTTCTAGGTTATGGCTAATATGCCATCTCTACACCTAAATAGCGGACGCATAGATCTATCATACAGCTAAAAGGAGAGGAAAAGGGGGCAGAGGAGAAGTGGAGCAGCAGGAGGGACAGAGGAGAGGAGGATGGGGTGCAGGAGGACAGAGGAGAGGAGGATGGAGGTGCAGGAGGACAGAGGAGAGGAGGACGGGGGTTGCAGGAGGACAGAAGAGCAGCAGGAGGGACAGTGCGGGATATTAGCGGATGCATAGTTCTAGGTTATGGCTAATATGCCATCTCTACACCTATTGAGCGGACGCATAGGTCTATCATCAGGAGGACAGAGGAGAGGAGGACGGTGGTGCAGAAGGACAGAGGAGAGGAGGACCGGGGTGCAGGCGGACAGAGGAGAGGGGGACGGGGTGCAGGAGGACAGAGGAGAGGAGGACGGGGGTGCAGAAGGACAGAGGAGAGGAGGACCGGGGTGCAGGAGGACAGAGGAGAGGAGGACGGGGATTGCAGGAGGACAGAAGAGCAGCAGGAGGGACAGAGTGGAATATTAGCAGATGCATAATTCTAGGTTATGGCTAATTTGCCATCTCTACACCTATTGAGCGGACGCATAGGTCTATCATACGGCTAAAAGGAGAGGAAGAGGGGGCAGAGGAGAAGTGGAGCAGCAGAAGGGACAGGGGAGAGGAGGACGGGGTACAGGAGGACAGAGGAGAGGAGGACGGGGTGCAGGAGGACAGAGGAGAGGAGGATGGAGGTGCAGGAGGACAGAGGAGAGGAGGACGGGGGTTGCAGGAGGACAGAAGAGCAGCAGGAGGGACAGAGTGGAATATTAGCAGATGCATAGTTCTAGGTTATGGCTAATATGCCATCTCTACACCTATTGAGCGGACGCATAGGTCTATCATACGGCTAAAAGGAGAGGAAGAGGGGGCAGAGGAGAAGTGGAGCAACAGGAGGGACAGCGGAGAGGACGGGGTGCAGGAGGACAGAGGAGAGGAGGACGGGGTGCAGAAGGACAGAGGAGAGGAGGACGGGGTGCAGGAGGACAGAGGATAGGAGGACCGGGGTGCAGGAGGACAGAGGAGAGGAGGATGGCGTGCAGGAGGACAGAGGAGAGTAGGATGAGGTGCAGGAGGACAGAGGAGAGGAGGACGGGGTGCAGGAGGACAGAGGAGAGGAGGATGGAGGTGCAGGAGGACAGAGAGGAGGACGGGGGTTGCAGGAGGACAGAAGAGCAGCAGAAGGGACAGTGTGGAATATTAGCAGATGCATAGTTCTAGGTTATGGCTAATATGCCATCTCTACACCTATTGAGCGGACGTATAGGTCTATCATACGGCTAAAAGGAGAGGAAGAGGGGGCAGAGGAGAAGTGAAGCAGCAGGAGGGACAGAGGAGAGGAGGACGGGGTGCAGGAGGACAGAGGAGAGGAGGATGGAGGTGCAGGAGGACAGAGGAGAGAAGGACGGGGTGTAGGAGGACAGAGGAGAGGAGGACGGGGGTGCAGAAGGACAGAGGAGAGGAGGACCGGGTGCAGGAAGACAGAGGAGAGGAGGACGGGGTGCAGGAGGACAGAGGAGAGGAGGATGGAGGTACAGGAGGACAGAGGAGAGGAGGACTGGGGTACAGGAGGACAGAAGAGCAGCAAAAGTGACAGTGCGGAATATTAAACCACAGAAAAAAACCGTATATCAAACGTGTGGAAGTACTCTGCTATAATAAATAGTAATAAAAAGCAAGTTCTAGTAAAAAAACAGTATAAAAACAGGGTACTTAGTTAATGCGTTTTTGCAAAAAAGTACGTAAGCCGTTCTACGTCTTCAACATGACCCATATCAGAAAGGTCCTATCTAAACTCATTAAAAACCTGATCCTGTATAGTGTACCTCATGGATGCAGGATGAAGAGAGGCCAGAATCCAACATGGACACGGTGTAGCAGATGGCTTATGTGCCTGGCTCAGAATGGGAAGTGGGTGGGGCACAGAGGAGAGGAGGACGGGGGTTGCAGGAGGACCGAAGAGCAGCAGGAGGGACAGAGTGGAATAAAAGCAGATGCATAGTTCTAGGTTATGGCTAATATGCCATCTCTACACCTAAATAGCGGACGCATAGATCTATCATACAGCTAAAAGGAGAGGAAAAGGGGGCAGAGAAGGGGAGCAGCAGGAGGGACAGAGGAGAGGAGGACGGGGTGCAGGAGGACAGAGGAGAGGAGGATGGAGGTGCAGGAGGACAGAGGAGAGGAGGACGGGGTTTCAGGAGGACAGAAGAGCAGCAGAAGGGACAGTGTGGAATATTAGCAGATGCATAGTTCTAGGTTATGGCTAATATGCCATCTCTACACATAATGAGCGGACGCATAGATCTATCATACGGCTAAAAGGAGAGGAAGAGGGGGCAGAGGAGAAGTGGAGCAGCAGGAGGGACAGAGGAAGGAGCGGGGTGCAGGAGGACGAGGAGAGGACGGGGTGCAGAAGGACAGAGGAGAGGAGGAGGGGGTGCAGAAGGACAGAGGAGAGGAGGATGGGGTGCAGAAGGACAGAGGAGAGGAGGATGGGGTGCAAATGGGCAGAGGATGAGGAGGACGGGGTGCAGGAGGACAGAGGATAGAGGACGGGGTGCAGGAGGACAGAGGAGAGGAGGGGTGCAGGAGGACAGAGGAGAGAGGAGGGAGTGCAGGAGGACAGAGGAGAGGAGGACGGGATGCAGAGGACAGAGAGAGGAGGCCGGGGTGCAGAAGGACAGAGAGAGGAGGACCGGGGTGCAGGAAGACAGAGGAGAGGAGGATGGGGTGCAGGAGGACAGAGGAGAGGAGGATGGAGGTACAGGAGGACAGAGAGAGGAGAAATGTGAGTGCAGGAGACAGAAGAGCAACAAGAGTGACAGTTGCGGATATTGCGTCAATTAGTTATGCTAATAGCCATCTCTACACTAAATAGCGGACGCATAGATCTATCATACAGCTAAAAGGAGAGGAAAAGGGGGCAGAGGAGAAGTGGAGCAGCAGGAGGGACAGAGGAGAGGAGGACGGGGTGCAGGAGGACAGAGGAGAGGAGGACGGGGTGCAGGAGGACAGAGGAGAGGAGGACGGGGGGTGCAGGAGGACAGAAGAGCAGCAGGAGGACAGAGTGGAATATCAGCAGATGCATAGTTCTAGGTTATGGCTAATATGCCATCTCTACACATAATGAGCGGACGCATAGATCTAACATACGGCTAAAAGGAGAGGAAGAGGGGGCAGAGGAGAAGTGGAGCAGCAGGAGGGACAGGAGAGGAGGACGGGGTGCAGGAGGACAGAGGAGAGGATGGAGGTGCAGGAGGACAGAGGAGAGGAGGACGGGGGGTGCAGGAGGACAGAAGAGCAGCAGGAGGGACAGTGTGGAATATTAGCAGACGCTTATATCTAACGTATGGCCAATATGCAATCTCTACATACAATGAGCAGATGCATAGAGCTACCTTCTGGCTCACTTGCCATCTCCACATACAATTAGCAGGCGCATAGATCTATCATACGGCTAGAAGGAGAGGAAGAGGGGGGCAGAGGAGAAGAGAAGCAGCAGGAGGGACAAGAGAGGAGGACGGAGGTGAAGGAGGACAGAGAAGAGGAGGACGGGGGTGCAGGAGGGCAGAGGAAAGGAGGACGGGAGTGCAGGAGGACAGAGTAGAGAGCGAGAGCACTAGAGAGCGGTATAGAGCACCAGATAGCACTAGAGAGTGATAGAGAGCACCAGAGAGCAATAAAGAACACTGTAGAGTGATAGAGAGCGATAGAGAGCACCAGAGAGCAATAGAGAGCGAGAGCACTAGAGAGCAGTAGAGAGCACCAGATAGTACTAGAGAGTGATAGAGAGCACCAGAGAGCGATAGAGTGCACTAGAAAGTAATAGAGAGCGATATAGAGCACCAGAGAGCGATAGAGGAAATTAAAGAGCGGTAGAGAGCACCAGACAGCAATAGAGAGCGAGAGCACTAGAGAGCGGTAGAGAGCACCAGATAGCACTAGAGAGTGATAGAGAACACCATAGAGTGATAGAGAGGGATAGAGAGCACCAGAGAGCAATAGAGAGCGAGAGCACTAGAGAGCGATAGAGAGCACTAGAGATGATAAAAAGCAGCAAAGAGTGATAGAGGGCACTAGAAAGTGAGAGAGCACCAGAGATCGATAGAGGAAACTAGAGAGCGGTAGAGAGCACCAGAGAGCAATAGAGAGCGAGAGCAATAGAGAGCGGTAGAGAGCACTAGATAGCACTAGAGACTGATAGAGAGCACCATGGAGCGATAGAGAGCACTAGAGAGTAATAGAGAGCACCAAAAAGCACCAGAGAGCGATAGAGGGAACTAGAGAGTGGTAGAGAGCACCAGAGAGCAATAGAGAGCGAGAGCACTAGAGAGCAGTAGAGAGCACCAGATAGCACTAGAGTGATAGAGAGCAATAGAGAGCGATAGAGAGCACTATAAAGTGATAGAGAGCGATAGAGAGCACCAAGAGCAATAGAGAGCGAGAGCACTAGAGAGCACCAGATAGCACTAGAGAGTAATAGAGAGCACCATAGAGCGATAATCGAGAGCACTAGAGAGTGATGAGTGCACCAGAGAGCATAGGATCAAGAGCACTACAGAGCGATAGAGAGCACCAGATAGCACAGAGATGATATAGAACACAGAGCGATAGAGAGCACTAGAAGTGAGAGAGAGGACCAGAGAGTGATAGAGACGAGAGCACTAGAGAGCGATAGAAGCACTAGATAGCACTAGAGAGTGATAGAGAGTACCATAAAGCGATAAAGAGCACCAGAGAGCAAGAGAGCAAGAGCACTAGAGAGCGATAGAAAGCACTAGATAGCACTAGAGAGTGATAGAGAGCACCATAAAGCGATAGAGAGCACCAGAGAGCAATAGAGTGAGAGCACTAGAGTGGTAGAGAGCACCAGATAGCACTAGAGAGTGATAGAGAGCACCAGAGAGCGATAGAGAGAGAGCACTAGAGAGCGGTAGAGAACAGCAGATAGCACTAGAGAGTGATAGAGAGCACTAGAGGTGATAGAGACTGATAGAGTGCACCAGAGAGCAATAGAGAGCGAGAGAACTAGAGAGCGTAGAAAGCACTAGAGAGTGATAGAGAGCACCATAGAGCGATAAGAGCGACCAGAGAGTGATAGAGAGCACCAGAGAGCGATAGAGAGCATATGTGTATGAGAGCAATTGAGAGCACTAGAGCAATAGAGAGTGAAGGCACCAGATAGCACTAGAGAGTGATGTAAAGCACAGAGAGCGATAGAGTGCAATAGAGAGTAATAGAGAGTGATAGAGAGCACCAGAGAGCACCAGAGAGCGATAGAGAGAACTAGAGAACGGTAGAGAGCGCCAGAGAGCATAAAGGTTGAGAGCACTATAAGCAGTAGAGAGCACTAGATAGCACTAGATAGTGATAGAGAGCACCAAAGAGCGATAGAGAGCACTAGAGTGTGATAGAGAGAGCACTACAGAGCACCAGACAGCGATAGTGAGCACCAGAGAGCACCAGAGAGCGATAGAGAGAACTAGAGAGCGGTAGAGAGCACCAGAGAGCAATAAAGGTTGAGAGCACTATAGAGCAGTAGAGAGCACTAGATAGCACTGGAGAGCGATAGAGAGCACCAGAGAGCAATAGAGAGTGAGAGCACTAGAGAGCAGTAGAGAGCACCGGATAGCACTAGAGAGTGATACAGAGCACCAGAGAGCGATAGAGAGCACTATAGAGTGATAGAGAGCGATAGAGTGCACCAGAGAGCAATAGAGATCGAGAGCACTAGAGAGCGATAGAGAGCACCAGATAGCACTAGAGAGTGATAGAGAACACCAGAGAGCGATAGAGGGAACTAGAGAGCGGTAGAGAGGACCAGAGAGCAATAGAGAGCGAGAGCACTAGAGAGTGGTAGACAGCACCAGATAGCACTAGACAGTGATAAAAGCACCAGAGAGCGATAGAGAGCACTAGAGAGTGATAAAGAGCGGTAGAGAGCACCAGAGAGCAATAGAGAGTGAGAGAACTAGAGAGCGGTAGAGAGCACCAGATAGCACTAGAGAGTGATAGAGAGCACCAAGAGCGATAGAGAGCACTATAGAGTGATAGAGAGCAATAGAGAGCACCAAGAGCAATAGAGAGTGAGAGCACTAGAGGGATAGAGAGCACCAGTAGCACAGAGAGTGATAGAGAGCACCAGAGAGCGATAGAGAGCACTATAGAGTGATAGAGAGTGATAGAGAGCGATAAAGAGCACCAGAGAGCATAGAGGAATTAGAGAGCAGTAGAGAGCACCAGAGCAATAGAAGCGAGAGCACTAGAGAGCGGTAGAGAGCACCAGATAGCAATAGAGAGGAGAGCACTAGAAGCACAATAGCACTAGAGAGTGATAGAGAGCACAAGAGCGATAGAGAGCACTATAGTGATAGAGTGATAGAGAGCGATAAAGAGCACCAGAGAGCGATAGAGGAAATTAGAGAGATAGAAGCAGCAGAGCATAGAGAGCGAGACACAAGAGCGTAGAGAGCACCAAGAGAATAGAGATCGAGAGCACTAGAGAGCGATAGAGAGCACCAGATAGCACTAGAGAGTGATAGAGACACCAGAGAGCGATAGAGGGAACTAGAGAGCGGTAGAGAGGACCAGAGAGCAATAGAGAGCGAGAGCACTAGAGAGTGGTAGACAGCACCAGATAGCACTAGACAGTGATAAAAAGCACCAGAGAGCGATAGAGAGCACTAGAGAGTGATAAAGAGCGGTAGAGAGCACCAGAGAGCAATAGAGAGTGAGAGAACTAGAGAGCGGTAGAGAGCACCAGATAGCACTAGAGAGTGATAGAGAGCACCAGAGAGCAATAGAGAGCGAGAGCACTAGAGAGCTATAGAGAGTACCAGATAGCACTAGAGAGTGACAGAAGAGCACCATAGAGCGATAGAGAGCACTAGAGGAAGTGATAGAGAGCGATAAAGAGCACCAGAGAGCGATAGAGGGAATTAGAGAGCAGTAGAGAGCACCACAGAGCAATAGAGAGAGAGAGCACTAGAGAGCGGTAGAGAGCACCAGATAGCACTAGAGAGTGATAGAGAGCATCAAAGAGCGATAGAGAGCACTAGAGAGTGATAGAGAGCACCGAGAGCAATAAAGAGCGAGAGCACTAGAGTGCGGTAGAGAGGACCAGATAGCACTAGAGAGTGATAGAGAGCACAGAGAGCGATAGAGAGCACTAGAGAGTGATAGAGAGCGATAGAGAGCACCAGAGAGCAATAGAGAGCGAGACCACTAGAGAGCGGTAGAGAGCAACAGATAGCACTAGAGAGAGAGAGAGCAACAGAGAGCGATAGAGGGAACTAGAGAGCGGTAGAGAGCACCAGAGAGCAATAGAGAGCAAGAGCACTAGAGACTAGTAGAGAGCACCAGATAGAACTAGACAGTGATAGAGAGCGATAAAGAGCACCAGAGAGTGATAGAGAGCACTAGAGAGTGATAGAGAGCGATAGAGAGCGATAGAGAGCACCAGAGAGCAATAGAGAGCGAGAGTACTAGAGAGCTATAGAGAGCACCAGATAGCACTAGAGAGTGATAGAGAGCACCATAGAGCAAAAGAGAGCGAGAGTACTAGAGAGTGGTAGAGAGCACCAGATAGAACTAGACAGTGATAGAGAGCACCAGAGAGCAATAAAGAGCGAGAGCACTAGATAGTGGTAGAGAGAACAGGAGAGGAGGAAGGGGGTGCAGGAGGACAGAAGAGCAGCAGGAGTGACAGTGCGGAATATTAGCGGATGCATAGTTCTAGGTTATGGCTAATATGCCATCTCTACACCTAAATAGCGGACGCATAGATCTATCATACAGCTAAAAGGAGAGGAAAAGGGGGCAGAGGAGAAGTGGAGCAGCAGGAGGGACAGAGGAGAGGAGGACGGGGTGCAGGAGGACAGAGGAGAGGAGGATGGAGGTGCAGGAGGACAGAGGAGAGGAGGACGGGGGTTGCAGGAGGACAGAAGAGCAGCAGGAGGGACAGTGCGGGATATATGCATAGTTCTAGGTTATGGCTAATATGCCATCTCTACACCTATTGAGCGGACGCATAGGTCTATCATCAGGAGGACAGAGGAGAGGAGGACGGGGGTGCAGAAGGACAGAGGAGAGGAGGACCGGGGTGCAGGCGGACAGTGGAGAGGAGGACGGGGTGCAGGAGGACAGAGGAGAGGAGGATGGAGGTGCAGGAGGACAGAGGAGAGGAGGACGGGGGTGCAGAAGGACAGAGGAGAGGAGGACCGGGGTGCAGGAGGACAGAGGAGAGGAGGACCGGGTGCAGGCGGACAGAGGAGAGGAGGACGGGGATTGCAGAAGGACAGAAGAGCAGCAGGAGGGACAGAGTGGAATATTAGCAGATGCATAATTCTAGGTTATGGCTAATATGCCATCTCTACACCTATTGAGCGGACGCATAGGTCTATCATACGGCTAAAAGGAGAGGAAGAGGGGGCAGAGAAGTGGAGCAGCAGAAGGGACAGAGGAGAGGAGGACGGGGTACAGGAGGACAGAGGAGAGGAGGACGGGTGCAGAAGGACAGAGGAGAGGAGGACGGGGTGCAGGAGGACAGAGGATAGGAGGACCGGGTGCAGGAGGACAGAGGAGAGGAGGATGGGGTGCAGGAGGACAGAGGAGAGTAGGCTGGAGGTGCAGGAGGACAGAGGAGAGGAGGACGGGGTGCAGGAGGACAGAGGAGAGGAGGATGGAGGTGCAGGAGGACAGAGAGGAGGACGGGGTTTGCAGGAGGACAGAAGAGCAGCAGAAGGGACAGTGTGGAATATTAGCAGATGCATAGTTCTAGGTTATGGCTAATATGCCATCTCTACACCTGATGAGCGGACGTATAGGTCTATCATACGGCTAAAAGGAGAGGAAGAGGGGGCAGAGGAGAAGTGGAGCAGCAGGAGGGACAGAGGAGAGGAGGACGGGGTGCAGGAGGACAGAGGAGAGGAGGATGGAGGTGCAGGAGGACAGAGGAGAGAAGGACGGGGTGCAGGAGGACAGAGGAGAGGAGGACGGGGGTGCAGAAGGACAGAGGAGAGGAGGACCGGGTGCAGGAAGACAGAGGAGAGGAGGACGGGGTGCAGGAGGACAGAGGAGAGGAGGATGGAGGTACAGGAGGACAGAGGAGAAGAGGACTGGGGGTGCAGGAGGACAGAAGAGCAGCAAAAGTGACAGTGCGGAATATTAAACCACAGAAAAAAACCGTATATCAAACGTGTGGAAGTACTCTGCTATAATAAATAGTAATAAAAAGCAAGTTCTAGTAAAAAAACAGTATAAAAACAGGGTACTTAGTTAATGCGTTTTTGCAAAAAAGTACGTAAGCCGTTCTACGTCTTCAACGTGACCCATATCAGAGAGGTCCTATCTAAACTCATTAAAAACCTGATCCTGTATAGTGTACCTCATGGATGCAGGATGAAGAGAGGCCAGAATCCAACATGGACACGGTGTAGCAGATGGCTTATGTGCCTGGCTCAGAATAGGAAGTGGGTGGGGCACAGAGGAGAGGACGGGGGTTGCAGGAGGACAGAAGAGCAGCAGGAGGGACAGAGTGGAATAAAAGCAGATGCATAGTTCTAGGTTATGGCTAATATGCCATCTCTACACCTATTGAGCGGACGCATAGGTCTATCATACGGCTAAAAGGAGAGGAAGAGGGGGCAGAGGAGAAGTGGAGCAGCAGGAGGGACAGAGGAGAGGAGAACGGGGGTGCAGAAGGACAGAGGAGAGGAGGACCGGGGTGCAGGAGGACAGAGGAGAGGAGGACAGGGTGCAGGAGGACAGAGGAGAGGAGGACAGGGATGCAAAAGGACAGAGGAGAGGACGGGGGTGCAGAAGGACAGAGGAGAGGAGGACGGGGGTTGCAGGAGGACAGAGTAGAGGAGGACAGAGGAGAGGAGGATGGAGGTGCAGGAGGACAGAGGAGAGGAGGACGGGGTTGCAGGAGGACAGAAGAGCAGCAGGAGGGACAGAGTGGAATATTAGCGGATGCATAGTTCTAGGTTATGGCTAATATGCCATCTCTACACCTAAATAGCGGATGCATAGATCTATCATACAGCTAAAAGGAGAGGAAAAGGGGGCAGAGAAGGGGAGCAGCAGGAGGGACAGAGGAGAGGAGGACGGGGTGCAGGAGGACAGAGGAGAGGAGGATGGAGGTGCAGGAGGACAGAGGAGAGGACGGGGTTGCAGGAGGACAGAAGAGCAGCAGAAGGGACAGTGTGGAATATTAGCAGATGCATAGTTCTAGGTTATGGCTAATATGCCATCTCTACACATAATGAGCGGACGCATAGATCTATCATACGGCTAAAAGGAGAGGAAGAGGGGGCAGAGGAGAAGTGGAGCAGCAGGAGGGACAGAGGAGAGGAGGATGGGGTGGAGGACAGAGGAGAGGAGGACGGGGTGCAGGAGGACAGAGGAGGACGGGGGGGTGCAGGAGGACAGAAGAGCAGCAGGAGGGACAGTGTGGAATATTAGCAGACGCTTATATCTAACGTATGGCCAATATGCAATCTCTACATACAATGAGCAGATGCATAGAGCTACCTTCTGGCTCACTTGCTATCTCCACATACAATTAGCAGGCGCATAGATCTATTATACGGCTAGAAGAAGAGGAAGAGGGGGGCAGAGGAGAAGAGAAGCAGCAGGAGGGACAGGAGAGGAGGACGGAGGTGAAGGAGGACAGAGAAGAGGAGGACGGGGTGCCGGAGGGCAGAGGAGAGGAGGACGGGAGTGCAGGAGGACAGAGGAGAGAGCGAGAGCACTAGAGAGCGGTATAGAGCACCAGATAGCACTAGAGAGTGATAGAGAGCACCAGAGAGCAATAAAGAACACTACAGAGTGATAGAGAGCGATAGAGAGCACCAGAGAGCAATAGAGAGCGAGAGCACTAGAGAGCGGTAGAGAGCACCAGATAGTACTAGAGAGTGATAGAGAGCACCAGAGAGCGATAGAGTGCACTAGAGAGTAATAGAGAGCGATATAGAGCACCAGAGAGCGATAGAGGAAACTAAAGAGCGGTAGAGAGCACCAGACAGCAATAGAGAGCGAGAGCACTAGAGAGCGGTAGAGAGCACCAGATAGCACTAGAGAGTGATAGAGAACACCATAGAGCGATAGAGAGCACTAGAGAGTGATAGAGAGCACCAGAGAGCAATAGAGAGCGAGAGCACTAGAGAGCGATAGAGAGCACTAGAGAGTGATAAAGAGCAGCAGAGAGTCATAGAGGGCACTAGAAAGTGAGAGAGCACCAGAGATCGATAGAGGAACTAGAGAGCGGTAGAGAGCACCAGAGAGCAATAGAGAGCGAGAGCACTAGAGAGCGGTAGAGAGCACTAGATAGCACTAGAGAGTGATAGAGAGCACCAGGAGCGATAGAGAGCACTAAAGAGTGATAGAGAGCACCAAAGAGCACCAGAGAGCGAAAGAGGGAACTAGAGAGCGGTAGAGAGCACCAGAGAGCAATAGAGAGCGAGAGCACTAGAGAGCAGTAGAGAACACCAGATAGCACTAGAGAGTGATAGAGAGCAATAGAGAGCGATAGAGAGCACTATAAAGTGATAGAGAGCGATAGAGAGCACCAGAGAGCAATAGAGAGCGAGAGCACTAGAGAGCACCAGATAGCACTAGAGAGTGATAGAGAGCACCAGAGAGCGATAGAGAGCACTATAGAGTGATAGAGACACCAGAGAGCAATAGAGAGCGAGAGCACTAGAGAGCAGTAGAGAGCACCAGATAGCACTAGAGAGTGATAGAGCACCATAGAGCGATAATCGAGAGCACTAGAGAGTGATAGAGTGCACCAGAGAGCAATAGAGATCAAGAGCACTAGAGAGCGATAGAGAGCACCAGATAGCACTAGAGAGTGATATAGAGCACCATAGAGCGATAGAGAGCACTAGAGAGTGAGAGGAAGGACCATAAAGCGATAGAGAGCACCAGAGAGCAAGAGAGCGAGAGCACTAGAGAGCGATAGAAAGCACTAGATAGCACTAGAGAGTGATAGAGAGCACCATAAAGCGATAGAGAGCACCAGAGAGCAATAGAGAGTGAGAGCACTAGAGTGGTAGAGAGCACCAGATAGCACTAGAGAGAGGATAGAGAGCACCAAGAGCGATAAAGAGCACTAGAGAGTGATAGAGAGCACTAGAGAGTGATAGAGACTGATAGAGTGCACCAAGAGCAATAAAGAGCGAGAGAACTAGAGAGCGGTAGAAAGCACCAGAAAGCACTAGAGAGTGATAGAGAGCACCATAGAGTGATAGAGAGCACTAGAGAGGATAGAGAGCACCAGAGAGCGATAGAGAGGACTATAGTGTGATAGAGAGCAATTGAGAGCACTAGAGAGCAATAGAGTGTAGAGAGCACCAGATAGCACTAGAGAGTGATTAAAGCACGAGAGAGCGATAGAGTGCACTAGAGAGTAATAGAGAGTGATAAGAGAGCACTGGAGAGTGATAGAGAGCACCAGAGAGCGATAGAGAGAACTAGAGAGCGGTAGAGAGCACCAGAGAGCAATAAAGGCTGAGAGCACTATAGAGCAGTAGAGAGCACTAGATAGCACTAGAGAGTGATAGAGAGCACCAAAGAGTGATAGAGAGCACTACAGAGCACCAGAGAGCGATAGAGAGCACCAGATAGCACTAGAGAGTGATAGAGAGCACCATAGAGCTATAGAGAGCCTAGAGAGTGATAGAGAGCACCAAAGAACACCAGATAAAGGGAACTAGAGAGCGGTAGAGAGCACCAGAGAGCAATAGAGAGCAGAGCACTAGAGAGCAGCAGAGAGCACAATAGCACTAGAGAGTGATAGAAGCACCAGAGAGCGTTAGAGAGCAACAGAGAGTGATAGAGAGCACCAGAAAGCACCAGGAGCGATAGAGGCACCAGAGAGCGATAGAGAGCGATATAGAGTGATAGAGAGCAATAGAGAGTGAAAAGAGCACTAGAGAGCTAAAGAGAGCAGTAGAGAGCGATAGAAAGTACCAGAGAGCGATAGAGGCACCATAGAGCCAATTTAGGGACATTACTGTCTCCGTGTGCCTAGTGAGGATCAGCCCGCCCCCTGCCCGAGATGTGCCTGGTCAGGGACATCCCGGGGCGACACAGCTTTAGCACACTGTGTACTCGTCCAGACCTTGTCACACTAATAATCCCCCTGTGCAGACTCCCAAGTGGTGACTGATGTGCAGGAGAGGCAGATTATTGAGGCCTGACACATTGCAAACCAATGCATGGACGTTACTGTTTCCATGTGCCTAGTTAGGATCAGCCCATCCATGCCTGAGATGTGCCTAATTAGGGACACCCCGGTGCGATACAAGTATGTGTTCCTATTTTGCAGCACATGCTCTCTAATACCGATATGTGCCTAATTAGGGACATCCCGATGCAATACAAGTATTTGTTCCTATTTTGCAGCACATGCTCTCTAATACAGATATGTGCCTAATTAGGGACACCCCGGTGAAATACAAGTATGTGTTCCTATTTTGCAGCACATGCTCTCTAATACCGATATGTGCCTAATTAGGGACACCCCGGTGAAATACAAGTATTTGTTCCTATTTTGCAGCACATGCTCTCTAATACAGATATGTGCCTAATTAGGGACATCCCGGTGAAATACAAGTATTTGTTCCTATTTTGCAGCACATGCTCTCTAATACCGATATGTGCCTAATTAGGGACATCCCGGTGAAATACAAGTATTTGTTCCTATTTTGCAGCACATGCTCTCTAATACCGATATGTGCCTAATTAGGGACACCCCGGTGAAATACAAGTATTTGTTCCTATTTTGCAGCACATGCCCTCTAATACAGATATGTGCCTAATTAGGGACACCCCGGTGAAATACAAGTATTTGTTCCTATTTTGCAGCACATGCTCTCTAATACAGATATGTGCCTAATTAGGGACACCCCAGTGAAATACAAGTATTTGTTCCTATTTTGCAGCACATGCCCTCTAATACAGATATGTGCCTAATTAGGAACACCCCGGTGAAATACAAGTATTTGTTCCTATTTTGCAGCACATGCCCTCTAATACAGATATGTGCTTAATTAGGGACACCCCGGTGAGATACAAGTATTTGTTCCTATTTTGCAGCACATGCCCTCTAATACAGATATGTGCCTAATTAGGGACATCCCGGTGAGATACAAGTATTTGTTCCTATTTTGCAGCACATGCCCTCTAATACAGATATGTGCCTAATTAGGGACACCCCGGTGAAATACAAGTATGTGTTCCTATTTTGCAGCACATGCTCTCTAATACAGATATGTGCCTAATTAGGGACATCCCGATGCAATCCAAATATGTGTTCCTATTTTGCAGCACATGCCCTCTAATACAGATATGTGCCTAATTAGGGACACCCCGGTGAGATACAAGTATGTGTTCCTATTTTGCAGCACATGCCCTCTAATACAGATATGTGCCTAATTAGGGACATCCCGGTGAGATACAAGTATTTGTTCCTATTTTGCAGCACATGCCCTCTAATACCGATATGTGCCTAATTAGGGACACCCCGGTGAAATACAAGTATGTGTTCCTATTTTGCAGCACATGCCCTCTAATACAGATATGTGCCTAATTAGGGACATCCCAGTGAAATACAAGTATGTGTTCTTATTTTGCAGCACATCCGCCCATGGCCCATATATGTGCCTAATTGCGCCAAAATTGTGCGCGCTTTTAGCGGCTGAGCACGAGCAATGGCGTGCCAAAATTGTGAACAGAAACAAAGAAAAAATAAACGAAAAAAAAAAAATGGAAATGTCGCGCCAAAATTGTGCACGCTTTTATCGGCTGAGCACGAGCAATATACTGCCAAAATTGTGCACAGAAACAAAGAAAAAATAAACGGAAAAAAAACAACGGAAATGTCGCGCCAAAATCGTGCACGCTGAGCACGAGCAATGTCACGCCAAAATTGTGCACAGAAACAAAGAAAAAATAAACGGAAAAAAAAACGGAAATGTCGCGCCAAAATCGTGCGCGCTTTTAGCGGCTGCGGCTGAGCACAAGCAATATCGTGCCAAAATTGCGCACAGAAACAATGAAAAAATAAACGGAAAAAGGAAACGGAAATGTCGCGCCAAAATCGTGAGCGCTTTAGCGGCTGAGCACGAGCAATGGCGAGCCTAATTGCGCACAGAAACGAAGAAAAAAAAAAAACAGAAAAAGAAAACGAAGTTGAAAAAAATACTTATTTAGACGGTGAGATTCAGGTCCATTTTCCACCACACAAACAAGCAATTAAGTCTGCAAAGGTCACCGAGAGGACAGCCCCCCATCCCCCACACCATTTTCTGTTGAAAATCTTGCAAGAACTGGCTTTGAAAACACGGACACCAGGCGCCACCTGCTGTTCAATTCCGGTTCGTGGAAGGATTTCTACGTCTCGAATCGATGCATTTTTAGATTCCAGACGCCACTTGGTGTCCGATTTTTACAATGGCAGGCTGAAATTCCTGAAAGTTTAGAGCCTGCTAACAAGTTCGGAACGCCGCAGTTTACTCGGCGACTGCCGCGCGCGGACGCGCCGAATCGACAGGGCACGGGCAGAAGGGGTGTCCGCCTCGCCGGGGCGGCGCGTGGCTAAAAAAGTCGCGTCGTTTCGGAGAAACCTGGACGACGGGAATGACCTATGTTCCGGCTAAAAGGGTTTGACTTTTTTTTCGAAATCGTCACAGGGCCGCGCGGGAGGGTCCGGGCGAGGGGCGCGCGCGAGGAGGGGCCGGCCGGACGCTCCGCGGCCACGCGGCGGGCCGCCGAAGTTTGACTTTGCGACCCCGCAGCTACGAAAGTCGGTTTTTTTACGGTCGGGCGGGCGGGCTCGTGCGCCAGGCGGCGTCTCAAAGTCCCCCCCACGGGTCAGGCTGTTGAGGACAGAGGAGCAGCATGAGAGACAGGAGAGGAGGATGGGGGTGCAGGAGGGACAGAGGTGCAGGAGGGATAGAGGAACAGCAAGAGGGGGAGAGGAGGATGGGGGTGCAGGAGAACAAAAGCTGCAGGGGGACAGAGGGACAGGAGCAGCAGAAGAATGCAAGGGGACAGACAAGAGAGGATGGAGGTGCAGGATGGACAGAGAAGAAGAGGACAAGGGAGCAGCAGGAGAAGAGAAGAGGACAGAGGAGCAGCATGAGGGACAGGAGACGAGGATGGGGGTGCAGGAGGGACAGAGGGGGTGCAGAAGGACAGAGGAGGTGCAGGAAGACAGAGGAGCAGGAGGGATAGAGGAGCAGCAGGAGGGACAGAGGAGATCGTGCGCCAGGCGGCGTCTCAAAGTCCCCCCCACGGGTCAGGCTGTTGAGGACAGAGGAGCAGCATGAGAGACAGGAGATGAGGACGGGGGTGCAGGAGGGACGGAGAAGAGGACAAGGGAGCAGCAGGAGGACAGAGGAGCAGCATGAGGGACAGGAGAGGAAGATGGGGGTACAGGAGGAACAGAGGGAGTGCAGGAGGACAGAGGTGCAGGAGGACAGAGGAGAGGAGGACCGAGGTGCAGGCGGACAGAGGAGAGGAGGATGGAGGTGCAGGAGGACAGAGGAGAGGAGGACCGGGGTGCAGGAGGAGAGAAGAGAGGAGGACGGGGTGCAGGACAAAGGAGAGGAGGATGGAGGAACAGGAGGACAGAGGAGAGGAGGACAGTGGGTGCAGGAGGACAGAAGAGCAGCAGGAGTGACAGTGCGGAATATTAGCGGATGCATAGTTCTAGGTTATGGCTAATATGCCATCTCTACACCTAAATAGCGGACGCATAGATCTATCATACAGCTAAAAGGAGAGGAAAAGGGGGCAGAGGAGAAGTGGAGCAGCAGGAGGGACAGAGGAGAGGAGGATGGGGTGCAGGAGGACAGAGGAGAGGAGGATGGAGGTGCAGGAGGACAGAAGAGAGGAGGACGGGGGTTAAAGGAGGACAGAAGAGCAGCAGGAGGGACAGTGCGGGATATTAGCGGATGCATAGTTCTAGGTTATGGCTAATATGCCATCTCTACACCTATTGAGCGGACGCATAGGTCTATCATCAGGAGGACAGAGGAGAGGAGGACGGGGGTGCAGAAGGACAGAGGAGAGGAGGACCGGGGTGCAGGCGGACAGAGGAGAGGAGGACGGGGTGCAGGAGGACAGAGGAGAGGAGGATGGAGGTGCAGGAGGACAGAGGAGAGGAGGACGGGGGTGCAGAAGGACAGAGGAGAGGAGGACCGGGGTGCAGGAGGACAGAGGAGAGGAGGACCGGGTGCAGGCGGACAGAGGAGAGGAGGACGGGGATTTCAGGAGGACAGAAGAGCAGCAGGAGGGACAGAGTGGAATATTAGCAGATGCATAATTCTAGGTTATGGCTAATATGCCATCTCTACACCTATTGAGCGGACGCATAGGTCTATCATACGGCTAAAAGGAGAGGAAGAGGGGCAGAGGAGAAGTGGAGCAACAGGAGGGACAGCGGAGAGGACGGGGTGCAGGAGGACAGAGGAGAGGAGGACGGGGTGCAGAAGACAGAGAGAGAGACGTGCAGGAGGACAAGGATAGGACCGGGGTGCAGGAGGACAGAGGAGAGGAGGAGGGGTGCAGGAGGACAGAGGAGAGTAGGATGGAGGTGCAGGAGGACAGAGGAGAGGAGGACGGGGTGCAGGATGACAGAGGAGAGGAGGATGGAGGTGCAGGAGGACAGAGAGGAGGACGGGGGTTGCAGGAGGACTGAAGAGCAGCAGAAGGGACAGTGTGGAATATTAGCAGATGCATAGTTCTAGGTTATGGCTAATATGCCATCTCTACACCTATTGAGCGGACGTATAGGTCTATCATACGGCTAAAAGGAGAGGAAGAGGGGGCAGAGGAGAAGTGGAGCAGCAGGAGGGACAGAGGAGAGGAGGACGGGGTGCAGGAGGACAGAGGAGAGGAGGATGGAGGTGCAGGAGGACAGAGGAGAGAAGGACGGGGTGCAGGAGGACAGAGGAGAGGAGGACGGGGGTGCAGAAGGACAGAGGAGAGGACCGGGTGCAGGAAGACAGAGGAGAGGAGGACGGGGTGCAGGAGGACAGAGGAGAGGAGGATGGAGGTACAGGAGGACAGAGGAGAGGAGGACTGGGGGTGCAGGAGGACAGAAGAGCAGCAAAAGTGACAGTGCGGAATATTAAACCACAGAAAAAAACCGTATATCAAACGTGTGGAAGTACTCTGCTATAATAAATAGTAATAAAAAGCAAGTTCTAGTAAAAAAACAGTATAAAAACAGGGTACTTAGTTAATGCGTTTTTGCAAAAAAGTACGTAAGCCGTTCTACGTCTTCAACGTGACCCATATCAGAAAGGTCCTATCTAAACTCATTAAAAACCTGATCCTGTATAGTGTACCTCATGGATGCAGGATGAAGAGAGGCCAGAATCCAACATGGACACGGTGTAGCAGATGGCTTATGTGCCTGGCTCAGAATGGGAAGTGGGTGGGGCACAGAGGAGAGGAGGACGGGGGTTGCAGGAGGACAGAAGAGCAGCAGGAGGGACAGAGTGGAATAAAAGCAGATGCATAGTTCTAGGTTATGGCTAATATGCCATCTCTACACCTATTGAGCGGACGCATAGGTCTATCATACGGCTAAAAGGAGAGGAAGAGGGGGCAGAGGAGAAGTGGAGCAGCAGGAGGGACAGAGGAGAGGAGAACGGGGGTGCAGAAGGACAGAGGAGAGGAGGACCGGGGTGCAGGAGGACAGAGGAGAGGAGGACAGGGTGCAGGAGGACAGAGGAGAGGAGGACAGGGATGCAAAAGGACAGAGGAGAGGACGGGGGTGCAGAAGGACAGAGGAGAGGAGGACGGGGGTTGCAGGAGGACAGAGTAGAGGAGGACGGGGTGCAGGAGGACAGAGGAGAGGAGGATGGAGGTGCAGGAGGACAGAGGAGAGGAGGACGGGGTTGCAGGAGGACAGAGAGCAGCAGGAGGGACAGAGTGGAATATTAGCGGATGCATAGTTCTAGGTTATGGCTAATATGCCATCTCTACACCTAAATAGCGGACGCATAGATCTATCATACAGCTAAAAGGAGAGGAAAAGGGGGCAGAGAAGGGGAGCAGCAGGAGGGACAGAGGAGAGGAGGACGGGGTGCAGGAGGACAGAGGAGAGGAGGATGGAGGTGCAGGAGGACAGAGGAGAGGAGGACGGGGTTGCAGGAGGACAGAAGAGCAGCAGAAGGGACAGTGTGGAATATTAGCAGATGCATAGTTCTAGGTTATGGCTAATATGCCATCTCTACACATAATGAGCGGACACATAGATCTATCATACTGCTAAAAGGAGAGGAAGAGGGGGCAGAGGAGAAGTGGAGCAGCAGGAGGGACAGAGGAGAGGAGGACGGGGTGCAGGAGGACAGAGGAGAGGAGGACAGGGTGCAGGAGGACAGAGAAGAGGAGGACGGGGGGGTGCAGGAGGACAGAAGAGCAGCAGGAGGGACAGAGTGGAATATTAGCAGATGCATAGTTCTAGGTTATGGCTAATATGCCATCTCTACACATAATGAGCGGACGCATAGATCTATCATACGGCTAAAAGGAGAGGAAGAGGGGGCAGAGGAAAGTGGAGCAGCATGAGGGACAGAGGAGAGGAGGACGGGGTGCAGGAGGACAGAGGAGAGGAGGATGGAGGTGCAGGAGGACAGAGGAGAGGAGGACGGGGGGTGCAGGAGGACAGAAGAGCAGCAGGAGGGACAGTGTGGAATATTAGCAGACGCTTATATCTAACGTATGGCCAATATGCAATCTCTACATACAATGAGCAGATGCATAGAGCTACCTTCTGGCTCACTTGCTATCTCCACATACAATTAGCAGGTGCATAGATCTATTATACGGCTAGAAGGAGAGGAAGAGGGGGCAGAGGAGAAGAGAAGCAGCAGGAGGGACAGGAGAGGAGGACGGAGGTGAAGGAGGACAGAGAAGAGGAGGACGGGGGTGCCGGAGGGCAGAGGAGAGGAGGACGGGAGTGCAGGAGGACAGAGGAGAGAGCGAGAGCACTAGAGAGCGGTATAGAGCACCAGATAGCACTAGAGAGTGATAGAGAGCACCAGAGAGCAATAAAGAACACTACAGAGTGATAGAGAGCGATAGAGAGCACCAGAGAGCAATAGAGAGCGAGAGCACTAGAGAGCGGTAGAGAGCACCAGATAGTACTAGAGAGTGATAGAGAGCACCAGAGAGCGATAGAGTGCACTAGAGAGTAATAGAGAGCGATATAGAGCACCAGAGAGCGATAGAGGAAACTAAAGAGCGGTAGAGAGCACCAGACAGCAATAGAGAGCGAGAGCACTAGAGAGCGGTAGAGAGCACCAGATAGCACTAGAGAGTGATAGAGAACACCATAGAGCGATAGAGAGCACTAGAGAGTGATAGAGAGCACCAGAGAGCAATAGAGAGCGAGAGCACTAGAGAGCGATAGAGAGCACTAGAGAGTGATAAAGAGCAGCAGAGAGTCATAGAGGGCACTAGAAAGTGAGAGAGCACCAGAGATCAATAGAGGAAACTAGAGAGCGGTAGAGAGCACCAGAGAGCAATAGAGAGCGAGAGCACTAGAGAGCGGTAGAGAGCACTAGATAGCACTAGAGAGTGATAGAGAGCACCAGGGAGCGATAGAGAGCACTAGAGAGTGATAGAGAGCACCAAAGAGCACCAGAGAGCGAAAGAGGGAACTAGAGAGGCGTAGAGAGCACCAGAGAGCAATAGAGAGCGAGAGCACTAGAGAGCAGTAGAGAACACCAGATAGCACTAGAGAGTGATAGAGAGCAATAGAGAGCGATAGAGAGCACTATAAAGTGATAGAGAGCGATAGAGAGCACCAGAGAGCAATAGAGAGCGAGAGCACTAGAGAGCACCAGATAGCACTAGAGAGTGATAGAGAGCACCAGAGAGCGATAGAGAGCACTATAGAGTGATAGAGAGCACCAGAGAGCAATAGAGAGCGAGAGCACTAGAGAGCAGTAGAGAGCACCAGATAGCACTAGAGTGATAGAGAGCACCATAGAGCGATAATCGAGAGCACTAGAGAGTGATAGAGTGCACCAGAGAGCAATAGAGATCAAGAGCACTAGAGAGCGATAGAGAGCACCAGATAGCACTAGAGAGTGATATAGAGCACCATAGAGCGATAGAGAGCACTAGAGAGTGAGAGAGAGGACCATAAAGCGATAGAGAGCACCAGAGAGCAAGAGAGCGAGAGCACTAGAGAGCGATAGAAAGCACTAGATAGCACTAGAGAGTGATAGAGAGCACCATAAAGCGATAGAGAGCACCAGAGAGCAATAGAGAGTGAGAGCACTAGAGTGGTAGAGAGCACCAGATAGCACTAGAGAGTGATAGAGAGCACCAGAGAGCGATAGAGAGCACTAGAGAGTGATAGAGAGCACTAGAGAGTGATAGAGACTGATAGAGTGCACCAGAGAGCAATAAAGAGCGAGAGAACTAGAGAGCGGTAGAAAGCACCAGAAAGCACTAGAGAGTGATAGAGAGCACCATAGAGTGATAGAGAGCACTAGAGAGTGATAGAGAGCACCAGAGAGCGATAGAGAGCACTATAGTGTGATAGAGAGCAATTGAGAGCACTAGAGAGCAATAGAGAGTGGTAGAGAGCACCAGATAGCACTAGAGAGTGATGTAAAGCACGAGAGAGCGCTAGAGTGCACTAGAGAGTAATAGAGAGTGATAGAGAGCACTGGAGAGTGATAGAGAGCACCAGAGAGCGATAGAGAGAACTAGAGAGCGGTAGAGAGCACCAGAGAGCAATAAAGGTTGAGAGCACTATAGAACAGTAGAGAGCACTAGATAGCACTAGAGAGTGATAGAGAGCACCAAAGAGCGATAGAGAGCACTACAGAGCACCAGAGAGTGATAGAGAGCACCAAAGAACACCAGAGAGCGATAAAGGGAACTAGAGAGCGGTAGAGAGCACCAGAGAGCAATAGAGAGCAAGAGCACTAGAGAGCAGCAGAGAGCACCAGATAGCACTAGAGAGTGATAGAGAGCACCAGAGAGCGTTAGAGAGCAACAGAGAGTGATAGAGAGCACCAGAAAGCACCAGAGAGCGAGAGGGCACCAGAGAGCGATAGAGAGCAATATAGAGTGATAGAGAGCAATAGAGAGTGAAAAAGAGCACTAGAGAGCTAAAGAGAGCAGTAGAGAGCGATAGAAAGTACCAGAGAGCGATAGAGGGCACCATAGAGCCAATTTAGGGACATTACTGTCTCCGTGTGCCTAGTGAGGATCAGCCCGCCCCGTGCCCGAGATGTGCCTGGTCAGGGACATCCCGGGGCGACACAGCTTTAGCACACTGTGTACTCGTCCAGACCTTGTCACACTAATAATCCCCCTGTGCAGACTCCCAAGTGGTGACTGATGTGCAGGAGAGGCAGATTATTGAGGCCTGACACATTGCAAACCAATGCATGGACGTTACTGTTTCCATGTGCCTAGTTAGGATCAGCCCATCCATGCCTGAGATGTGCCTAATTAGGGACACCCCGGTGCGATACAAGTATTGTGTTCCTATTTTGCAGCACATGCTCTCTAATACCGATATGTGCCTAATTAGGGACATCCCGATGCAATACAAGTATTTGTTCCTATTTTGCAGCACATGCTCTCTAATACAGATATGTGCCTAATTAGGGACACCCCGGTGAAATACAAGTATTTGTTCCTATTTTGCAGCACATGCTCTCTAATACAGATATGTGCCTATAGGGACATCCTGGGTGAAATACAAGTATTTGTTCCTATTTTGCAGCACATGCCTCTCAATCCGATATGTGCCTAATTAGGGACACCCCGGTGAAATACAAGTATTGTTCCTATTTTGCAGCACATGCCCTCTAATACAGATATGTGCCTAATTAGGGACACCCGGATGAAATACAAGTATTTGTTCCTATTTTGCAGCACATGCTCTCTAATACAGATATGTGCCTAATTAGGGACACCCCGGTGAAATACAAGTATTTGTTCCTATTTTGCAGCACATGCCTCTAATACAGATATGTGCCTAATTAGGGACACTCCCGGTGAAATACAAGTATTTGTTCCTATTTTGCAGCACATGCCCTCTAATACAGATATGTGCCTAATTAGGGACATCCCGGTGAAATACAAGTATTTGTTCCTATTTTGCAGCACATGCCCTCTAATACAGATATGTGCCTAATTAGGGACACCCCGGTGAAATACAAGTATTTGTTCCTATTTTGCAGCACATGCTCTCTAATACAGATATGTGCCTAATTAGGGACACCCCGGTGAAATACAAGTATGTGTTCCTATTTTGCAGCACATGCCCTCTAATACAGATATGTGCCTAATTAGGACATCCCGGTAGAAATCAAGTATGTGTTCCTATTTTGCAGCACATGCCCTCTAATACAGATATGTGCCTAATTAGGGACATCCCGGTGAGATACAAGTATTTGTTCCTATTTTGCAGCACCATGCCCTCTAATACAGATATGTGCCTAATTGGACATCACGTGAGATACAAGTTTTGTTCCTATTTTGCAGCACATGCTCCTAATACAGATAGTGCTAATTAGGACACCGTGAAATACAAGTAGTGTTCTATTTTGCAGCACATCTCTAATACAGAAATGTCCTAATAGGGAATCCATGTCTCCAAGTAATGTGTCCTTTTTGAGCACTGCCTTTAAAATGTGCTATTGGAATGCACGTGAGAACAATATCGTTGCCAATATTGTGCAGAACAAAAATACGCAAGATAAAGGAATTGCACCAAAATGTGCGGCTTAGGCTGAGCACGAGCAATGGCGTCCAAAATTGTGGACAGAAACAAAGAAAAAATAAACGAAAAAAAAAAACGGAAATGTCGCGCCAAAATTGTGCACGCTTTTATCGGCTGAGCACAAGCAATATACTGCCAAAATTGTGCACAGAAACAAAGAAAAAATAAACGAAAAAAAAACAGGAAATGTCGCGCCAAAATCGTGCACGCTGAGCACGAGCAATGTCGCGCCAAAATTGGCACAGAAACAAAGAAAAAATAAAGAAAAAAAAAAGAAAAGTTGCGCAAAAATCGTGCCGCTTTTTAGCGGCTGCGGCTGAGCACAAGCATATCGTGCCAAATTGCGCACAGAAACAAAGAAAAATAACGGAAAAAAAACGAATGTCGCGCAAATCGTGAGCGCTTTCACCGCTGAGCACGACAATGCGAGCCTAATTGCGCACAAAACGAAGAAAAAAAAAAACAGAAAAATAAAACTAAGTTGAAAAAATCTTTAGACAATTAGTATTAACCTAGCTTACTGAAAGGTCACGAGAGGACAGCCCCCCATCCCACACATTTCGTTGAAAATCTGCAAAACTGGCTTTGAATACACGGCACCGGCGCCACTGTGTTCAATTCCGTTTGTGAAGGATTTTACGTCTCGAATCGATGCATTTTTAGATTCCAGACGCCACTTGGTGTCCGATTTTTACAATGGCAGGCTGAAATTCCTGAAAGTTTAGAGCCTGCTAACAAGTTCGGAACGCCGCAGTTTACTCGGCGACTGCCGCGCGCGGACGCGCCGAATCGACACGGCACGGGCAGAAGGGGTGTCCGCCTCGCCGGGGCGGCGCGTGGCGAAAAAAGTCGCGTCGTTTCGGAGAAACCTGGACGACGGGAATGACCTATGTTCCGGCTAAAAGGGTTTGACTTTCCCCCCGACGGATTTTTTTTCGAAATCGTCGCAGGGCCGCGCGGGAGGGTCCGGGCGAGGGGCGCGCGTGAGGAGGGGCCGGCCGGACGCTCCGCGGCCGCGCGGCGGACCGCCGAAATTTGACTTTGCGACCCCGCCGCGACGAAAGCGAACGGACGTCGGAAAGTCGGTTTTTCCGGGCGGGCGGGCTCGTGCGCCAGGCGGCGTCTCAAAGTTCCCCCAACGGGTCAGGCTGTTGAGGACAGAGGAGCAGCATGAGAGACAGGAGAGGAGGATGGGGGTGCAGGAGGGACAGAGGTGCAGGAGGGATAGAGGAACAGCAAGAGGGGGAGAGGAGGATGGGGTGCAGGAGAACAAAAGCTGCATGGGGATAGAGGGACAGGAGCAGCAGGAGGATGCAAGGGGACAGAGGAGAGGATGACGGTGCAGGATGGACAGAGAAGAAGAGGACAAGGGAGCAGCAGGAGGAGAGAGAAGAGGACAGCGGAGCAGCATGAGGGACAGGAGACGAGGATGGGGGTGCAGGAGGGACAGAGGGGGTGCAGAAGGACAGAGGAGGTGCAGGAAGACAGAGGAGCAGGAGGGATAGAGGAGCAGCAGGAGGGACAGAGGAGATGAGGACGGGGGTGCAGGAGGGACGGAGAAGAGGACAAGGGAGCAGCAGGAGGACAGAGGAGCAGCATGAGGGACAGGAGAGGAAGATGGGGGTACAGGAGGAACAGAGGGAGTGCAGGAGGACAGAGGTGCAGGAGGACAGAGGAGCAGGAGGGATAGAGGGAAAGAGGAGAGGAGGAAGGGGGTGCAGGAGGACAGAGGAGGGGCAGGAGAGACAGGAGCAGCAGGAGGATAGAGGTGCAGGGGGACAGAGAGGAGGACGTGGGTGCAGGAGGGACAGAGGAGAAGAGGACAAGGGAGCAGCAAGAGGACAGAGAGAAGAATGAGGGACAGGAGAGGAGAATGGGGTGCAGGAGGGACAGGGGATGCAGGAGAACAAAGGAGGGGCAGGAGGGATAGAGGAGCAGCAGGAGGGACAGAGGAGAGGAGTACGGGGGTGCAGGAGGACAGAAAAGCAGTAGGAGGGACAGTGCGGAATATTAGCAGATGCATAGTTCTAGGTTATGGCTAATATGCCATCTCTACACCTAAATAGCGGACGCATAGATCTATCATACAGCTAAAAGGAGAGGAAGAGGGGGCAGAGGAGAAGTGGAGCAGCAGAAGGGACAGAGGAGAGGAGGACGGGGTGCAGGAGGACAGAGGAGAGGAGGACGGGGTGCAGGAGGACAGAGGAGAGGACGATGGAGGTGCAGGAGGACAGAGGAGGAGCGGGGTTGCAGGAGGACAGAAGAGCAGCAGGAGGGACAGAGTGGAATATTAGCAGATGCATAGTTCTAGGTTATGGCTAATATGCCATCTCTACACATAATGAGCGGACGCATAGGTCTATCATACGGCTAAAAGGAGAGGAAGAGGGGGCAGAGGAGAAGTGGAGCAGCAGAAGAGGAAGAGGGAGGAAGAGGACGGGGTGCAGGGAGGAGCAGGAGAGAGAGGACGGGGATGGAGGTGACAAGAAGTGGAGGAGCAGAAGGAGAGGAGGAGGGGGTGAGGCAGTGAGGAGCAGAAGAGCAGCAGGAGGGACAGAGTGGAAATAATTAGCAGATGCATAGTTCTAGGTTATGGCTAATATGCCATCTCTACACATAATGAGCGGACGCATAGGTTTTTTTTTTTAAAAAAAAAAAAAAAAAAAAAAAAAAAAAAAAAAAAAGGTGCAGGAGGACAGAGGAGAGGAGGACGGGGTGCAGGAGGACAGAAAGAGCAGCAGGAGAGGACAGAGTGGAGATATAAGCAGATGCATAGTTCTAGTTATGGCTAATATGCCATCTCTACACATAATAGCGACGCATAGTCTATCATACGTCTATCATACGGGGCTAAAAGGAGAGGAAGAGGGGGGCAGAGGAAGTGGAGCAGCAGAGGACAGAGGAGAGAGGACGGGGTGCAGGAGGACAGAGGAGAGGGAGGAGGGGTGCAGGCGAGACAGAGGGAAGATGGGGGCGAGGACGAGGAGAGGAGGGGGTTGCAGGAGGACAGAAGAGCAGCAGGAGGGACAGAGTGGAATATTAGCAGATGCATAGTTCTAGGTTATGGCTAATATGCCATCTCTACACATAATGAGGCGGACGCATAGGTCTATCATACGCTAAAAGGAGAGGAAGAGGGGGCAGAGGAGAAGTGGAGCAGCAGGAGGGACAGAGGAGAGGAGGACGGGGTGCAGGAGGACAGAGGGGGGGGGGGGGGGGGGGGGGGGGGGGGGGGGGGGGGGGGGGGGGGGGGGGGGGGGGGGGGGGGGGTAAGACAGAGGAGAGGACAGGGCAGAGAGAGAGAGGAGGGGGGAGAGGACAGAGGCAGAGGAGGACGGGGTGCAGAGAAAGAGGAAAGCTCAAGACAAGAGAGAGGACGGTCAAGAAAAGGAGAGAAAGGGCAGAGGAAAGGAGAGGCAGGAGGACAGAGGAGAGGAGGACGGGGTGCAGGAGGACAGAGAGAGGAGGAGAGGTGCAGGAGGACAGAGGAGAGGAGACGGGGGTGCAGGACAGAAGAGCACAGAGGGACAGGGGAATATTACAGATGCATATTCTGTTATGGCTAATATGCCATCTCTACACAAATGAGGGACGCATAGTCTATCATACGGCTAAAGGAGAGAAAGGGCAGAGGAAAGTGGAGCAGCAGAGGGACAGAGGAGAGAGGACGGTGCGGAGACGAGGAGGAGAGGGCAGGGAGGAGAGGACGGGTGCAGAAGGAGAGGTGAGAGAGGGACGGGGTGCAGAGGACAGAGGAAGGAGACGGTGCAGAGACAGAGAGAGGAGGATGAGTCAGGAGGAAAGGAGAGAGGACGGGGTGCAGGAGGAAGAAGAGCAGCAGGAGGGACAGAGTGGAATATAGCAGATGCATAGTTCTAGGTATGGCAATATGCCACTCACACATAATGAGCGGACGCATAGGTCTATCAACGGCTAAAAGGAGAGGAAGGGGCAGAGGAGAAGTGGAGAGCAGAGGGACAGAGGAGAGGAGAGGGGTGCAGGAGACAGAGGAGAGGAGTGGAGGTGCAGGAGGACAGAGGAGAGGAGGAGGGGTTGCAGGAGGACAGAAGAGCAGCAGGAGGACAGATGGAATATTAGCAGATGCATAGTTCTAGTTATGGCTAATATGCCATCTCTACACAAATGAGCGACGCATAGGTCTATCATACGGCTAAAAGGAGAGGAAGAGGGGCAGAGGAGAAGTGGAGCAGCAGAGGGAAGAGGAGAGGAGAGGGGTGCAGGAGGACAGAGGAGAGGAGGAGGGTGCAGGAGACGAGAGGAGGACGGGTGCAAGACAAGGAGGAGAGGGTGCAGGAGACAGAGGAAGGAGGACGGTGCAGGAGGACAGAGGAAGGAGGACCGGGGGCAGGAGGACAGAGGAGAGAGGACGGGGTGCAGAGGACAGAGAGAGGAGGACGGGTGCAGGAGGACAGAGGAGAGGAGACGGGGGTTGCAGAGGACAGAAAGCAGCAGGAGGGACAGTGGAATATTAGCAGATGCATAGTTTAGGTTAGGCTAATATGCCATCTCTACACATAATGACGGACGCATAGTCTATCATACGCTAAAGGAGAGGAAGAGGGGGCAGAGGAAAGTGGGCAGCAGGAGGGACAGAGGAGAGGAGGACGGGGTGCAGGAGGACAGAGGAGAGGAGGATGGAGGTGCAGGAGGACAGAGGAGAGGAGGACGGGGTGCAGGAGGACAGAGGAGAGGAGGACGGGGGTGCAGAAGGACAGAGGAGAGGAGGACCGGGTGCAGGAAGACAGAGGAGAGGAGGACGGGGTGCAGGAGGACAGAGGAGAGGAGGATGGAGGTACAGGAGGACAGAGGAGAGGAGGACTGGGGGTGCAGGAGGACAGAAGAGCAGCAAAAGTGACAGTGCGGAATATTAAACCACAGAAAAAAACCGTATATCAAATTGTGGAAGTACTCTGCTATAATAAATAGTAATAAAAAGCAAGTGCTAGTAAAAAAACAGTATAAAAACAGGGTACTTAGTTAATGCATTTTTGCAAAAAAGTACGTAAGCCGTTCTATGTCTTCAACGTGACCCATATCAGAACGGTCCTATCTAAACTAATTAAAAACCTGATCCTGTATAGTGTACCTCATGGATGCAGAATGAAGAGAGGCCAGAATCCAACATGGACACGGTGTAGCAGATGGCTTATGTGCCTGGCTCAGAATGGGAAGTGGGTGGGGCACTCCCTGTCTAGCTAAAAGACTGAATATGAGAAAACTGCACCTGAGCCAGGGCACAATGTGAACGGGTGTGTAAGACTACGTTCACTCACACCAAATATCTAAACCACAGAAAAGAACCGTATATCAAACGTGTGGAAGTACTCTGCTATAATAAATAGTAATAAAAAGCAAGTGCTAGTAAAAAAACTGTATAAAAACAGGGTACTTAGTTAATACGTTTTTGCAAAAAAGTACGTAAGCCGTTCTACGTCTTCAACGTGACCAATATCAGAACGGTTCTATCTAAACTAATTAAAAACCTGATCCTGTATAGTGTACCTCATAGATGCAGGATGAAGAGAGGCCAGAATCCAACATGGACACGGTGTAGCAGATGGCTTATGTGCCTGGCTCAGAATGGGAAGTGGGTGGGGCAGAGGAGAGGAGGACGGGGGTTGCAGGAGGACAGAAGAGCAGCAGAAGGGACAGTGTGGAATATTAGCAGATGCATAGTTCTAGGTTATGGCTATTATGCCATCTCTACACCTATTGAGCGGGCGCATAGGTCTATCATACGGCTAAAAGAAGAGGAAGAGGGGGCAGAGGAGAAGTGGAGCAGCAGGAGGGACAGAGGAGAGGAGAACGGGGGTGCAGAAGGACAGAGGAGAGGAGGACGGGGGTTGCAGGAGGACAGAGTAGAGGAGGACGGGGTGCAGGAGGACAGAGGAGAGGAGGATGGAGGTGCAGGAGGACAGAGGAGAGGAGGACGGGGTTGCAGGAGACAGAAGAGCAGCAGGAGGGACAGAGTGGAATATTAGCGGATGCATAGTTCTAGGTTATGGCTATTATGCCATCTCTACACCTAAATAGCGGACGCATAGATCTATCATACAGCTAAAAGGAGAGGAAAAGGGGGCAGAGGAGAAGGGGAGCAGCAGGAGGGACAGAGGAGAGGATGACGGGGTGCAGGAGGACAGAGGAGAGGAGGATGGAGGTGCAGGAGGACAGAGGAGAGGAGGAAGGAGTTGCAGGAGGACAGAAGAGCAGCAGAAGGGACAGTGTGGAATATTAGCAGATGCATAGTTCTAGGTTATGGCTAATATGCCATCTCTACACATAATGAGCGGACGCATAGATCTATCATACAGCTAAAAGGAGAGGAAGAGGGGGCAGAGGAGAAGTGGAGCAGCAGGAGGGACAGATGAGAGGAGGACGGGGTGCAGGAGGACAGAGGAGAGGAGGACGGGGTGCAGGAGACAGAGGAGAGGAGTACGGGGGGTGCAGGAGGACAGAAGAGCAGCAGGAGGGACAGAGTGGAATATTAGCAGATGCATAGTTCTAGGTTATGGCTAATATACCATCTCTACACATAATGAGCGGACGCATAGATCTATCATACGGCTAAAAGGAGAGGAAGAGGGGGCAGAGGAGAAGTGGAGCAGCATGAGGGACAGAGGAGAGGAGGACGGGGTGCAGGAGGACAGAGGAGAGGAGGATGGAGGTGCAGGAGGACAGAGGAGAGGAGGACAGGGGGTGCAGGAGGACAGAAGAGCAGCAGGAGGGACAGTGTGGAATATTAGCAGACGCTTATATCTAACGTATGGCCAATATGCAATCTCTGCATACAATGAGCAGATGCATAGAGCTACCTTCTGGCTCACTTGCCATCTCCACATATAATTAGCAGGCGCATAGATCTATTATACGGCTAGAAGGAGAGGAAGAGGGGGGCAGAGAAGAGAAGCAGCAGGAGGGACAGGAGAGGAGGACGGAGGTGAAGGAGGACAGAGAAGAGGAGGACGGGGGTGCAGGAGGGCAGAGGAGAGGAGGACGGGAGTGCAGGAGGACAGAGGAGAGAGCGAGAGCACTAGAGAGCGGTATAGAGCACCAGATAGCACTAGAGAGTGATAGAGAGCACCAGAGAGCAATAAAGAACACTACAGAGTGATAGAGAGCGATAGAGAGCACCAGAGAGCAATAGAGAGCGAGAGCACTAGAGAGCGGTAAGAGCACCAGATAGTACTAGAGAGTGATAGAGAGCACCAGAGAGCGATAGAGTGCACTAGAGAGTAATAGAGAGCGATATAGAGCACCAGAGAGCGATAGAGGAAACTAAAGAGCGGTAGAGAGCACCAGACAGCAATAGAGAGCGAGAGCACTAGAGAGCGGCAGAAAGCACCAGATAGCACTAGAGTGATAGAGAACACCATAGAGCGATAGAGAGCACTAGAGAGTGATAGAGAGTGATAGAGAGCACCAGAGAGCAATGGAGAGCGAGAGCACTAGAGAGCGATAGAGAGCACTAGAGAGTGATAAAGAGCAGCAGAGAGTGATAGAGGGCACTAGAAAGTGAGAGAGCACCAGAGATCGATAGAGGAAACTAGAGAGCGGTAGAGAGCACCAGAGAGCAATAGAGAGCGAGAGCACTAGAGAGCGGTAGAGAGCACTAGATAGCACTAGAGAGTGATAGAGAGCACCAGGGAGCGATAGAGAGCACTAGAGAGTGATAGAGAGCACCAAAGAGCACCAGAGAGCGATAGAGGGAACTAGAGAGCGGTAGAGAGCACCAGAGAGCAATAGAGAGCACTAGAGAGCAGTAGAGAACACCAGATAGCACTAGAGAGTGATAGAGAGCAATAGAGAGCGATAGAGAGCACTATAAAGTGATAGAGAGCGATAGAGAGCACCAGAGAGCAATAGAGAGCGAGAGCACTAGAGAGCACCAGATAGCACTAGAGAGTGATAGAGAGCACCAGAGAGTGATAGAGAGCACTATAGAGTGATAGAGAGCACCAGAGAGCAATAGAGAGCGAGAGCACTAGAGAGCAGTAGAGAGCACCAGATAGCACTAGAGAGTGATAGAGAGCACCATAGAGCGATAATCGAGAACACTAGAGAGTGATAAAGTGCACCAGAGAGCAATAGAGATCAAGAGCACTAGAGAGCGATAGAGAGCACCAGATAGCACTAGAGAGTGATAGAGAGCACCAGAGAGTGATAGAGAGCACTATAGTGTGATAGAGAGCAATTGAGAGCACTAGAGAGCAATAGAGAGTGGTAGAGAGCACCAGATAGCACTAGAGAGTGATAGAGAGCACCATAGAGCTATAGAGAGCCTAGAGAGTGATAGAGAGCACCAAGGAACACCAGAGAGCGATAGAGGGAACTAGAGAGCGGTAGAGAGCACCAGAGAGCAATAGAGAGCAAGAGCACTAGAGAGCAGCAGAGAGCACCAGATAGCACCAGAGAGTGATAGAGAGCACCAGAGAGCGATAGAGAGCACTAGAGAGTGATAGAGAGCACCAGAGAGCGATAAAGAGCACTAGAGAGTGAGAGAGGACCATAAAGCGATAGAGAGCACCAGAGAGCAAGAGAGCGAGAGCACTAGAGAGCGATAGAAAGCACTAGATAGCACTAGAGAGTGATAGAGAGCACCATAAAGCGATAGAGAGCACCGGAGAGCAATAGAGAGTGAGAGCACTAGAGTGGTAGAGAGCACCAGATAGCACTAGAGAGTGATAGAGAGCACCAGAGAGCGATAGAGAGCACTAGAGAGTGATAGAGACCGATAGAGTGCACCAGAGAGCAATAGTGAGAGAGAGCACTAGAGAGCGGCAAAGAACAGCAGATAGCACTAGAGAGTGATAGAGAGCACTAGAGAGTGATAGAGACTGATAGAGTGCACCAGAGAGCAATAGAGAGCGAGAGAACTAGAGAGCGGTAGAAAGCACCAGAAAGCACTAGAGAGTGATAGAGAGCACCATAGAGCGATAGAGAGCACTAGAGAGTGATAGAGAGCACCAGAAAGCACCAGAGAGCGATAGAGGGCACCAGAGAGCGATAGAGAGCGATATAGAGTGATAAGAGAGCAATAGAGAGTGAAAAAGAGCACTAGAGAGCTAAAGAGAGCAGTAGAGAGCGATAGAAAGTACCAGAGAGCGATAGAGGCACCATAGAGCCAATTTAGGGACATTACTGTCTCCGTGTGCCTAGTGAGGATCAGCCCGCCCCTGCCCGAGATGTGCCTGGTCAGGGACATCCCGGGGCGACACAGCTTTAGCACACTGTGTACTCGTCCAGACCTTGTGACACTATTAATCCCCCTGTGCAGACTCCCAAGTGGTGACTGATGTGCAGGAGAGGCAGATTATTGAGGCCTGACACATTGCAAACCAATGCATGGACGTTACTGTTTCCATGTGCCTAGTTAGGATCAGCCCATCCATGCCTGAGATGTGCCTAATTAGGGACACCCCGGTGCGATACAAGTATGTGTTCCTATTTTGCAGCACATGCTCTCTAATACCGATATGTGCCTAATTAGGGACATCCCGGTGCAATACAAGTATTTGTTCCTATTTTGCAGCACATGCTCTCTAATACAGATATGTGCCTAATTAGGGACACCCCGGTGAAATACAAGTATTTGTTCCTATTTTGCAGCACATGCTCTCTAATACAGATATGTGCCTAATTAGGGACACCCCGGTGAAATACAAGTATTTGTTCCTATTTTGCAGCACATGCTCTCTAATACCGATATGTGCCTAATTAGGGACACCCCGGTGAAATACAAGTATTTGTTCCTATTTTGCAGCACATGCTCTCTAATACAGATATGTGCCTAATTAGGGACATCCCAGTGAAATACAAGTATTTGTTCCTATTTTGCAGCACATGCCCTCTAATACAGATATGTGCCTAATTAGGGACACCCCGGTGAAATACAAGTATTTGTTCCTATTTTGCAGCACATGCTCTCTAATACCGATATGTGCCTAATTAGGGACACCCCGGTGAAATACAAGTATTTGTTCCTATTTTGCAGCACATGCTCTCTAATACAGATATGTGCCTAATTAGGGACATCCCGGTGAGATACAAGTATTTGTTCCTATTTTGCAGCACATGCCCTCTAATACAGATATGTGCCTAATTAGGGACATCCCGGTGAGATACAAGTATTTGTTCCTATTTTGCAGCACATGCCCTCTAATACAGATATGTGCCTAATTAGGGACACCCTGGTGAAATACAAGTATTTGTTCCTATTTTGCAGCACATGCCCTCTAATACAGATATGTGCCTAATTAGGGACACCCCGGTGAAATACAAGTATTTGTTCCTATTTTGCAGCACATGCTCTCTAATACAGATATGTGCCTAATTAGGGACACCCCGGTGAAATACAAGTATTTGTTCCTGTTTTGCAGCACATGCCCTCTAATAAAGATATGTGCCTAATTAGGGACACCCCGGTGAAATACAAGTATTTGTTCCTATTTTGCAGCACATGCCCTCTAATACAGATATGTGCCTAATTAGGGACATCCCGGTGAGATACAAGTATTTGTTCCTATTTTGCAGCACATGCCCTCTAATACAGATATGTGCCTAATTAGGGACATCCCGGTGAGATACAAGTATTTGTTCCTATTTTGCAGCACATGCCCTCTAATACAGATATGTGCCTAATTAGGGACACCCCGGTGAAATACAAGTATGTGTTCCTATTTTGCAGCACATGCTCTCTAATACAGATATGTGCCTAATTAGGGACATCCCGGTGCAATCCAAGTATGTGTTCCTATTTTGCAGCACATGCCCTCTAATACAGATATGTGCCTAATTAGGGACACCCCGGTGCGATACAAGTATGTGTTCCTATTTTGCAGCACATGCCCTCTAATACCGATATGTGCCTAATTAGGGACACCCCGGTGAAATACAAGTATGTGTTCCTATTTTGCAGCACATGCCCTCTAATACAGATATGTGCCTAATTAGGGACATCCCGGTGAAATACAAGTATGTGTTCCTATTTTGCAGCACATCCGCCCATGGCCCATATATGTGCCTAATTGCGCCAAAATTGTGCGCGCTTTTAGCGGCTGAGCACGAGCAATGGCGTGCCGAAATTGTGGACAGAAACAAAGAAAAAATAAACGAAAAAAAAAAACGGAAATGTCGCGCCAAAATCGTGCACGCTGAGCACGAGCAATGTCGCGCCAAAATTGTGCACAGAAACAAAGAAAAAATAAACGGAAAAAAAAAACCGGAAATGTCGCGCCAAAATCGTGCGCGCTTTTAGCGGCTGCGGCTGAGCACGAGCAATATCGTGCCAAAATTGCGCACAGAAACAAAGAAAAAATAAACGGAAAAAGAAAACGGAAATGTCGCGCCAAAATCGTGAGCGCTTTAGCGGCTGAGCACTAGCAATGGCGAGCCTAATTGCGCACAGAAACGAAGAAAAAAAAAAACAGAAAAAGAAAACGAAGTTGAAAAAAATACACTTATTTAGACGGTGAGATTCAGGCCCATTTTCCACCACACAAACAAGCAATTAAGTCTGCAAAGGTCACCGAGAGGACAGCCCCCCATCCCCCACACCATTTTCTGTTGAAAATCTTGCAAGAACTGGCTTTGAAAACACGGACACCAGGCGCCACCTGCTGTTCAATTCCGGTTCGTGGAAGGATTTCTACGTCTCGAATCGATGCATTTTTAGATTCCAGACGCCACCTGGTGTCCGAATTTTACAATGGCAGGCTGAAATTCCTGAAAGTTTAGAGCCTGCTAACAAGTTCGGAACGCCGCAGTTTACTCGGCGACTGCCGCGCGCGGACGCGCCGAATTGACACGGCACGGGCAGAAGGGGTGTCCGCCTCGCCGGGGCGGCGCGTGGCGAAAAAAGTCGCGTCGTTTCGGAGAAACCTGGACGACGGGAATGACCTATGTTCCGGCTAAAAGGGTTTGATTTTTTTTTCGAAATCGTCACAGGGCCGCGTGGGAGGGTCCGGGCAAGGGGCGCGCGCGAGGAGGGGCCGGCCGGACGCTCCGCGGCCACGCGGCGGGCCGCCGAAGTTTGACTTTGCGACCCCGCCGCGACGAAAGTCGGTTTTTTCCGGTCGGGCGGGCGGGCTCGTGCGCCAGGCGGCGTCTCAAAGTCCCCCCCACGGGTCAGGCTGTTAAGGACAGAGGAGCAGCATGAGAGACAGGAGAGGAGGATGGGGGTGCAGGAGGGACAGAGGTGCAGGAGGGATAGAGGAACAGCAAGAGGGGGAGAGGAGGATGGGGGTGCAGGAGAACAAAAGCTGCAGGGGGACAGAGGGACAGGAGCAGCAGAAGGATGCAAGGGGACAGACAAGAGAGGATGGAGGTGCAGGATGGACAGAGAAGAGGACAAGGGAGCAGCAGGAGGAGAGAGAAGAGGACAGAGGAGCAGCATGAGGGACAGGAGACGAGGATGGGGGTGCAGGAGGGACAGAGGGGGTGCAGAAGGACAGAGGAGGTGCAGGAAGACAGAGGAGCAGGAGGGATAGAGGAGCAGCAGGAGGGACAGAGGAGATCGTGCGCCAGGCGGCGTCTCAAAGTCCCCCCACGGGTCAGGCTGTTGAGGACAGAGGAGCAGCATGAGAGACAGGAGATGAGGACGGGGGTGCAGGAGGGACGGAGAAGAGGACAAGGGAGCAGCAGGAGGACAGAGGAGCAGCATGAGGGACAGGAGAGGAAGATGGGGGTACAGGAGGAACAGAGGGAGTGCAGGAGGACAGAGGTGCAGGAGGACAGAGGAGCAGGAGGGATAGAGGGAAAGAGGAGAGGAGGAAGGGGGTGCAGGAGGACAGAGGAGGGGCAGGAGAGACAGGAGCAGCAGGAGGATAGAGGTGCAGGGGGACAGAGAGGAGGACGTGGGTGCAGGAGGGACAGAGGAGAAGAGGACAAGGGAGCAGCAAGAGGACAGAGGAGAAGAATGAGGGACAGGAGAGGAGAATGGGGTGCAGGAGGGACAGGGGATGCAGGAGAACAGAGGAGGGGCAGGAGGGATAGAGGAGCAGCAGGAGGGACAGAGGAGAGGAGGAGGGGGGTGCAGGAGGACAGAGTAGTTGCAGAGGGATAGAGGGGAAGAGGAACAGCAGCAGGGACAGTGGAGAGGAGGACAGGGGTGCAGGAGGACTGGGGATGTGTGTAGTGATAATGGCAGCTGTACCGGGTGTCTGTGCACAGCACGGAGATGAGGCCATGGTGGTACACTGTCTCCCGCCACCTTAAAATCGGTCCGTTTCTCATCCAGGAGATTTTTGGTCCGTTTAGCATCTAACTGCTGTGCGAGTGTCCGACATTTTTCTCAGATCACATCCGTGTGCTGTCCATGTGCAATCCTCTTTGTTTCTCAGCAGCTATTTACTGTAGAATCTTTTACAGGAACATTTTACAGTGTTCTCAGCTGCAGAATGATAATGTATTAGTGAAAAAAACAGATGACTCTCGGATGGTCCGTGTGCTGTCTGTGTGTGGTCCATGATTTTGTCGGACTCATAGACTTGCATTGGCGAGTCTTGTTCATGAATTACATACTGTCACGGCATGTTGCAACTTTTTTCTCATTCTGAATTTGGATGAGAAAAAAGCATCCGACACTCGCCAATGTGCTCTCAGACATTGATTAACATTAGTCCAAGTGCAATGCGATGAAATCACGCATTGCACGTGTGGAGCCCACTGGGACGGAGGTACTCGGTGCTGGACCGGGGTACTGCTGGGGATGTCACAGAGGTCCTGGTCCAGACCATGTCCTTGGTTCTCACAAGTAAAAGGGGATATATACAGTGGATAATGTTTGTCGTGAGCCACCCACAGGTTGCGGTCAGTAATAGGACCACCGCTGCAGCGCAGCTCTGCCAGGAGAATGGAGGGATGGATGGGCTGCAGCTAGATGGATGAACCCGCCGCGGGTCAGGTTGCCCCTGGCAGGGTAAAAGGTTCGATGTACAGTTCTGTATACCTGGAATCAGACACCCGCACTGAGGCAGAGTTCACCAGGTTTACTTGTAAGTCCTTCAATCAGTTCACAGCAATTCTCAGTACAGTTCTCAACACAAGTTACAGTTCAATTAACTCCGGTAACACTGAGCCCTCTGCAGCCAGGCTGTCGCTCTGAGACCCCTCACTCCTTTTAAGTGTCCTTTCAGGCTGTTCTCTCCCTCTCTGTTCTCACCGTGGGTAGCATGGCGGCAGCTCGGACCCTTGTGGGTCCTCGTGGTTGCTGCTGTAACTCCAACCCTGTTGTGGGAACACGGACCTGGTATCTGTGTTCCCCGACGGTTTTTCTGGGGAGCCGGTGTATTGCTTCAGTCCCCCTCAGAGCCGTCACTTTGGTGTGTGCCTAGCCTGCAGTAACTCTATCTTCCAAGGTGTTACTAGGCTCCATCTAACCAGTGTGATTCCAGCACAATTAGGTAAAACTACTCCGCTGGTAGTTAGTTGGTGCTGCCGTGTTCCTCGGACCCTGTGATACCGGTCCGGTCTCTTTCCTCACACTCCCCTGGGATGCTGGCTATGGACGAGCTTTCTCTCCATGGTTTCTATGACTCTGTGGACTCTGCATCTCCAGGGAGCCCAATCCCACCGGGATGTGTCACTGTCTGTCTGTTTTTGTCTGCTCGACTCACTCTGGCCTACTAACTCCTTCCTTCTCTTTTCCTCTACTTGAACTCTCTGTCACCTGATCTACATTCTTCCCACACACTTTCCTCTAAACCCACCACCCCTTGCTTGCCTAGAGTCCCGGGCTCCGGGTTAGGTGTCGCCTTTAGTGGGTGTGTGTGTTCTGTGAGGGTGTTTGGTGCACAAACGATCTATCTTCCTGCCTGGCTGCAGTTCCCTATGTGGCCACCCTGGTCGCAGGGGCGCCACATTCCCCTGAAGTTAAACCGGCGTGTCCGCACGACGTAAGGCATGGATCCCCCTGAAAAAGGCATTTTTATTTTAAACATTAATCATCACTTCTTCATCTATTTAAGGAGGCACGGGTCTTTTAACGTTACATTAACTATGTACATTAATCCACGGGCGTTTCTGCTTAGGAGGCCTGGATTCATTACACCACCCCAAGGCACTTGCTTTCCCTAACTTAATGTGCATGGGGGTGTGAAGAATAAGCAGTATTGGTAAGTAATATTGCCATATTCCCCAGATTCCATTCCTCCCAGCAAGCAATTTGATAAGACACATCTCACTCATAAAGAGATAAGCCCCCACCCTTGCTAGCCAGAGACCAATCATCTCTGGGAAATGGTCCATGCCAACAGGCCACACAAAAGGGCTCTTCCTCACCTTTGATATGCTAATCAGCTAGGGAGATGTCATTTAGCCAGGTGTATGGAGCGTCCTAGGAAATGGAGATGAGATGACACTTTGTACCCAGCCATTATCGAAAGGAAATCCTGCTGGGATTTGCAAAAAGGTGACACATCCAATTTACCTGTAAGGCCAGTGGGAAGGAATCCTTTCTTCAACCCAGACAGGACGGAGTCGTGAATATAACATTAATACCTCATGAGCCGTGCTGTCTATAAACATGGCAAGCATAGATATGTGATCGCGAGATTCAGACGGGCACCTCTCATCGTTTTACATATGTGTGTGATGACTGTAAGCCATCTAAACGTGATATTGGCTAGTAGGATGCTCTCAGAATAGTCATGCTTCATATCCAGACGAAGCTAAAATCATAACTGAAAATATGAAATCATTGTCTTCCGTCTGTAATGCCCACAGACAAGGCTATGGCAGATTATAGAGTTTGGGTGTCTATATCTCCCCTCAGAGGGGTGGGAATTGTGAGACAGCCCAGAGGTGCGAGATGGGTGGAGACAGGGGTCAGCCCATAATGTATAAAAATCAGCCGTCCCATCTCCATATTGTATTTCTTCTGAAGAGGTATTATTCCACCAAAGCCAGAGATTACCCAAGGAACAGATTGGTGCCACGCCGCCCTTGTGGTGTCATCAGCACTAAGGTAACTGATCACATGTGTGTGTAATTCTGTGTATTCCATTTATCCTTTTAGTTGCATATCTGACTGTAATATTTGTAACATCTTAATAACTGTAAATATTAATATCTAGTGTACCATTAACGTGATTAAATATATAAATTTCATCTTGAGTTGCTCTTTTTATCTTGAGCAAGCATTCCCACGTCCTTGTGCTCATTTAACGCTATCTAGGTTGGTTTCTGACCTGATATAAGCCTGACCACGGACCGGACTTATATTAAACGAGAAGCTGGTGGCAGCATTTGTGCTTGGGGTTATTCGGGGTCTCTATCAGTGACGGGGTGGAGGTTATTATATGTGCTTTTGGCTGCGGGCTAGAAGGCATATACCACACTCACTGAGAAGTGCCTTAATAGACCAGCACAGGCAGGGCAGCTGTGGCCCTTCTTTATCCTCAGGCAGTTCTCTGACTGACCTGGGTTTAAAGCGGCCGTCACACGCTACGATATCTTGAAAGATATCGCTTGAACGCGCCAGATTAAACATCGCTTGAACGATGTCTGTGCGTGTGACGGCAAGATACGACGAACGATAAATGATCAAATCGCAAGATCGAGATCTGAGCTCCGGACCTCACATCTGATGATGTCGACTCATTAGATAAACAGAATCAACGTGTCTAAACAACCGATATCATCTACACGTTTAGGAACTGCACGATGCCTAAATCTAGCACGTAGGCGTGGCAGGAATTTCTCATTGTGTCGCCTCCTCAGTTGTGATTAGTTAACCTTAATGGTTTCGGATTGGCTGCTTCTACATTAGCTCGCATTGGTGGAAGATGATGCGTTCCCATTGGCTGTCCTCACAGGGCGCCATTTTTGAAGAGCTGTCTTCAGCACCACACATAGGCGTCGGCTGCACTATCACGCATTTGTCATGTACAACTTAATGTGCACCCACAAGTTCGTCAACCTGATAAAAGAACCTGCGTGGTACATGAGGCTGCTATAGTGTCCACCTTGTCATACACCCAAACAATATTGCCAGACGCGGCACACACAACGCGGCGTTACGCCACGCCCATGGGATCTTGGCACGTAGGTGCGGCAGAAGTGGTTATTGGCGTGTTACGCCGCTTAGGGCGCCTTTAAGTTTTGTAACGTCACGCAAGGGGCGGTCCTGACGGAATGAAGTTGGTTTCAGTTTCATTCCGCCTGCAAGGTGCTAGCTCCTCCCATGCACATTGCAGCTCAGTTATTGCCGCACACACAGCTCGCTACAGGGTGAGTCCTTAACGGATCGGCAAACCGACAACCATTGAGCAACGCATAAGTGTTCGGATTGTGCACCCCGCACAAGGGGGATAGCGGTTTCTACCTTTTTCAGTAATAAACTTATTTTTTGTGGTATAGCACATCGTGTTTACACATGTACATTGCGAGCCACATCACAGGACATTCTGAGGATGAGGCCACCATGTTTCCAAGGACATCTGACCAATGAGGACGCAGTACTGACCACCAAGGATGTAGTGAGGGGCGCGGCTTGTAAACCATGTAGCACGCCTATGTGCTCCAATTTAACCTTGGAAAACGCCCAAATTTACCCCAACATCGTTTACGAGGTTTCTGTGTGACTGTTTGTTGAACGATGTGCACAGATGATAAGTGCATCGCTCAGACGACCGCTGGATCGCTGCATCGGAGAATCGTCTGAGCGATATCTGTGGGTGTAGCGTTGTGATGAACGATCTCACACATCGGTCGGGCGATGTGCAAATCCGACATCGTTTCTAACATCATTATCTATATCGTAGCGTGTGACGGCCGCTTAACAGGAGGCGCTGTGGAGCTGCAAGGTTCGGTGGCCGATTCACCACAGCGGGTTAATCCAGTTCCTCCACCCTTCTGGACACGGTCTACCGGGTTAAGTGCTAACTTCACATTCTAAAACACATTAAATATTCTCATTATTCTCTAAAAGGCAAATTACTTTCTAGCAAAAGTATAAAGGTTCTCAAAAAGTACAAAACGTCGAAAAAGGCAAAAGTGCTAGGGATGAGCGAGTATGATTTTTACTACTCAGTACTCGCACGAATATCTCAAGACTCGGGGTACTCGGCGAGTACCGAGTAATTTCGCGATACTCTTGCTATGCTCGGGGTCCACCTCCCTGCATGTCGGCGCTCTTTACAGAGCCAGCCCACATGCAGGGATTGGCTGACAGACACTGTAATGCCACAGCCATGTTTGTTGTGGCATTACAGTGATTGGCTGGCCGCACAGCGTCATCAGGTCTTTATAAGACCTGACCGCGCTGTGCTCGTCACTCTGATCCACAGACAGTCAGTGTAGGGAGAGCTGCTGCTGATTGAGGGACAGATTTGTGGCCTTTAAGCTAGTGTAGGTGCAGGGCTGCCAGTCTAATTACCACAACAGTCCTTCTGAGGACTAATAGAGCTGTATACAGGCAGGCAGGGAGGCAGGGTATATAACAAACTTCGTTGTGCCAGTATACCAGCCTGCATCACATCTGGGGCTGGTGTACAGGCTGGAAATCTCATCCATCCATCCCAAAACAGTGCTTTTAGGGATTAATTTAGCTCTCTATAGGCAGGAGTAGGTTGCAGCGTAAATTAGGATACGCCAAAAAACTCGTCACCGTTTGCGTCTGACCAGTCCACCTGCAGGGCCTTAATCTCTAGTCTCAGTGTCGTGCTAAAAAACAAATCTTGCCTGCATTCATTTAGCATCTTAGTGCAGCTGCAGTAGGTTGTAGCATAAATTAGGATACGCCAAAAGACTCGCTATTCTCGTCAGCATTTGTGTCTGACCAGTGCACCTGCAGGGCCTTAATCTGTTATCTCAGTGTCCAGCTAAAAACCAACTCTTGTCTGCATTCATCTAACATTTGTGTGCGCCAGGAGTAGGTTGCAGCGTTAATTAGGATACGCCAAAACACTCGCTATTCTCGTCAGAGTTTGTGTCTGACCAGTCCACCTGCAGGGCCTTAATCTCTAATCTCAGTGTCGTGCTAAAAACCAAATCTTGTCTGCACTCATTTAGCATCTTAGTGCAGCTGCAGTAGGTTGTAGCATAAATTAGGATACGCCAAAAGACTCGCTATTCTCGTCAGCATTTGTGTCTGACCAGTGCACCTGCAGGGCCTTAAAGCGAACCTGTCACCCCCCCCGGGCATCAAAAGCTCTAATAGCCACCTTCTGCAGCACTAAGGCTGCATTCAGGGAAGGTGACTATAGCCTTTTGATGCCCTTTGTAGTCTGAAATATGAAGTTAGGTAAATGCTTACTCTTAGAAAGAGCAGAGACCGGGAGGCGGGGTTTCACGCTGCTCCGGCCCGCCCCCTCTTGTCAGTCATGGTGCTCGGCTGCTGCTGCCTCCCATGACTGTGTAAAATGAACGCGCGTCTCCGTTCTCATGCACGGAGCCGCGCATGCGCTGTGCGCCCGGTGTCCAGGAAGTCATCGACACCGGGCACACAGCGCATGCGCGGCTCCGTGCATGAGAACGGAGACGCGCGTTCATTTTACACAGTCATGGGAGGCAGCAGCAGCCGAGCACCATGACTGACAAGAGGGGGCGGGCCGGAGCAGCGTGAAACCCCGCCTCCCGGTCTCTGCTCTTTCTAAGAGTAAGCATTTACCTAACTTCATATTTCAGACTACAAAGGGCATCAAAAGGCTATAGTCACCTTCCCTGAATGCAGCCTTAGTGCTGCAGAAGGTGGCTATTAGAGCTTTTGATGCCCGGGGGGGGTGACAGGTTCGCTTTAATCTGTTATCTCAGTGTCCAGCTAAAAACCAACTCTTGTCTACATTCATCTAACATTTGTGCGTGCCAGGAATAGGTTGCAGCGTAAAGTAGGATACGCCAAAAGATTCGCTATTCTCGTCAGCATTTGTGTCTGACCAGTCCAACTGCAGGGCCTTAATCTGTTATCTCAGTGTCCAGCTAAAAACCAACTCTTGTCTGCATTCATCTAACATTTGTGTGTGCCAGGAGTAGGTTGTAGCGTAAATTAGGATACGCCAAAAGATTCGCTATTCTCGTCAGCATTTGTGTCTGACCAGTCCACCTGCAGGGCTTTAATCTCTAATCTCAGTGTGCTGCTAAAAACCGTTTCTTGGACGCTTTTATTTAGCTATATACAGTCAGCACAACATTGAAAATGCGCAAGGCCGGTGGCAAGGGACAAGGAACTGGATGTGATGGTGGTGCAAACAGAGGCGAGCTCGAATTGCACCACGATAAACGCCCACATCATCTCGCTTAACCTTCCTGTCCCATTTTCTAGGTGACTGCAGCAGTACTCTACTATTAAACCAAGACCAGTGTCAACAGGTTGTTAGTTGGATAGCGGATAATGCTTCCAGTCAGTTTGGCACCACCACAAATACCCTGTCTTCCACACGGTGAAGTGTCAGTAGCTGTGAGACTAGACCGCACATTCCACACCCTGATCCTCCATCCTCTCACCATGCCGAATGCCCGGCCCTGGACATAACTGATCCCACACTTGGACACTCTGAAGAGCTGTTCACTTATCCATTCTTAGATTCTGGCCTCTCGCCAGCTCCAGTTGAAGTGGGTTATGAGGAGATCGTATGTACCGATGCACAAATATTTTAGCAGCCACGGTCTCACGAAGGCAACAGTGGGAACGTGTCTCAACAAGAGGTGGACGATGATGAGCTAGAAATTGAATTGCTAGAAAGTCAGGAGGAGGACCAGGGTGCGGAAGTGGAAGACGACGTGGTGGATGATCCAGTAACTGACCCAACCTGGCAGGAGGACATGCAGAGCGAGGAGAGCAGTGCACTGGGGGAGTTAGGCATAGCATCAAACAGGCCGGAAGAAGCAGGGTGGTGTCCACAGGCAGAGGGCAGGCAACCGTTCCCCGGAACAACAACACGAGTGAAGTTGCCAGTACAACTGTTAGGTCTTCCCGAGTCTGGCTGTTTTTTAAGGTGTCTGCAGATAATTTGAAAAAGGCCATTTGCAACACCTGCCATGCCAGCATCAGCAGGGGTAGCAAAACTAGCAGCCTGACCACCACCAGCAGGATCAGGCACATGGCAGCAAAGCACCCAACTTTGTGGGATGTACAGCAGAGTCCAGGAGCATTGTCTGCGGGTGACACCACTGCGTCTTCCACTGTTGTGCGTGCAAGTCAATCCCCTGTCCATACTGCAGGCGAAGATGCCTCCTGTCCTTCACCTGTACTTGCACAAGCAGAAGTAGCACCATCATCAGCCACGTCCTTGTCCCAGCGCAGCGTTCAGTTACCCATACCCCAATCTTTGGAGCGCAAGCGCAAATACACTGCAAACGCCCCACATGCCACAGTTCTAAATGCACACATTTCGCGACTGCTTGAGCTGGAAATGTTGCCTTTTAGGCTGGTGGAGACGCAAACATTCCGCAACCTGGTGGCGGCGGCTGTCCCACGTTACTCGGTCCCCAGCCGCTAGGGATGGGCGAATCTACTCGCTAGGACTCGTTACTCGGCGAGTAGTAAGGGACTCGCAGGACTCGGTGATTACTCGCACGAGTCCAATGCAAATCAATATCAATCCTAGTTTTGTCAGAAACGCTGACAAAACTAGGATTGCCATTGTTTGCATAGACTCGGCTACTGTGCCAGTGATAGCAGGGAAACTCGCAAAGTAACTGCTCTTACATTGCGAGCCGAGTCCAGCTGTCTTCTCTGTGCAGCTCCAGGGTCCTAGAGCCCGCCTGCTCACAGACATGATGTAGCAGTGCTGAGATTGTTCTCAGTCTGCTCATTCCCTGTGCATATACATCTATATGCACAGGGGATGTAGCAGAGAGGACATCGCGTTTTGGACTACGTCGGACGGAAGAGGATTTTTTTAATTAAAGATGGAGTCCCTAATGGCTTTTCTTTTTATTTCAAATAAAAAATTTTCTCTGTGTTGTGTTTTTTTAACCCTTTATTGGAGATTCTTAGTGGCTGGGTCAAACGTGGCCTGACATTAAGAATCTCGGGCTTAATACCAGCTTGTATAACAAAGCTGGTATTAACCCCTTTATTACCCAGCGTGCTACCGCCACCAGGGCCGCTGGAAGAGCGGGGTTCAGCGCCAGAGGATGGCGTTTCAATGAACGCGCCATCTTCTGGGGCGGCTGCGGGCTGCAATTTGCATCGGGGGGTGCCCAGAAAGCTTGGGCATCCCTGCGCTGCGGATTCCAGCCCCCAGCTGCTTAGCTGTACCTGGCTAGACATAAAAAAAAAATGCGTGGGGCTCCGCGCAATTTCTATTATTTCATGAATTTCAGAGTCAGAGTCTCAGAGTCAGAATCTCAGAATTTCATGAAATAATTTAAAAAAAATGCGTGGGGCTCTGCGCAATTACTATGTCTAGCCAGGTACAGCTAAGCAGCTGGGGGCTGGAATCCGCAGCGCAGGGATGCCCAAGCTTTCTGGGCACCCCCCGCTGCAAATTGCAGCCCGCAGCCGCCCCAGAAGATGGCGCGTTCATTGAAGCGCCATCCTCTGGCGCTGAACCCCGCTCTTCCAGCGGCCCTGGTAGCGATGGCACGCTGGGTAATAAAGAGGTTAGGGCCAGCTTTGTATTATCAGCTGGCCCTAAGCCCGAAATTTATGGCGGTCACGCCAATATTAGACATGACCGCCATGAATTTCTATTAAATTGTTTTAAAAAAAACACAACACAAAGAAAATTTTTTATTAGAAATAAAAAAAAAAACATTAGGGACTCCATCTTTAATTAAAAAAATCCTCTTCCGTCCGACGCAGTCCAAAACGCGATGTCCTCTCTGCTACATCCCCTGTGCATAGATATAAATGTCTGTACACAGGGAATGAGCAGACTGAGAACAATCTCAGCTCTGCTACATCATCTCTGTGCACAGACATTCATGTCTGTACACAGGGAATGAGCAGACTGAGAACAATCTCAGCTCTGCTACATCATCTCTGTGCACAGACATTCATGTCTGTACACAGGGAATGAGCAGACTGAGAACAATCTCAGCACTGCTACATCAGGCAGCAGGCAGGCTCTAGGACCCTGGAGCTGTGGCAGCCAGCACAGAGGAGAAAGCAGGACTCTTATCTGTGCGAGTTTCCCAGCGATTACAGTTGCAAAGTAAACGAGCAATGCAAATAAATGGCAAAACTAGGATTGCTTCAGGCTGAAGCTTCCGAGACACATCTGCGATTTGTAAATCTCACACTACTCGCTATTACTCGCTTCCCCATTCATTAACATTGGACTCGCTAGACTCGCAACGAGTAGCGAGTCCTGGGCTCGGACTCGCTAGAGTCAAGCGATTCCGAGTAATTTAGGATTCGCCCATCACTACCAGCCGCCACTATTTTTCCCAGTGTGCCGTCCCCGCATTACATAAGCACGTGACCCAAAACATCATACGTGCCCTTAACAATGCAGTTTCAGGCAAAGTCCACCTAACCACGGACATGTGGACAAGTGCTTGTGGGCAGGGCCGGTACTTCTCACTGACGGCACACTGGGTTAATGTTCTGGAAGCCGGGACCCAGTCTGAGCTTGGGACGGAACACGTCCTTCCGACACCAAGGATTGCAGACCCTAACTCAGTCAGGGTTTCACCCACAGTGTGCAGCTCTGTCACGTCATGCTCCTCAGCCTCCTCCTCCTCCTCTTCCTCCACTTCACCCTCCACACCAGTCCCAAGCTGGAAGCACTGCAGCACTGCCTCGGCTAATCGACAACAGTCTGTGCTGAAGTTAATATGCGTAGGTGACAAACCCCAAAACGCTGAAGAGTTGTGGACAGCTCTGAAACAGCAGGCAGATCACTGGCTCACACCGCTGAACCTACAGCCAGGCATGGTCGTGTGTGACAATGGCCGGAACCTTGTGGCGGCTCTGAGGCGAGGTGAGCTGACACATGTTCCATGCGTGGCCCATGTGCTCAACCTCGTGGTTCAACGGTTTATAAAATCCTACCTGGAGCTGTCTGTTCTGCTCATCAAAGTACGCCGCCTGTGTGCCCATTTTAGAAAATCGCCTACTGCTTTTGCCGGCCTTGCCAGCTGTCAGCGGTGTTTGCAGCTTCCGGCTCACAGACCGGTGTGTGATGTCCCTACGCGTTGGAATTCCACACTGCACATGTTGGTCAGGATTTGTGAGCAGAAGAGGGAAGTTGTTGAGTACCAGCATCAACTAGGCTGTCGGTATACGGTTCAAACTCCACACATAAGACCTTAGGAGTGGACATGGATGTCCGACATATGTACCGTCGTCCAAATCTTTGAGGACTCCACCAAGATGGTGAGCAGCGATGACGCCATCATTAGCTCAAAATCAAAGACGATGCATTGCAGGCGGAGCAGGATGAGTTGCAACAAGAAACCGTACTGGGTGATTACACAAAGCCCAGCCTCATCTCATCCCAACGTGCATTGGAGGACTATGATGAGGAGGAGGAGGATGAAGAAATAGAGCTACTTTCATGCGGAATTGACGGTAATACATGCACAACCGTCAGACCGTCGGTTCAGCGTGGATGGCCAGAGGACAGGGGAGAGGAGGAGGAGGATGAGGTCAGCATGGCCAGTCATACTGTTGGTGAGGACCCTGAAGTCTTGCCTGTTAAAAGTCTGGCGCACATGGCTAACTTTATGTTACGCTGTCTGTCTCGTGACCCTCGCGTTGTAAAGATCTTGGCGGACACTCATTACTGGTTGGTGACACTTTTAGATCCACGCTACAAAGAAAACTTTATTTCTCTTATTCCCGAGGCGGAGAGGTCTACAAAGATGCTGCAGTACCAGAAGGCCATAGTCACGGAATTAGTCAATAAATTCTCTCCTGAAAACGCTAGGGCAGAGGTCACGATTCAGTGGACAACCAAGGCGTCCGGCCGAGAGAGGCACAAGTCCAATCCAGCAGAGGTAGGGGAACACTCTCAAAGATCTGGGACACTTTTCTCAGCACGTCCCATACCACAGGCCCCGAGGTGCGGGGTAGTGTCACAAGGACTGCAAAGTTTGCCAAGATGCTGAGGGAGTACTTTGCCGATCGTACTAAAGTGCTCCTAGACTCCTCTGTGCCTTATAATTATTGGGTACGTGGCAGGAATTGGCTCACTACACCTTGGAAGTCCTGCCTTGCCCAGCCGCTAGCGTTTTGTCAGAGCATGTTTTTAGTGCCGGAGGTGGAATCATTACATATAAACGCACCCGCCTGTCAACTGAAAATGCTGACAGGCTGACTTTGATCAAGATCAACAAGGGTTGGATTGTGCCTGACTTCACCACACCACCACCAAATGATAGCGGAATTTAAATTTTGTGCCGGTAGATTGCCATGCACCTCCGCACACTCACACATCGGTACACACTTTATGTGTTTGGCTACTTGCTGTACTGCTCCTCCTTCTCCTCATCCTCCACCATCATATGATCAGTGTGACCGTGGTTCATGATGCCACAAAACCATAATTTTTTATATCATATTTATGATGATGATGACCCTAACCGTTCAAAAGTTAGGCATTAGTTTCATGTATACCCCCCAGGGGTAAATATTTTAGTCCATGCTTACAGAATGGGCATTACAAGTACAGGAGACCCGCTCCTTTATAATGGGAACAATTTTTAGAGGCTGTCCTCCATGTTTTTTCCCAGGGACATCGCAATGCCTCCCAACCTTTGGCTTCCCTGCCTAGGGCAATCCTACAAAAGACCCACTTGCTTAAAATGGGCACATTATTTAAAAAGGCCCTCATGCACGCCTCCATCCAGGGGCATCAGAGTGCCACACAATTTTTGGCTTCCCTGCCTAGGGCAATCCTACCAAAGACCCACCTGCTTAAAATGGGCACATTATTTAAAGAGCAATTAATTTATGTCTCTTCCCAGGGGCATCACAGTGCCACATGATTTTGGCTTCCCTGTCTAGGGCAATGCTGCAAAACACACACTTCCTTACAATCGGCACATTATTTAAAGAGGCCCTCATGCACATCTCTATCCAGGGGCATTGGGGTGCCTCCCAATGTTTAGCAGCCCTGCCTAGGGCAATGCTACCAAACACACACTTCCTTAAAATGGGCACATTATTTAAAGAGGCCCTCATGCACGTCTCTATCCAGAGGCATTGGGGTGCCTCCCAATGTTTAGCAGCCCTGCCTAGGGCATTACTACAAAAGACCCACTTGCTTAAAATGGGCACATTATTTAAAGAGGCACTCATGCACGCCTCCATCCAGGGGCATTGAAGTTCCTCCCAATGTTTAGCAGCCCTGCCTAGGGCATTACTACAAAAGACCCACTTCATTAAAATGGGCACATTATTTAAAGAGGCATTCATTTACGTCTCTTCCCAGGGGCATCACAGTGCCACACAATTTTTGGATTCCCTGCCTAGGGCAATGCTACAAAACACACACTTCTTTACAATGGGCACATTATTTAAAGAGGCCCTCATGCACGTGACGTCTCTATCCAGGGGCATTGGGGTGCCTTCCCAATGTTTAGCAGCCCTGACTAGGGCATTACTACAAAAGACTCACTTTGTTATAATGGGCACATTATTTAAAGAGGCCTTCATTTACGTCTCTTCCCAGGGGTATAGAAGTGCCACAGTGCCACACAATTTATTTTAAAAAAAATCTTTCATATAATCCAAAAAACTAACATACACCAACTCTGTCTCACAAGTGGGTATGAGCCCTTAATATTTTTTCCATGAAAATCTGTTTTGGTTTCATTTTGTAACGTTTTCTTGACAGTCTGTAAAAGTGGCGTAATAGTCTGACAACATTGTTGACATCACTGACCTTGGGGTCTGAAATGCTTCCAGGGGTCTTCCCCATGCTGTTCCTGTTTCATTTCAGCACTGTTCTGATACTTTTGTGACATTTTTAGGGTTTTTCCATACTGCCAGGGGTCATGTCAGAAAAATACTCGGGTCTCCCATAGGATAACATTGGGCTCGGTGCTCGGGCCGAGTACACGAGTATCTTGGGATGCTCGGCCCGAGCTTCGAGCACCCGAGCATTTTAGTACTCGCTCATCTCTACTGCCAGATTTTACATAGAGCAACACTCAAATAGGCAATAAAGTAGTGGGAATATAGCCTATGAAGCAATGGAGGTAAACCAGTGTCGGACTGGGGTGCTTAGGGCCCACCAGTAGAACTGACTCTAGGGGCCCACTGTAATTTTTAATGTTCAGGCTAGGTTCACACTCATGTTGTCGTATTTATTAGGAGTCTCAGACATCATTTTTCAAGATATATAATAACCAACTTCAGGAGTTATATAAAAAGAATCTTTATTTAAATTCCTTTAAAAAGGTCTAAAGGACCAAAATGTTAAAACAACGAAAACATACAACATAAAAACCATGAGTTGCATCGGTTATACAGAACACCTCTTTTTTATCCCTATAGCTGTCTCTACCTTGCAATGGATGTTTTTTACACCCTAAGGTTAGTGGTGCCCCCACTCCATGAAGACTCTCCCTAAATCTGGCCCTGCCAGGAGATCTTGGTGAGCAGCAGAGTTATACAATAGGGACAAATTTTCAGAGGTTTCCAAACATGCAAAAAAAATCAAAATAGATGGTTGCGCCACACTGCAAATTTAGGGGTATAAATTCCCGTTACACTGTACGTTTCACTCACCTAAGTTGGTTGTGCCCTCTGCACAACTAGACTAGCCGCAAGTAGGTGAGATTTTTTATGCAGGATCCCTGTCTTCATCTATTGCCTGTCTCCCCTTTGCACCCAGGTCTGTGCTCCGTCTCTCACACGTGCACCATCCCGTGCACGTGCAGGGGCCAGGTTTCTGTTTTCTTCAGCAAGGTCCTCTCCCAGAGCTGCTCGCACCACTCTCCCCGAAGGGAGAAAGGAACGTAATGCAATAATAAATGTGGTATATAGAAATGAGCGCTAGGGATAACGGAACAAGCCGAACGCTTTTGTAGACATTACCTATAAGTTTATTACGATAAACACAGTACAGGTCCTTCTCCCACAACGCGTTTCGACGCTACATGCGTCTTTCTCAACTTGAGAAAGACGCATGTAGCGTCGAAACGCGTTGTGGGAGAAGGACCTGTACTGTGTTTATCGTAATAAACTTATAGGTAATGTCTACAAAAGCGTTCGGCTTGTTCCGTTATCCCTAGCGCTCATTTCTATATACCACATTTATTATTGCATTAAATTTTCAGAGGTAGAACTTAACTCAGTCCAAAATTGTACCCATCTGGGGTATCTGTATTCAGCACATTTGCAGAGCCAAACTGAATACCATAGGTTTCTCCCAGCTTAACGCATTTCACCTTGTCTTACTATACAAGGATCATCAGAAGACGGAGATATTGTATAGATTTGCCTTGCCACTATATTCTCAGAGGAAAGGTGTCTCAAAAAATGCCACAGGAGAATTCACCTAAATTAGGTATACATCCGGGGAGGAGGATACAGCAGCCCCAGGTGACATCCACCACGAAGACCTGGTGCCAGTTTAACCCAAACTTGATTGGAGCAACCAGGAGATAAAATCTACACCTATCCAGGCTTTTTTAATGATGCCCGACCATAGGGTAAAATAGCTTCAATGGCTATCCAGCAGGTAACCCGAAGCATGGGTGGAGTTCATGGAGTGTGAAACACTCAAGAAAACAGCCGAGCTTCTATGCATATTGCTATAGAAAGAGTCTTCAGGAACATGACAGGTGTTTTTCTGAAGCGTCTTGTAATATTGTGCTTTGGCCTTTGTTGATTGTCTGCAGCGGTGACTGCACGTCTGCAGCGCTGTAAGTTATAACTGACCTCAGTGGTTTGTGATATCTATATCAAGCGCTGAGTCCAGTGATTGATGGCAGCGTTACAAATGTCACTTCACAGCTGATCTACAAAGAGCAGAGAGAGAGGAAAACCTCTGTTTTTTGTGTTTTGGGACGCTGAGGTTTTGAAGGCATCTTTGAAATGGGACCCCTTTAATGATTTACTTTTATTAAAGTGAACCTGGCAGCAGTGTTTTCCCCTATAAGCTGCAGACACCACTAGTTAGCCCTTATTTACAGCATTCTAGAATATTGTATATACCATATTTTTCGGATTATAAAACACACTTCCTTCCCCCCTACATTGGGGGGAAAACTGGGGTGAGTCTTAAAATCTGAATTTTAAAACAAATCTTACTGAGGGGGTTGCAGAGGTGGAGCAGGGTGCCGGAGGCAGGTTTCACGGGTCCACAGTGGGTGGGGGGTGAAGCTTGGAGCTGCTGGGGGAGGGGGTGTTGGTGTCCAGTGGGCGCCACATTATACATGTCCCAGCATACATTGCCAAGCTGCAATTTGTGTTCTAATGTCCAGGACTTCCAGTTAATGGCCGTAGATCTCGATCTGCACATGTGCCGCCTCCACAGCCATTTTCTGGACGTATGGATACTAGAGCACGAATTGCAGCTCAGCAATGCATGCTGGCACATGGATAATGGCGGCGCCCACTAGAAACTGTTGCGACCCCCTCGCAGCTCCTGGCTTTGCCCCCACCCTCTGTGCACCCATGAAACTGCCTCATGCAGCCCCGCTCCACTCTCACAACCCACTTACAGTAAGCCATGGTGGGTCCAGGATGAGGGGCTGCTAGGTACTACCAGGATGGGGGGTACTGCTATGTACCACCAGGATGAGGGGCTGCTATGTACCATCAGGATGGGGGCATATATACTGATTATAAGACAGACACTGGCATTATAAGACAGACCCTATTTAACATTAAATAATATTTTTTCCCTCTTTTCCTTGTACCAAATTTGTGGGGCATTTTAGAATCCGGTGTGTCTTAAAAAGCGAAAAATATAGCAAGTCCCCAAGCTGATCTGTATAATGTAAAAAAAAACAAGGTTTTATTATATTCCCCTGGGTGTCGCTCATCTTTGTCCGGCGCCTCCTTTCTTCATCCTCCTCCTCTGCTTTATGTGAGTGACGCGTCCTACATCACATGCACTCTGACCTCCATTGTGCTCCTGCGCTTCCGCACTTCTCACTGTCATGCTAAGCCCATGTAGTGTGCTCTTTGACCTTTTCCTGTGCATGCACATTACAATACACTTTGCCCTCAGCAGGGTAGAGAGAAGTGCGCATGCGCAGGAACACAATGGAGGTCAGAGTGTGGTAGATGTAGGATGTGTCACTCACATGAAGCAGAGGTGGAGGATGCGATCGCAAGAAGAAAGGAGGCGCCAAAAAGACCAGCGATGCTCATCGCCCCCAAGGGAGCATAATTAAAACCTGTTTTGTTTTTTTTACATCAGACTAATTACGTTAATGCATACAAATATTGACTTATTCCCACAAATGCACAGACACACACTATAGTTCTGTATATATATACAGTATATATTGATGTAGTGTGTGTGTGTGTGTGTGTATTTGTATTGACACTTTATACACACAAAAAATTAGACTGTTGGATCTCTTGACAGGAAACACTATGAGGATGTCACCAACACAGGACAACAGTCAGGAGGCATTGTAAAGTCATCATCATCAGGAGAAGAGAGGACAGGAGAGTGCAGCCTTTGGCAGAGGATAGGACAGGAGGACAGGAGAGTGCAGCCTTTGGCGGAGAATAAGAGAGGAGGATAGGGGAGTGCAGCTTTTGGCAGAGGATAGGAGAGGAGGACAGGGGACGGCAGCTTTTGGCAGAGGATAGAAAAGGAGGACAGGAAAGTACAGCTTTTGTTGGAAGAGAAGAAACAGGAGAGTGCAGCCTTTTGCATAAGATAGGAGAGGAGGACAGGGGAGTGCAGCCTTTGGCAGAGGATAGGACAGGAAAGTGCAGCTTTTGGTGGAGGATAGGAGAGGACAGGAGAGAACAGCCTTTGGCAGAGAATGAGAGGAGGATAAGGGAGTGCAGCCTTTGGCGGAGGATAGGAGAGGAGGACAGGGGAGTGCAGCCTTTGGCAGAGAATAAGAGAGGAGGATATGGGAGAGCAGTTTTTGGCGGAGGATAAGAGAGCAGGACAGAAGAGTGCAGCCTTTGGTGGAGGAGGTTAGGACAGGAGAGTACAGCCTTTGGTGGAGGAGAGGAGGACAGGAGAATAGAGCCTTTGATGGAGGAGAGTGCAACCTTTGGCAGAGGAGAGAAGAGGAGGACAGGAGAGTGCAGCCTTTGGAGGAGGAGAGGAGGACAAGAGAGTGCAGCCTTTGGTAGAAGATAGGAGAGTAGGACAGGAGAGTGAAGCTTTTGGTGAAAGAGAGGACAGGAGAGTGAAGCTTTTGGTGAAAGAGAGGAGGACAGGAGAGTGCAGCCTTTGGTGGAGGAGAGGAGGACAGGAGTGCAGCCTTTGGTGGAGGAGAGAAGGGCAGGAGAGTGCAGCCTTTGGTGGAGGAGAGAAGGGCAGGAGAGTGCAGCCTTTGGCGGAGGATAGGAGAGGAGGGCAGGAGAGTGCAGCCTTTGGTGGAGGAGAGGAGGACAGGAGAGTGCAGCCTTTGGTGGAGAAGAGGAGGGCAGGAGAGTGCAGCCTTTGGTGGAGGAGAGGAGGACAGGAGAGTGCAGCCTTTGGTGGAGGAGAGGACAGGAGAGTGCAGCCTTTGGTGGAGGAGAGGAGGGCAGGAGAGTGCAGCCTTTGGCGGAGGATAGGAGAGGAGGACAGGAGAGTGCAGCCTTTGACGGAGGATAGGAGAGGAGGACAGGAGAGTGCAGCCTTTGGCGGAAGATAGTGGAGGAGGACAGGAGAGTGCAGCCTTTGGCGGAATATAGGAGAGGAGGACAGGAGAGTGCAGCTTTTGGCGGAATATAGGAGAGGAGGGCAGGAGAGTGCAGCTTTTGGCGGAATATAGGAGAGGAGGGTAGGAGAGTGCAGCCTTTAGCAGGGGATAGGAGAGGAGGACAGGACACAGGAGAGTGCAGCTTTGGTGGAGGAGGAGAGTAGACTCATGGGTAGTGGGATACAAACATATTGGAGGAATCTCCAGTACTCACTTCAGGTCTGACATCTTGTGATTGTGGAGCCTCCCCTCCCCCTCCTGCCAGTGCCGACTGCAGACCTTCACAGTCAGCAGAGCAGGAGAGGACACAACTTCTTTACTGCTTCCTCTTGGTCTCCTGCTGCACCTGTGATTACAGCACTCTCCTATCTGCATGTACAGGTCAGAGCTGGAGGATGGGGTGCTGCTGTAGAGTCCGGGAGCAGTGAGAGCAGAGCAGGGGTGATGGCTTTGCTGAGCCTTCCTCCCATCCTATGCACAGACTCCCGGGGCTGGAGAGAGGAGACACATCCGGTGCACGGTCACTGCAGCCTGAGCCTGCTCACCCCCGACCTCTGTATGCAAAGGATTTCTAGTGCAATAATGGAGCCGACATGAGGAAGATGCCTCCGCAGCTTGTCTCCCCTCTTGTGAAAAAAGTATATAAGACATGTGAGCACTGCTCAGTATATAGGGTATATGGTGACATTAGATGTTCTGTGTGTCTTTGTATGAAGCAGTATTTAATTTGCATTATATGATGATATTAGGTGTTCTGTAGTAAGCTGCATTTGAGTTGCGCTACATGGAAGGTATTGTGTCCCCTGTATAAAGCAGTATATGAGCAGGCGGTGTAAAATCGCCTCATCATTACGTTGGTTTGTCGGCGGAGAACATAGTGGATCTGGCAGTCTAGGACTCATTTTTAAAGAAATATAATAGGCGATCTTTGGTGATGGATATGGACTTTTACATGGACGCAGTAGGTAGTTCCGGTTTTGGGGCTTTCTTTAAAAAGGTAAATGGTGTGCAGACAGGTGGCGTGATCAATGGGTCAAGAATCTAGCATCGCCAGAGATTTTCCCTATCTTAGTAGCAGTGACATTGTAGAAAGGTCGGCTTACCTATAAAATAGATTGTCTCATCGGAGCTAGACACAGCGGCAGGATGGGAGAAGAGATAGGTGTGTGATCAACATGATCTGTAGTCTCAAGTAAAGAGGTACAGATTCTGATTGTGACCTACAACTATTTCTTTACAAAGTGGGGAGGTTCTTGAGGTCGGAGGAAAATTGGTGTTGTGCAGAATCTATATGTATGGTTCCCTCCCAGGTGAAAATAGCAATGGCAAAGTCTGGAGTGGTTTTAGGTATTGGCTCCAGAGGCTGAAGACGAAGGCTGTACCCTGCCCTCCCAGACTCTGGCATGTGGTATGAGGGCTGCTGATTCATTAATCAGGTTATTCTTAGAGGGTACCACATGGGCAGCATGCCAGCATGGCAGCTTTAGGAACAGGGAATAGGGCATAGGACCTGGGGTGAAAATTAATCTGAGATAGACTAGGCGTGGGTAATGTTGAGGGGGTAGGGCAGGTAGTAGGTGTTAAGTGGTCATTATCAAAGATAGACCAGATAATCGTGGGTTTAGCCTTCAGTTATAAACTTCGTAATAGGAATGATTCCACAAAGAATTTTCTAGCGAAACAGGCGCTCAAGGGTTTTCACAGGGTTGGGGTCATTTTAGTTAGAGACATCATGGCCACCTAGGAAGGGGTGGAATCTTGGATAATTAAAAAACAATTCGGTTATCGTCCCACTGCGATGGTTATAGAGGTTTATGAATGCTAGGCCTTTATTATGTCACTAGATGGTGGCCCGATTCTAACGCATCGGGTATTCTAGAATATGTATGTAGTTGACATGCTGTGACTGACAGAACTTGTTCAGTCAACGTGAGTGAACTACATATACTATATATATATATATATATATATATATATATAATATATATATATATTAGATAATTTCCGTCGCGTCCGGCGCTACTTCCGTGGCTTTGTTCGCGGGGCTTGGCACTTTGTCCAGGTCTCTCTCCGTGGCCGCGAAGCATTGCCCGTGAAGCGGGCATTGCGAGCCGTTGCCACCCCGCGAACAAAGCCACTAACATCCCCCCTGACCATGGGGCTGTAGTCTACACCGCTATGGTATACTACAGCCCCATGCCCAGCCGCCTGTCCGCCCCGCTACCCTACTCCTCCTAAGCCACCGTCACCCCCTAAGCCTCCGCCGCCGTCACCCCCTAAGCCACCGCCGCTGTCACCCCCTAAGCCCCCACCGCTGTCACCCCCTAAGCCCCCACCGCCACTGTCACCCCCTAAGCCCCCGCCGCTGTCACCCCCTAAGCCCCCACCGCTGTCACCCCCCTAAGCCCCCCGCCGCTGTCACAACCTAAGCCCCCGCCGCCGTCACCCCCTAAGCCCCCGCCGCCGTCACCCCCTAAGCCCCCGCCGCTGCCCCCGCCGCTGTCACCCCCTAAGCCCCCGCCACCGTCACCCCCTAAGCCACCGCCGCCGTCACCCCCTAAGCCCCTGTCGCTGTCACCCCCTAAGCCCCCGTCGCTGTCACCCCCTAAGCCCCCGCCGCTGTCACCCCCTAAGCCCCCGCCGCCGTCACCCCCTAAGCCCCCGCCGCTGTCACCCCCTAAGCCCCCGCCGCTGTCACCCCCTGCCGCCGTCACCCCCTAAGCCCCCGCCGCCATCACCCCCTAAGCCCCCGCCGCCGTCACCCCGTAAGCCCCCGCCGCCGTCACCCCCTAAGCCCCCGCCGCCGTCACCCCCTAAGCCACCGCCGCCGTCAACCCCTAAGCCCCCGCCGCCGTCACCCCCTAAGCCCCCGCCGCTGTCACCCCCTAAGCCCCCGTCACTGTCACCCCCTAAGCCCCCGCCGCTGCTCCCGCCGCTGTCACCCCCTAAGCCTCCGCCGCCGTCACCCCCTAAGCCACCGCCGCCGTCACCCCCTAAGCCCCCGCCGCTGTCACCCCCTAAGCCCCCGTCGCCGTCACTCCCTAAGCCCCCGCCGCCGTCACCCCCTAAGCCCCCGCCGCCGTCAGCCCCTAAGCCACCACCGCCGTCACCCCCTAAGCCCCCGCCGCTGTCACCCCCTAAGCCCCCGCCGCCGTCACCCCCTGCCGCCGTCACCCCCTAAGCCCCTGCCGCCGTCACCCCCTGCCGCCGTCACCCCCTAAGCTCCCGCCGCCGTCACCCCCTGCCACCGTCACCCCCTAAGCCCCCGCCGCCGTCACCCCCTAAGCCCCCGCCGCCGTCACCCCCTAAGCCCCCGCCGCCGTCACCCCCTGCCGCCGTCATCCCCTAAGCCCCCGCCGCTGTCACCCCCTAAGCCCCCGCCGCTGTCACCCCCTAAGCCCCCGCCGCCAAATCACAAGAGCGCCTCACTTCGCATAGAGATAGAATGGACGATTTTTCGTCCATTCTATCTCTATGGGAAGTGAGGCGCTATTCTGATTGGTCGGCGGCAGCACACAGCGACCAATCAGAATACCGCCTCACTTTCCATAGAGATACATTAGCGGTGTATCGCGAAATTTATGGCCGGGCCCCTGGTTCGATTTTCGGCCACTGGCCTCGGCTGTTGCCGGTCCAGGAAAATCGCAAGGGACCGACGTGCCGAACTTACCGCGCCTGCAACTACTCACCTATCTATCTCTCTATATCTATCTCTATTTATTTAATTATCTATCTCTATATCTATTTCTCTATGTATCTATTTTTCTATCTATATTTTGATCTATCTATCTATCTAATATTTGTGAAAAAAATATTTGTGAAAAAAATTTTATTTTTTTTTTTATTATTTTTTTTTATTATCTATCTATGTATCTATCGGTCCAACGACTGACCACAGCCGAGCCCCGTGGCCGAAAATAGAACCAGGGGCCCGGCCATAAATTTCGCGATACACCGCTAATGTATCTCTATGGAAAGTGAGGTGGTATTCTGATTGGTCACTGTCTGCTGCCAGCGACCAATCAGAAAAGCGCCTCACTTTTAGCGGTAAATTTGAAACTCTAAGTCGTCCATTCTATCTCTATGGGAAGTGAGGCGCTATTCTGATTGGTCACTGTGTGCTGCCACCGACCAATCACAATTTCGCCTCACTTCACATAGAGATATAATGGGAGATTTACACTTTCAAATTTACCGCTAAAAGTGAGGCGCGATTCTGATTGGTCGGCGGCAGCACACAGCGACCAATCAGAATACCGCCTCACTTTCCATAGAGATACATTAGCGATTTCTCGCGAAATTTATGGTCGGCCCTCTGGTTCGATTTTAGGCCACTGGCCTCGGCTGTTGCCGGTCCAGGAACATCGCAAGGGACCGACGTGCCGGACTTACCGCGCCTTCAACTACTCACCTATCTATCTCTCTATATCTATCTATCTCTATTTATTTATTTATCTATCTCTATATCTATTTCTCTATGTATCTATTTTTCTATCTATATTTTGATCTATCTATCTATCTATCTAAACTAAGTAAAAGTCCATGCAGCACACAGCTATCACCAATGATGCACAGTGCTAACAAGCCATATTTGTTTGAGGAAAAAATTCAAAACTTACGTTTTTCAAAAAACTCAATAATCTTTCTTTTAATCTGGAGTTCTTGGTACATACATTGGCCAATGTCTGCTTGCTCATCAACTACGACAAAGTGACTCCAGGTCTGATGAGCCCTATCTGACATCCAAGCCCTCCTTGTCCACCCCCCACCTCGCGGTGGGCGGGCACCATCTAAACCCTCCATCACCTGTAGGTTTAATGAGGGTGCACATTGCAGCAATGGAGTCTGCAGCTCCATATAATATATAATACAGAAAAGCTGCACAGCACTCAGCAGACCAGTGTGAACTGGTGCAAGCATGGGGCACAGAGATTAAACAAACTAAGTAAAAGTCCATGCAGCACACAGCTATCACCAATGATGCACAGTGCTAACAAGCCATATTTGTTTGAGGAAAAAATTCAAAACTTACGTTTTTCAAAAAACTCAATAATCTTTCTTTTAATCTGGAGTTCTTGGTACATACATTGGCCAATGTCTGCTTGCTCATCAACTACGACAAAGTGACTCCAGGTCTGATGAGCCCTATCTGACATCCAAGCCCTCCTTGTCCACCCCCCACCTCGCGGTGGGCGGGCACCATCTAAACCCTCCATCACCTGTAGGTTTAATGAGGGTGCACATTGCAGCAATGGAGTCTGCAGCTCCATATAATATATAATACAGAAAAGCTGCACAGCACTCAGCAGACCAGTGTGAACTGGTGCAAGCATGGGGCACAGAGATTAAACAAACTAAGTAAAAGTCCATGCAGCACACAGCTATCACCAATGATGCACAGTGCTAACAAGCCATATTTGTTTGAGGAAAAAATTCAAAACTTACGTTTTTCAAAAAACTCAATAATCTTTCTTTTAATCTGGAGTTCTTGGTACATACATTGGCCAATGTCTGCTTGCTCATCAACTACGACAAAGTGACTCCAGGTCTGATGAGCCCTATCTGACATCCAAGCCCTCCTTGTCCACCCCCCACCTCGCGGTGGGCGGGCACCATCTAAACCCTCCATCACCTGTAGGTTTAATGAGGGTGCACATTGCAGCAATGGAGTCTGCAGCTCCATATAATATATAATACAGAAAAGCTGCACAGCACTCAGCAGACCAGTGTGAACTGGTGCAAGCATGGGGCACAGAGATTAAACAAACTAAGTAAAAGTCCATGCAGCACACAGCTATCACCAATGATGCACAGTGCTAACAAGCCATATTTGTTTGAGGAAAAAATTCAAAACTTACGTTTTTCAAAAAACTCAATAATCTTTCTTTTAATCTGGAGTTCTTGGTACATACATTGGCCAATGTCTGCTTGCTCATCAACTACGACAAAGTGACTCCAGGTCTGATGAGCCCTATCTGACATCCAAGCCCTCCTTGTCCACCCCCCCACCACTATCTATCTATCTATCTATCTAACAAGAAAAAAAACTGCACAGCACTCAAAGACAAATGTGAACTGGTGCTAGCAAAGCTGCAGGGTTACATAATATGAAAAAGATCCTTGCAGCACACAGCTACTACCAATGATGTACATAAGCTACCAGCTATATATATTTGAGGAAAAAGTTTAAAAACTTACGTTTTTTTCAAAAAAACTCAAAAATCTCCAATTTTTTATTTAATTCTGAAGTTCTTGGTACATACATTGGCCAATGTCTGTTTGCTCATCAACTGCGACAAAGTGACTTCAGGGTCTGATGAGTCCTACGCTGATATCCCTATCCTCCTTGTCCGCTTCCCCACTACTAAGTGGGCAGACACCATCTAGACCAGGGGTCTCAAACTCGGCTGGGTTGGTGGGCCGCACATAGAAAAATATTGATATCGGGGGGCCGCATTGCTTGTAGGTCTAAGGGTGCTTTCACATCAGCGGTAAATGCTGATCGCGGCAGTTGCGGTGAAATAAACGCAACTACCACGATTACAGCATAACGGCCGCGATCGTGGCACACTTGCGGCAAGCCCCATACAATGTCTATGGGGCTTGCGGTAAGTGTGCAGCAAGTGCGGTTTCAGCACTTGCGGCTGCAAAAAAAAATGCTGCATACCGCGTTTTTTTCGCGCCCGCACCTGCCGCAAGTGCCGAAACCGCACCTGCCGCACACTTACCGCAAGCCCCATAGACATTGTATGGGGCTTGCCGCAAGTGTGCCACAATCGCGGCCGTTATGCGGTAATCACGGCAGTTGCGTTTTTTTCACCGCAACTGCCGCGAACAGCGCAAAACGTGATGTGAAAGCAGCCTAAGTGACATTTTTAGTAATACCAGATTTTTTTGCTCAATGTAGTAATGTCAAAATCCTGACCCCTCTCTTGTAGTAATGTCCCCATCTTGGTCCCTTTCTTGTTGTAATGTCCCATCCTGGTCCCCATCCTGGTCCCCCTCTTGTACTAATATCCCAACCTGGTCCCCTTTTGCAGTAATGTTCCCCATGCTGGTCCCCTTTTGTAATAATGTCCTCCATGCTGGTCCCCTTTTGTAGTAATGTCTCCCATCCTGGCCCCCACAGTGTAGTAATGTCCACATTCTGGTGCCTTTTGTAGTGATGTCACCATCCTCACCCCCATAGTGCAGTAATGTCCCCTATGCTGGACCCCTTTTTTACTGATGTCCCCAACCTGGTCTGGATTCTTATCACACACACTCACACTCACTCATGTGGAACAAAAGGGGGGGGACCACAACCGATGAGCGGTACCTGGTGGTCTAGTGGGGGCGACAATAACAGATATGGGGGGTTCGCATCTCACCTTTGGAGGTTCTGCAACCCTGCACACCCTCGGCGTATCGCAGTGGATGGCTCCGGACTCCAGCGGTCGGGGTTTCCTCCACGAGCAGCTCCTTCTTCCAGTCAGTTGACTCGAGCAGCCGATCACCTGCCCCTGTGATGTTCTCGGTTACGTCACCGCAGGTCCTTTGGATTCTGTTAGCGGAGACTCTGGTTCACAGCTGCTCCTGCTGCAAACCTAGGATGGGAATATGATATTTGTATAGAAGTGTGAGATTATAACAGAAGCGCAAGAGCACAGGAGGCACACGATTAATTACCTTTAATAAACCACAATGCGTTTCCACGGCGGCCCGCCGTCTTCATCACGTAAATCCACCTGATGAAGACGGCGGACCGCCGAGGAAACGCGTTGTGGTGTATTAAAGATGATTAAATGTGTGCCTCCTGTGCTCTTGTGCTTCTGTTATAATCTCACACTTCTGTACAAACTCGCAGGCACGCTCACAGGCAGGCACACAGGCAGGCTCACAGGCAGGCACACAGGCAGGCACACAGGCAGGCAGGCTAACAGGCAGGCACACAGGCAGGCAGGCTCACAGGCAGTCTCACAGGCAGGCACACAGGCAGGCAGGCTCACAGGCAGGCTCACAGGCAGGCTCACAGGCAGGCACACAGGCAGGCACTCAGGCAGGCACACAGGCAGGCACACAGGCAGGCAGGCTCACAGGCAGGCACACAGGCAGGCTCACAGGCAGGCTCACAGGCAGGCACACAGGCAGGCACACAGGCAGGCAGGCTAACAGGCAGGCACACAGGCAGGCAGGCTCACAGGCAGGCACACAGGCAGGCTCACAGGCAGGCTCACAGGCAGGCACACAGGCAGGCACACAGGCAGGCAGGCTCACAGGCAGGCACACAGGCAGGCTCACAGGCAGGCACACAGGCAGGCACACAGGCAGGCAGGCTAACAGGCAGGCACACAGGCAGTCTCACAGGCAGGCACACAGGCAGGCAGGCTCACAGGCAGGCACACAGGCAGGCTCACAGGCAGGCTCACAGGCAGGCACACAGGCAGGCAGGCTCACAGGCAGGCACACAGGCAGGCTCACAGGCAGGCTCACAGGCAGGCACACAGGCAGGCACACAGGCAGGCAGGCTAACAGGCAGGCACACAGGCAGTCTCACAGGCAGGCACACAGGCAGGCTCACAGGCAGGCACACAGGCAGGCTCACAGGCAGGCACAAAGGCAGGCACACAAGCAGGCAGGCTCACAGGCAGGCACACAGGCAGGCACACAGGCAGGCTCACAGGCAGGCACACAGGCAGGCACTCAGGCACTCACATTAACACACACATTAACACACACATTAACACTCACATTAACACTCACATTAACACACACATTAACACTCACATTAACACTCACATTAACACACATTAACACTCACATTAACACTTACATTAACACACATTAACACTCACATTAACACTCACATTGACACTCACATTGACACTCACATTAACACACACATTAACACTCACATTAACACACACATTAACACACACATTAACACACACATTAACACACACACACTTTTGCTATGTTAACCATGCTGACCGCGGTCCCGTGCTGACCGCGGTCTCTGCTATAATCTTACTTCCGCCTGCTTCACTCTGCCGCTCGCTCTGCTGATGTTCCAGTTCAATGCAAGCCGCAGTCAGCCAATGAGAGGCCCGCAGGTGACCTCGGTGTATGACGTCACCTGCGGGCCTCTCATTGGCTGACGGCTTGCATTGAACTTACAGAGGGGCAGAGAGAGCGTCGGAGTGAAGCGGGCAGCGGCCGGAAGTAATATTATAGCAGAGACCGCAGCGGCCCCATGCACTGGACCACGGTCAGCATGGTCAATTGTCCAAGGTGCCGGAGGCCGCACAGGGAAGCCCCAGGGGCCGCATGTGGCCCGCGGGCCGCGAGTTTGAGGCCCCTGATCTAGACCCTCCATCACCTGTAGGTAATGAGGGTGCACATTGCAGCATGGGTCCTGCAACTCCATATGATAAATAACAAGAAAAAAAACTGCACAGCACTCAAAGACAAATGTGAACTGGTGCTAGCAAAGCTGCAGGGTTACATAATATGAAAAAGATCCTTGCAGCACACAGCTACTACCAATGATGTACATAAGCTACCAGCTATATATATTTGAGGAAAAAGTTTAAAAACTTACGTTTTTTTCAAAAAACTCAAAAATCTCCAATTTTTTATTTAATTCTGAAGTTCTTGGTACATACATTGGCCAATGTCTGTTTGCTCATCAACTGCGACAAAGTGACTTTGAGTGCTGTGCAGTTTTTTTTCTTGTTATTTATCATATGGAGTTGCAGGACCCATGCTGCAATGTGCACCCTCATTACCTACAGGTGATGGAGGGTCTAGATGGTGTCTGCCCACTTAGTAGTGGGGAAGCGGACAAGGAGGATAGGGATATCAGCGTAGGACTCATCAGACCCTGAAGTCACTTTGTCGCAGTTGATGAGCAAACAGACATTGGCCAATGTATGTACCAAGAACTTCAGAATTAAATAAAAAATTGGAGATTTTTGAGTTTTTTAAAAAAAAACGTAAGTTTTTAAACTTTTTCCTCAAATATATATAGCTGGTAGCTTATGTACATCATTGGTAGTAGCTGTGTGCTGCAAGGATCTTTTTCATATATCTATCTATCTATCTATCTATCTATCTATCTATCTATCTATCTATCTACTATCTATCATGTATCTATCGGTCCAACGACCGACCACAGCCGAGCCCCGTGGCCGAAAATAGAACCAGGGGCCCGGCCATAAATTTCGCGATACACCGCTAATGTATCTCTATGGAAAGTGAGGCGGTATTCTGATTGGTCGCTCTGTGCTGGCGGCGACCAATCAGAAAAGCGCCTCACTTTCAGCGGTAAATTTGAAAGTCTAAGTCGTCTATTCTATGTCTATGGGAAGTGAGGCGCTATTCTGATTGGTCGCCGTCAGCACACAGCGACCAATCAGAATACCGCCTCACTTCCCATAGAGATACATTAGCGGTGTATCGCGAAATTTATGGCCGGGCCCCTGCTTCTATTTTTGGCCACGGGGCTCGGCTGTGGTCGGTCGTTCCACGGGGACGGAGACTCGCAATGAGCGCTTCGCGGCGATAGCTGGCGCATCAGCAACGACTCGCAATGATTGCGAGCCATTGCTAAGGCGCGAGCAATGGCCGCGAAGCGAGTCTCCGGAGCCGTGGAACGACCGATCAGAGCCGAGCCCCGTGGCCGAAAATAGAACCAGGGGCCCGGCCATAAAATCGCCGACATAACGCTATGTATCTGTATGGGAAGTGAGGTGCTCTTCTGATTGGTCGCTCTGTGCTGACGGCGACCAATCAGAATAGCGCCTCATTCCTCCATGTATCCCTATGGAAAGGCGCCCTCCAATCACAATCACGGCGCCATTTTTGAAAATACACAGCGACCAATCACATTCATGGCGCCATCTTTCTGAGGTTGCCGCCTACCAATGAGATAAGGCCGCTTATTTATAGCGCCAAATTTGAATCTTCCACCTCTTTGTATCCTGTTTGAGGGAGAACGAGAAGCTACCGCTGGACCATCTGTTGGACTATATTTCAGCCAAGATATCCATCCTTCGTGAGGGCCGTCAGGAAGCAAACGCCGGATCGGGTTCTGCGATTTATCAGCTAAGATATCCTTTTTGAAAGATACCTTTTCACATCAGAGGCTATATTCCTGATCCTAAGTTTTATTTTCACCTCTTTGCAATCTTTTATTTTCACCACTTTTACTATGTTGCGCCATGCAGCGCCAATCGGCGCTGCATGGAGGCTGCGCCACTGTTCGGACACTTCGCCGCTGCAAGCGCCGACTTTGCGCTACAAGCGCAAACTTCGGCGCTTCTAGCGGCCTCCGCGGTGCATCAGCCCGCTGTGGCCGAACACTTATTCAGGCGCCACCCATACAACTTTCCGCTGTTCCCGCCGACCGCCGACCAATCGAATTCTCAGCGTCTCTTCCCATAGAGATACATTGAGAAATGAGGCGCGATTGTGATTGGTCGCTGTGTATTTTCAAAAATGGCGCCGCGATTGTGATTGGTCACGGTAGATGGCGCTCTGATTCCGATTGGTCGGCGGTCAGCGGGGAAAGCCGTGTTTTCCCTGCCGAGGGCCTGGTTCCATTTTCGGCCATAGTGCTCCGCGGCATCGGCCTTCGATTTTTTTGCGATTTGATTAGTTTGGTTGTATTTTCATTAGTTAATGTTATTAAGATTTTAATTTTATACATTTTTATTTTAATTATTTTTATGTGTATTTATTTATTATGTTATTTTATTTTTAATGTACTGATTTTTTGCCATTCCGAAAGATGGAGGAATGAGGCGCCAATGTGATTGGTCGCGGTGTATTTTCAAAAATGGCGCCGTGATTGTGATTGGAGGGCGTCTTCCCATAGGGATACATGGAGGAATGAGGCGCGATTGTGATTGGTCGCGGTAGACAGCGGTTTTATTCCGATTGGTCGGCGCTCAGCGGGGAAAGCCGTGCTTTCCCTGCCGAGCGCCTGTTTCTATTTTCGACCATAGTGATCGGCGGCATCGGGGTCGCCGCTTTTAGCGCGGAACGCCGCGCTTGGAGCGGCGAACTCGGCGCCAAATTGTGGGAGTGTGTGGGATTTTATGCCGGCGCTCAGCGGGGAATGCGGCGCTTTCCCTGCCGAGCGCCTGGTTCGATTTTCGTCCACGGCGTTTGTGCACCTTGGAAGTGTGTAGCTACGCCCCGCTGTGTTGTGATTGGACAGCGGCAAGTTTACAGAGTAGCGCTGTGATTCCGATTGGTCGGCGCTCAGCGGGGAAAGCCGCGCTTTTACTGCCGAGCGCCTGGTTCCATTTTCGGCCATAGTGGTCGCCGGCATCGGGGTCGCCGCTTTTACCGCGGAGCGCCGCGCTTGGAGCGCCGAACTCGGCGCCGAATTGTGGGAGTGTGTGGCGATGCTCAGCGGGGAAAGCTGAGCCACACACTCCCACACACTTCCAGAATTCGGCGCCGAGTTCGGCGCTCCAAGCGCGACGTTCCGCAGTAAAAGCGGCGACCCGGATGCCGCCGACCACTATGGCCGAAAATAGTACCAGGCGGTCGGCAGGGAAAGCGCGGTTTTCCCCGCTGAGCGCCGACCAATCGGATGCTCAGCGCCATCTTCTGAAGTTGCCGCCAGACCAATCATAGCACAGCGGGGCGGAGCTACATACTTCCACGCTACGACCGACCTGAGCCTTGCGCTCTGGCCGAAAACAGAACCAGGCGCTGGGCATCCAAGTCGCCGGTCTCCCCGCTGAGCGCCGACCAATCGGATTCACGGCGCCATGTTTTTGAAGTTTCCGCTGCCCAATCACACAGCGGCTGGCGTCTGCCGCTATTTTATGAATGAACATTACGCGTCCGCCATCTTAAAGCGCGAAATTTGAATTTTTTCAGTATTTAAAACCTAAAAAGCTGTTTTCACAGTACAATATCACATCAGAGTATATATTCCTAATGCCTATGGTTATATTAACCCTTTCTTTATACAAATTTCTTATGAGCTACATTTCACCATATTGACCTGTTTTTTAATACCTTTTTAACCCCTTCTATTCTATTTGTACTCCAGTTGCTATCTCACTATGTGCTGTACTAAGGCCATTTCTACATTAACCTCTTCTATGCCATTTCCATTTTAATTTTGTGTCACACTGTTTTAAAGGGTTCAAACTGCTACATTAACCCCTTCCATTCTGTTTGCTATTCACTAACTGTGTCACTATGTGCTGTACTCATGACATTTGAAAATTAACCTCTTCTATACCATTTGTTATTTATTTTCTCATCCACACTGTTTTATAGGATGTAAGTAGTACATTAACCCCTTCTATTGTCTTGGCTATTCACTGCCTATGTCACTATGTGGTCTACTACTGGCATTTGAATACTAACTTCATTAATACTATTTGTAATTTTATTGATCGTGCAGTATTTTGTACACGTGCCAGTGGTACATTAACCCCTTACAGACTGTTCTATATTTTATTTCTACTTGGAGTGTGTCGTTATACTGTTAGGAGTATATTAACCCATTATATGCCATTTTGATTATTTTTTTGATTATATTTCATACTAATGAGTCTGTAGGACTACTACCTGTCTTATATTTAACAGTTTGGATGTAATGCTACCTTACCACTGCCTTATTGTCGTGCCAGTGGGACATTAACTACTTTTACATACCAAATATATTGGTTGCATGGCATTTTGCACTATATGACCCACTGGGGCCCCTTTCATGCGCGCAGGGCCGGTTTTAGGCAAAGTGAGGCCCTGGGCAAAAGGTTAAAGTGGGGCCCTAAATGCTCACATATTGCACCGTCACACTCAGACATTTAGGTTACATGTACTTACAAGCACCGAATTCAGACTGGTGACTGAGTGCGATATATAATATTAAAGTCATTCAGTGCTTGTTTACAGACTTTTTACACAGGATGATGAAGAATGATGGCACAGAACAATCACCGGTAGAGCAATCTGTCCGCTACAGATTCATGCTATCGGCATCACTTCTGCAGTGTTGCCGAGAGCAATGATTTTGTTCCTCCGTAAACATCCAATCACCCGATGATGAGCCGCATTTTGCTCGTTTGTTGGGCGATTGCCGACCTGTTTACTCCTAGGAATTCTCGTCTGTGCTGGTGGGATTTATAAATTAGGATGTTACATACACACAACACACGGTATGTGACACACACACTATATATTACATGTATACACCGAGCACACACACATAGACACACACAGTATGTGACACAAACACTATATATTACACCTATACACCGAGCACACACACACACAGACACACACACAGTATGTGACACAAACACTATATATTACACCTATACACCGAGCACACACACACACAGACACACACAGTATGTGACACAAACACTATATATTACACCTATACACCGAGCACACACACAGACACACACGGTATGTGACACAAACACTATATATTACATGTATACACCGAGCACACACACATAGACACACATATATATGTATACACCGAGCACACACACATAGACACACATACTGTATATATGTATACACCGAGCACACACACATAGACACACACATCCATTCCCATCACTGTCTGTGTCATACAGGACGGCTCCTCCAGGGAGAGTCGCTCTTTCTAACCTCTTATACTCTGACCAAGAGATGTGGATTGTAAACACAGGACTCCTTATAGTGATTAAAAATTACCTACAAGTGTTTAATTAAATAGGATTTACAAACTGGAGAGTCAGTAACAGGAATTTTTCCATAGGATCATCTACTTAAATGTCATCTTTAACAAAATTCTGCTATATTCTTCATATTATAAAAAAAATACATTTGAATTATGCCCCATCTTGTTGTTCGGGGGTCACTAGTGGAAATATTGATCTTAAAGGAGTTGTCCAGAATTCTATAAACATGACTGATTTCTTTCAAAAACAGCGCCACCCCTGTCTACAGGTTGTATGTGATATTGCACCTCATCTTAATTGAAGGGAATGGACCTATGCTGTAATACCACATGCCACCTGTACACAGGGGTGGCGCTGTTTTTGAAAGAATGCAGTAAAGTTTTATTAATCCTGGACATCCCTTTTAACGCCTTGTAAGTTCTGCTTGATAACTGGCTACAAATGTAGGAATTAAGGAGGTCCCCAAACCCTAATTACTCCCATCATGAACATGTGAAGATTGAAGCCTGCGGGGTGCGCTCCTGCTGCTATTATACGGCATTTACAAGAATTTTATAACTTTTATCACTGAGTGATTTTTCGTTTTTATTTTTTTCTCCACTTCTTACAAGAGCCAGAACTTTTTTTATTCTTCCTTCCACATCGCCGTACAAGGGCTTGTTTTTTGCGGGATGAGTTGTACTTTTGAATGACATTATCCATTCTACCACAAAATGTCCTGGAGAATGAGAAAGAAATTCCAAGTGCTTTGAAATTGCAAATAAAAGTGCAAAAAAAGTGCAATTCCACAATTTTTTTTGAGTTTTTTATTCATCATGTTAACTATATGGTAAAAGTGACTTCATATGTTGATTATCTAGGTCAGAATAAGAAGATACTGAACATTTTTATTTCAATCATAAAAAAACCCAGAAATTTGTAAAAAAAAAAAATAATAATAATATTTAAAATACATTTGCTTTATTCGCCATTTTCCAAGACCCATGATGTTTTAATTTTTGAAGATACAGGGCTATGTGAGGGCTTACTTTATGTGCCCTGAGCTGACATTTTTACTGATCCCATTTTGAGTCAGATACAACATTTTTGATCGCCTTTTATTGCATTGTATTGTAACAACATGGTGGCCCAAAAAACACAATTCTGGCGTTTTAATTTTTTTTCCGTTACGCCATTTACCAATTGGATTAATTTACTTCGTATATGGATAGCTTAGATTCTTAAGAACGCAGCGATACCAAATATGTGTATTTTTTTTTTTTTACTGTTTTATTGCTATTTTCAGTTCAGCTCCTTTGGGGGCCCCTAAGAGAGTGGGGTGCCCTAGGCAACTGCCCAGTCTGCCCCCCCCTAACGCCGGCCCTGCATACGCGTGTTGTACATGCAGATTTACATAATTCTATAACATGTGGTAATATTCTGAATATTAATGCAAGTTCCCCATCCCCGCCACCAGGGGTGCAGTTGCGTAAGGTCCCGCTACGTCGCCAGATTAATGTTCATTTTTACATTGACCTGCCTGTTTCACCATGTACTGCGGAAGTTGCCTTATTTTTTTTTCTCCCTGCTTGGTCACATTGCGCCATTTGACGCTCGCCGTTAATGCCGCTATTTCCCCAACTGCAGAGAGAAAAATAAATACCACTACTTCCGCAATAATCACAAAACCCTAAGTTCAAGGTAAAAATGAACGCTACCTCTACCATTTTGCCCCAACTTCTGCAACTCCACCCCTGCTGGCGGTTATGCGGAACTTGCCGTCATATCGGTACTTTAACCGCTTTTTTTAAAATGTTGGAGCTCTGCATTTACAACGCGCATCTGAAAGGGCCCTTACATCCATTTGTTTTGCCTTCAAGTCTCTTTTTAAGGACTTTAAACACACTGATTTGCATTCACAACTCCATACAGTTAACATCATTAAATATTTATTTCGTACTCTAAAGAAGTCCATGATTTGCTTTTCACAGGTTATTGAAATACACACTTTACTTTTATTGTTTTTGCCTATTTAGAAATAGTTATTATTGATTGTTTCCTTAACTAACACACTCTAGCTCATTTTGGATTGGATTCACTGCCTATTCTTACGAAGATGAGCTCTCCAACCAAAAATCTCGCTCTTGCCAAGGAGGCTGCAACTACGCCTAAGAAGAAGCGTGCAGAGGAGACTTCGGAAGAGAGACGTCTTCGGTTAGATCTTCGTAAGGCTGCTAAGGCGAAACGCACTGCTGAGGAGACTTCGGAAGAGAGACGTCTTCGGTTAGATCTTCGTAAGGCTGCTAAGGCAACATGCACTGCTGAGGAGACTTCGGAAGAGAGACGTCTTCGCTTAGATGGTGATAAGGCTGCTAAGGCGAAATGCACTTCTGAGGAGACTTCAGAAAAGAGACGTCTTCGCTTGGATCGTGTTAAGGCTGCTCAGGCGAAACGCATTGCAGGGGAGACTTTGGAACAGAGACGTCTTCGGTTAGATCGTGCTAAGGCTGCTAAAGTGATACGCATTGCCAAACTCTCTTCTCCACTGAGACATTTTCGGTTGGATGCTGCGAAGGCTGCTTCGAAGAAACTTATTTCTGAACTGTCTTCCGAAGAAAGAAGCCAACGAATGGTAAAAAGAGCCATGGCTGAGTGTCGCAGACGCAAACTACAAAAACTTAGACCCACTGAAGAACCGTCTGACAAAGATACTACTCCTGCCTCTTCATCTACTGACATTCTACAAACTGAACAGCCTTTAACACCTCCCATGACCTCCATGGGAAAAGAAAAAGGAAAGGATGACAAGGAGGCTGTGCGTATGCGCAAGAAGCGTGCGGAGGAGAGTTCTGAAGAAAGACGACTTCGCTTGGACAAGGAAAAGGCTGCTTTGAAGACACGGCTTTCAAAAGAGTCTTTGGAAGGAAGGACGGAACGATTAGGCAAAAAATCAATGGCTGCGCGTCAAAGACGCAAACAACAAAAGTTAATGCCTACAGGAGATCTGTCTGACCCTCATACTGCTGACACCTCTTTGTCTGACCCTCATACTGCTGCCATCTCTTCGTCTGACCATCATACTGCTGCCACCTCTTCGTCTGAATCTCATACTGCTGCCACCTCTTCTTCTACTGTGTTAACTACAACTGAACAGCGTTTACCACATCGCAAGGCCACATGTAAACGCAAACACTCTGCTGAGGAGACGCCATACAGCAAACAGTGTCAAATTATGAAGCTTAAAAGGACAAGACAGATGCGTCAAGATACGCTGTCTCCTACATCTAAACAACTCCGCTTGACCCATTTGGCTGCATCACGTCGTGACGTACGCAAAAGTTCTTCCACTTCAACATTGCAAGAGCCAGAACGGAATATATATTCAATTTCTTCATTTATTGAATGTTTTGATCCTACGTCCCTTCCACGTCTCATCTATGTAGGATTACACAATAAACATCTACATTTGTTATCTACACCTCTCCTACATCCAATGGGATTTACTGATGATCATGTATTCTAGAAATACTGTGGTCCCATGAAGTTAATATGTGAACATTGTGAGGCTCTGCATTTTACTGCTGAATGCCCATCAGATCAACAGTTTAGTCTTTGTTGCCACAAGGGAAAAGTAAAGGTACCATTACCTCAATACCCGGAGGTCTTCCAACGCCTGCTGAAAGGAGAGAGTGAGTACAGTCGAAATTTGATGGAGAATATCAGGAGCATTAATAGTTCTTTTGCTTTTGCCTCCATGGGTGCCCATGTTTCTCCACCACCTGGACACGGCCCTTACTGTTTCCGAATTCATGGGCAAATTTATCATCGCACGGGAACACTCCATCCTGCTCAAGATAAACCTCCAGCATATGCACAACTGTACATTTTAGATACTGCAACCGCTATAGAACAACGGCTACACTCTCCAGAAAATGTTAAATGTCATCCTACTTTAATGAGTATCATTGCTCTTCAATTGGATAATATTAATCCCTTTGTTTCGGCCTACAAAATGCTACGTGACGTTGAATTAGAAGAACAACAGAAGGCAGTAGAACATGGCACCGTCATGCCAAATATTATCATGGCCATTAAACAAGACAGACAGCAAGACCCTAGACGCTATAACAATCCTACTGTCAATGAAGTTGCTGTGGTCTTTGAACATGCTGATGGAGAGCCACCATTCAATAGAGACATTTTAATTCATTTGAAACCTGATCCAAATAACCCCTTGGCCCCAAAAACACAGCAAGTCAGTATTCTACACAGCAATTTAGATGCATTACTGTATCCCTTATTTTTCCCTCATGGAGAACAAGACTGGCATGAGGGACTCAAGCATCAAGGCCAAATTCAACGCAGGGTTACACAGCTCCAGTATTACTGCTATTTGTTGTCTGTACGGAATCGGTTCAATCCTGTCCTGAACGGTGGCAAACTAACACAGCGGTACTTAGTGGATGCGTATGTGAAAATCGAGACTAATCGCTTAAATTTTATCCGTCAACACCAAAAGGATTTAAAAGTGGAGGATTATTGCGTACTCCAGGAACATCTCCTGAAAAAATCTATTGAGAAAGGTATTCCCATTGGCAAGACGGTCATTTTACCATCTTCCTTTGAAGGCAGTCCAAGAAACATGCAGCAACGCTATCAGGATGCCATGGCTATTGTGACTAAATTTGGACGACCAGATCTTTTCGTAACCATGACCTGTAATCCTAAATGGAGGGAGATTAAAATCAATTTAGAGCCATGGCAGCGTGTGGAACATAGACATGATTTAGTCGCCCGTGTCTTCAGAATTAAACTGGAAGCCCTATTAAAAGACATTAACACTGGATTATTTGGCAAAGTTTGTGCAATGGTTCATGTTATTGAATTCCAAAAGCGTGGCCTACCACACGCTCACATTTTGATCATTCTGGATAGCAAATCCAAACTAAGAACTGAGGTTGAAGTGGATAATATAGTTTGGGCTGAAATCCCTGATCCAGAAGATTACCCTGTGCTCCATCAAATTGTGATGCAACACATGATTCATGGACCCTGTGGACAACACGACCCCAATTCTCCATGTATGGATCTTGGAAAGTGTAAGAAAGGTTTTCCTAAAGATTTCCAAACAAAAACAGTCTTAGCTGAGGATGCATACCCTACTTATCAAAGAAAGGAAGGATCATCCTTTGAACACAATTCAAAGATGATTGATAATTCTTGGGTTGTTCCCTATAACCCTTTCCTACTATTAAAATACAAGTGTCATATTAATGTTGAGGTATGTGCTTCCATTCAAAGTGTTAAATACCTATTCAAATATGTCTACAAAGGACATGATAATACCAATCTTGAAATTTGCCAAACTAATATCCACCATGATAAAACACATCAATTCATGGATTCAAGATACGTGAGTGCACCGGAGGCAGCTTGGCGAATCTTTGCTTACCCCATGCATAGACAATCGCACTCCATTATTCGTCTTGCCGTACATGTCTTACATTCTCAACCACTTTATTTTCATGAGGATGACTCTGTTGACAACATCAGTTACACAATGCACAGAAAATCCACTCTTATGGCCTACTTTGAGCTCAATGAGAATGACCCACATGCTCATGAATACTTATACCGCCAAATTCCAGAGCACTATGTTTGGAAACAAGGTGCATGGGAAATTAGAAAGCGAGGAGGTTCTTCAGTGATTGGAAGAATGTATACTGTCAGTATGAAAGAACAAGAACGGTACTATTTAAGGTTGTTGTTACTGCATGTCAAAGGAGCAACAAGTTTTGACAACATTAAGACTGTTAATGAAGTCACATACCCAACTTTTAAAGAGGCAGCATTAGCCCTTGGATTGCTCTTCGATGACAGTGTTTGGAGAAATACTTTATTGGATGCCTGTGTTCTCAACATGCCTGCACAGCTTCGTGATATGTTTGCATATATATGTATTTTTGGTCCTCCATCTCATCCATTGGAGTTGTGGCAAGAATTTAAACAAGACTTTATCCAAGACTACTGCCATAACATATCACTCCAACACTGAGGAGTGTGAGAATTGTGAAGGATATGCTATGACTGATGTCCACAATGTTCTAAAATTTCATGGCAAAACTTTTACTGATTTTAATCTACCACGACCAAAAAGAAAGCCACACATCGCTCCACAATACAACAAGGATGATGAGTTAAGAAGAGCTCACCAAATGAAAGCTACTTTAAATGACCAACAACTTTTGGCCTATAATGCTATCAATCAAGCTTTACATGATAGAAGTCTACAATCTAAGTGCTTTTTCATCGACGGTCCAGGTGGCAGTGGGAAAACATATCTGTATGATTTATTAATTCATGAACTAAGAGGAGAAGGCGAAATTGTCTCACCTGCAGCCAGTACAGGGATTGCAGCTAACTTACTGCAAGGAGGAAGAACCATTCACTTTACGGAATACCAATTCCAATAAATGAAACATCCGTTTCCAGAATTAAAAATTATACAGATGCTGCACAACATTTGAAAAGTACCAAACTTTTCATTACTGACGAGTCCACTCTGTTATCTAAATATGCATTGCATGTGATAGATCAACTTTTACGGGATGTCATGACAACAGATATTTCCAAGAAAAATACAACACCTTTTGGAGGGAAAGTCATTGTTTTGGGAGGAGACTTTCGACAGTGTCTGCCTATCATCCCTCATGGTACAAGAACTGACATTATAGAGAGTTGTATTAAATACTCACGACAATGGCAGCTTTTCACTCAATTGCCACTCTTCAACAACATGTGCTCCATTGATCCTGATTATAGCAGTTGGTTACTTCAACTGGGAAATGGTGAATTGTCCAATGATTTCAACCTTGGAGATGATATCATTGAAATCCCACAAGACATGATCTGCACTGGCTCACTCATACTTGCTATATTTGGTGAAAACATTCTCATTGATGTATATAACAATGAAAGCATTCAGATTGCTGCATCACATGCCATTCTTTGCCCTAAAAATGACCATGTGGATATGGTGAACTCTAAGGTCATGGATTGCATTGGTGTTGAATACACTGAATACATTAGTGATGATTCCATTGATCCTGATGGGACTGAAGATCCAGACCAATATCCAGTGGAATTTTTCAAATCATTCACACCAATGGGAATGCCTTCTCATCGCCTCAAATTACAAATCGGCACCATTGTCATGCTTTTGCGCAACTTTAACAGCAGAAAAGGTCTTTGAAATGGGACTCGCTTCATTGTCATCACTTTGTTTGCCAATATGATTCAAGCAAAAGTCATTATTGGGTCTGCAGAAGGAAATGTGGTGTTTATTCCAAGGATTGATTTATCTCCATCAGACACTGCCTTACCTTTCAAGTTAAGACGTCGACAATTTCCCGTGAAGCCTGCTTTTGCCATGACCATCAACAAATCCCAAGGCCAAAAACTGGAGAAAGTAGGGATTTTTTTCGCCAGAACCCGTTTTTGGACATGGACAGTTATATGTGGCTTTTTCACGAGTGAAAATACGATGCAATGTTAAGGTGAAAGTGCTGGATACACCCATTCAAGGCAAATTGCTGCCCAATAGTGAAAAACTCTTTACTACAAATATTCTCTATAATAATATTTTATTTTAAATTCTTTAGATACATATTAGATTTAGATACATAGTTACTTTCTAATTAAAACACAAATCTTACAATAAATTAGTTTACCACTTCAAAAACACCCAGAATTCCCTATCAAGGGCTCTTAGGTGAAAAATGAGAACCAAATATATTTTTTAAGTGATCACTTTATTAGTATAAATTTTACAACTTATTCCATAAAAATCATATAAAATATTTTTTACTCTAAATAGGGGTGTCCTGATAACGGAAATAACTCATGTCTAGGTCCAGGACTCAGACCAAATACATCACTATTTATACAGGTTATATAGTAATCAGTGATACCAGGTATATATAGGGGTACTATTTCCTTATTAATTTATCACTTCAGGCATTCAGTAGTGTGTCTGGACATCTATGCACTCTCCCCTCTCTTTGACATAGGTCATATTACCATGCCACCTCGATACTTCAAATATGGGTGCCCACTGTCTTATGTCCAGATCATACACTCTGTGTGCACACCTATAATCTAATAGTGCCCTTTCGCTTCCTATTAGCACCTTGTGTGCTGCTGCCGTCTTAGTTCCTAGTGTCCCCTTACTTATGTCATACCTGGTCAGAAAGTAGTTATGTAGCCACGGTCCTGGGACCCCCACCGCCGGGGGCGGTGGGGGTCCCAGGACCGTGGCTACATAACTACTTTCTGACCAGGTATGACATAAGTAAGGGGACACTAGGAACTAAGACGGCAGCAGCACACAAGGTGCCAATAGGAAGCGAAAGGGCACTATTAGATCATAGGTGTGCACACAGAGTGTATGATCTGGACATAAGACAGTGGGCACCCATATTTGAAGTATCGAGGTGGCATGGTAATATGACCTATGTCAAAGAGAGGGGAGAGTGCATAGATGTCCAGACACACTACTGAATGCCTGAAGTGATAAATTAATAAGGAAATAGTACCCCTATATATACCTGGTATCACTGATTACTATATAACCTGTATAAATAGTGATGTATTTGGTCTGAGTCCTGGACCTAGACATGAGTTATTTCCGTTATCAGGACACCCCTATTTAGAGTAAAAAATATTTTATATGATTTTTATGGAATAAGTTGTAAAATTTATACTAATAAAGTGATCACTTAAAAAATATATTTGGTTCTCATTTTTCACCTAAGAGCCCTTGATAGGGAATTCTGGGTGTTTTTGAAGTGGTTTTTGTGCAAGGTGAGGCATTACAGGTGGTGGACATTTGTGATAATAATAAATTAGTTTAGTCATAGATGTATAGGAGTAAAAAAAAAAATTAGTTTTGCAATAGATGTATAGGAATAGAAAAAAACCAAAATAGCAAAAAAATTAGTTTAGTTATAGATAAAGACATTATAATTACTTATTAGATATAAAATAGTCATTTAAGATATATAGTCGTTAGTTTTAGTTTTCACTAAAAATATAGTGTATAAAAATATTTTACTTTTAATTCTTTAGATGCATATTACATTTTGATACATAGTTACTTTCTGATTTAACACAAATATTACAATAAATTAGTTTAGCCAAAGATGTATAGGAATATAAAAAAACAAAAATACCAAAAAAATTTGTTTAGTTATAGATAAAGACATTATAATTAGTTATTAGATATAAAATATTTAAGATATATAGTCGTTAGTTTTTTAAGCTTAGAAACATTTTTATATTTCATAGTATATGTATATAAACACACATTTTGTTGTAGATTGTAGATGTGTATCATCTAAATGCTTGCATTTAGTGATAAGAACCTGAAGCTCCAGCAGTATAGCTGCTGAGAGATTTCATTTTCTTTTTACAAAGGGTGAGGTTTTTGTGAACAGCTAAGAGACGGGTGGGATGCCTGTTCACACACATCTCTTTCTCGAACTGTGTTCTGTACATATAAGTACATACATACATATAGGTACATATTTAGACACATAGGTACATATTTAGACACATAGGGAAAGAATAGACATTTTGATTTTAAATCTGAATTTTTCTGCTATTTGTTGAATTTATAGTGGGAAAAAAGCAATTTTGCCACTTGCTGCCTAATTGTGACCTGCAGCATTCTTACTGTAAGTTGCATGAAATTTATATTGAATTTGTGGTTTACTTGCGGCAGTTGCGGCACATGTGGTTTCGACAGTTTCAACCACCAAATCGCAGTTAGCTCTGATTTTTAGTGGTTGCATTTAGTGAATCTGTCGAAGCTGTGCTTGCCGTATTTACTGCAAGCTAACTGGAAGTTCCATATACATTACATGTTACTTGCTGAAAGTGAGCTGTAGGTAGGTCTTTTTGGTGCCAAGTGCAGAAATTGTATTTTGTTATTCCACACCTTCTGCAAATAGCCGAAAAATATCTGATTTAAAAGGAGTCTAAGTATTAATAATTAGGGATAGAGTAGAGTAGGTCCCACCAGCTGTAAGGCTACCTTCCCGTGGTTGGTGGGGAAACATGTACTGGCTAAACCATAGATTATGTATATTCAATTTATATATGAATGTTAATAATCTGTACAAAACATCGGTGCCAGTATGTGTACGAAAAGCCTTGCCTTAGAATCATGACATGTACTACATTGACATATACTATACAAACATTGGTAGTTGATAGATAGATATCATGTCTTATGTGCATTATTGTCAAATTTGAATGAATAATGTATATATGCATGCTAGACTCCCCATTCTTTAGAATCAGGCCGCCATCTTAGACATATAATGGACGACTTTGAGTTTCACATTTACTGATGAAAGTGAGGCGCTATTCTCATTGCTTGCCGGCAGCACACAGCGACCAATGAGAATAGCGCCTCATTTACATTGGTAAATGTGAAACTTAAAATATTTCATGTATTTGAAGTATGGCGCCATACAGCGCGGCGCTCTTCTGATCGGTCGCCGCCTTCAGTGCGCCGAACAATCAGAATAGCGGCGGCCGCTATGCCGCCATATTTGAAATATACTGAGTAAACTCTACACAGATTCTAGAATCCCGATGCAATCGCATCGGGCTCACAGCTAGTATATATAATATATTATATATATATATATATATATATATATCAGCACTATGGTATATGGTGGTACATTACATTACATGTATAGCAGCACTATGGTATATGGCGGTACATAACAATACATGTATAGCAGCTCTATGGTATATGGCGGTACATTACAGTACATGTATAGCACCACTATGGTATATGGCGGTACATTACATCACATGTATAGCAGCACTATAGTACAGTGGTGTTCAAAAGTCCTGCATAGGCATGAAGAAAACTATATATTTCATACTTCTGCATCTCTACAGTGAAGCTGGTGGAACATATATGTTTTTGTAATCCCTCATTGTATGCCATACTCATTTTTGAATGTCCCAAGTGTATAAATTGTTATGGTATGCACATTTTTGATATTTTTTTTACAGCATAACCATACCTACACCTGTACAGTGTGTAGAATGGTGAACAGGTTTCTAAGTTCATTAACTTCCAATGCAAGTTCACACAGACTTAAATTTTACTTTTTAAGATTTATCATTTTTTATTTAATTCAGAGTCCTGAAAAGGGCCTTTTGAGTGCATCTTTAGCTTCTAATACTTTATTGGCCAGCCTTTGCTCTTGAGCACCAACTTGCATCCCTGTGGCATTGAGCGAACAAGCTTCTGCAGATGTTCACGAGTGATGACGTGGTTCCAGGCCTGTATCAGAGCCTCAATCAACTCTCTCTTGGTCCTTGGCTGTTTTTTAGATATCTGTATTGATACCTTGTGCCACAATTTTTCAGTTGGATTGAGGTCCGGGGACTGGGCTGGCTTGTCAATAGTAGCCACCTTGTTCTTTTTTTTCCATTCCGTTACTGTCTTAGCTCTGTGACAAGGAGCATTATCATCCTGGAAGATATAATCCCCTGAAAACAGGTGTTGAGCAGAAGGCAGCATGTTCTTATTAAGGATGTCAATGTATTTTTTTGCATTAACCATACCCTCCACAATATGAAGCCTTCCAACAGCATTGGCTGCCATACAGCCCCAGACCATTACTGTCATCAGATGTTTCACAGAGAAGCTCAGACACTCGGGCTTGTCTCTTCATGTGGAAACCTTCTCACATAAGACTTGCCATCATTTCATAAAATGCAAAAAGTGCTTTCATCACTAAATAGCCCTTGTTCCCACTCCTCCTTCCACCATTTTGAATATTTCAATGCCCACAGTTTTCGCCTTTGTCTTTGTATGGCTGTCATCAATGGCTTCTTTCGGGCCTTGCACCCTCTCAATCCTGCTTCCAAACATCTCTTCCTAACAGTTGATGTTGCTACCTCAATATTGCACTTTTCTTGCCATTCTCGCAGAAGCTGAGGAGAGGTGCGCTTTCCATTGGCAAGGGATGTTCTTATCAGTACTCTGTCCTCCATTTTAGTTGACTTTCTGGGCCGACCAGATCTGGGCCTGTCCTGGGTAATTCCAAGCTGCTTATGTTTCTGCAAAATTCTTACGACTGTACTCTGATTACAGCCGACCGTCCTTGTGATCTGGGGCCAGTATAACCCTCTTCATGTAGCACCACAACTCGCACACGATCCACCGCTGACAAAAATCTGAAGGCTCCCATCATAAAGCTCTACAGTATGATTCACTAGATAGACCAATAGATAAAACACACAAACAAAGCAGCAGATGTGATGCAATGTAATGGGAAGTGATTGTCTGCCATATCCAGGTTATGATTGATCACAAGAACCTCATCTGTGATTAGCTAATTTTGGATCTGAAGCTGTACAATATTTAGTTGTGCTTTCAATTTCCATATTGTTGCAATAATTTCAGGCAAAACTGCTTCAAAAGCTAAAAATATTACAAGGAGAGAATGCAAAATTGTATTCTGAACAAAACCATATATAATATGTCATATTAGCATCGAAGATATTCGACAGAAAAGGTTTAAAACTTGAAAAATCTATTTATCCTATGCAGGACTTTTGAACACCACTGTATATGGCGGTACATTATATTACATGTATAGCAGCGCTATGGTATATGGTGGTACATTACAGTACATGTTTAGCAGCACTATGGTATATGGTGGTACATCACAGTACATGTATAGCAGCACTATGGTATATGGCGGTACATCACAGTACATGTATAGCAGCGCTATGGTATATGGTGGTACATTACAGTACATGTATAGCACTGATATGGTATGTGGCGATACTCCGCTCCCCGCGGCCCCCCGCTCCTCCACAGTAAAAGTAAAAAAATCCTGAGTGAGGATACTCACCTGTCCGCCGGCTCACTCCACCTCCGTCTTCTAGGTCCTACAGGCCTTTAGGACCTGTCGTTGCCTGGGAAACCGATCAGCTGATCGGTCACATGACTGCTAACTGACTGAGGGGCAGGATGGAGAAGGGGGGCAGGATGATGGTGGGGGGCACAGGATGGAGCCAGGGAGGGGGGCCAGATGGAGCCGGGGGAAGGGGGGGGGGCGCAGGATGGAGCCGGGGAGGGGGAGCGGGGGGGGTTTCCGGACGGAGCCGGGGGGAGAAGCCGGATGGAGGGGGTGGGGGCAGATGGAGCCGGGGGGGGGGGCCGGATGGAGCCGGGAGGGGCAGGATGGATTCAGCTGGGGGGGGGGGGGGGCCGGATGGATGCAGGGAGGGGGGGGCAGGATGGATGCGGGGGGGCACAATGCATGCGCTGGGGACCGCGATGGATGCAGGAGGGGCACAATGGAGGCAGGGGGCAGATCCCCCTTGCCTCCCGCTGTTCTCACCCATCTTCATCACTGCGGTCATGTGACAGGGCAGGCTGTGTGATGTCACATCAGCCCGCCCTGTCACATGACCGCAGTGACGAAGAAGACGGGTGAGAACAGCGGGAGCCGAGGGGGGGCAGTATGGATGCGGGTGGGGTGGGAGGCGGGAGGCAGTATCCCCCTCACCTCCCGCTGTTCTCACCTGTCTGTACACAGGGCGGGCTGATGTGACATCACACAGCCCACCCTGTGTACAGACGGGTGAGAACAGCGGGAGGCGAGGGGGGAGGCGAGGTGGGGGCGTGAGGGGAGAGGCGAGGTGGGGGCAGCTGGTTCCCTGTATATCCCGGCAAACAGCAGCGGTAACGCGCTGCTGTCCCCGGGCTTCTCGCGCCAATTTGCATAGCCTGCACCAATGAGCGGCCTCTGTCTGGCGCGCGATTTCGGCGACAGACACACTCAAAAAACCCTTAGACAATTATATAATAGAGGAGATTGGGTTGTTTTTGTCAAAGTATCAATATATCATGCTTTTCAAAAATGCCTAGAGGGGGCTAGCTTGGATCCACACAGTTATGCGAAGCATTGATTTCATATTGGCGCTGCATCAGAGGCAGCTATGGGGGGGTCTGAGTTCGCAGATTGTACAGAGGATTGACCGGTGGGAGTCCCGGCAGTATCGGTCTTATGTCAGACCTCAGGGTTTAAGGGAACCTAGTTTTTCTTGATATGAATATGCACTAATTTTATGTTTGTTTCATTACAAGATGGGTCCCACTTTTAGTCTGGATTCTAGGCCATTCCTATGTTCATGGGGGAGCTTTGTGGGCAGACAGACGGACGGACGGGAAACAGCTGGGTTTCTCAAGAAACACAGCGCTAATCTGGTGGCTGGTTTTAGGGTTATGGCCTGGAGTCGTGTACGACAAGAGGTTCACAGGGCTGTAAATCGGATAGAGCCCCAAATATTTTAGTTTTGAATATTTTAGTTTTTGATGTGGGGAATAAAAAAAAACAAAAACACCATTTTAACAGGGCACAGATTAAGGTGAACAAGGCAGTATCCAAATTCGTGGTTCAAAACGAGGTTGTAGCAGTACGGCACTCAGATCTCGATGTTACGGTCGGGGAATTTTGGTTGGCAGACCGAGTGCATTTAAATGTGTGGGGATCAGACTTATGGATCCTTAGGTTACAGGAGGGAATAGAAAGGGCCACAGCATTGCTGGATGGTGGGGTCTAAAGCACTTGAAGTGGTCAAGGTGCTCTCGGTGTGGCATTGGCGAGTCCTTAAAGTTGGTTAAAAAATTCAGGATTGGGGATTCATTAAATATGCAGATCCCCTTTATTGGATGGTTAATTGATGGTGTTCTGGTGAGATATGGGTGATACCCGGCGATGGAAAGTCGGGTTCATAATAACGGTATTGGAGGACAATCTCTTCCCTTGGTTTCACGGTGCTCCTGAGCCGGTGAACACAGCTAGGAGTAAGGGAGGGGAAATGTCAGGGAAAAAAAAATCACCAGATCTTTTGTAGCTTCGAGGACCTCAACAATTGTTTTAATTATATGTTTTTCTTATAAATATATTTGCTGCTTCTTTATCCAAAGAAACATGGATTGTTGTCTGAGTTTTATTCATGTGTTGGGGTTGAAGGGAACTCCCAGGAGAAGAAAGATTGGTGTTAGTGGTCAGGTCACAAGAATCAACCTTACCAAAATCAAGTATCAGCCAGACCCATCCATGCAGGGGAATAGGGGGGAGGGTGACATGATGCTGGTAAGAAGGAGTGACCATAGGGGACGATAGGAAGGAGGAGAGTAGCGAGAGGGATCAAAGGTGATCCAAAGGGGTAGTGTTCTGAAGATATGGAGGAAATGACATAGGTTATAGATGGGAACTCAGGGGGGAGAAATATAAATAGGATGACTGAGGTTGAGTGGCCCTCTTTTGACTTTGGATCACCAGACAGCAAAATCCCACCCACCTTCCCTAAAAAAGAAGAATTTCCAAGTCACATTGGCCAGTGGTGATCATCGGCGGGCGCTACCATGTTCATTGCTATGAAGAGTTAATTTTGGCATTCACCTTCTAAGCCCAAAGGAAGGGCAATCCTTCAGCCATGGTTCCCTAGAGGTTTCCTCCACAGGGTTTTTTTCCTCTCCTGAGCGCTGTAAGATGACTCTTAGTGAGTCAGAGGCTTGCTAAATTTAGTTTTCGCAATGCTTTTGAGGCGTTGGCGAGTCCTCGAAATTGGTTAAAAAATTTGGGATTGGGGATTCATTAAATACGTAGATCCCCTATGTTGGATAGTTAATTGATGGTGGTCTGGAGAGATTTGGGTGATACCCGGCGATGGAACGTCAGGTTCATAATAACAGTATTGGAGGACAACCTCTTCCCTTGGTTTAAAGGTGCTCCTGAGGCAGTGAACACGGCTAGGAGTAAGGGAGGGGCAATGTCATAGAAAAAAATCACCAGATCTTTTGTAGCTTCGAGGACCTCAACAATTGTTTTAATTATATGTTTTTCTTATAAATAAATTTGCTGCTGTGACCATTTTTATCCAAAGAAACATGGATTGTTGTCTGAGTTTTATTCATGGGATGGGGTTGAAGGGAACTCCCAGGAGAAGAAAGATTGGCGTTAGTCGTCAGGTCACAAGATTCGACCTTACCAGAGGCAAGTTCACGAAGGATCACAAAACTACGATATTACAGCTATGTTGTATCAGTAAGAAAGGATTTTAATCCACTGCTAAATGGAGACAAAGTAACACAACAATATTTGGTTGATGCATACGTCAAAATCGAAGCTAATCGGACTACATTACATTAGAATGCATCAAAAAGATCTGAAAGTAGAAGATTATTGCTTGCTTCAAGAACATTTACTCAACAAATCTATTCAAAAGGGCATCCCCATTGGAAAAACTGTCATCTTACCATCTTTTGAAGGCAGTGCACGAAATATGCAACAGCGCTATCAGGATGCTATGGCTATCGTTACCAAATATGGTCACCCTGATCTCTTTGCCACCATGACGTGTAATCTGAAGTGGAGGGAAATTATTAAAAATTTACAACAGTGGCAATGTGTTTAACATCGCCCAGACTTGGTTGCACGTGTATTTAAAATTAAACTTGAATCCCTGTTACCTGATATTAACATCAACCTGATATTAACATCGAGTTTCAAAACTGTGGGATGCCACATGCACATATTTTATTCATACTTGACAACAATTCAAAAATCAGAACTGAACAAGAGATAGACAACATTGTATGGGTTGAAATTCCTAACAAGACAACATACCCTCATCTCCACAACATTGTTCTGACAAACATGATTCACAGTCCCTGTGGTGAAGCCAATCCTAACTCTCCCTGTATGGATCATGGACACTGTACCAAAGGATTTCCAAAAAAATACAACAAAACACCACTAAAGAAATGGATGGCTATCCAATTTACCATGGAAACATTGGGACTACATACCAACATAATTCTAAAACAATCTACAATACATGGGTTGTAGCATATAACCCATATTTGCTAAAAAAAAAAAATGCAACTGCCATATTAATGTGGAAATTTGTGCTAGCATCCAAAGTATCAAGTATTTCTTTAAATATGTATATAAAGGACATGACAAGGCTAATATTGAAATAACTCAAAAACAACTCCAACGTGATGAAACAAACCAATTTGTTGATTCAAGTTACGTCAGTGCACCCGAAGCTGCGTGGAGAATCTTTGCTTTTCCTATGCATAACAATCTCATGCCATTATTCGCCTTGCAGTTCATCTACCTTACTCTCAGGCACTATATTTTCATCAAGATGATCCCATTGACAACATACAACAAAAACAGCAAAATTCAACACTCATGGCGTACTTTAACCTTAATAAGATCGACCCTAATGCACATCAATATTATTACAGAGACATTCCAGAACACTACTGTACATTTGGAAACATGGCAAATGGGAATCCAGAAAGCAAAGAGGCCACACTGTAATAGGAAGAATGTATACAGTTAGTCTGAAAGACCAAGAATGCTATTATGTACGTTTGTTGTTATTACATGTAAAAGGAGCAACAGGTTTTCAGGATCTTAAATCTGTCAATGGTATTACACATGAAACCTTTCAAGATGATGCCTTAGCACTTGGATTATTAATAGATGATAGTGTCAGGAGAAAGACTATGCTAGATGCCACCGTTATGAACATGCCTACACAACTTCGGGAGATGTTTGCTTACATCTGTATTTTTGGATAACCTACAAAAGCACTGGAATTGTGGAAGGAATTTAAACAACATTTCTTGAAGACTACTGCCACCGATACCACAACAACACTGAACTGTGCATCAATTGTGAAAGCTATCCTAAGAAAGATGTTCAAGGTGTGCTAATAATATATGGCAAGTTGGTTTTCAATTTACCATGTCCTGCCACAAATATACACCAGCCTCAAGAAGACTATGATAAAGACTATGAATTGGCTACAGCTACTGAGATTAAAAAAACTCTTAATCCTGAGCAACTGTTGCCTTTCAATGCCCTTGTGGATGCTCTACAAGACAACACATAGACACCTGAATGTTTCTTTATTGATGGTCCAGGTGGCAGTGGAAAAACTTACTTATACCATCTACTTATACATTATGTCAGAGGACAAGGACATGTGGTCTCACCTGCCGCCACTACAGGAATAGCTACAAACTTGCTACCAGGAAGACGAACTATGCACTCTCTGTATGGCATTCCAATCCCAATCAATGAAATGTCACTTCCAGGATTAAAACTGGCACTAACGCTGCCAACAAGTTACAAAATACTACACTTTTTATACTTGATGAGTGTACAATGGCACAAAACCATTCTTTGTATGTTGTGATAACACATGTTGATGACAAAAATATTGTTCCCTTTGGTGGTAAAGTTTTCATACTTGGCGGAGATTTCGGACAATGCCTTCCTGTACTTACACATTTCACCATATTGTCAACTCTGAAAACACTTCACAAGACTCCCGCTATTCAACAACATGAGATCCAGGGATCCAGAATACCTCACTTGGTTACTTAAATTAGGCAATGGTCAGCTCTCAAACAATACAACCTTGGAGAGGACGTTATTGAAATTCCTCCAGACATGCTGTCCTATACCTGTTTAATTAGGGACGTATTTGGCACAAACATTCATATTAATGTTAATGACACTGAAAGTGTTATGTATGCTGCATCACATGCAATACTCTGTACAAAAAATGAAGATGTTGAACTTCTAAACTCTCAAATTATGGACCGATTGAGTGGCCAATATGTCCTATATACAAGTGATGATTCTGTGGATGTGGATGATGCTAATGAATGTGAACAGTACCCAGTCGAGTTTTTAAATTCTCTGACACCATATGGAATGCCACCAAATCGCCTACAAATAATAATACGAACAACTGTCATGCTACTGTGAAATCTGAATACAAAAAAGGATTATGTAACGGAACTCGGCTCATTGTAACATCCTTAAATCCACATATCGTACAGGCAAAAGTCATCACAGGATCGGCTGAAGGAGACTTTGTTTTTATTCTACGCATTGAATTGTGTCCATCTGAAACTGGGTTACCTTTCAAACTACAAAGATGATAATTTCATGTTAAGCCAGATTTCACAATGACAGTTAACAAGGCAAAAGGACAGACTCTACATCAAGTGGGTATTTATATACCTCAACCAGACTTTAGCCATGGGCAGCTATATGTTGCTTTCTCCAAAGTCAAGCAATGCTCCCATGTCAAAGTGAAGGTTTTAGATACACCACTACAAGGACAGTTGTTGCATGGTAGTGATAAAGTGTTCACTAAAAATATAGTTTATGAACATGTTTTAAATTAACTTATGTCTTTAGTCATCTCAATAACATGTACAGTACAGACCAAAAGTTTGGACACACCTTCTCATTCAAAGAGTTTTCTGTATTTTCATGACTATGAAAATTGTAGATTCACCCTGAAGGCATCAAAACTATGAATTAACACATGTGGAATAATATACTTAACAAAAAAGTGTGAAACAACTGAAAATATGTCTTATATTCTAGGTTTCTTCAAAGTAGCCACCTTTTGCTTTGATTACTGCTTTGCACACTCTTGGCGAGCTTCAAGAGGTAGTCACCGGAAATGGTCTTCCAACAGTCTTGAAGGAGTTCCCAGAGATGCTTAGCACTTGTTGGCCCTTTTACCTTCACTCTGCGGTCCAGCTCACCCCAAACCATCTCGATTGGGTTCAGGTCTGGTGACTGTGGGGGCCAGGTCATCTGGCGTAGCACCCCATCACCATCACACCTCCTCCTCCATGCTTCACGGTGGGAACCAGACATGTAGAGTCCATCCGTTCACCTTCTCTGCGTCGCACAAAGAAATGGTGGTTAGAACCAAAGTCCTCAAATTTGGACTCATCAGACCAAAGCACAGATTTCCACTGGTCTAATGTCCATTCCTTGTGTTCTTTAGCCCAAACAAATCTCTTCTGCTTGTTGCCTGTCCTTAGCAGTGGTTTCCTAGCAGCTATTTTTCCATGAAGGCCTGCTGCACAAAGTCTCCTCTTAACAGTTGTTGTAGAGATGTGTCTGCTGCTAGAACTCTGTGTGGCATTGACCTGATCTCTAATCTGAGCTGCTGTTAACCTGCGATTTCTGAGGCTGGTGACTCGGAGGAACGTATCCTCCGCAGCAGAGGTAACTCTTGGTCTTCTTTTCCTGGGGCGGTCGTCATGTGAGCCAGTTTCTTTGTAGCGCTTGATGGTTTTTGCAACTGCACTTTGGGACACTTTCAAAGTTTTCCCAATTTTTCGGACTGACCTTCATTTCTTAAAGTAATGATTAACACTCGTTTTTCTTTACTTAGCTGCTTATTTCTTGCCATAATACTAATTCTAACACTCTATTCAGTAGAGCTATCAGCTGTGTATCCACCAGACTTCTGTACAACACAACTGATGGTCCCAACTCCATTTATAAGGCAAGAAATCCCACTTATTAAACCTGACAGGACACACCTGTGAGGTGAAAATCATTTCCGGTAACTACCTCTTGAAGCTCATCAAGAGAATGCCAAGAGTGTGCAAAGCAATAATCAAAGCAAAAAGTGGCTTCTTTGAAGAACCTAGAACATAAGACATATTTTCAGTTGTTTCACACTTTTTTGTTAATTTGTTAATTCATAGTTTTGATGACTTCAGTGTGAATCTACAATTTTCATAGTCATGAAAATACAGAAAACTCTTTGAATGAGAAGGTGTGTCCAAACATTTGGTCTGTACTGTACATAGTATTATATCACATCAATAGTGATTTACTTTTTTAACACACATTGATATGCCTTAGATGCATACATATCTATAAATACATACTACATACATATCTATGAATATACATACATACATAGCAGAACATACACATTGCTATATGTATTAATAACATATATTTTACATTATTAATTTTGTGCTAAATACATATATATATATATATATATATATATACACACACACTATATCTACTATATAATTGTCTAAGCCTTTTTTGAGTCTGTCTGTAACCAAAATCGCGCGACAGACACAGACAGCTCAGACTATGCAAATAGGAGCGAGAATTCAAAGTTCGAATTTTGTGCCTATCTGCTGCCCGGCTAGATACACAGTCTCTCATCACAGCCCCCCCTCCTCCTGCCCGCACTCCCTGCCCGATCACCCCCCCACCTGTCACCACAGCTCCCCCCACTGCCTGGTCACTCCCCGCCTGTCACCACAGTACCTTCCCCCCCGCTGCCCGATCACCCCCCTGCCTGTCACCATAGCCCCCCTCCACTGTCCGGTCACCCCCCGCCTGTCACCACAGCCCCCCGCCTGTCATCACAGCCCCCCTCCACTGTCCGGTCACCCCCCCGCCTGATACCACAGCTCCCTCCAGCTGGCCGCCGCTGTACGATCACTTTTCCTGGTGCTTCAGGACCTCTGATGACGTCACTATGATGGATGGGTCACAGATCACATGACCGTGACGTCATCAAAGGTCCTGTCCCGATCTACCCTCCTCTGCCTACTGATCCCCCCGCTCTGCCGACGGACCCTGCTCTGCCCACTGACCCCCCGCTGACCCTGCTCTGCCCACTGACCCCTCACACTGCCCACTGACCCTGCTCTGCCCACAGACCCCTCACACTGCCCACTGACCATGCTCTGGCCACTGACCCCCTCTCTGCCCACTGATCCTGCTCTGCCCACTGACCCCCTGCTCTAACCCTGCTCTGCCCACTGATCCTGCTCTGCCCACTGACCCCCTGCTCTGCCCACTGACCCCCGCTCTGCCCACTGACCCCCACTCTGCCCACTGACCCCCACTCTGCCCCCCTCTCTGCCCCCTGAACCCCTCTCTGCCCACTGACCCTGCTCTGCCCACAGACCCCTCACACTGCCCACTGACCCTGCTCTGCCCACAGACCCCTCACACTGCCCACTGACCCCCACTCTGCCCACTGACCCCCACTCTGCCCACTGACCCCTCACACTGCTCACTGACCCCCACTCTGCCCACTGACCCCCACTCTGCCCACTGACCCCCACTCTGCCCACTGACCCCCACTCTGCCCACTGACCCCTCACATTGCCCCTGCTCTGCCCACTGACCATGCTCTCCCCTCTGACCCCTCACACTGCCCACTGACCATGCTCTGCCCACTGACCCTCACACTGCCCACTGATCCTGCTCATTTACTCCTGCTCTGCCCACTGACCCCTGCTTTGCCCACTGACCCCACTCTGCCCACTGACCCCCACTCTGCCCACTGACCCCCACTCTGCCACTGACCCCTCACACTGCCCACTGACCCGCTCTGCTTACCCGACACCCCCACTCTGCTTACGACCCCCACTCTGCTTACCGACCCCCACTCTGCTTACCGACCCCACTCTGCTTACCGACCCCCACTCTGCTTACTGACCCCCACTCTGCCCACTGACCCCTCACACTGCCACTGATTCTGTTCTTCCCACTGACCCGGCTCTGCCCACTGACCCCTCACACTGCCCACTGACCATGCTCTGCCCACTGACCCTGATCTGCCCACTGACCCTGATCTGCCCACTGACCCCTCACACTGCCCACTGACCCTCAACTGCCCACTGAACCCTCACACTGCCCACTGAACCCTCACACTGCCCACTGAACCCTCACACTGCCCACTGACCATGCTCTGCCCACTGACCCCTCACACTGCCCACTGACCATGCTCTGCCCACTGACCCCTCACACTGTCCACTGACCCAGCTCTGCTCATTTACTCCCGCTCTGCCCACTGACCCCCGCTCTGCCCACTGACCACCCTCTGTTCACTGACCCCCCGCTCTGCCCTTTGACCATGCCCACTGACCCCTGCTCTGCCAACTGACCATGCCCACTGATCCATGCTCTACCCACTGACCCTTCTCTGCCCACTGACTGTGCCCACTAACCCCTGCTCTGCCCACTGACCCTGCTCTGCCCACTGACCCCTGCTCTGCCCACTGAAACCTGATCTGCCCAGTGACCCCCGCTCTGCCCGCTGACCCCTGCTCTGCTCACTGACTGTGCCCACTGACCCTGCTCTGCCCACTGACCCCTGCTCTACCCAATGATTTTTCCCACTAACCCCTGCTGTGCCTACTGACTGTACTCACTGACCTCTGGTCTGCCCAATCACTGTGTCCACTAACCCCGCTCTGCCCACTGACCCTGCCCTGCCCACTGACCCCTCACACTGCCCACTGACTCTGTTCTTCCCACTGACCCGGCTCTGCCCACTGACCCCTCACACTGCCCACTGACCATGCTCTGCCAACTGACCATGCTCTGCCAACTGACCCTGATCTGCCCACTGACCCTGATCTGCCCACTGACCCCCACTATGCCCACTGACCCCCACTATGCCCACTGACCCCTCACACTGCCCACTGACCCCTCACACTGCCCACTGACCCTGCTCTGCCCACTGACCATGCTCTGCCCACTGACCCCTCACACTGCCCACTGACCATGCTCTGCCCACTGACCCCTCACACTGCCCACTGACCATGCTCTGCCCACTGACCCCTCACACTGCCCACTGACCCAGCTCTGCTCATTTACTCCCGCTCTGCCCACTGACCCCCGCTCTGCCCACTGAGCCCTGCTTTGCCCACTAAGCCCGCTCTGCCCACTGACCACCCTCTGTTCACTGACCCCCCGCTCTGCCCTTTGACCATGCCCACTGACCCCTGCTCTGCCAACTGACCATGCCCACTGATCCATGCTCTACCCACTGACCCTTCTCTGCCCACTGACTGTGCCCACTAGCCCCTGCTATGCCCACTTAAACCTGATCTGCCCAGTGACCCCCGCTCTGCCCGCTGACCCCTGCTCTGCTCACTGACTGTGCCCACTGACCCCTGCTCTGCCCACTGACCCCTGCTCTACCCAATGATTTTTCCCACTAACCCCTGCTGTGCCTACTGACTGTACTCACTGACCTCTGGTCTGCCCAATCACTGTGTCCACTAACCCCTGCTCTGCTCACTGACCCCCGCTCTGCCCACTGACCCTGCTCTGCCCATTGACCCCCCACTCTGTCCACTGACCCCTGCTCTGCCCACTGACCCCCCTTCTGCCTACTGACCATGCCTACTGACCCCTGCTCTGCCTACTGACCCCAGCTCTGCCCACTGACCCCAGCTCCTGCCTACTGACCCTGCTCTGCCTACTGATTATGCCCACTGACCCCTGCTCTGCCCAATGATTGTGCCCACTAACCCTGCTCTGCCCACTGACCCCCGCTTTGCCCACTGACCCCCAGCTGATAGGTTTCCCAGGCAACGACAGGTCCTGTCCTGGGAGCTAGAAGACAGGTGGAGCGAGCCAGCGGAGGGTAAGTATCCTCATTGAGGGTTTTTTCTTTTATTACCACCATGGAGGAGCGGGGGGGGGGAAATGTGGAGTGGAGGGGCAGAGGGAGGGGGGGAGCGGAGGGGGTCAGGAGGAGCGCCTCCTTCCTGCCCCCCCCCCGTATCCATCCTGCCCCTCCGGCTCCATCCTGCCCCCCACCACCATCCTGATCCCCCCGTCACAATCCTGCCTTGCCGGCTCCATCCTGCCCTGCCGCATCCATCCTGCCCTGCCAGCTCCATCCCGCACCCCCACCACCATCCTGCCCCCCCCGCCACCATCCTGCCCAGCTGGCTCCATCCTCCCCCCGCCTCCATTCTGCCCCGCCGGCTCCATCCTGCCCCGTCGTCTCCATCCTGCGCCACTTGCCACCATCCTGCCCCCTCCCCCATCCTGTCCCTCCGGCTCCATCCTGCCCCTCCGACTCCATCCTGCCCCGCCGCCTCCATCCTGCCCCGCTTGTGCCATCCTGCTCTTCCAGCTCCATCCTTCTCCTCCGGCTATATCCTGCTCCATCCTGCCCCTTCGGCTCCATCCTGCTCCTCCGGCTCCAACCATGCCCCGCTCGATCCATCCTGCCCCGCTCGCTCCATCCTGCCCCTTCCCCGGCTCCATCTTGTTCCCCCCGGCTCCATCCTGCGCCCTCCAGCTCCATCCTGCCCCCTCCGGCTCCATCCTGACCCCCTCCCCCCTCAGCTGATCGGTTTCCCAGGCAACAACAAGTCCTAAAGGCCTGTAGGACCTAGAAGGCGGAGGTGGAGCGAGCCGGCGGACAGGTGAGTATCCTCACTGAGGATTTTTTTACTTTTACTGTGGAGGACTGGAGCCAGGAGGAGTGGGGGACCGCGGGGAGCGGAGTATCGCCATATACCATAGTGCTGCTATACATGTGCTATAGTGTACTGCCATATACCATAGTGCTGCTATACATGTACTGTAATGTACCGCCATATACTATAGTGCTGCTATACATGTACTGTAATGTACTGCCATATACTATAGCGCTGCTATACATGTAATATAATGTACCGCTATATACTATAGTGCTGCTATACATGTGCTGTAATTTACCACGATATACCATAGTGCTGATATATATATATGTTGTGAGGTAGCACCCGGGGAACCCGCTTGCAAAACGACAAGAACACGTGTTTATAAGTTTAACCAATGTCTACCCGTTTATTTTTCACATATAATAACATAACCCGGGTAGCATGTTTGACACATAGCACATTGATTATAAACACTTTACATAAATACACCATACATTTACATATAACTTTACATAACACTTATATTGCACATAACATCTTATAGTAACCCGGGACCTGTAACCATCTCTGTCCCCCTTGGAGCTCTACCAACAGCTCCCGTGGTGGCTATGGCCTCCGGCCTACTCACACTATACATACGTTACAGTACGACGATGACCCCTCCGGGTTCATAACAGGGATTGAGCAACCTGAGTACCGGGTATGTCATGTATCCCCAAGGGGCTCCTTCCTGGACGTATCTCCGCCTACGTCCCGGTCAGAGTCCACCTGGTTCAACCATGGTGTCCCCATTCTAGGAGCCCCTTTAACCCCTGCTTCTGACCTTCGTTACATACGCCTCAACGGGCCCTGTGGGTCCCAATGGCGGTACCTGCCGTCTGGCTTTAGTCACCCAGCTTGATGACACAACATTCACCCGTAGTCAGGATTCCTGCCTGACCGGGACCTTACATACCGTATGTGATCCATCATTCAAACGTCCATGGATCACACACCTGCTCACAGCCCATCATAACACATCCATGGACTGTGGCCCCTCCATGGCCCATTACAGGGACTGGCAAACCATAGTACACGGGAACCTCATCCGTTACCTACTAGGAGCCCTATTACCCCTGTGTCTGGCACCACAGGCACACCCACACCATTAGAGGCCGTGGTTGAGGGACGGGTACCCTCTGCAAGCAGCAGGGCAAGCCTCCCTCTCGTCCCACAGGGACGGAACGCCTCCAACATCATCCATACTAGCTGGGTCACTCTCTCCCCACATCATTATACATGGGTCTTACATATAGGCCATCATCTCTCATTCAGGGCCATTACCTTAGCCCTCATACACATAGTTAAACACATTCTGATTCATCAGGTCCTTTAACTGAGTACTCCGACTCGGACCCAAAGGCGGTCTATGCCCGCCTGGCACACTACATACGATTGCCTCCAAAGGCTACATACATTCGCCTCCCGAAGGGCTACTTTCATTCCGGTTCATCAGGACCTTTAACTGACTCCACTGAGTCGGTCCCAAGGGCGGTCTATACTCGCCTAGCATGATTTACACACAAGGTGCACAGTTCACACAATCATTCAGGAACTGCTTTTCTTACCGGGCACGGATCCGGGTCTCGCTACCTGTGTCACAGGTTCCACCAGGCATCCCCACAGGCTCCTTCCCGGACGTGAGGTGACCCACGTCCGGTCTAGCGTCCACCGGGTCAGCCACGGCTTCCCCCTCCAGGTGCTGTCACGACCCCGGACCTCGGCACCGGCATGGAGCTAGCATGCTCCCGTGTCCACACACAGAGTCTTGGACTGCTCTGCACTCAGGCTGCTCTCAGCCCACATGCTCTCAGGCTGGTAATCTCTGGATGAATCTCAGCAGGATCTCAGCTTCCAGAATCAATCTCAATCTGAATGACTCAATCACTCAGCTGGCTGCCTCTTATCGTGCCAGCCACTCCCACATGGACACACACCCTTAGCTGCCGGTAATCAGCCTTTCACACAGCTCAGGTTAACTCCCTGTGTTCCGGGTTGTCAGCACTCAGCCCTTACATTCCTTAGGGCTTCCTCGATCTCATCCCACTCTCACTGCCGCTCATTAGGCTCATGAAACCCTGTGTCTCACAGTTGGTTCACACAGCATTATCAGTCAAACCGGCCAGTGTGCACAGGATCATACCTCGATCCTGCATGTGACGCGCCCCGGCCATGAGGATCATGCCGGCGGTGCCTCACAATGTATATATATATATATATATATATATAGGGATTACAGATTAAGGAGCAGCATAAACGTAATAAGGATAGTGCAGGCAAATCAAACCTTTCTTCACAGGTTCTAGATACAATCCATCCAAAGAAGAAATGCAGCACTGAAGTTCTTAAGTGAAAAAAGAACTTTTTATTGTGATTGGCACAGGCAGGCGACGTTTCAGGTTGCAGGAACCTTTTTTCAAGCAATGAATGTCTAACAGGAGGTTCGATATATACATCCAGTTCAACAAAGTAGATTAGTAAACAATTTACAAAGTATGGTACAATACAATCAAATGCTGACACCATATTCCTAGCCATCACTATCTTATATATAAAACCCGAAGGCCATTTCCGGTGAATCTGGCCAACTTCCGTGATGGCCTGTGCCCTGTGTCAAAGACCGGAACCGGAAGTTCCAGACCCACTCGCCGCTATCCCGCCACCGCCCCCCCACACAGAGCCCTGTGTGCTCCCACCCACATCCGGGAACCGGCCCGGCCCACACTCCGGTGTGCAGCCTCCGCCGGCACCGCCCACTCTCCTCCTCCATCAGGGACCACCATTCCGCCACCGGCCCCGCACACAGCCCGCCGTGTGCGCCCACCCACATCCGGAACCGGCCCACCCTCCGATGTGCGGCCTTCGCCGGCAGTCCTGCCACTCACCGCACACACCCGGTGACTCTCCTCCTCCAACCGGGAGCTAGCCCCGCCCACACTCCGGTAGGCAGCCTCCGGTACCGCCGCCAGCACTGCCGCTGACCGCCGACAGCCCAGTGAGTGTTCTGCCCCCCAGCCTCCCCTCTCCTGTGCCCCCCAGCCTCCCCTTTCCTGTGCCCCCCAGCCTCCCCTCTCCTGTGCCCCCCCAGCCTCCCCTCTCCTGTGCCCCCCCAGTCTCCGCTCTCCTCTGCCTCCGCTCTTCTCCAGCCTCCGCTCTCCTCTGCCCTCCCCTGCCTCCGCTCTCCCCAGCCTCCCCTCTCCTGTGCCCCCCAGCCTCCCCTCTCCTGTGCCCCCCCAGCCTCCCCTCTCCTGTGCCCCCCAGCCTCTCTTCTCCTGTGCCCCCCAGCCTCCCCTCTCCTGTGCCCTCCAGCCTCCCCTTTCCTGTGCCCCCCAGCCTCCCCTCTCCTGTGACCCCAGCCTCCCCTCTCCTGTGCCCCCCCAGCCTCCCCTCTTCTGTGCCCCCCAGCCTCTCCTCTCCTGTGCCCCCCCAGCCTCCCCTCTTCTGTGCCCCCAGCCTCTCCTCTCCTGTGCCCCCCAGCCTCCCCTCTCCTGTGCCCCCCCCAGCCTCCCCTCTCCTCTGCCTCCGCTCTCCTCTGCCTCTGCTCTTCTCCAGCCTCCGCTCTCCTCTGCCTCCGCTCTTCTCCAGCCTCCACTCTCCTCTGCCCTCCCCTGCCTCCGCTCTCCTCTGCCCCCCCAGCCTCCCTTCTCCTGTGCCCCCCCAGCCTCCCCTCTCCTGTGCCCCCCAGCCTCCCCTCTCCTGTGCCCCCCCAGCCTCCCCTCTCCTGTGCCCCCCAGCCTCCCCTCTCCTGTGCCCCCCCAGCCTCCCCTCTCCTGTGCCCACCAGCCTCCCCTCTCCTGTGCCCTCCAGCCTCCCCTCTCCTCTGCCCCCAGCCTCCCCTCTCCTGTGCCCCCCAGTCTCCCCTCTCCTGTGCCTCCCCAGCCTCCCCTCTCCTGTGCCTCCCAGCCTCCCCTCTCCTCCGCCCCCCAGCCTCCGCTCTCTCTCTGCTCCCCAGCCTCCCGCTCTCCTCTGGCCTCCAGCCTCCGCTCTCCTCTGGCCTCCAGCCTCCGCTGTCCTCTGCCTCCGCTCTTCTCCAGCCTCCGCTCTCCCCTGCCTCCGCTCTCCCCTGCCTCCGCTCTCCTCTGCCTCCGCTCTCCTCTGCCCTCCAGCCTCCGCTCTCCTCTGCCCTCCAGCCTCCGCTCTCCTCTGCCCTCCAGCCTCCGCTCTCCTCCTGCCCTCCAGCCTCCGCTCTCCTCCTGCCCTCCAGCCTCCGCTCTCCTCTGCCCTCCAGCCTCCGCTCTCCTCTGCCCTCCAGCCTCCGTTCTCCTCTGCCTCCGCTCTCCTCTGCCTCCGCTCTTCTCCAGCCTCCGCTCTCCTCTGGCCCCCAGCCTCCGCTCTCCTCTGCCTCTGCTCTCCCCTGCCTCCGCTCTCCTCTGCCCTCCAGCCTCCGCTCTCCTCTGCCCTCCAGCCTCCGCTCTCCTCTGCCTCCGCTATCCTCTGCCTCCGCTCTCCTCTGCCTCCGCACTCCTCTTCCTCCGCTCTTCTCCAGCCTCCGCTCTCCTCTGCCTCCGCTCTTCTCCAGCTTCCGCTCTCCTCTGCCCTCCAGCCTCCGCTCTCCCCTCCCTCCGCTTTCCCCTGCCTCCGCTCTCCCCTGCCTCCCTCTCCCTGCCTCCGCTCTCCTCTGCCCTCCAGCCTCCACTCTCCTCTGCCTCTGCTCTCCTCTGCCTCCGCTCTTCTACAGCCTCCGCTCTCCTCTGCCTCCGCTCTTCTCCAGCCTCCGCTCTCCTCTGCCCTCCAGCCTCTGCTCTCCTCTGCCTCTGCTCTCCCCTGCCTCCGCTCTCCCCTCCCTCCACTCTCCTCTGCCCTCCAGGTTCCAGTTTCCTCTGCCTCCGCTCTCCTCTGCCTCCGCTTTCCTCCAGCCTCCACTCTCCTCTGCCTCCGCTCTTCTCCAGCCTCCGCTCTCCTCTGCCTCCGCTCTTCTCCAGCCTCCGCTCGCCTACACTCCCCTCTGTCTCCGCTCTCCTCTGCCTCCGCTCTCCTCTGACTCCGCTCTCCCCTGCCTCCGCTCTCCTCTGCCTCCGCTCTCCCTGCCTCCGCTCTCCCTTTCGCCTCCTGCTGCTCTCCCTGCCTCCACTCTCCCCTGCCTCCGCTCTCCTCTGCCTCCGCTCTCCCCTGCCTCTGCTCTCCCCTGCCTCTGCTCTCCCCTGCCTCCGCTCTCCCCTGCCTCCGCTCTCCCCTGCCTCCGCTCCCCTCCAGCCTCCACTCTCCTCTGCCTCCGCTCTCCTCTGCCTCCGCTCTCCTCCAGCCTCCGCTCTCCTCTGCCTCCGCTCTCCCCTGCCTCCGCTCTCCCCTGCCTCCGCTCTCCTCTGCCCTCCACCTCCACTCTCCTCTGCCTCCGCTCTCCTCTGCCTCCGCTCTCCTCCAGCCTCCGCTCTCCTCTGCTTCCGCTCTTCTCCAGCCTCTGCTCTCCTCTGCCTCCGCTCTTCTCCAGCATCCGCTCGCCTCCGCTCTCCTCTGCGTCCGCTCTCCTCTTCCTTCGCTCTCCTCTGCCTCCGCTCTCCCCTGCCTCCGCTCTCCCCTGCCTCCGCTCTCCTCTGCCTCCGCTCTCCTCTGCCTCCGCTCTCCCCTGCCTCCGCTCTCCCCTGCCTCTGCTCTCCCCTGCCTCCGCTCTCCTCTGCCCTCCAGCCTCCACTCTCCTCTGCCTCCGCTCTCCTCTGCCTCCGCTCTCCTCCAGCCTCCGCTCTCCTCTGCCTCCGCTCTCCTCCAGCCTCCGCTCTCCTCTGCCTCCGCTCTACCCTGCCTCCGCTCTCCCCTGCCTCCGCTCTCCTCTGCGCTCCAGCCTCCACTCTCCTCTGCCTCCGCTCTCCTCTGCCTCCGCTCTCCTCCAGCCTCCGCTCTCCTCTGCCTCCGCTCTTCTCCAGCCTCCGCTCTCCTCTGCCTCCGCTCTTCTCCAGCCTCCGCTCGCCTCCGCTCTCCTCTGCCTCCGCTCTCCCCTGCCTCCGCTCTCCTCTGCCTCCGCTCTCCCCTGCCTCCGCTCTCCCCTGCCTCCGCTCTCCTCTGCCCTCCAGCCTCCGCTCTCCCCTGCCTCCGCTCTCCCCTGCCTCTGCTCTCCCCTGCCTCCGCTCTCCCCTGCCTCCGCTCTCCCCTGCATCCGCTCTCCTCTGCCCTCCAGCCTCCGCTCTCCCCTGCATCCGCTCTCCCCTGCCTCCGCTCTCCCCTGCATCCGCTCTCCTCTGCCCTCCAGCCTCCGCTCTCCCATGTCTCCGCTCTCCCCTGCCTCCGCTCTCCCCTGCCTCCGCTCTCCTCTGCCCTCCAGCCTCCGCTCTCCCCTGCCTCCGCTCTCCCCTGCCTCCGCTCTCTTCTGCCCTTCAGCCTCCACTCTCCTCTGCCTCCGCTCTCCCCTGCCTCCGCTCTCCCCTGCCTCCGCTCTCCCCTGCCTCCGCTCTCCTCTGCCTCCGCTCTCCTCTGCCTCCGCTCTCCTGTGCCTCCGCTCTCCTCTGCCCTCCAGCCTCCGCTCTCCTCTGCCCTCCAGCCTCCGCTCTCCTCTGCCCTCCAGCCTCCGCTCTTTTCTGCCCTCCAGCCTCCTCTCTCCTCTGCCCTCCAGCCTCCGCTCTCCTCATATATATATATGTTTGTATATAATATACGTGTGTATATGCAACTAATGTGTGTATATACCTCTACATCTATATACATTTGTGTGTGTATGTGCCTTTGTCTATATGCAATGTACAGTATGTGTATATACCTCTACTTCTATATAGATTTGTGTGTGTATGTGTATAGCGGAGTGTGTGTATGTGTGTGCTGACCACTCTGTCCACGCCGCTGCGCTGACCACTTTTACCGCGCTCACTGCTAACCACTGAGCCACCGCGCAGTGCTAACCACTGAGCCACCGCGCAGTGCTAACCACTGAGCCAAAGCGCAGTGCTAACCACTGAGCCACCGCATACTGTGCTAACCACTGAGCCACCGCATACTGTGCTACCCACAGAGCCGCCTGTATACACACAATTCATTTCACCGCACTCCCGTAACTATTAGTAAATAAACTATATATGGATTCTAGACTACCCGATTCTGTAGAATCGGGCCGCCATCTAGTATATCATAAGTGACAAGTGCATTATAGTGTTACAAAAAGACTAAGCTAAATATCAGTAGTATACAAATGATAAAAAATTGTGAAAAATCTTAATTGTAAGAGCCCTGCACACAGATTTACCTCATTAAGGCTGTTTCAAATACTTAGACATGCTGTGAGGAGCTATGGAACCGCATTGCACACATTGGCGTTCAGGAAGTGACAGTGCGCATGCCCAGGTTCCTTCCCAGCGTCATTGTTGTCACAGCAACGATGTAAAAAAGTCCCATAGTTTTTTGGGGAACTACTATTCTAGGAGTTTTTCTTCCCCATTTTACTCTAATAGACGCTATTACATGTATATCTCACTAGATGGCACTGTAGACACCTTTAAGCACATTTTGCACTTTAGTTTATTTAATCATTTATGCAACATTTATGCACTTTTGCGCTGTAGATTGAAACATCACACTATGTTAGTAGCACTGTTATATCATTCATAAGTGTTTTTTGCACTTTTTTTTAGACTGGTGCCATGAGTACATTCCCCTTTTGGCTTTAGCAGCTCCCTGCGCTATAGATATTAATGGTGTGTTCTAATGCGCACGTGTGAGACTTCAACACACTATGGGACTTTTTCACATCGTTGCTGTGGCAACTATGACGCTGGGAAGGAACCTGGGCATGCGCACTGTCACTTCCTGAACGCCAATGTGTGCAATGCGGTCCCACAGCTCCTCACAGCATGTCTAAGTATTTGAAACAGCCTTAATGAGGTAAATCTGTGTGCATATATATATATAGAACTTCCGGTTAGACATTCATTGCTTGAAAAAAGGTTCCTGCAACCTGAAACGTCGCCTGCCTGTGCCAACCGCAATAAAAAGTTATTTTTTCACTTAAGAACTTCAGTGCTGCATTTCTTCTTTGGATGGATTGTATCTAGAACCTGTGGAGAAAGGTTTGATTTGCCTGCACTATCCTAATTACGTTAATGCTGCTCCTTAATCTGTAATCCCTATTTATCTCTTTTTTTGAGCTTTGCATATTTATTTTTTGCACCATGGAACCTGGCACATTGGTTTTTACAACGGAAGACGAGGAACGGATTCTCAAGGGCTTGGATGAGGAGGTGGATTTTCTGAGCGTCCCTTCGGTGGCTGGCCTTAAACGCAAGTATGAAAACGGAGGCAAGAATCAACTTGAATTGGAGCTTCATTTAGGGCCGCTTTACACACACCAACTTCTGTGACCAACTTCTGAACAGATCTCTGGTTGCAGTGAAATCATGGACACATTGTTCCATTGTACACAGCCACAAAATGTAACAATGTGTCCATGATTTCACTGCAACCAGAGATTTGTTCAGAAGTTAGACACAGAAGTTGGTGTGTAAAGCGGCCCTTAGCCATGCTTGGCCAATATTACAAGTCTAGGAAGATTCCTAGAGGACTCAGGTCCAGCATACGTCCAACCCTTTTTTCACATGTTACCACCTTTTGTGAGAAGTTCATGAAAATTTCAAACAAATATGCAATGGACATTATGCTGTTAAATATTGAGTACCTACAGGATGAGATAAGTAGGATGGGGCAAGAAAATAAGGATATAGAAACGCAGGTGAAGTCCCTGGTAAAGGAGGAGGAATTTATCAAGTTTAAAGATCAAATGCAAGCAAGGTTAGACAAAACTAAAAAAGACCTTGAGGAATCTAAAAGACAGAAGTGGACCAGGGATGTGGAGGACTACAGACTGGGCCAGGTTTATAACTGGCAGAAGGAAGGCACTGCTTCATGGAGTAATAACACAAAAGGTTAAGGCCCAAGGATATTGGGACGGAATTGTTTAAAGAGATTAAAACGTGTTTGTGCTCTTCCTGTGACTTAAAATTCTTTGACCCCTACCAGACCAACATGGAGTCCAGGAAGGAGAAGAGGAGGACGGCGCCACAGGAGGAGCAAAAAGAAACAAAGACAGAGCAAAGAATCCCCACAACAAGCAGAACAATCGGAGAAGGCAGTAAACCTGGTGGTGAATATTTCTGGTAAAAATCTGAATACAGATTAGGTTAATGTCTTAAATAAGGGATTGAATTATGTTATTGCTAAACATGCTGATTGGTTCGAACTAGACGTAGATCTGCACCGTTTTTCAGAAACATCAGATTGAAACAATGGTTCAATGGAAGGGAGATGAATGTAAAACCCAAGATGAGTGAGCCTGACATTACACGGTTTTGCATTACGTAACAAAAGTGATTTTACACCACCTGAGGACGTAGCAGCGGTAGAAACTTTTATAACAGCAGTCAAGAGGGACATAGATGCATTAAGAACTATACAGAGTAAAACGCTAAAAGAACCCAATTTTTTGACTAATGAGTTTAAAGCCCTGAGAGAGCTTGCACATGACAACGACTTGATCATTAAGCCCGCTGATAAGGGGGGGCGCTGTGGTTGTCATGTGCAAGAAACAATACATAAACGAAGTTATGAGACAGCTTAACGACACGGAAGTGTATGAGAGACTTAACAGAGACCCAAATTTTGAGATAGAAAGAGATATTTTGAATGTCCTGGATGAGGCTAGAAGGGGTGGTATAATTGACGAAGAGCTGTTTGAATTTTTGCTTATGAAATTTCCAAGGACACCGGTATTATATTTATTACCCAAAATTCATAAGTCACTCGTCAATCCCCCGGGAAGACCTATAGTCGCAGGAACGGACTCCGTCTTTAATAACATCGGGATTTTCCTGGATGGGATTATGATGGAGTTCGCTACAGCTGCAAAGTCCTACATTAAGGACACTGGAGATTTTTTACAAAAACTTAGGAATCTTGAGGTCACTGATGATTATATGCTCGTTTCTTTTGATGTTGTTTCTCTTACGTCTATTGACCACAATAGGGGTATCAGGGCTCTACTGAGTGTAAATCAGTTATTCAATTATTGAGGATTTGTTTAACATCAAATTATTTTCTGTTTGGCGATGTTTTTTACAAACAGTTGCGAGGAGCCGCGATGGGGGCTCATATGGCGTCTTCGTACGCCAACACCGTGATGGCAGTGTTGGAAGAGGACCACATATACACATCCCACCATTACAAGCATGTAATTGAATGGTGGAGATATGTGGATGACACATTTGTCCTCTGGAGGGGTATGGTTAACGAACTCAATTGTTTCCTTGAGCATTTGAACCTGATAGATCCAACAATAAAATTTACGATGGTTTTTTCTAAAATAGAATTACAGTTCCTTGACGTGAAGGTTACGGTGGTAGACAATAGGTTGAGGACTTCCCTCTTTGTCAAACCCACAGATAGGAATAAGTTGTTGCACTATGGCAGTTTCCACCCAAAAAGCATGAAAAAGGCAATCCCTAAGGGGCAAATACAAAGAGTTTGAAGAATTGTGTCTGACCCAAATGAGCGTAAAGAGACTACTGAACGTTTGATCCATAAATTTCGACAACGGGGTTATCTGGAGGGAGTGTTGCAACAACAAAAAATCTCTACACTCCATGATACCCCAAGTCTGAGATCTAGTGACAAACGAATCCCTATGGTAACAACTTACTGCAATGAATCCGACGAGATAAAAAAAGCGATAATCAAAAATTGGGGAATTCTAGCTAAGGGTTTACCTGAGGTGGAGGAATTTAAAAGACCCCCTATCTTTGTCTATAGAAAAGGACATAGCCTAAAAAACGATTTGGTTAAAGCAGATATAGGTAGCCTCAAAAAAGAAATCCAAACTACCATTACTGGCCATCGTAGAAAAGGAAATTTTCCCTGTTACGGATGCATCAATTGCTCGTATATGTGCAAAGGTGATACATTCGAATGCAAAGGGAGCAATTATAGAATAAATGGTTTTTATACCTGCAATTCGGATCACGTTATATACCTGTTGGATTGTCCCTGTGGGCTATACTATGTGGGTGAGACCACCCTAGAATTTAAAGTTAGAATGGCCCATCACAGATATAGCATCCGAAAAGAAATTCTCAACCTTCCTGTATCTAAACATTTTACTGAGGCCAAACATCATGAAAATGAGCTCAAATGTAGGATTATCGACAGTGTTCCCCCTTTAAGGAGAGGTGGTGATCGGAACAAGGTATTAATGGAGAAAGAATTATGCTGGATTAACCGTTTGGGCACGCTTAAACCGGGAGGTCTCAATGCAGATTACAAATTAAACGTAACTTTATAGAATGGGTATAGCCATATGAAGGAATCGAATTCCCGTACTGTTGTATTAATCATGTCTCCATTATTATTCACTATTGTTACACAACTGATTTTTGTTCACTGTTTTTATTAATTTTAATATCGTATGGTTTGTTTGTCTTTATTCTAGGGTATAATACAGCAGATGAAAAATCTGGATTTCTATGATTGGAAGTGCCCTGCTTTTATTTGTTTACTTTTTTGTTGTTTTTTATAATCATTTTTGGCTGTAATTATTTGTCACAGATTTTTGTCCCCTTTTATATATGAACTTGGTGGGATCCGACCCATGGCACCTCTTTTTTTAGATTATGTTTTTTTGCTTGGTTTTATTGGCCTTAGTCATTTGTGCACTGTAAAAATGAATAAACACTTTTTATAAGCTTCATATACGCATATACAAATACATTGGTTTAATGAATTTTTCACTTTACCAGCGTCCTTTTACACAGGTTCATAGTATTTTTACCCTAGTATTTAAATTTTGGCTTGTCTTGGACTACAAGCACTAATATATAGAAACAAGGGTTGTATATACTTGCACTTAATTTTTGGGGAACTACTATTCTAGGAGTTTTTCTTCCCCATTTTACTCTAATAGACACTATTACATGTATATCTCACTAGATGGCACTGTAGACACCTTTAAGCACATTTTGCACTTTAGTTTATTTAATCATTTATGCATCATTTATGCACTTTTGTGCTGTAGATTAAAACATCACACTATGTTAGTAGCACTGTTATATCATTCATAAGTGTTTTTTGCACTTTTTTTAGACTGGTGCCATGAGTACATTCCCCTTTTGGCTTTAGCAGCTCCCTGCACTATAGATACTAATGGTGTGTTCTAATGCGCACGTGTGAGACTTCAACACACTATGGGACTTTTTCACATCGTTGCTGTGGCAACAATGACGCTGGGAAGGAACCTGGGCATGCGCACTGTCACTTCCTGAACACTTATGAATGATATAACAGTGCTACTAACATAGTGTGATGTTTCAATCTACAGCGCAAAAGTGCATAAATGTTGCATAAATGATTAAATAAACTAAAGTGCAAAATGTGCTTAAAGGTGTCTACAGTGCCATCTAGTGAGATATACATGTAATAGCGTCTATTAGAGTAAAATGGGGAAGAAAAACTCCTAGAATAGTAGTTCCCCAAAAAACTATGGGACTTTTTTACATCGTTGCTGTGACAACAATGACGCTGGGAAGGAACCTGGGCATGCGCACTGTCACTTCCTGAACGCCAATGTGTGCAATGCGGTTCCATAGCTCCTCACAGCATGTCTAAGTATTTGAAACAGCCTTAATGAGGTAAATCTGTGTGCAGGGCTCTTACAATTAAGATTTTTCACAATTTTTATCATTTGTATACTACTGATATTTACCTTAGTCTTTTTGTAACACTATAATGCACTTGTCACTTATGATATATAGTGATGGCTAGGAATATGGTGTCAGCATTTGATTGTATTGTACCATACTTTGTAAATTGTTTACTAATCTACTTTGTTGAACTGGATGTATATATCGAACCTCCTGTTAGACATTCATTGCTTGAAAAAAGGTTCCTGCAACCTGAAACGTCGCCTGCCTGTGCCAACCACAATAAAAAGTTCTTTTTTCACTTAAGAATTTCAGTGCTGCATTTCTTCTTTGGATGGAATATACTGGTCACTCACGTTGACTGAACAAGTTCTGTCAGTCACAGCATGTCAACTACATACATATTCTAGAATACCCGATGCGTTAGTATTGGGCCACCATCTAGTGTGTGTGTGTGTGTATATATATATATATATATATATATATATATATATAATCGCGAATCGGAAAAGCGCCCCTCCGCGCGCACTTTCCGATGCCGCCATGTGGATACGAATTTAACATTGGGCGCGAAGCGCCCAATGCTGCGCGAGCAATGGCCGCGAGGCCATTGCGAGTCGCTGGCTCAGGGCGAGCAATGGCCGCGAAGCGGCCATTGCGAGCTGCTGGCCCAAAATCGATCCACAGGCTCGGCTACAACCTTAGCGATTTACCGCTCAGGTAGCGCGAGCAATGGCTGCGAGGCCATTGCGAGTCGCTGCCTGAGCCGCAAATCGCTACCCGGGGACCATGGAGCGGAGGCGGCACTGCCGCCTCCGCTCCCCGCTACACACAATTCGCCACCCCCCCCCATGTCCGCACAGCCCCCCATGTCTGCACAGCCCACCCCCATGTCCGCACAGCCCACCCCCCAGCAATGTCCGCACAGCCCACCCCCAGCAATGTCCGCACAGCCCACCCCCAGCAATGTCCGCACAGCCCACCCCCAGCAATGTCCGCACAGCCCACCTCCATGTCCGCACAGCCCACCCCCATCAATGTCCGCACAGCCCACCCCCATGTCCGCACAGCCCACCCCCATCAATGTCCGCACAGCCCACCCCCATGTCCGCACAGCCCACCCCCATGTCCGCACAGCCCACCCCCATGTCCGCACAGCCCACCCCCATGTCCGCACAGCCCACCCCCATGTCCGCACAGCCCACCCCCATGTCCGCACAGCCCACCCCCATGTCCGCACAGCCCAACCCCATGTCCGCACAGCCCAACCCCATGTCCGCACAGCCCACCCCATGTCCGCACAGCCACCCCGCAAAAACACAACCCCCACTAATGTCCACACAGCCCCCCCATTTCCGCACATACTTACATGTTTTCTTTGTCATCTGATCCTCCGTCCGGCCAGGCGTCCTCTTCCTCCGGCCCCGGGGGTCTTCTCTCTTCTTTCCGCCATCTCCGCCTCTTCGTCCAGCCCCGGGGATCTTCTGTCTTCTTTTCGCAAACTTCCTCCTCCGACGTCCTCTTCCTTCTCATTAAGATAGAATGGACGAAAAATCCGCCATTCTACCTTAATGAGATCTGAGGCCCTCTTCTGATTGGTCGCTGTATTCTGCCCTCAGCCAATCAGAAGAGCCCCTCAAAACTGAGACGCAGTTCTCATTCAGGTCCGCCTTTTTTTTTCCCCATTGACATACATTACCGGTGTGTCGGCGATTTTATGGCCGCCCACCTGGTTCTATTTGTCGGCCCTAAAATCGCGGACACACCGCTAATGCATCTCTATGGGCAGTCAGCCCGATTTCGGATTGAACGCCGACCAATCAGAATTCGAGCTGACTGCCCAAAGACATGCATTAGCGGTGTGTCCGTGATTTTAGGGCCGACAAATAGAACCAGGTGGCCAGCCATAAAATTGCCGACACACCGGTAATGTATGTCAATGGGGAAAAAAAAAAGGCGGACCTGAATGAGAACTGCGTCTCACTCTGACTTAAAAAAATAAATAAATTTAATAATAAAAATAATAATTAAAAAATAATTTAAAAATAATAAAAAATTTAATTAAAAATATTAAATGGGGGCGTGGCCTAGCTATGGAGGAGTGAGGACGCTGGTTGCACGGGCTCCCGCTCCCAGGTCTTTATAACAGCTAGATATACTCAGAATATCAAGGCACCGAGGAGATCATGAGAAGGGGGAAGCCGGCGAGACCACCAGGATCCGACCCTCAGTCTTCTAGGAGCTCCGGAGCCTCTATAACACGCTTCTTCAGCCCCGGGGAGCAGAATCCCGCCAAATCCCAGAGACCAAAGATGGCCGCGACTGGGAGGAAGGACGCAGTAGATCTAATGGCGACTGCAGCAGACGGAGCAGCGAGCCGGCGGTCACAAGCGCAGAGCACCCGAGGGACATCTGAGAGCTCCGGTGGCCAGCAGATGATGAAAACCAGAGGCTCAGGTAACCGGCCAGCCGAGGGGATGGAGAAGGGGGAGAGCTCTCAGTCCGGGCACAATAACTCAGCTAGAAGCCTGACGCTGCTGAGTCCCACACAGACGGGAGGGGTGAGTGAAGAAGCAGAACACCAGAGACCCCTTACCATACAACAGACAGGATCCCCAACACCCGGGACCCAAGTGCAGTTAATGAATACTGATGAACACAGAGAACCCCCTCCCCCAACACCTGCAACCACATATGCATCTGTGTGCTCTGCCCAGACTCTATACACTGATTCCACCAGCCAGCTCCATACTGCTCAGATACACATGGATGAACAGTCTCAGAATATCAGTGTACTGAGAGAATTGAACGACTTAAGAGCCAGGATGGCATCTATTCCCACCCGTGAAGACATGGAGGCTTACATAGGTCGCCTAGAGCAGGCATACAGGAGTGAACTATCTTGCCTAAGAGGAGAGGTCACCAGGGTGGATTCCCAGGGCCAAGATCACGCACATAGAATCTCAGCCCTAGAGGAAATTTGCAGAACACAACAAGCAACTCTCCTGAATCAATCGAACCAAATTACACATTTGATTGAAGCCTTGGATGACGGCGAAAACAGGGGGCGACGAAACAACCTGCGCATAAGAGGTCTGCCTGAAACAGTAGCTTCCAGAGACCTACCAAGGGTGTTGCAGAATCTATTTAATGAGTTACTGGGAGACCCCCCTCAAATTACATAGAACTGGATCGTGCCCATAGGGCTCTGGGCCCCAGACCTGCTGACTCGGACTGGCCACGAGATGTTATCTGTAGAGTACACCATTATCTAACCAAAGAAGCTATCATGATACGTGTACGAAATGGCAAACAATGCAAATTTGAAGACAAGTTCCTGACCATACTCCCAGACCTTTCTAGGTTGACTCTCCAGAAAAGAAAGGCACTGCGTCCCCTTCTGGATACTCTAAGGGATCATGATCTACCCTATAGCTGGGGATTCCCCTTTAGACTCCAAGTCAGAAGAGAAGGCAGACAGATTACCCTGCGGTCTCCTGCTGATATGTCCTCCTTCACCTCGGCCCTGGACCTCCCCATGGTTCCTATCCAGGGATGGCCGGAGTTCCCACTGAGAATAGGAGAGGGATTCCAGAGACCAGGCGGGGGATTACGTCGCCGACAAGACCAGAACGAGGAGCGTAGACAACGTCTCTAGGAGGAACCGGAAACTGATTACAAAAAACTTAGCCATTTGAATGGACATAATACCTGAGGACGGATCTAGCTCCTTGGAAAGAAATTTTTTCCCCCCTTGATTCTCCCCTAATTTTCCCTCCTATCCCTTTCCCTTCTCCATACCCCTTCCTCCCTTTACCTTCCCCTATCCCCCTCCAACCCTAATAGACCCCGTTGTTGAATTCGGGATTGATGTCACTGACTAGCCCCCCCTGTGACGAACTGGTCTGAGGAGACTCCCACATGAAGTATCCTGTTGAAATGCCTTTGGTAAAAAGTTTATAAGTAGTCTCGCCTGCTGATAATTTCCTATGTGTCCAACCCCCCTTTCCCCCCCATCCACCCCCCCCCCCACCCCACCAACACCCTCCCCCACTTCCCCCACCCCACCCTAAGTCTGGGGTTATGCTCTTACTACTCCAGGAGACCCATTTTAGGGATGGTCGTGCCCCTGTCATCGGAGACCAACGCTACAACGTTTGGGTCCATAGCCCCAACCCAGTGGGGAAATCCAAAGGAGTATCCATAGCGGTTCACCGGTCCCTCACTCACACAGTCCTGGACACGGTCGTCGATGAAAATGGTAGGTATATCTTCTTAAAAATCAGAGTGGAATCCACAATCTTCACAATAGCCAACTGGTATTTACCAAATAACAACCCAGCCAGTCAGTGTATTGCTCTTCTGGGTGCACTTGCTGACTTTGCGGAGGGAGTTATCGTGATAGGTGGAGATCTTAACTTCACTTTGAATCCTCTGGCTGATAGTTCCTCTGGTGGCAGAGGCCTATCTGGGTCCAAACTGAGGGCGGTTAAACGAGAAATGCAGAACTTGGGCCTGGTAGACTTATGGAGAGCCCTCCACCCCCACGACAGGGACTACACCTACTTCTCATCAATACATAATTCCTACAGTAGGATTGACTACTTTTTAGTCAGTCAGAGATTATTGACATGGGAGCCACGGGCTACCATAGGCCAGATGTGCCACTCCGACCATGCTCCTATTTTCTGTCTCCTGTGCCTGCCGGGGGGAACCAATAAACAATGGTCCTGGAGATTAAATGATAACCTCCTGAACGATGAATTCTGCTGCTCAGAGGTAAAGGAGGTAATTTCTGAATTCCTATCTATCCATGAAGCTGATCTGACAGCCCTCCCAACCCAGTGGGAAACTCTAAAATGCGTGGTGAGAGGCGTATTAATTAAACACGGCTCTAGAATCAAACGAGAAAAAAATAACAAAATAGACGCATTAGTAAAGAAAATTGGCAAACTAGAAGGTATCCACAAAAGGTCGCTAGAGCAGCAGACACTAGCAGACCTGATAAAAGCTAGAGACGAACTTAGGGGCCTCATTGACCAGAAATATCTAAGAGGAAGGGAGAGGCTGCACAGGTACCTATACGAATACGGGATAAATGTGGTAGGCCCTTAGCTAGATTGCTCCACCCGAAAGGTGTCCCTGGGCGTGTTCCACAAATTAAACAACAAAACGGGGAAATTTCTCAAAATCCTGAAATTATCCTGCAAGCTTTTAGGGACTTCTATAACCGCCTCTACAATATAAAAGGGCACTACACTGATATGGCTGAAGAGAGATATAAAGAAAAACTTAACACTTATATGGAAAGCACAGCACCACCAGCAATTGACCCTGATTTAGCTAATACACTAGAGATGGATTTCTCTGAGGAAGAAGTAAGAGAGGTGATCCGGGGTTCCCCAGGGGGTAAGAGTCCGGGACCAGATGGGTTTACTTCCAAATTCTTCAAACTATTCTGTCCCCAGGTGGCTCCGTTTCTAGCGAGGACTTTCAATGCCATTAACACAGACTGCTCGTGGGTCCCCCAGTCTCTGGAGGCCCACATTAGTGTTGTCCCTAAGCCTGGCAAAGATCTTTCGGAAGTGGCCAGTTATAGGCCTATTTCCTTAATAAATATAGACATTAAACTATTTTTCAAACTTTTTGCCAATCGTCTAGCCCCTCTCCTTCCCTCCGTGATACACAATGATCAGGTGGGCTTTGTACAGGGGAGGGAGGCTAGAGACAACATTAATAAGCTCATGCTGCTTATGACTCGGTCGAAGGCCCGTAAGATCCCAATGTGCATATTATCGGTAGATGCTGAAAAGGCCTTCGACCGAGTCAACTGGTGCTTTCTGGAGGCCTCGTTGGAGCGGTTGGGCCTGGGGACACGATTTAGGAGCAGAATTATGTCACTTTATAGTTGTCCCACAGCCAGGGTCAAAGCTAATGGAGGACTATCGACGCCTTTCTCGATTAACAACGGGACCCGTCAGGGGTGCCCTCTCTCCCCATTACTTTATGTAATTATTATGGAATACCTTGCTGTGGCCATTCGTGGGAGTCCTGATATTAGAGGGGTGGAACTTAATTACAGGCAGTATAAAGCAGCTCTTTTCGCTGACGACTTATTGTTATTTGTTACTCAGCCTCGTACGTCCTTCCCCTCGATACTCAAGGTCTTCGACGAATATGGTAAGCACAGCAACTTCAAAATCAACGCCCATAAGACAGAGGCTTTAGACGTCTCCTTACCCAGGGGAGAGAGGGAGCACCTGGCGGAGTCCTTCCCATTTAAATGGCAGATGTCGAGTTTGAAATACTTAGGAATAGTGGCCCATAGAGACACCTCTAAATGGTTCAATCTAAATTACCTCCCTCTGTTGCAAAGAACAACAAACGACTTACGCAAATACGACAAGCGTTGCATGTCCTGGTTTGGCCGAATCAGTGCCATAAAGATGGATGTCCTACCCCGTTTTCTATTTTTGTTCCAAACAGCCCCACTAGCAGTCCCAGCCCAGTTCTTTAAGCAACTGCAATCTCTTATCTCTAGATTTGTCTGGGGAGGGAAACGTCCCAGAATAAGCATACAGACTCTATACAGACATAAATCTCGAGGTGGAGCGGGACTGCCTAATTTTAAAAATTACTATATAGCAGCAGTTCTAAATCGTTTGATCGATTGGGAATACCACGGAAAGAATAAACAATGGGTGGAATTAGAGCAGACAACAGTGGGCGTCCCTCTTTGGACATTGCCTTGGATACTGCCAGCAGACAGACCTCAATTGGGTATAGACGACTCCCTTATAGTCACAACTTTAAAATTTTGGGACCTACCGATTACCAAAAATTTAAGAGCCAGAGGCCCGGGACCTCTTACTCCCCTTTTTCACAATCCAGCGTTCCCCCCGGCACTGCAGGCTCAATCTTTCCTGAAATGGAGGTACGAGGATCGACCCCGTATAATGATGTCATTTGTGAGAGGGACCCTCAGGACGGCTGACGATCTAGCCGGAACAGCTTCTGGTAGGACATGGTTGGAGTACGCACAGCTTCGGTCTTATACAGCTAGTCTACCCCCGGAAGTAGACTTCTCGGCCACCCCGACTCCATTTGAGAAACTGTTTCTTCTTGACTCCCCGCCAGCTCACACGATTTCTCTCATCTATTCTCTTCTTAACACAAGAGCAGACACTGACAGACCTAAATTCATGACTAAATGGGAGAGAGAATTGAAAGAAGAGATCCCTGATGAGGACTGGGAGAGGGCCTGCATATACACTCATAAACTCTCCATGGCGTGCCAAGCCCAAGAGAGAAACTATAAAATCTTGGCTCGATGGTACCGTTGCCCAGCCAACCTACATGCGGCCTTCCCCTCAGTCTCAGATAGATGTTGGAGGTGTAACAGAGAGGTGGGATCCATGCTACACATCTGGTGGGAATGTGAAGGCATTAAGCCTTTTTGGCGAGCAGTTTTCCAACTATATGAGAAGGTCAGTAGCAAGGCACAAGTGATGACTCCTGATATAGCCTTACTATCGATACTCCCTGGCTCTTTTAAATCTCAGAAGAATGACCTGCTTAGATTTTTTCTAACTGCAGCCCGGACGGTCATACCCAGGTACTGGAAGTCTTCTATTACTCCCCCTCTAGCGGACTGGTTGGCGGAGATAGTGAAACTACACCGCATGGAAGAACTCACGGCGGAGGTCTCCGATGCCAGGGACCGATATCTCAGGACCTGGAGTCCCTGGATTTTATTTAAAGACTCTCGGGCCTTTGAGGAAGCATTCTGAGGGGGAATTGGAGGGGAGAGTGGGATTTCGGCATAGGGATTTTCCCTCCCCTGAGGATCTATGCCCCCTTGCTGAGATCCCCCTTCCTACCCCCTCTATACTATAGGGATATTCTTTCTCTCACCCTACATCCTTTACACTTTTTCTTCTATACTGTTACTTATCTTGTCCTGCTTTTTCTTTCCTCTTAGTGCTTGGTGACCTATATGTGGCGAAAAACAATAATAATAGTAGACTATGTTTCTAGGACCTTTGGTCTGGTATACCTGACAGCCCTACCTGGACCAACAGTCACAAGATTGCCTTAAGAGAATAAGGGGCTATATTTTTGTCTCTTAGCTTGTCTCCTATTTATAACAGCTTCTCTTATATCTCACACGATGTCTCAAACTTTCTTAAAGTTCCTATGGAAGGGTTGAGAAACGGGATGTAACTTAGTGACCCAGATTCATGCTGATAAACAGAACCGACACATACTGGAGCGTTTACAATTTGATAATATTACGTACATATTCTTTCTTGGATGGTAATTATCAAAATGCCTTATTGTTTAATATAGAAAATGTCAAGTCTCTTGCCTTTAAAACTGGACTTGGTATGTCATCTCTTTATTAAGACAGTTACTCTGGAGGCCCTGTTGGCCCACAACTGTTTGATATTTTCTAGGACACGATAACCAAGTGGTAATCGGTTAACCTTAATGTTGATACAGTTTCTGTAACAAATTTTGTGACCTTCAATAAAAATATATTGAACATAAAAATATTAAATAATTAAATAAAAATAATAAATAAAAAAAAAAAAAAATGCGGACCTGAATGAGAACTGTGTCTCACTCTCACTTAAAAAAATAAATAAATTAAATAATAAAAAAAATAATTTAAAAATAATTAAAAAATAATAAAAAAATAAATAAAAAATATTAAATAATTAAATAAAAATAATAATAAAAAAAAAAAAAATGCGGACCTGAATGAGAACTGTGTCTCACTCTCACTTAAAAAAATAAATAAATTAAATAATATAAAAAATAGTTTAAAAATAATTAAAAAATAATAAAAAAATAAATTAAAAATATTAAATAATTAAATAAAAATAATAATAAAAAAAAAAAAAAAAATGCGGACCTGAATGAGAACTCTGTCTCACTCTCACTTAAAAAAATAAATTAATTAAATAATATAAAAAATAATTTAAAAATAATTAAAAAATAATAAAAAAATAAATTAAAAATATTAAATAATTAAATAAAAATAATAATAAAAAAAATAAAAAATTGCGGACCTGAATGAGAACTGTGTCTCACTCTCACTTAAAAAAATAAATAAATTAAATAATAAAAAAATAATTTAAAAATAATTAAAAATAATATAAAAAATAAATATAAAAATAATAAATTCAAAAAATAATATTAAAAAATAAATCAAATAATAATGAATTACTGTAATAATAATTCTATAATGCTATAATATGTATTAATGCTAATAATAATATTAATGCTATTATTAATCTATAGCTATAAGCTATTATAATGCTATTATTAAATGCTATTAATGCTATTAATAATGCTATAATTCTATTATGCTATTAATGCTATTAATTAATGTATTACATTAATGCTATTATTAATGCATAATGCTATTATTAATGCTATTAATGTAAATAATGCTATTAATGCTATATTGATTAATGTATATATGTAATAATGTATTATAAGTTAATGTAATAATGCTTAATGTATTAAAATGCATTAATGCATATTATTATATGCTATAATGCTAATTAATTATGTATTAATGCTATTAATATATGCTATTTTTCTATATGTATTAATGCTATTAAAATGCTATTAATGCTATTAATTATGCTATTTTAATGATAATGTATAATAATGCTTATAATGCTATAATAAATATAATGCTATATAATGCATATTATTAATGCTAATTTATGCTTTAATTAATTAATGCTTAATTAATGCTATATTAATGCTAATATTATATTATTAATGCTATTATTAATTATGCTATTAATGCTAATATATTATTATGCTATTAATGCTATTAATTAATAATGCTAATTAATGCTATTAATATTATGCTTATTAATTATTATGCATATATATGCTATTAATGCTAATATTATTAATGCTATTTAATGCTATTAAGTATAATAATGCTATTAATGCTATTAATAATTTAGAATGTATTATATATTATGCTATTAATGCTAATATGCTATTAAATGCTAATATAATGTTATTATGTATATTAATCTAATGTATATGCTAATTAATAATGCTATTAATGCATTAAATTAAAATGCTATTAATGCTTAATAATGTATTAATGCTATTAATGCTATAATCTATAATGCTATTAATTAATGCTATTAATGCTAAATATATGTATATGCTATAATGCTAATAATGCTATTAATGCTATTAATGAAATGCTTTAAATGCTATAATGCTAATATAATGCTATTAATCATATGCTATATAATAATGCATTATTCTAATGCTATAATAATGCTATTAATGCTATTTATCTATATATAATGCTATTAATGCTATTAATTAATGCTATTAATGCTATTAATTATGCTATTAATGCTATTATGCATATTTATCCTATTCATGGTATTATTAATGCTATTAATGCTAATAATAATGCTATTAATGCTATTAATGCTATAATAATGCTATTAATGCTATTAATAATGTAATTAATGCTATATTAATCTAATAATGCTATTATTATGCTATTAATGCTAATAATAATGCTATTAATGCTATTAATAATGCTATTAATGCTATTAATTAGCTATTATTGCTATTAATGCTAATATTAATCTAATTCTGTATTATTAATGCTATTAATGCTAATATAATGTATTAATGCTATTAATGCTATATAATGCTATTAATGCTATTAATAAATGTATTAATGCTATATTAATGCTAATAATGCTATATATTAATGCTATTAATGAAATCTAATTAATGCTATTAATGCTATTAATAATGCTTATTCTATTAATGCTAATATTTATCCTTATTATGCTAATATGCTATTAATGCTAATAATAATGTATTAATGCTATTAATAATGCTATTAATGCTATTATATGCTATAATGCTAATATTATCCTATTAATGGTATTAATGCTATAATAATGCTATAATGCTATTAATTAAAGCTATTAATGCTATAATGCTAATATTTATCCTATAATGTATTATAATGCTATTAATGCTATATTTAAAGCTATAAGCTAAAATAATGCTATTAATGCTATTAATAATGTATTAATGCTATTATTATGCTAATAATGCTATATTAATGCTATTAATGCTAATAATAATGTATTAATGCTATTAATAATGCTATTAAGCTATAATTATGCTATTAATGCTATTAATCATAATGCTATTAATGCTATAATAAATGCTATTAATGCTATAATAATGCTATTAATCTATTAATTAATTATATCTATAAATGCTATTAATGCTATATGCATTATTAATGCTATTATTATTAATGCTATTAATGCTTAAATATTATAATAGCTATTAATGCTATTAATGCTAATAATAATGCTATTTAATGCTATTAATAATGTATTAATGCATATTAATGCTAATATTATCTATTATGCTATTAATGCTATATATGCTATTAATGCTATAATAATGCTATTAATGCTATTAATCTAGCTATTATATGCTATTAATGCTATTACTATTAATGTATTATAATGCTATAATTAATAATAATGTATTAATGCTATTAATGCTATAATAATGTATTAATGCTATTAATGCTAATAATCTATATATGCTTAATGCTATTAATTATAATGCTATAATGCTATGTATTAATGCTATTAATGCTAATATTTTCTATTAATGATATGTATATATAATGCTATATATAGCTATTAATATGCTATTAATGCTATTAATGCTATTATTATGCTATTAATGCTATTAATGCTAAAATATGCTATTAATGCTATTAATAATGCTTTAATGCTTAATTAATGTATTATGCTATTAAATGCTAATATTATAATGCTATTAATGCTATTAATAATGTATTAATGCTATTATTAATGCTAATAATGCTATTATTAATGCTATTAATGCAATAATAATGCTATTAATGCTATTAAATAATGCTATTAATGCTATTAATTATGCTATTATGCTATTAATGCTAATATTTATCCTATTAATGGTATTATTAATGCTATTAATGCTAATAATAATGTAATTAATGCTATTATGCTAATAATAATGCTATTAATGCTATTAATAATGTTATTAATGCTATTATTAATGCTAATAATGCTATTATTAATGCTATTAATGCTAATAATAATGTTATTAATGCTATTAATAATGCTAATTAATGCTATTAATTATGCTATTAATGCTAATATTTATCCTATTAATGCTATTAATGCTAATAATAATGCTATAATGCTATTAAATGCTATTAATGCTATTAATTATGCTATTACTGCTATTAATGCTAATATTTATCCTATTAATGCTATTAATAATGCTATTAATGCTATTTATATAATGCTATAATGCATTATTAATGCTATTAATGCTAATAATAATGCTATTAATGCTATTAATAATGCTATTAATGCTATTAATTATGCTATTAATGCTATTAATGCTAATATGTATCCTATTAATGCTATTAATAATGCTATTAATGCTAATAATAATGCTATTAATGCTATTAATAATGTTATTAATGCTATTATTAATGCTAATAATGCTATTATTAATGCTATTAATGCTAATAATAATGCTATTAATGCTATTCATAATGTTATTAATGCTATTATTAATGCTAATAATGCTATTATTAATGCTATTAATGCTAATAATAATGCTATTAATGCTATTAATAATGTTATTAATGCTAATAATGCTATTAATGCTAATAATAATGCTATTAATGCTATTAATACTGTTATTAATGCTCATAATACTGCTAATAATGCTATTAATACTGCTATAACTGCTAATAATAATGCTATGGCTTATATTATTGCTATTGATGATGCGATTATTATTAAAAAATCTTTAAAAAAACAATAAACATTTTTAGATACCCGATGCATTTGCATCAGGCTAACAGCTATAACTACTATAATCAAATTAATGCACGTTCTAGAATCCCGATGCATTTGCATCGGGCTCACAGCTAGTATATATATAAAATGGCAAAAAGTGGAACAGCACTATTATTTAAAAACGGGTGCAAGCCAGTCCTACCTTCACCAAGGTATGATAGATAATTCAAAAAATTGGACAGCAGCACATCCTTTTCAATCACTTATGTGGATTTATTCCTGGACTGCGACGTTTCGGCTATGTCAGCCTTCCTCAAGCAGTACAGCCTTAGTGTAGTAGTGCACATATATAAGGCCCACACAGGGGCAATTACAATCAATAGTGATTACATAATTTAGATATAAAAACTGTTTAAACACAGTAATTAGCAGTGAAAAGAAGTACCCTTCATATAATAAAGTGCTTTTTAAATAGTGCTCAAGTGAAAATATTCTTAAAAACTCTTATTAGAAAGTTAAAATATATCATATTCCCATAATTGGTACTTATCTATTCATTTCCCACACATGTATGCAAGATCCTGATGATTGCACCTAAATTACAGCCTGTATACAGCTCACCTATACCATCTCAATGTACATACTGGCGCTCCATGTGGAACGCTCGCACATGCCCAATTGCGTACTCGTTCACATCACGCGCATGCGTGCTACACCGCGGACGGGAATCTCGTGCTCCCAGTTTGCACGAACTCCCGCGCGTGCGCGGTGCAAGGAACGAGAATCTCGGCGGCCATTTTCTCACCATAGTAACGCTGTCAACAAACACATGTTAAATACATATGTATATTAGAGCACTTTCTTTGTTCAAAGTTAAACTTAGAGGCGGTCTAAATATCAAATATATAATAACAGGGGTCCACGGGGCACTTGAATCTTATTATTCATAGTAAACGCAGTCTATATTATCTTCTTATAGACCCCTCATCCAGGTCGGAATCTATGGGGCATTTCTCCAATCAAAGCATGATTGTAATATACACCCTAGTTTAGTACTCCTCACCCTATTAATATAGACCACACAATATATTCAGTCATTGAATGTGCTCTTTATTTCCAAAAATAATATAATAAGTTGGCCACTTATCAGTACATATCGATAGGTATGGCAAAGTCTATATCACATAGCCTTAGAAGGATGCAAACCATCATCAAATCTGCAAAGAATAGGAAACAAAAGAAAAATTAAGTTCAATCAATCACATCAATAATTTAATACATACAGATTTATATTAGAATAAAAAACCTCTACTTGTCAATCAGACTGTATTATACCTCTAAATATCTGAGGTTTCACATCCTAATACTAAGACTTTTTCTCTATCATAACGCTCCAACAATTCCTTTTAACTCTAAGTTGCATGTGTCAACCTATACTCAACATTAAGTCCCTGGGGTTTTAATGTCCCCAACCGATGGATCCACTCCAATTCACGTTTTTTCAGGAGACGGATCCTATCACCCCCCCTTCTTTGTACAGGGATAAAGTCTATAATTCTAAACCTCAATTGATGTTCATTGTGGCCCCGTTCAAAAAAATGTTTAGAAACTGGAAGATCTTTACGTTCTTTTCTTATGGTATGCCTATGGTGATTAATTCTTGTTTTAAAATCCCATGTAGTTTCTCCCACGTACCATAAGGGACATGGGCACTCTAATAGGTATACCACAAATTCCGACGAGCAAGTCAAATAATGCTTAATCTCAAAGACCTCACTAGTTTTAGGATGTTTAAAAGAGGAGCCCTTAATCATGAGTCTACAATTTATGCAAGAAAGACATGGGTAACACCCTTTTCTTTTGTTACCCGTCAAATATCTTTGTTTGTCTTTCTTCAGAGAACCTAGATCTGAATGTATTAACTTGTCACCCAAATTACGACTTCTCTTATATGACAAGAGCGGGGGCAATTTAAAGGCCTCTACTTGTGGTAGACATTTAGTTAACATCCCCCAATGTTTTTTAATAATTCTAGCTATTAGTCCGCTCTCATTGCAAAAAGAAGTCACAAAGGGTATACGTATAGATTCTTTTTTGTTTGTACTTCTACTTAGAGCACATTCTCTATCTACCAGATCTACTCTCGTTCTTTGTTTTTTAAGTAGTCTCATTGGGTATTGCCTCAAGGTAAATCTTGTCATCATTTCGGTCAAAGATTCTTCCTGTATTTTAGGATCACTCACTATCCGCTTTACCCTCAACATTTGACTATAAGGGATAGCATCTCGAGTGTTTTTCGGATGATGGCTATCATAGGTCAAAAGGTCATTCTTATCAGTCGTTTTCCTGAACAATTCTGTACTCAGAGTGTTATTATTGTATTTTACTAAAACATCTAAAAATTGGATTTCACTTTTTGAATAAACCAAGGTAAATTTGATGGTTTCATCCAACATATTAAGGTGCTCATGAAATTTCAACAGAGAGTCTTCCGTACCCGTCCATATGAGGAAGACGTCATCTATATATCTCCACCAAACAGCCACCTGTTCAAATAATTCGGCATTATAGATGACGTCTTCCTCAAGGACCCTCATTACGATATTGGCGTAGGCAGGCGCCATATTGGCCCCCATTGCCGTACCTCGGCACTGCAAATAAAAATCATCACCAAAAAGAAAATAATTATTCCTTAGAACCAATTCTAATAGTTGTAATATTAGTTGATTCTCATCTTTCGTATACTTTGTATCCACCAATTTTCTCTCCACAGCTTTAAGCCCTCTCTCATGGTTAATGGACGTGTATAAGGATACAACGTCGAACGACGCTAAATACACCTCACCAAAAACTGACAGTTCTTGTATTTTACATATAAAATCAGTGGTATCCTGTATATAAGATTCCGCTTCTTTAGCCACAGGATTTAGAATTTTATCTAAAAACACTCCTATGTTAGAGAGAATAGAATTAGACCCAGAGACTATCGGACGACCAGGAGGATCTACAAGAGACTTGTGAATCTTAGGTAAGACATATAAAACAGGAGTAGTTGGAGCATCAATTACCAAAAATTCAAACAGATCTTGTGTTATAATTTTTTTATCTAAAGCTTCTCGCAGGACCTTAGTTATACTTCTAGCTATATCAAATTTCGGGTCCTTCACAAGTCTCTTGTAGACCTCCTGGTCTCCTAATTGTCGCCTAATTTCTGCTATATATTTGGACCTATCCATAATGACAACTGCGCCACCTTTGTCCGCCTTCTTAATTACTATTGTGCCATCATGCATAAGGTCCTTCAAGGCCTCTGCCTCTTTCTGCTTTAAATTTGGTCTAGTAAATATTCTATTATCTTTATTATCTTTTCTCAGGCTTTCCACATCTTTATTCACTGCTTCAACATATGCTTCAATTTCTGGAGATACTGTTGGTGGAACAAAGTTACTTTTTCTTTTAAGTTTATTTGTCACAGCAAAAAAATCAGTATTTTCAGTGCTTTTTGGTACTACATCTCTGGAACTGAACCATTCCTTTAGTTTTAAGATTCTATAAAATTGTTGTAAATCCAGAGAAAGCTGAAAAAAATCAGCAAATGAATTAGGACTAAAACTTATGCCCCTATTCAATAAAGAAATATGACTCTCATTAAGCACCTTTTTTGAAAGATTCACCACCAAATTACCTTCTAATTTTTCGGAGTTTTTTTGGAGTTCTTTCCCTTCCCCTTCTTGTCTTTTTTGTTTCCGGTTATGTCTCCTTCCTCCTCTCCTTTTTCTTCTGGTTTCTTTGGATCTAAACTCAAAGCCATTAGTTTTAATACCATAATACAATGTACATTTACAATTATTATTACTATAAGCACAACCTTTATTCTTCCATTTTCCTGCGCCATCTCTTTGCCAGTTATAAATGTTACCACTAGCATAGTCCTCAGAATCTCTTAACCATTTCCTTCTTTTTCCTTCCTCGAGGTCAATACGCAACTTCGCTACCCTAGTTGTTATGGACTCTTTAAAAGTGATCAGTTCATCCTCCTTCAATAAACTCTGCAACGTAGTGTCAACTATAGAGAAGTCCAGCTGGAATTTCTTTAGTTCATGCTGTATAAACTCTATATTCAATAATATTATATCCAGTCCATATTTATTCGAAATGTTGCAAAATTTCGTACAGTAGAACGAATCCCCTGCCATCAAATTAGGTCTAATATTTGAACGTAATCCCCTGGGTATAATACGGGCTTTATAGTACTCTGACAATGTTGATAGATGTAATTGTAAGGTCAGGATTTTCTTTGACATGTTCTCATATTTAAACTTCAGATCCGCAACTGATGGTGCACTTAAAAAAGTAGTCTCAACATCCAGTCCCTTTAAGATGCGATCCTCATCATCTGAGGTATAGCTGAAAGTACCAGGTTCAAATAACGTTTCCATAATCCACTTCAATATATTCGAATAAATATGGACTGGATATAATATTATTGAATATAGAGTTTATACAGCATGAACTAAAGAAATTCCAGCTGGACTTCTCTATAGTTGACACTACGTTGCAGAGTTTATTGAAGGAGGATGAACTGATCACTTTTAAAGAGTCCATAACAACTAGGGTAGCGAAGTTGCGTATTGACCTCGAGGAAGGAAAAAGAAGGAAATGGTTAAGAGATTCTGAGGACTATGCTAGTGGTAACATTTATAACTGGCAAAGAGATGGCGCAGGAAAATGGAAGAATAAAGGTTGTGCTTATCTATTATATAATCGCGAATCGCAAAAGCGCCCCTTCACGCGCACTTTGCGATGTCGTCATGTGGATACGAATTTAACATTGGGCGCGAAGCGCCCAATGTCGCGCGAGCAATGGCCGTTAGGCCATTGCGAGTCGCTGGCCCAGGGCGAGCAATGGCCGCGAAGCGGCCATTGCGAGTCGCTGGCCCAAAATCGATCCACAGGCCCGGACAACACCTTAACGAGTTACCGCTCAGGCAGCGCGAGCAATGGCCGCCAGGCCATTGCGAGTCGCTGCCTGAGCCGCAAGTCGCTACCCCGGGACCATGCAGCGACTCGCTGCCTCTGCCGCAACTCGCTCCCCGGGGACCATGGAACGCGTTGCGGCGGAGGCAGCCACTCGCTCCCCGGGGACCATCGAACACAGCCCCCACATGTCCGCACAGACACCCCCATGTCCGCACACCCATCCCCATGTCCCTACACCCACCGCCACGTCCGCACACCGCTGACACCCCCATGTCCACACACCCACCCCCATGTCCCTACACCCACCGCCACGTCCGCACACCGCTGACACCCCCATGTCCACACACCCACCCCCATGTCCCTACACCCACCGCCACGTCCGCACACCGCACTATCACCACTCACTATACGCCCCCCCCGCCATTTTGTGGTTTCACATTTCACAGCCCACTTTATAAAGCGTGAAATTTGAAATCACAAATCCTTTCGCCTACCCGCTACCTGGAACACGGACTGCCGCATTACGAACCCGCAAGAACACTCGACCGCTACTACCCTACAGCTAAGATATCCTTTATAGCATGCTAATCCCCCCCCCGATACCCCTAACTCCGCTGCAACCCCTACACGCTAAGCCCCGACCACCTAACACTCGACCCGCAGCATCCTAAACCCCCGCCGATACCCCATAAGCCCCGCCGTCTACCCCCTAAGCCACCGCCGTCCCTAAGCCCCGCAACAGCCACTAACCCACTACCCCCTAAGCCCCGTAGCATCCTAGGCCCTCGCCGATAAACCCTAAGTCCGTCGCACCCCTACACGCTAAGCCCCGACCACCTAACACCCGACCCGCACCATCCTAAGCCCCCGCCGATACCCCATAAGCCTCGCCGTCTACTCCCTAAGCCACCGCCGCCCCTAAGTCGTTACCCGCTAACCTTCGCAGCAGCCCCTAAACCCCGCCGCCTATCCCCTAAGCCAGCGCCGACCCTAACCTCCCGACGATGTTCCCTGCCCCTCTCACTAAAGCCCTAAGCCCCCGCTGTCCCCTAACCTAACGTCCCCGTCGATCACTTACATGCCTTCAAGTCATCTGATCGTCCGATCCACAAGTCCGCCCTCCGTCCGGCCAGGCGTCCTCTTCCTCCGGCCCCGGGGATCTTCTTTCTTCTTTCCGTCATCTCCGCTTCTTCGTCCGGCCCTGGAGATCTTCTGTCTTCTTTCCGCCATCTCCGCTTCTTCGTCCGGCTCCGGGGATCTTCTGTCTTCTTTTCGCTCACTTCCACCTTCGACGTCCTCTTCTTTCTTATTAAGATACAATGGACGACAAATCCGCCATTGCATCTCAATAAGATCTGAAGGACTGTTCTGATTGGTTGCTGGAGACTGCCCTCAGCCAATCAGAAGAGCCCCTCAGCAGTTCTCATTCAGGTCCGCCTTTTTTTTCCCATTCACTTACATTACCGGTGTGTCGGCGATTTTATGGCCGCCCGCCTGGTTCTATTTCTCGGACATAAAATCGCGGATACACCGCTAATGCATGTCTATGGCATGTTTAAAAATGGCGCCGCGATTCTCATTGGTCGCTATCTGCTAACGCCGACCAATCAGAAATCGTGGCGCCATTTTTAAAAATCCCATAGACATGCATTAGCGGTGTATCCGCGATTTTACGGCCGACAAATAGAACCAGGTAGCCGGCCATAAAATCGCGGACACACCGCTAATGCATGTCTATGGCATTTTTAAAAATGGCGCCGCGATTCTGATTGGTCGCTATCTGCTAACGCCGACCAATCAGAAATCGCGGCGCTATTTTTAAAAATCCCATAGACATGCATTAGCGGTGTATCCGCGATTTTACGGCCGACAAATAGAACCAGGTGGCCGGCCATAAAATCGCCGACACACCGCTAATGTATGTCAATGGTAAAAAAAAAAAAGGCGGACCACAAAGAGAACTGTGTGTCACTTTAAATAAATAATAAATTAAATAATAAATAAAATAATTTAAAAATCATTAAAAAATAATAAAAAATAATAATAAAAAAATAATAAAAAATTCAATAAAAATAAGAATAAAAAAATTAAACATATGTATGTCACTTACAATAAAAAATAAATTAAATAATAAATTAAATAATTTAAAAATAATTAAATAAATAAAATAATAAAATAAAAAAAAAAAATAATAATAATATATAATAATATAATAATATATATATATATAATAATATAATAAAATAATATAATAATAATAATAAATAAAATAATAAAAAAAATAATAAAAAAAATATAATAATCATTAAAAAATACAACAAAAAATTACAAAATTACAAAAAATAATAATTAAAAAAAATACCCTAATAATAATTATATTACTGCTAATAATAATTATATTAATGCTAATAATTATGCTACTAATGTTAATAATAATAATGCTAATAATTCTCATATAATGCTAATAATTATACTATTAATTCTAATAATAATGCTATTAAATGCTAATAATAATGCTAATAATGATAATAATTATATTATTAATGCTAATAATAATACTAATAATGCTAATAATAATGCTAAAAATAATGCTATTAATGCTAATAATACTGATAATAATGCTAATAATAATGATAATAATGCTAATAATTATGCTATTAATGCTAATAATAATACTAATAATGCTAATAATTATGCTATTAATGCTAATAATAATGCTAATAATGCTAATAATAATACTAATAATGCAAATAATAATCCTAATAATGCTAATAATTAGCCTATTAATGCTAATAATAATGCTATTAATGCTAATAATAATGCTATTAATGCTAATAATAATGCTAATAATGTTAATAATATATGCTATTAATGCTAATAATAATGCTAATAATGCTAATAATATGCTATTAATGCTAATAATTATGCTATTAATGCTAATAATCATGCTATTAATGCTAATAATAATGCTAATAATTATGTATTAATGCTAATAATAATGCTATTAATGCTAATAATAATGCTAATAATGCAAATAATAATCCTAATAATGCTAATAATTAGGCTATTAAATGCTAATAATAATGCTATTAATGCTAATAATATGCTATTAATGCTAATAATAATACTAATAATGCTAATAATTATGCTATTAATGCTAATAATAATGCTAATAATGCAAATAATAATGCTAATATAATGCATAATAATAATCCTAATAATGCTAATTATTAGCCTATTAATGCTAATAATAATGCTATTAATGCTAATAATAATGCTATTAATGCTAATAATAATGCTAATAATGTTAATAAATTATGCTATTAATGCTAATAATAATGCTAATAATGCTAATAATAATGCTAATAATGCTAATAATAATCCTAATAATGCTAATAATTATGCTATTCATGCTATTAATAATAATTATTAATGCTAATAATAATGCTATTAATGCTAATAATAATGCTTAATAATGTGTAATAATTATGCTAATTAATATGCTAATAATAATGCTAATAATGCTAATAATTATGCTATTAATGCTAATAATTATGCTATTAATGCTAATAATAATGCTAATAATGCTAATAATAATGCTAATAATTATGTTATTAATGCTAATAATAATGCTATATAATGCTTAATAATAATGCTAATAATGCAAATAATAATCCTAATAATGCTAATAATTAGGCTAATTTAATGCTAATAATAATGCTATTAATGCTAATAATCATGCTATTAATGCTAAATAATAATACTAATAATGCTAATAATTAATTAGCTATTACTGCTAATAATAATTGCTAATAATGCTAATAATAATGCTAATAATGCAAATAATTAATGCTAATAATGCAAATAATAATCCTAATAATGCTAATAATTAGCTAATTAATGCTAATAATAATGCTATTAATGCTAATAATAATGCTATTAATGCTAATAATAATGCTAATAATGTTAATAATTATGCTATATTTAATGCTAATAATTAATGCTAAATAAATGCTAATAATAAATGCTAATAATGCTAATAATAATCCTAATAATGCTAATAATTAGGATATTCATGCTAATAATAATGCTATTAATGCTAATAATAATGCTATTAATGCTAATAATAATGCTAATAATGTTAATAATTATGCTATTAATGCTAATAATAATGCTAATAATGCTAATAATTATGCTATTAATGCTAATAATTATGCTATTAATGCTAATAATAATGCTAATAATGCTAATAATAATGCTAATAATTATGTTATTAATGCTAATAATAATGCTATTAATGCTAATAATAATGCTAATAATGCAAATAATAATCCTAATAATGCTAATAATTAGGCTATTAATGCTAATAATAATGCTATTAATGCTAATAATCATGCTATTAATGCTAATAATAATACTAATAATGCTAATAATTATGCTATTAATGCTAATAATAATGCTAATAATGCTAATAATAATGCTAATAATGCAAATAATAATCCTAATAATGCTAATAATTAGCCTATTAATGCTAATAATAATGCTATTAATGCTAATAATAATGCTATTAATGCTAATAATAATGCTAATAATGTTAATAATTATGCTAATAATGCTAATAATAATGTTAATAATGCTAATAATAATCCTAATAATGCTAATAATAATCCTAATAATGCTAATAATTAGGCTATTCATGCTAATAATAATGCTATTAATGCTAATAATAATGCTGTTAATGCTAATAATAATGCTAATAATGTTAATAATTATGCTATTAATGCTAATAATAATGCTAATAATGCTAATAATTATGCTATTAATGCTAATAATTATGCTATTAATGCTAATAATAATGCTAATAATGCTAATAATAATGCTAATAATTATGTTATTAATGCTAATAATAATAATATTAATGCTAATAATGCTAATAATAATGCTTGCTAATAATTATGCTATTAATGGTAATAATTATGCTATTAATGGTAATAATAATGATAATAATTATGCTATTAATGCTAATAATAATGCTAATAATGCTAATAATTATGCTATTAATGGTAATAATTATGCTATTAATGCTAATAATAATGCTAATAATGCGAATAATTATGCTATTAATGGTAATAATTATGCTATTAATGCGAATAATTATGGTAATAATGCTAATAATTATGGTATTAATGCAAATAATTATGGTATTAATGCTAATAATTATGGTAATAATGCTAATAATTATGATATTAATGCTAATAATTATGCTATTAATGCTAATAATTATGCTATTAATGCTTATAATTATGCTATTAATTTTAATAATAATGCTATTGCTAATATTATTGATGATGATATTGATGATGCTTTTGATGATGGTTTTGATGATGGTTTTCATGATGCTATTGATGATGGTTTTGATGATGGTTTTTATGATGGTTTTGATGATGGTATTGGTATTTATGGTATTGGTATTATTTATGCACATTCAATGTCCTTAAGTATTCAGTGACCTTTTAGTATTATTGATATGAATGAGAAACATGTTTATATATTTGTAATATGTTGTGGGGTACATTATAAGGACATACAAAATATGATATTTCAATATGTTCATTGTCTATCTGGAACTTATTATTTTCCTTAATAATTATTCTATACATTTCAAGAAGTCTTTTCTCCCAAAAAGCTTTTGTAAAAGCTCTTGCGTACCTATACCTCTCCAAGTATAGTATTACCTTTGTATGCTCTAACATGACTTCAAAGGATACTAGCAAGGATGTTGGCGGGTACAAAGCCAGATGGATGCGTAAGACACGTGCTAAAGAAACTGAAGAAGAGCGACAATGTCGTTTGGATAAGTCTAAAGCTGAGTATAAGCAACGCATTGCAACGGAGTCGCTGGAACAAAAACAACTACGGTTGGCCAAAAATGCTCAGAAGCTACATCAACGCCGTCAAAAAAAAAAAGTGACACCATCAGTACATCACTCTGCTGATCAGACAGTAACCTCCTCAGAACAACAGTCTGCTGATCAAAGTGCAAGCTCATCTGTACAATACTCTGCTGATCTAACTCAGTGTGCTGATCAGACAGTAACCTCATCAGTACTACAGTCTGCTGATCCAACTGTAAGCTCACCAGTACTACAGTTTGCTCTAGCTCTTTCTAGCAGTTCACAGGATGAAAGAAGCACAATTCCTCAAGTTTCATCACCGCGCAAAGCAACTGCAAAGCGTAAACATTGTGGTCAGGAGACATCACGCACAAAACGTTTTCGCCTTGAACAACAACAAACTCCTTTGGAGGCACAAATTGCTCAGGAGTTTTCACTATCCAAACAGAGCCGCTTACGTAAAAGTGGTGCCTCCCGTCGTCAACACCGCAAAAAGACGTCTTCTACTGTTACACAAGTGGATCCTGACTCTTTTTCTGCTTTATTGCTTCAACGTCTCATCTATGTTGGTTTGCAGAAAGAAAATCGTATTTACCTACCTACACCTCCCTCTTCATATCCACCTGGATTTACAGATAGTGATTTTAGCATTGTGGAACATACCTGTGGCGCTATGATATTCATATGTAAGCATTGTCAAGCTCGACATTTCATGGATGAGATGCCATCGGATAAACAGTATACTATCTGTTGTCACAAGGGGAAGGTCAAGGTTCCGTTACCTCAGTACCCAGAGATGTTGGAATGTATTCTTAAAGGTCAGAGTCCATACAGTCGGAATATGATGGATAACATCAGAAGTATCAATAGTTCATTTGGTTTTGCTTCTATGGGTGCAAGTATTGCTCCTCCACCTGGACATGGCCCTTATTGCTTCAGGATTCATGGCCAAATTTATCACCGTACTGGAACACTACATCCTGCTCCAGATCAAGCTCCTGCTTATGCCCAACTCTACATTTTAGATACTGCCACTGCTAATGACCAACGTTTACAGTGTGACGAAAATAAAAAATGTAATCCTAAATTGATGCGGCTCATTGCTAACTTATTAGATCGCATTAATCCTTTTGTTTCTGCATACAAAATGCTACGTTTTGTTGAACAAGAGGAACAAGATAAGGCAATTGAAAATGGTACTGTCATGCCTAATATCATCATGGCTCTTAAACAGGATCGAGAACAAGACCCAAGACGTTATAATAAGCCAATTGTTAATGAAGTTGCTGTGGTCTTTGAACATGCCGATGGAGAGCCACCCTTCAATAGAGACATTTTAATTCATCTCAAACCTGACCCAAACAATCCTTTAGCTCCAAAAACACAGCAAATCAGTATTCTCCACAGTAATTTAGATGCTTTACTGTATCCGTTATTTTTTCCGCATGGAGAACAAGGCTGGCATGAGGGACTGAAGCATCAAGGTGAAAAGCCACGGAGAATTACACAATTGCAGTATTACTGTTATTTGCTCTCTGTACGTCCTGAGTTCAATCCTATTTTAAATGGTGGAAAACTAACGCAACAGTATTTAGTAGATGCGTATATAAAAATTGAGGCTAATCGCTTAAATTTTATACGTCAACATCAAAAAGACTTAAAAGTGGAGGACTATTGCGTACTACAGGAACATCTGGAAAGAAAATCTTTTGAAAAAGGAATTCCTATTGGCAAAACGGTCATATTACCATCGTCGTTTGAAGGCAGTCCCAGAAACATGCAGCAGAGGTATCAAGATGCCATGGCTATTGTGACTAAATTTGGACGGCCAGATCTATTTATAACAATGACATGTAATCCCAAATGGAGCGAGATTATCCACAATTTAGAACCATGGCAGAGGGTGGAACACAGACCGGATTTAGTCGCCCGTGTCTTCAAAATAAAATTAGAAGCCCTATTAAAAGATATAAACAGTGGATTATTTGGCAAGATTTGTGCAATGATTCATGTAATAGAATTCCAAAAGCGAGGACTACCACATGCTCACATTTTGGTTATTCTGGATAACAATTCCAAATTACGCACTGAGGTTGATGTCGATCGTACTGTTTGGGCAGAAATTCCTGATCCATCTGAGTATCCTGTGCTCCATCAAATTGTGATGCAACATATGATTCATGGACCCTGTGGACAATTCAACCCTAATTGTCCATGTATGGATATTGGAAAGTGTAAAAAAGGATTCCCAAAAGATTTCCAACCAAAAACTCTAATAGCACATGATGCCTATCCAACTTATCAACGCAATGCAGGACCTTCATTTACACAACGTTCTCACATGGTTGATAATTCTTGGGTTGTTCCCTATAACCCTTTTTTACTATTAAAGTATAAGTGTCATATAAATGTGGAAATCTGTGCATCCATTCAAAGTGTCAAGTATCTATTCAAATATGTTTACAAAGGACATGATAAAGCCAATCTTGAAATTTCTCAAACAAACATACAGCATGATGAACCTCACCAATTTATGGATTCAAGATACGTCAGTGCACCAGAGGCAGCTTGGAGAATTTTTGCCTATCCAATGCATAAACAATCACACAGCATTGTTCGCCTTGCCGTACATCTGCCACAGTCACAACCACTTTATTTTCATGAAGATGCTTCTGTTGAGAACATTGCTGCCATGACGCATAGAAAATCAACTCTTATGGCCTACTTTGAACTGAATGAGAATGACCCACATGCTCATGAATACTTCTACCGCCAAATTCCTGAGCACTATGTCTGGAAAGATGGTGCATGGGAAATTAGGCAGAAACGGGGATCAACTGTCATTGGAAGAATGTATACGGTCAGTATGAAAGATGAAGAACGCTACTATTTACGGTTGTTGTTACTACATGTAAAAGGAGCAAAAAGCTTTGAGCACATTAAGACCGTTAATGAAGTCGAGTACCCAACTTTTAAGCAGGCAGCAATAGCCCTTGGATTACTTTTGGATGACAGTGTTTGGCGAAATACCTTACTGGATGGCTGTGTTCTAAACATGCCTCCACAGCTTCGGGATATGTTTGCTTACATATGTATCTTTGGTCCTCCTGCTCATCCATTGGAGTTGTGGCAAGAATTTAAAAAAGATTTTATTGAAGACTACTGCCGTGCATATCACCCTAACAATGAGGACTGTGAGCATTGTGAAGGCTATGCAATGACAGATGTTCAAAATGTGTTAAAATTTCATGGCAAAAGCTTTACGGATTTTAATCTACCACGCCCCAAAAGAAAACAACAACTACAACCACAATACGACAAAGAGGAGGAGTTTAGAAGAGCCCAAGAAATGAAAGAAACTTTAAATCCACAACAACTTTTGGCCTATAATGCCATAAATGAAGCATTACAGGATACAAGTCAGCAAGCTAAGTGCTTTTTCATTGATGGTCCAGGTGGCAGTGGGAAAACATATTTGTATGATTTGTTAATTCGTCAAATAAGAGGAGAAGGAGAAACTGTGTCACCTGCTGCCAGTACTGGGATTGCAGCCAACTTATTGGAAGGAGGAAGAACCATCCATTCACTTTACGGGATACCTATTCCAATCAATGAAACGTCTGTTTCAAGAATAAAAAATGATACTGATGCTGCACACCATTTGAAGAATACTAAGCTTTTCATTATTGATGAATCCACTATGCTATCCAAATACGCACTGCATGTCATTGACCAACTATTAAAGGATGTTATGACCAAAGATATCTCGAAGAAAAATAAAACACCTTTTGGAGGGAAAGTCATTGTTCTGGGAGGAGACTTTCGTCAGTGTCTTCCTATTATTCCTCATGGAACACGAACTGATATCGTGGAGAGCTGTATTAAATATTCCAGACAATGGCAGATTTTCACTCAATTGCCACTACTTGACAACATGCGCTCTGTTGATCCAGAATACAGCAATTGGATACTTCAGCTGGGAAATGGACAATTGACCAATTCTTATAACCTTGGAGATGATGTTATAGAAATCCCTGAAGATATGATTTGCACAGGTTCACTAATATTTGATATTTTTGGTGAAAACATTGTAATTGATGTCAATGACAATGAAAGTATTAATACAGCAGCATCACATGCCATTCTTTGCCCCAAAAATGATGATGTGGATCAAGTCAACTCTAAGATCATGGATTGCATTGCTGGAGAGTATACAGAATACATTAGTGATGATTCCATTGATCCGGACGAGACAGAGGACCCAGAGCAATACCCTGTTGAGTTTTTAAATTCACTTACACCCACAGGGATGCCATCTCATCGTCTGAAATTAAAAATTGGCACCATTGTAATGCTTTTGAGGAACTTCAACAGCAGAAAAGGTCTTTGCAATGGGACTCGCTTAATTGTCACCGGTTTGTTTGTCAACATGATTCAAGCAAGAGTCATTACTGGGTCTGCTGGAGGAAATGTGGTTTTCATTCCCAGGATTGATTTGTGCCCATCAGAAACCGGCTTGCCTTTTAAGTTAAGACGTCGCCAATTTCCTCTGAAGCCAGCTTTTGCCATGACAATAAACAAATCCCAAGGACAAACACTTGAGAAAGTAGGGATTTTTTTGCCTGAACCTGTTTTTGGACATGGACAATTGTATGTGGCTTTTTCAAGAGTGAGAAGACGATCCAATGTAAAAGTCAAAGTGGTGGACACTCCAATCCAAGGCAAATTGCTGCCTAACAGTGACAAAGTATTTACCAAAAATATTGTCTACAAGAATATTTTGCACTGAACTCTTCCCTATGACTATTCTTCCGTTTATTAATCTTTTGAAAAAAAAAAAAAAAAAAAAAAAAAACAAAAAAAAAACAAAACAAAAAAAAAAATTACTGTTTCACATTTTATTCTTTTATATACTGATTCTACTATATTTTTGTGGACACACATTTAAAATAATATGAGAGATGTGTATCATCCACATATCTACAGTGGGTGATAGAAACCACTTTTTCAAGCTCCAGCACTATATGTGCTGAGAGATTTCATTGTCAGTCTTTACAGGGAGAGGTTTTTGTGAACAGCTAAGAGACGGGTGGGACGGCTGTTCACACACATCTCATTAGCAAGGTGTGTTCCACATGTTTAGATAGATAGGGACAAACATAAATTATTAATTAGATTCTACCACACCATTTTTCTTAGATTATTTTTCACTTTGTTGAGGAATATACTAAATGATAATAATTGATTATGAAGGACTCACCACAACAATATACTTGCTGTAATTTTCATAATTGCATATATGTAATTTGTACTTAACTTGCGGTTTGTGCAGACAACATAGTTGCGGCAGTGTCATCCACATCAACTGCAGTCACCTGTGGTTAGTTAGTGGATGCATCTTATGCACCTGCTGAAGCTACGTTAACTCCATTTACCGTAGGTTAACTACAAGTTTTTTTGTTATTGCATGGATATTGCTGCAAGTCTGTAGTTGGTAACTCCTTCTGTATCAATTAACAAAATTTTATTATTTACATCACAATCCTCAAAAAATCTAAGAAAAATCCAGGTATAAAAAATATCTAAATTATATCAATTCGGATTTAGTTAGAGTAGGTCCCACCAGGCGTAAGGGCATCTTGACGCGATTGGTGGGCTGACACAAACTGGCTGATACACCTATTACTGTTATTAATTCATCAATTTTAATGATTGATGCATTAAGAAGTATTGCTACTTTGTGTTCTAAGACCCTTACAACATAATTATTCAATTTTCCTTATATGATATCAACAATACAAATATATGTAGTTGTTTTAAAGATGTCATTGGAATAATTGGATTATTATTTAAAAATCTTTAAAAAAACTATAAACATATTTTAGACAACCAATGCATTTGCATAAGTCTAACAGCTATAACTACTATAATCAAATTAACGCACGTTCTAGAATCCCGATGCATTTGCATCGGGCTCACAGCTAGTAGTAATAATAATTGTAAATGTACATTGTATTATGGTATTAAAACTAATGGCTTTGAGTTTAGATCCAAAGAAACCAGAAGAAAAAGGAGAGGAGGAAGGAGACATAACCGGAAACAAAAAAGACAAGAAGGGGAAGGGAAAGAACTCCAAAAAAACTCCGAAAAATTAGAAGGTAATTTGGTGGTGAATCTTTCAAAAAAGGTGCTTAATGAGAGTCATATTTCTTTATTGAATAGGGGCATAAGTTTTAGTCCTAATTCATTTGCTGATTTTTTTCAGCTTTCTCTGGATTTACAACAATTTTATAGAATCTTAAAACTAAAGGAATGGTTCAGTTCCAGAGATGTAGTACCAAAAAGCACTGAAAATACTGATTTTTTTGCTGTGACAAATAAACTTAAAAGAAAAAGTAACTTTGTTCCACCAATAGTATCTCCAGCAATTGAAGCATATGTTGAAGCAGTGAATAAAGATGTGGAAAGCCTGAGAAAAGATAATAAAGATAATAGAATATTTACTAGACCAAATTTAAAGCAGAAAGAGGCAGAGGCCTTGAAGGACCTTATGCATGATGACACAATAGTAATTAAGAAGGCGGACAAAGGTGGCGCAGTTGTCATTATGGATAGGTCCAAATATATAGCAGAAATTAGGCGACAATTAGGAGACCAGGAGGTCTACAAGAGACTTGTGAAGGACCCAAAATTTGATATAGCTAGAAGTATAACTAAGGTCCTGCGAGAAGCTTTAGATAAAAAAATTATAACACAAGATCTGTTTGAATTTTTGGTAATTGATGCTGCAACTACTCCTGTTTTATATGTCTTACCTAAGATTCACAAGTCTCTTGTAGATCCTCCTGGTCGTCCGATAGTCTCTGGGTCTAATTCTATTCTCTCTAACATAGGAGTGTTTTTAGATAAAATTCTAAATCCTGTGGCTAAAGAAGCGGAATCTTATATACAGGATACCACTGATTTTATATGTAAAATACAAGAACTGTCAGTTTTTGGTGAGGTGTATTTAGCGTCGTTCGACGTTGTATCCTTATACACGTCCATTAACCATGAGAGAAGGCTTAAAGCTGTGGAGAGAAAATTGGTGGATACAAAGTATACGAAAGATGAGAATCAACTAATATTACAACTATTAGAATTGGTTCTAAGGAATAATTATTTTCTTTTAGGTGATGATTTTTATTTGCAGTGCCGAGGTACAGCAATGGGGGCCAATATGGCGCCTGCCTACGCCAATATCGTAATGAGGGTCCTTGAGGAAGACGTCATCTATAATGCCGAATTATTTGAACAGGTGGCTGTTTGGTGGAGATATAAGATGACGTCTTCCTCATATGGACGGGTACGGAAGACTCTCTGTTGAAATTTCACGAGCACCTTAATATGTTGGATGAAACCATCAAATTTACCTTGGTTTATTCAAAAAGTGAAATCCAATTTTTAGATGTTTTAGTAAAATGCAATAATAACACTCTGAGTACAGAATTGTTCAGGAAAACGACTGATAAGAATGACCTTTTGACCTATGATAGCCATCATCCGAAAAACACTCGAGATGCTATCCCTTATAGTCAAATGTTGAGGGTAAAGCGGATAGTGAGTGATCCTAAAATACAGGAAGAATCTTTGACCGAAATGATGACAAGATTTACCTTGAGGCAATACCCAATGAGACTACTTAAAAAACAAAGAACGAGAGTAGATCTGGTAGATAGAGAATGTGCTCTAAGTAGAAGTACAAACAAAAAAGAATCTATACGTATACCCTTTGTGACTTCTTTTTGCAATGAGAGCGGACTAATAGCTAGAATTATTAAAAAACATTGGGGGATGTTAACTAAATGTCTACCACAAGTAGAGGCCTTTAAATTGCCCCCGCTCTTGTCATATAAGAGAAGTCGTAATTTGGGTGACAAGTTAATACATTCAGATCTAGGTTCTCTGAAGAAAGACAAACAAAGATATTTGACGGGTAACAAAAGAAAAGGGTGTTACCCATGTCTTTCTTGCATAAATTGTAGACTCATGATTAAGGGCTCCTCTTTTAAACATCCTAAAACTAGTGAGGTCTTTGAGATTAAGCATTATTTGACTTGCTCGTCGGAATTTGTGGTATACCTATTAGAGTGCCCATGTCCCTTATGGTACGTGGGAGAAACTACATGGGATTTTAAAACAAGAATTAATCACCATAGGCATACCATAAGAAAAGAACGTAAAGATCTTCCAGTTTCTAAACATTTTTTTGAACGGGGCCACAATGAACATCAATTGAGGTTTAGAATTATAGACTTTATCCCTGTACAAAGAAGGGGGGGTGATAGGATCCGTCTCCTGAAAAAACGTGAATTGGAGTGGATCCATCGGTTGGGGACATTAAAACCCCAGGGACTTAATGTTGAGTATAGGTTGACACATGCAACTTAGAGTTAAAAGGAATTGTTGGAGCGTTATGATAGAGAAAAAGTCTTAGTATTAGGATGTGAAACCTCAGATATTTAGAGGTATAATACAGTCTGATTGACAAGTAGAGGTTTTTTATTCTAATATAAATCTGTATGTATTAAATTATTGATGTGATTGATTGAACTTAATTTTTCTTTTGTTTCCTATTCTTTGCAGATTTGATGATGGTTTGCATCCTTCTAAGGCTATGTGATATAGACTTTGCCATACCTATCGATATGTACTGATAAGTGGCCATCTTATTATATTATTTTTGGAAATAAAGAGCACATTCAATGACTGAATATATTGTGTGGTCTATATTAATAGGGTGAGGAGTACTAAACTAGGGTGTATATTACAATCATGCTTTGATTGGAGAAATGCCCCATAGATTCCGACCTGGATGAGGGGTCTATAAGAAGATAATATACACTGCGTTTACTATGAATAATAAGATTCAAGTGCTCCGTGGACCCCTGTTATTATATATTTGATATTTAGACCGCCTCTAAGTTTAACTTTGAACAAAGAAAGTGCTCTAATATACATATGTATTTAACATGTGTTTGTTGACAGCGTTACTATGGTGAGAAAATGGCCGCCGAGATTCTCGTTCCTTGCACCGCGCACGCGCGGGAGTTCGTGCAAACTGGGAGCACGAGATTCCCGTCCGCGGTGTAGCACGCATGCGCGTGATGTGAACGAGTACGCAATTGGGCATGTGCGAGCGTTCCACATGGAGCGCCAGTATGTACATCGAGATGGTATAGGTGAGCTGTATACAGGCTGTAATTTAGGTGCAATCATCAGGATCTTGCATACATGTGTGGGAAATGAATAGATAAGTACCAATTATGGGAATATGATATATTTTAACTTTCTAATAAGAGTTTTTAAGAATATTTTCACTTGAGCACTATTTAAAAAGCACTTTATTATATGAAGGGTACTTCTTTTCACTGCTAATTACTGTGTTTAAACAGTTTTTATATCTAAATTATGTAATCACTATTGATTGTAATTGCCCCTGTGTGGGCCTTATATATGTGCACTACTACTCTAAGGCTGTACTGCTTGAGGAAGGCTGACATAGCCGAAACGTCGCAGTCCAGGAATAAATCCACATAAGTGATTGAAAAGGATGTGCTGCTGTCCAATTTTTTGAATTATATAATAATATATATATATAGTAGATTAGTATATTGGTGCAGCACAGCTCCCTAGGTGCTCAGCAGTTACAGCTCCTCTCCTCCTTGCTGTGTAAGTATAACAAATAAAGGACTGCAGCACTCTTCTTTGTGAAACAACCGCCTTTATTCGGCATCAGGTGGGTGGTGACAACGTTTCGGGATCCTGTCCCTTTCTCTAGCCAAGAAAGGGACAGGATCCCGAAACGTTGTCACCACCCACCTGGATGGCCGAATAAAGGCGGTTGTTTCACAAAGAAGAGTGCTGCGTCCTTTATTTATATATATATATATATTATATATATATATATATATATTAGCTGTAGTACCCGGCTGCGCCCGGGTTAATAAATAACTGCTGTTAGCTATAACAAAATAGAATTTGAATATGTCATATTAATGACCTGTAGGAAAATAGAAGCTGAGCTGTGATTGATTGCTATAGGCAGCCTAATAAATCTCCAGCCAACAGTAAACCTCCCCCTGGCCGGGTAATATATGTCACCTCACACATACACATAATAGACAGCTCATGTGACTGACATCTGCCTTAATTCCCTATATGGCACATGTGTTGCACATTGGCTGTTTTTAATCAGATGTTTATGTTTGGAAAATAAAGATAGCACACGTATGAGGCGAGTTGTGTGAGGTGATTTGTGCACATCTGTGTCTGTCTGTGTGGTGTGTGTGTCCCTGGGGTGTGTATGTGTGTGTCCCTGTGGGATGGGGTCTGTGTGGTTTGTGTCTCTGTTGTGTGTGTCTCTTTGTGGTGTGTGTGTCCCCGTGGGGTAAGTGCATGTGCCCCTATAGGGTGTGTATGTGTGTGTGCCCCTGTGTGGGGGTCTGTGGTGTGTGTGTATCTATGTGTGTGTGTCTCTTTGTGGTGTGTGTGTGTGTCCCTGTGGGGTGAGTGCATGTGTCCCTATAGGGTGTGTATGTGTGTGTGTGTCCCTGTGGGGGGTGTCTGTGTGGGGTGTGTGTGTCTCTGTGGTGTGTGTGTGTCCCTGAGGGGTGAGTGCATGTGTCCCTATAGGGTGTGTATGTGTGTGTGTCCCTGTGGGGGGGGTCTGTGTGGTGTGTGTGTCTCTTTGTGGTGTGTGTGTCCCTGTGGGGTAAGTGCATGTGCCCCTATAGGGTGTGTATGTGTGTGTGCCCCTGTGTGGGGGTCTGTGGTGTGTGTGTGTGTGTATCTGTGTTGTGTGTTCTCTTTGTGGTGTGTGGTGTGTGTCCCTGTGGGGTGAGTGCATGTGTCCCTATAGGGTGTGTATTTGTGTGTGTGTGTGTCCCTGTGGGGGGGTGTCTTTGTGGGGTGTGTGTGTCTCTGTGTTGTGTTTGTCCCTTTGTGGTGTGTGTGTGTCCCTGAGGGGTGAGTGCATGTGTCCCTATAGGGTGTGTACGTGTGTGTGTGTCCCTGTGGGGGGTCTGTGTGGTGTGTGTGTGTGTCTCTTTGTGGTGTGTGTGTCCCTGTGGGGTGAGTGCATGTGTCCCTATAGGGTGGCTATGCGTGTGTGTGTGTCCCTGTGGGGGGGTCTGTGTGGTGTGTGTTTGTCTCTTTGTGGTGTGTGTGTGTCCCTGTGTGGTGAGTGCATGTGTCGCTATAGAGTGTGTGTGTCCCCTTGGGGGTGTGTGTGTCTTTGTGGTGTGTGTTTGTTCGGGTGCGTGGTGAGTATCCAATGTTGGGGCTGAACCTTAGCGACTATTCACTTGCTGTTACTCTTTGTGTGTGTGTGGTGTGTATACATGTCCCTGTGTGTGGTGAATATCTCATGTTGGGGCCCCACCTTAGTGACTATATGCTGGTATGTGCTGTTAGTGTTTGGCGCTATCATTAAGTCCCTCTCATTCACAACTGTCAACTGGTAACTGTCACTTTTTCCCCCATTATGTAGATAGGGGCAAAATTGTTTGGTGAATTGGAATGCGCGGGGTTAAAAGTTCGCCTCACAACATAGCCTATGACGCTCTCGGGGTCCAGACGTGTGACTGTGCAAAATTTTGTCTCTGTAGCTGACAGCTGTCGATTTTCCTCCCACACATTTCCTTTCCCTTTTTTCCCATTATGTAGATGGAGGCAAAATTGTTTGGTGAACTGGAACGCGCAGGGTCAAAATTTCACCTCACAACATAGCCTATGACGCTCCCGGGGTCCAGACGTGTGACTCTGCAAAATTTTGCGGCTGTAGCTGCGACGGTGTAGATGTCAATCCCGGATATACACACATACACACATTCAGCTTTATATATTAGATATATCTATTATATAATTGCCGTAGCGACTTCCGTCGGAGCGGCGCGACTTCCGGTGGCTTTGTTAGCGAGTCCTAGGTGCTTCCTCTGGACTCTGTCCGACTCGCGAAGCAATGCCTGCTAAGCGGGCATTGCGAGTCGTTGCCACGCACCGCTAACAAAGCCACAGCAGGGACTCCCAAGCCAACACACCCACAGCATAGGGCCAAACAATGCCCGCAAAAGCGGCCATTGCGAATCGTTAACACGCACCGCTAACAAAGCCACAGCAGGGACTCGCAATACACCGCTATGGTATACTACAGTCCCATGCCCATACGCCTCTCCGCCCCTAAGCACCAACGACTCGCAATGATCGCTGGCGCTTCAGCCCTGACAGGCGTATGGCCATTAGCAGATAGAAAACAAGCGGTGTCAGAGGTTTGGAGTGCTAAAGAAACCACAGGTTGGTGATTAAATTACCAATAATTTATTGCACGAACAGCAGGGGTCCAGTAAGCCACAACGCGTTTCGACGCACAGATGCGTCTTTCTCAAGTGCTCCACAGTACCTGGCAGTACATCATAAAGACCCACCCTTGAATGATCAACTGATACACAGTGTGGAGCTGGGACGGAAGCCAGTGCAGCGAGTCTGCCTCTTCGTGTGGAGGAGTGAAGGAACCCACCTCCATCTCCAGAGGAACTAAGGAGCCGACCACCAGGCCCGGAGTATCTGAGGAGGAGGGAATATTGGCCCCTGTCACTACAGTGATCCACATTAAGCCATCAGTCTGGTTGTGCGGGGTGTTGCACAACCAGTAAAGGTTAGTGCAAACATAGTAAAACCGTGTATTAAGTTCCTCCAGTTGCAGTGTGGTGCAATATCTGTTTTTTCTTTTAAAGGCGTATGGCCATGGGACTGTAGTATACCATAGAGCTGTACACTACAGCCCCATGCTCTAAGCCACCCCCTCAGTGCGCCGCCTACCCCCTAAGCCACTACCACCTAAGCTCCGCCGCACCTAACCCCCTAAGACCCGCCGCACCTAAGCCCCTACCCCCTCAGCCCGCCGCATCTAAGTCCCTACCCCTTAAGTCCGCCACACCTAAGCCCCTACCCCCTAAGCCCCTACCACCTAAGCCCCGCCGCACCTAAGCCCCTACCCCCTAAGCCCCGCCGCACCTAAGCCCCTACCCCCTAAGCCCCGCCGCACCTAAGCCCCTACCCCCTAAGCCCCGCCGCACCTAAGCCCCTACCCCCTAAGCCCCCTAAGACCCGCCGCACCTAAGCCCCTACCCCCTAAGCCCCGCCGCATCTAAGCCCCTACCCCCTAAGCTCCGCCGCATCTAAGCCCCTACCCCCTAAGCCCCGCCGCACCTAACCCCCTACCCCCTAAGCCCCGCCGCACCTAAGCCCCTACCCCTTAAGTCCGCCGCACCTAAGCCCCTACCCCCTAAGCCCCTACCACCTAAGCCCCGCCGCACCTAAGCCCCTACCCCCTAAGCCCCTACCCCTTAAGCCCCGCCGCACCTAAGCCCCTAAGCCCCGCCGCACCTAAGCCCCTACCCCCTAAGCCCCTACCACCTAAGCTCCGCCGCACCTAAGCCCCTACCCCCTAAGCCCCGCCGCACCTAACCCCCTACCCCCTAAGCCCCGCCGCACCTAAGCCCCTACCCCTTAAGCCCCGCCGCACCTAAGCCCCTACCCCCTAAGACCCGCCGCACCTAAGCCCCTACCCCCTAAGACCCGCTCCCTACCCCCTAAGCCCCGCCGCACCTAAGCCCCTACCCCTAAGCCCCTACCCCCTAAGCCCCGCCGCACCTAAGTCCCTACCCCCTAAGCCCCGCCGCACCTAAGCCCCTACCCCCTAAGCCCCGCCACACATAAGCCCCTACCCCCTAAGCCCCTACCCCCTAAGCCCCACCGCACTAGCCCTACCCTAGCCCCTATCACCAAGCCCCCACCTAAGCCCCTACCCCTAAGCCCCGCCGCACCTAACCCCTACCCCTAAGCCCCGCCGCACCTAACCCCTACCCCCTAAGGCCCCCGGCCGCACCTAAGCCCCTACCCCCTAAGCCCCGCCGCACCTAAGCCCCTACCCCTAAGCCCTGCCGCACATAAGCCCCTACCCCCTAAGCCCCTACCCCTAAGCCCCGCCGCACCTAAGCCCCTACCCCCTAAGCCCCTACCACCTAAGCCCCACCGCACCTAAGCCCCTACCCCCTAACACCCGCCGCACCTAACCCCCTACCCCTTAAGTACGCCGCACCTAAGCCCCGCCGCACCTAAGCCCCTACCCCTTAACTCCGCCGCACATAAGCCCCTACCCCCTAAGCCCCGCCGCACCTAACCCCCTACCCCCTAAGCCCCGCCGCACCTAAGCCCCTACCCCCTAAGACCAGCTCCCTACCCCCTAAGCCCCGCCGCACCTAAGCCCCTACCCCCTAAGCCCCGCCGCACCTAAGCCCCTACCCCCTAAGCCCCGCCGCACATAAGCCCCTACCCCCTAAGCCCCTACCCCCTAAGCCCCGCCGCACCTAAGCCCCTACCCCCTAAGCCCCTACCACCTAAGCCCCACCGCACCTAAGCCCCTACCCCCTAACACCCGCCGCACCTAACCCCTACCCCTTAAGTACGCCGCACCTAAGCCCCGCCGCACCTAAGCCCCTACCCCTTAACTCCGCCGCACATAAGCCCCTACCCCCTAAGCCCCGCCGCACCTAAGCCCCTACCCCTTAAGCCCCGCCGCACCTAAGCCCCTACCCCCTAAGCCCCGCCGCACCCTTCTCTAACGACGCCGTCGATCACTTACATGTCTTCTTATTCATCTGATCGTCCGTCCGATCCACAACTCCTCCGTCCTGCCAGGCGTCTTCTTCGTCCGGCCCCGGGGGTCTTCTCTCTTCTTTCCGCCATCTCCGGCTCTTCCTCCGGCCCGGGGGTCTTCTGTCTTCTTTCCGCCATCTTCCGCTTCCGCCTCCGACGTCCTCTTCACTTCTCATTGCGATACAATGGACGAAAAATCCTCCATTCTATGTCTATGAGATGTGACGCGCTCCTCTGATTGGTCGCTGTCTACTGCCGTCAGCCAATCAGAAGACCGCCTCACTCCCCATTAGCGGTGTCTCGGCGTTTTTAAGCCCGGGCCCATGGTTCTATTTTCCGGACATAAAATCGCCGACACAGCGCTAATGTATGTCTATGGGATTTTTATAAATCCCGCCGCCATTGTGATTGGACGCCGCATTCCCATAGAGGTACATTGAGAAATGAGGCGCTATTCTGAATTGGTCAGCGTCAGCACACAGCGACCAATCAGAACAGCTCCTCACTTCCCACTGACCGGGTTGACAGATTACTGGGTGGGGCTGGTGAGGACCCAGCGGTCATGGTGCACATTGGCACAAATGACAAAGTTAGAGGTAAGTGGAAGGTCCTTAAAGATGATTTCAGGGAATTAGGCTGCAAGCTTAAGGCAAGGACCTCCAAGGTAGTATTCTCTGAAATACTGCCTGTACCACGTGCCACACCAGAGAGGCAAAGGGAGATTAGGGAGATAAATAAGTGGCTCAGGAATTGGTGTAGGAAGGAAGGGTTTGGGTTCCTGGAGAACTGGGCCGACTTCTCTGTTGGCTACAGGTTCTATGCTAGGGACGGGCTGCACCTCAATGGGGAGGGTGCAGCTGTGCTGGGGGAGAAAATGGCTAGAAGGTTGGAGGAGTGTTTAAACTAGGGATTGGGGGGGAGGGTATTCATTGTATAGGAGGGGAAGATAGTGTAAACAGTAACCTGGGCACAAGTAATAAAATTGGGGGTGGCATGGGGGGTGGGGTTAGAACAGTCAATCTAGTAGGAAGGAATAGAGGTAAAGAGAGATGCATAAAGTGCATGTTCACTAATGCCAGAAGCCTCACCAACAAAATGGAGTAATTAGAATTGATTTTGTTGGAAAATAATTATGACATGGTGGGGATTTCGGAGACTTGGCTGGACGAGAGCCATGACTGGGCTGTTAATTTACAGGGCTATTGTCTGTTCAGAAATGACCGTACAAATAGGCGAGGAGGAGGTGTATGTTTATACGTAAAATCATCCTTAAAACCCATCCTGCGTGATAATATAGGTGAATCTAATGGAAATGTAGAGTCCCTGTGGGTGGAGATAAGGGGAGGGGGAAAAAATAATAAATTACTGATAGGGGTTTGTTATAAGTCCCCAACAATAATGGAAGTGGAGGAGAATATCCTCATAAAGCAAATAGATGAAGCAGCGACTCAGGGAGAAGTCATTATTATGGGGGACTTCAACTACCCTGAAATACATTGGGGATCAGAAACCTGCAGTTCCAGCAAAGGTAATACGTTTTTGAAAACTATGAGAGACAATTACCTTTCACAACTGGTTCAGGACCCAACAAGAAGGGGGGCACTGCTGGACCTAATATTAACCAACAGGCCGGACCGTATATCAAATATACGGGTTGGAGGTCACTTGGGTAATAGTGATCATAACTTAATAAGCTTTCAAGTATCCTTTACTAAGACGTTAGTAGAGGGGCTACAAGGACACTAAACTTCAGGAAGGCAAATTTCCAACGGTTGAGAGATGATCTTAGTGCAATAAACTTGGACGATGTCCTGAGACATAAAAGTACACAACACAAATGGGAGATGTTTATTAGCATCCTGAATAGGACCTGTGCACAATATATACCCTATGGGAATAAGCATGCTAGAAATAGGAGGAAACCACTATGGCTAAATAAAGCGGTAAGAAGTGCAATATGTGACAAAAAGAAAGCATTTAGGGAATTAAAGCAAGTAGGTAGTGATGAAGCATTAAATAAATACAGAAAATTAAATAACATTTGTAAAAAGCAAATCAAGGCAGCAAAGATTGAGACAGAGAGACTCATTGCCAGAGAAAGTAAAAAGAATCCCAAAATATTTTTTAACTACATAAATAGTAAGAAACTAAAAAATGATGGTGTTGGCCCCTTTAAAAATAGTCTGGGTGAAATGGTGGATGAGGATGAGGAAAAAGCCAATATGCTAAATGACTTTTTTTCAACAGTATTTACACAAGAAAATCCCATGACAGACAATATGATCAGTGATAACAAAAAGTCTCAATTAAATGTCACCTGCTTAACCCAAGAGGAAGTACGGCATCGTCTAAAAATCACTAAAATTGACAAATCCCCGGGCCCGGATGGGATACACCCCAGAGTGCTACAGGAATTAAGTACTGTCATAGATAGACCATTATTTTTAATATTTAAAGATTCCATAATAACAGGGTCTGTACCGCAGGACTGGCGTATAGCAAATGTGGTGCCAATATTCAAAAAGGGGACAAAAACTGAACTTGGAAATTATAGGCCAGTAAGCTTAACCTCTACTGTGGGTAAAATCCTTGAGGGTTTTCTAAGAGATGCTATACTGGAGTATCTGAAGAAAAATAACCTCATGACCCATTATCAACATGGTTTTACGAGGGACCGTTCCTGTCAAACTAATCTGGTAAGCTTCTATGAAGAAGTAAGTTCTGGACTGGACCAAGGAAATGCAGTGGATGTGGTGTATATGGACTTTTCAAAAGCTTTTGATACGGTGCCACACAAAAGGGTGATACATAAAATGAGGGCAATGGGGATAGGGAAAATATGTGTAAGTGGGTTAAGAACTGGCTTAGTGATAGGAAACAAAGGGTGGTTATTAATGGAACACACTCAGAATGGGTCACAGTTAACAGTGGGGTACCACAGGGGTCAGTGTTGGGCCCGCTTCTATTTAATATATTTATTAATGACCTTGTAGGGGGCATACAGAGTACAATCTCAATATTTGCAGATGACACTAAACTCTGCAGGGTAATCAATACAGAGGAGGACAATCTTATATTACAGGAGGATTTATGTAAACTAGAAGCGTGGGCTGCTAAATGGCAAATGCGCTTTAATGGGGATAAATGTAAAGTTATGCACTTGGGCAGAGGAAACAAAAGGTATAATTATGTGCTTAATTGTAAAACACTGGGCAAAACTGTCACTGAAAAAGACCTGGGTGTATGGGTAGATGACAAACTCACATTTAGTGGCCAGTGTCAGGCAGCTGCTGCAAAGGCAAATAAAATAATGGGATGCATTAAAAGAGGCATAGATGCTCATGAGGAGAACATAATTTTACCTCTATACAAGTCACTAGTGCGACCACACTTAGAATACTGTGTACAATTCTGGTCTCCAGGGGTATAAGAAAGACATAGCCGAACTAGAGCGGGTCCAGAGAAGAGCGACAAAAGTCATTAGAGGACTAAGGGGTCTGCAATACCAAGACAGGTTATTAAACTTGGGGTTATTTAGCTTGGAAAAACGAAGGCTTAGGGGTGATCTTATAATAATGTATAAATATATGAGGGGACAGTAAAGAGACCTTTCTAATGATCTCTTTACTCTTAGGCCTGAGACTGGGACAAGGGGGCATCCTCTACGTCTGGAGGAAAGAAGGTTTAATCATAATCACAGACGCGGATTCTTTACTGTAAGAGCAGTGAGACTATGGAACTCTCTGCCACATGCTGTTGTAATGAGTGAGTCACTACTAACATTTAAGAAGGGCCTGGATGCCTTTCTTGAAAACTATAATATTACCGGTTATATATACTAAATTCTTTGATAGGGCGTTGATCCAGGGAATTAGTCTGATTGCCGTATCTGGAGTCAGGAAGGAATTTTTTTCCCCCAATGTGGAGATTAGTGTTGCAACATGGGTTTTTTTTTGCCTTCCTCTGGATCAACATGTTAGGCTATGGGTTGAACTAGATGGACTTAAAGTCTTCCTTCAACCTTAAAAACTATGTTACTATGTTACTATGTTACATTAGCGGTGTGTCCGCGATTTTATCGCCGCAAAATAGAACCAGGGGCCCGGCCATAAAATCGCCGACACATCGCTAATGTATCTCTATGGCATTTTTAAACATGGCGCCGCCATTCTGATTGGACGGTGCCTTCCCATAGAGATACATTGAGAAATGAGGCGCTATTGTGATTGGTCGGCGTCAGCACACAGCGACCAATCAGAACAGCTCCTCGCTTCCCATAGACATAGATTAGCGGTGTGTCCGCGATTTTATCGCCGCAAAATAGAACCACGGGCCCGGCCATAAAATCGCCGACACATCGCTAATGTATCTCTATGGCATTTTTAAACATGGCGCCGCCATGCTGATTGGACGGCGCCTTCCCATAGAGATACATTGAGAAATGAGGCGCTATTGTGATTGGTCGGCGTCAGCACACAGCGACCAATCAGAACAGCTCCTCGCTTCCCATAGACATAGATTAGGGTGTGTCCGCGATTTTATCGCCGGAAAATAGAACCACGGGCCCGGCCATAAAATCGCCGACACATCGCTAATGTATGTCTATGGCATTTTTAAACATGGCGCCGCCATTCTGATTGGACGGCGCCTTCCCATAGAGATACATTGAGAAATGAGGCGCTATTGTGATTGCTCGGCGTCAGCACACAGCGACAATCACAACAGCTCCTCGCTTCCCATAGACATAGATTAGCGGTGTGTCCGCGATTTTATCACTGCAAAATAGAACCAAGGGCCCGGCCATAAAATCGCCGACACATCGCTAATGTATCTCTATGGCATTTTTAAACATGGCGCCGCCATTCTGATTGGACGGCGCCTTCCCATAGAGATACATTGAGAAATGAGGCGCTATTGTGATTGGTCGGCGTCAGCACACAGCGACCAATCAGAACAGCTCCTCGCTTCCCATAGACATAGATTAGCGGTGTGTCCGCGATTTTATGGCCGGAAAATAGAACCAGGGGCCCGGCCATAAAATCGCCGAGACACCGCTATGTATGTCTATGGGAAGTGAGCCGCTGTTCTGATTGGTCGCTGTTTGATATCGCCGACCAATCACAATTCAACCTCACTTCCTATAGACATACATTAGCGGCGTTTCGCTAAATATATACCCGGCTTTTGGTTCTATTTTCGGCCACGTGGGTTGGGTATTTCCGGTAAAAAAATAATTTTTTCCCTATTTATCTAACTTTTATTTATATTTTTTTCTTATATTTTTCGTATCTATCTATCTATAAATATAGATAGAAAAATAGATACAAATAAAGATACATAAATAGAAAAAAAAAAATTTTTTCTCCGGAAATACCCGACCCACGTGGCCGAAAATAGAACCAGAAGGCCGGCCATATATTTTGCCAGACACCGCTAATGTATGGGAATGGGAAGCGAGGAGCTGTTGTGATTGGTCGCTGTGTGCTGACGCCGACCAATCACAATAGCGCCTCATTTCTCAATGTATCTCTATGGGAAGGCGCCGTCCAATCAGCATGGCGGCGCCATGTTTAAAAATGCCATAGAGATACATTAGCGATGTGTCGGCGATTTTATGGCCGGGCCCCTGGTTCTATTTTCGGCCAGGCGACTCGGCTCTGAGGCGAGTTTCCGGCCCCGTCGAACGATGCCTCTGAGCCGAGTCGCCTGCCCGAAAATAGAACCAGGGGTCCGGCCATAAAATATCTTCATTTCTCTATGTATCGCAAGGCGTCCTCCAATCACAATCAAGCCACGATTTTTGAAAATACACAGCGACCAATCACATTCATGGTGCCATCTTTCTGAGGTTGCCGCCCACCAATGAGATAAGGCCGCTTATTTATAGTGCAAAATTTGAATCTTCAACCTCTTTGAATCCTCTTTGTGGGAGAACGAGAACCTACCGCTGGACTATCTGTTGGATTATATTTCTGCCAAGAAATCCATCCTTCGTGAGGGTCTTTCTGAGAGAACGAGAAGCTACCGCTGGACCATCTGTTGGACTACATTTCAGCCGAGATATCCATCCTTCGTGCGGGACGTCGGGAAGCAAGCGCCGGATCGGGATCTGCGATTGATCAGCTAAGATATCCTTTGGCAAATCTACCTTTTCACATCAGAAGCTATATTCCTGATGCTGACTTTATTTTAACCTCTTTTTCTATCTTTTATTTTCACCACTTTTACTATCTTGCCCCATGCAGCGCCAACCGGCGCTGCATGGAGCCTGCGCCACAGTTCGGACACTTCGCCGCTGCAAGCGCCGACTTTTGCGCTACAAGCGCAAACTTCGGCGCTTCTAGCGGCCTCCGCGGTCTATGAGACCGGTGTGCCCGAACACGCATGCAGGCGCCGCCGATACAACTTGCCGGTCTTCACGGTGCCCGCCGAACAATCGCATTCTCAGCGCCTCTTCCCATAGAGTTGCATTGAGAATTGAGGGACGATTGTGATTGGCCGCTGTGTATTTTCAAAAATGGCGCCGCGATTCTCATTGGAGGGCGTTTTCCCATAGACATGCATTGAGAAATGAGGCGCGATTGTGATTGGTTGTTTTACTTGGCGCTTTGATTCCCATTGGTCGGCGCACAGCGGGGAAACCGGCATTTTCCTTGCCGAGCGCCTGGTGCGATTTTCGGACACGCCGTTCGGGACCCTGGAAGTTTGTAGCTCCGCCCCGCTCAGTTGTGATTGGACAGCGGCATCTTCACACAGTAGCGCCGACCAACCGGATTTACGGCGCCATGTTTATGAAGTTTCCGCTGCCCAATCACATTGTGGCTGGCGTCTGCCGGCTTTTTATGAATGAACTTTTCGCGTACGCCATCTTAGAGCGCAAAATTTGATTTTGTGAACATTGTAAAAGTTAAAAAGCTGTTTTCACAGTACAATCTCACATCAGAGTATATATTCCTAATGCCTAGGCTTATATTAACCCCTTCTTTATACTAATTTAATATCAGCTACATTTCACCATAGTGCCCTCTTTTTTTCATACTATATTAACCCCTTCTATTCTAATACTGCTCCACTTGCTATCTCAGTAAGTGCAGTACTAAGGCCATTTTCACATTAACCCCTTATATTTTATTTGTCCTCCACTTCATATCTCACTATCTTTTGTACTAAGGTCATTTCTACATTAACCTCTTATATGGCTTTTGTATTTTAGTTTCCACCATGACTATTTTATAGGGTTTTAACTGCTACATTAACCCTTCCATTCTGTTTGCTATTCAATAACTGTCTCACTATGTGCTGTACATCAGCGTTTTTAGAACTTCGCGGCAGATGCGGTGAAAAAACCGCATCTGCCACGATTGACGCATAACCCTTGCACTTGCGGCGCGATTGCGGTACTCCCCATATAAACTATAGGGGGACTTGCGGCAGGTGCGGTTTTGCACTTGCTCCACGTGTGGCCGGGAAAAATAACGCACTTTCCGTACCTGCCAAAAGTCCCCCTATAGTTTCTATGGGGATTAACGCAACTGCGCCGCAAGTCCAAGGGTTATGCGGCAATCGCGGCAGATGCGGTTTTTTTCACCGCATTTGTTGCAAACGTCTAAAAACGCTGATGTACAGCACATAGTGACAGTTATTGAATAGCCAACAGAATGGAAGGGGGTAATGTAGCAGTTTAAACCCTATTAAATAGTCATGGTGCACACTAAAATACAAAAGCCATATAAGAGGTTAATGTAGAAATGGCCTTAGTACAGAAGATAGTGAGATAGCAAGTGGAGGACAAATAGAATATAAGGGGTTAATGTGAAAATGGCCTTAGTACTGCACTTACTGAGATAGCAAGTGGAACAGTAATAGAATATAAGGGGTTAATAAAGTATGAAAAAAAGAGGTCACTATGGTGAAATGTAGCTGATATTAAATTAGTATAAAGAAGGGGTTAATATAAGCATAGGCATTAGGAACATATACTGTGATGTGAGATTGTACTGTGAAAACAGCTTTTTAACTTTTACATTTTAAAAATTCGCACCGCGATTGTGATTGGAGGGCGACTTCCCATAGACATACATTGAGAAATGAGGCGCGATTGTGATTGGTTGTTGTACATGGCGCTTTTATTCCGATTGGTCGGCGCACAGCGAGGTATTCGGCACTTTCCTTGCCGAGCGCCTGCTGCGATTTTCGGACACGCCGTTAGGGAGGCTGGAAGTCTGTAGCTCCGCCCAGCTGAGTTGTAATAGGATAGCGGCATCTTCACACAGTAGCGCCGACCAACCGGATTCACGGCGCCATGTGTATGAAGTTTCCGCTGCCCAATCACATTGCGGCTGGCGTCTACCGGCATTTTATGAATGAAGATTTCGCGTACGCCATCTTAGAGCGCGAAATTTGATTTTGTGAACTATGTAAAAGTTACAAAGCTGTTTTCACAGTACTATCTCACATCCTATATAATAAAAGCCGAAGGCCACTTCCGGAATATTACTTCCGTGATGGTCTCGACCCATGCTCCTGATGTGTCACCACTGCGCGGTCCCCCGGCTACAAGGAGCGGCGGAGGAATGTTCCGCTCTCGGAACTTCCGTCCGCCCTCCAGCCTCTCCCCTCCACCCACCACCGTACCTAGCGGGGGGCAGGGGGGCCGACCGCCCCGTGCCCCAAGCCATGAGGGGCCCATTGCCCCCACCCCCTGGATGAACCCGTGCTGCCAGCCGCCCGCCGCGCGCCCGGAGAGGAGGGAGGACGGGACTTCCTGTCCTGCACTTCTGCCCGCCCCTCCTCTCCTCCTACACCAGCCGCACGCCGGCCGGCCCGCAGTGAGTCTGCACCCACCCAGCTACTCCCATGCCCTCCAGCCTCCCATGACCTCCAGCCTCCCCTGCCCTCCAGCCTCCCCTGCTCTCCACCCTCCCTGCTCTCCAGCCTCCCCTGCCTCTCCAGCCTCCCCTGCCTCTCCAGCCTCCCCTGCCTCTCCAGCCTCTTCAGCCTCCCCTCCAGCCTCCCCTCCAGCCTCCCCTGCTCTCCAGCCTCCCCTGCTCTCCAGCCTCCCCAGCCTCTCCAGCCTCCCCTCCCGCCTCCGCTCTCCCCTCCCGCCTCCACTCTCCCCTCCAGCCTCCACTCTCCCCTCAAGCCTCCGCCCTCCAGCCTCCGCTCTCTCCTCCAGCCTCCGCTCTCCCCTCCAGCCTCCGCTCTCCCCTCTAGCCTCCGCTCTCCCCTCTAGCCTTGCTCTCCCCTCCAGCCTCCGCTCTCCCCTCCCGCCTCCGCTCTCCCCTCCAGCCTCCGCTCTCCCCTCCAGCCTCCGCTCTCCCCTCCAGCCTCTCCCCTCCCGCCTCCCCTCCCGCCTCCCCTCTCGCCTCTGCTCTCCCCTCCAGCCTCCGCCCTCCAGCCTCCCCTCCAGCCTCCACTCTCCCCTCCGCCCTCCCCTCCAGCCTCCGCCCTCCCCTCCAGCCACCGCTATCCCCTCCAGCCTCTGCCCTCCAGCCTCCGCTCTCCCCTCCAGCCTCTGCCCTCCAGCCTCCGCTCTCCCCTCCAGCCTCTGCCCTCCAGCCTCCGCTCTCCCCTCCAGCCTCTGCCCTCCAGCCTCCGCTCTCCCCTCCAGCCTCTGCCCTCCAGCCTCCGCTCTCCCCTCCAGCCTCTGCCCTCCAGCCTCCGCTCTCCCCTCCAGCCTCTGCCCTCCAGCCTCCGCTCTCCCCTCCACTCGCCTCCAGCCTCCCTCCAGCCTCCCTCTCCCTCCAGCCTCTCCCCTCCCGCCTCCCCTCCCCCCTCCACCACCTCCCCCCACCTCTCCCCTCCAGCCTCCCCTCCACCTCTCCCCTCCACCTCTCCCCTCCACCCTCCCCCTCCACCCTCCCCTCCAGCCCCTCTCCCTCCAGCCTCCGCTCTCCCCTCCAGCCTCCGCTCTCCCCCTCCAGCCTCCCCTCTGCCCTCCGCCCCCCTCCTCTGCCCTCCGCCCTCCCTGTCCTCTGCCCTCCGCTCCCCTTCCTCTGCCCTCCAGCCTCCCCTCTCCTCTGCCCTCCAGCCTCCCCTCTCCCTCACTCCTCCAGCCTCTCCCTGTCCTCTGCTCTCCACCCTCCCCTGTCCTCTGCTCTCCACCCTCCCCTGTCCTCTGCTCTCCACCCTCCCCTGTCCTCTGCCCTCCAGCCTCCCCTCTCCTCTGCCCTCCAGCCTCCCCTCTCCTCTGCCCTCCAGCCTCCCCTCTCCTCTGCCCTCCAGCCTCTCCTCTGCCCTCCAGCCTCTGCTCTACCATCCAGCCTCTGCTCTCCCCTCCAGCCTCTCCCCTCCAGCCTCTCCCCCCCACCTCCGCTCTCCCCTCCCGCCTCTCCACTCCCGCCTCCGCTCTCCCCTCCCGCCTCTCCCCTCCAGCCTCCGCTCTCCCCTCCAGCCTCCGCTCTCCCCTCCAGCCTCCGCTCTCCCCTCCAGCCTCTCCCCTCCCGCCTCCCCTCTGCCCTCCGCCCTCCCCTGTCCTCTGCCCTCCGCCTCCCCTGTCCTCTGCCCTCCAGCCTCCCCTGTCCTCTGCCCTCCAGCCTCCCCTGTCCTCTGCCCTCCCCTGTCCTCTGCCCTCCAGCCTCCCCTGTCCTCTGCCCTCCAGCCTCCCCTGTCCTCTGCCCTCCAGCCTCCCCTGTCCTCTGCCCTCCAGCCTCCGCTCTACCCTCCAGCCTCCGCTCTACCCTCCAGCCTCTGCTCTCCCCTCCAGCCTCTGCTCTCCCCTCCAGCCTCTGCTCTCCCCTCCAGCCTCTGCCCCCTCCTCCAGCCTCTCCCCTCCCACCTCCCTCTCCCTCCCCGCCTCTCCACTCCCGCCTCCGCTCTCCCCTCCCGCCTCTCCACTCCCGCCTCCGCTCTCCCGTCCAGCCTCCGCTCTCCCCTCCAGCCTCCGCTCTCCCCTCCCGCCTCTCCACTCCCACCTCCGCCTCCCGTCCCTCCGCTCTCCCGTCCAGCTCGCTCTCCCTCCAGCCTCCGCTCTCCCCTCCAGCCTCCGCTCTCCCCTCCAGCCTCCGCTCTCCCCTCCAGCCTCCCCTCTGCCCTCCAGCCTCTCCCCTCCCGCCTCTGCTCTCCCCTCCAGCCTCTCCCCTCCCGCCTCTCCCCTCCAGCCTCCACTCTCCCCTCCACCCTCCGCTCTCCCCTCCACCCTCTGCTCTCCCCTCCACCCTCCCCTCTCCCCTCCAGCCTCCGCTCTCCCCTCCAGCCTCCGCTCTCCCCTCCAGCCTCCGCTCTCCCCTCCAGCCTCTCCCCTCCCGCCTCTGCTCTCCCCTCCAGCCTCTCCCCTCCAGCCTCTCCCCTCCAGCCTCTCCCCTCCAGCCTCTCACCTCCAGCCTCTCACCTCCAGCCTCTGCTCTCACCTCCACCTCCCTGTCCTCTGCCCTCCACCTCCCCTGTCCTCTGCCCTCCAGCCTCCCCTGTCCTCTGCCCTCCAGCCTCCCCTGTCCTCTGCCCTCCAGCCTCCCCTGTCCTCTGCCCTCCAGCCTCCCCTGTCCTCTGCCCTCCAGCCTCCCCTGTCCTCTGCCCTCCAGCCTCCCCTGTCCTCTGCCCTCCAGCCTCCCCTCTCCTCTGCCCTCCAGCCTCCCCTCCTCTGCCTCCAGCCTCCCTCCCCTGCCCTCCAGCCTCCCCTGTCCTCTGCCCTCCAGCCTCCCCTGTCCTTTGCCCTCCAGCCTCCCCTGTCCTCTGCCCTCCAGCCTCCCCTGTCCTCTGCCCTCCAGCCTCCCCTGTCCTCACCTCTCCTCACCCCTCCAGCCTCCCCTGTCCTCACCTCTCCTCACCCCTCCAGCCTCCGCTCTCCTCACCCCTCCAGCCTCCGCTCTCTTCACCCCTCCATATGCAATGTACACTATGTGTATATATGTGTGTATGTAGTCACTTCCCTCACTTTGTCCGCACTTCCCTCACTTTGTCCGCACACATACACACACACACTTCGCTATACTTACCACCGGCCCTGCATCAGCCGCCTAGATCCTGAGTCGACATGTCGCCACCCCAAACTACTGGATCCAATATACCGTCCAAGAAGTCTCCCCAAACTTCCCGAACGCCATATTGGATCCAGTCGTCCGCGGGCGGCGACATGTCAACTCAGGATCCAGCCGGCGGGGAAGATGCAGGGTCGGTGCTAACTATAGCGGAGTCTGTGTGTGTGTGTGTGTATGTATGATGAGTGTGCTGACCACTCTGCCCACGGCGCTGCGCTGACCACTCTGCCCACGGCGCTGCCCTGCCCACTCTGCCCACGCCACTGTGCTGACCAATCTCACCGCACTCACTGCTAACCACTGAGCCACGGCACTCACTGCTAACCACTGAGCCACCCCACTCACTGCTAACCACTGAGCCACCGCACTCACTGCTAACCACTGAGCCACCGCACTCACTGCTAACCACTCAGCCACGGCACTCACTGCTAACCACTGAGCCACCGCACTCACTGCTAACCACTGAGCCACCGCACTCACTGCTAACCACTGAGCCACCGCACTCACTGCTAACCACTGAGCCACCGCACTCACTGCTAACCACTGAGCCACCGCACTCACTGCTAACCACTGAGCCACCGTATACTCTGCTACCCACTGAGCCACCTGTATACACACAATTCATTTCCCCGCACTCCCCTAACTATTAGTAAGTAAACTATATATGGATTCTAGACTACCCGATTCTTTAGAATCGGGCCGCCATCTAGTCAGAGTATATATTCCTAATCCCTAGGCTTATATTAACCCCTTCTTTATACTAATTTAATATCAGCTACATTTCACCATAGTCCCCTCTTTTTTTCATACTTTATTAACCCCTTCTATTCTCTTTGTCCTCCACTTGCTATCTCACTATCTGCTGTACTAAGGCCATTTCTACATTAACCCCTTCTATTGTATTACTGCTCCACTTCCTATCTCACTATGTGTTGTACTAAGCCCATTTTTACATTAACCCCTTCAATTCTATTTGTGCTCCACTTACTATCTCACTATGTGCAGTACTAAGGCCATTTTTACATTAACCCATTCAATTCTATTTGTGCTCCACTTCCTATCTCACTATGTGCAGTACTAAGGCCATTTTTACATTAACCTCTTCTATGCCTTTTGTATTTTAGTTTCCACCATAACTACTTTATAGGGTTTAAACTCATACAATAACCCCTTCTATTCTGTTTGCTATTCAATAACTGTGTAACTATCTGCAGTACATCAGCGTTTTTTGAACTTCCCGCCAGATGCGGTGAAAAAAACGCATCTGGCGCCATTGCCGCTTAAACGTTGCATTTGCTGTGCGGTTGCGGTAATCCTCATATAAACTATAGGGGGACTTGCAGCAGGTGCGGCAAGTGCGGTTTTTTTTCCGCAAACACTTGCCGCAAGTGCAAAACCGCACCTGCCGCAAGTTTCCCTATCGTTTCTATGGGGCATACTGCAACCGCGCCGCAAGTGCAATGGTAATGTGGCTATCGCGGCAGATGCATTTTTTTCACAGCATCGACCGCAATTTGATCAAAAGAGCTGATGTGAAAGGGCTCTAAGGCGATTTCTACATTAACCCCTTCCATTCTATTTCTGCCCCACTTGCTATCTCACTATGTCCTCTACTAAGGCTATTTCAACATTAACCACTTCTATGCCATTTGACATTTTGTTTTCCCACACTATTGTTTTATACGGTTCAAACTGCTACATTAACCCCCTAATTTCTGTTTGCTATTCACTAAATGTGTCACTATGTGCTGTACTCATGACTTTTTATAATTAACATCTTCTATACCATTTCTTATTTAATTTTTCATCCACACTGTTTTATAGGATGTAAGTGGTACATTAACCCCTTCTATTTTCTTGCCTATTCACTGCCGATGTTACTATGTGGTCTACTACTGCCATTTTATTACTAAATACTTTTATACTATTCTTATTTTTATTGATCGTTCAGTATTTTGTATGCGTGCCAGTGGTACATTAACCCCTTACAGGCTCTTTGATAATTTTTGTGGAGTTAGGAGTCAGTCATCACACTGTTACGAGTACGTTAAATCATTATATGTCAATTGGTAATATTTTTCTTCGTAATTACTCTGTAGCACTACTACCTGTCTTATATTTAACAGTTTGGTGGTAATGCTACCTGGCCAGTTCACATCAGCGGCTATTTGATATCGCGCCAGATGTGGTGACAGAATAGCATCAGCTCTGTTTGCTGCATTGCCATCGCATAACTCCTGCACTTCTGGTGTCGTTTCGCTAATCGCCATAGTAAGTATAGGGGAACTTGCGGCAGGTCCCACCATGAAAAATAGCGCGCTCACCCTCCGTTTTTTTTCGCTACAGTACCTGCCACAACTGCTAAACCCCAATTGCTGCACCTGCTGCAAATAATTGTATACTGACTACTATGGCGATTATAATGACTATGAGGATTAATGCAACAGCCCGCAAGTCCTGCAGTTATGCTGTGGCTATGCGCCACATGCGGCAAATGCAGTTTTTTTCTACGTTTATTATGCAATTTGAAATTAACGCTCATGTCAAAGTCCCTGTCATCCCAGTAGGACATTAACTACTTTTAGATACCAAATATTTTACACTCTATTACTGACTGGGTCCCCTTTCACACGTGCATTGTATATGCAGATTTACATACATAACATGTGCTAATATTTAAATTTTTTACGGAACTTCCCTATACCCGTCACTAGGATTGCAGTTGCGTAACGTTATATACATCCCCGAATTTACGTTGCTTTTTACATTGACCTGCCTGTTTCAACATCTACTGCGCAAGTTGCCTTATTTCTTTTTTCACCCTGCTTAGTCACATTCTGCTATTTCATACTTGACGTTAATGCCGCTGTTTCCCCAACTAAAGCACGAAAAATAAAAACCACTACTTCTGCTATAATCCCAAAACCTTAAGTTATAGGTACAAATTAACCCTACCTCTGCCATTTTTCAACACCTTATGCAACAACAACCTTGCTGGTGGTTATGCAGAAATTGACGTCATCTCGGTTCTTTTAACGGTTTTCTTACAATGTTGAAAATTTGCTTTGATAACGCGCATCGCAAAGGCCCCTTACATCCATTTGTTTTGCCTTCAAGGCAGTTTTTAAGGACTTTTAACACACTCATTTCCATTCACTACTCCATACAGTAAACATCATTAAATCTTTCTTTCATACTTTAAAGAAGTCTATCATTTCATTATAACAGGTTTTTGAAATACACACTGTAGTTTTATTGTTTTTGTCTTTTTACACAGTTATTATTAATTGTTTCCTTAACTAACACACTCTAGCTCTTTTTGGATTTCAAACACTGCTTATTCTTAGGCCAGGGTTCCACATGAGCCCTCAGTCAGTTTTTGGCTTCAGTTTTGTCATTTTTTTTTTCTAAGTCCAAAAACTGACAGAAAAACGCATTGGGTGTAATAAACACCCTGTGCGTTTTTCTCTGGAGCTCAAAACATTGCCCTGTCCGTTTTTGAGCCAAAAACGCAGTAAACAGCGTTTTTGGCATCAGTTAAAAAACGCATGCGTTTTTATGCGTTTTTTTTAACATGGGGCCCTATGGGAAACGCATGCGCAAACGCATGCACATGCGTTTGCGTATGCGTTTGCGCGCATGCGTTTTTTCTGAAAAAAATTACTAAGTCCAAAAACGTACAGGAGTGCAGGAGACACAAAAGGCACCCTATAAAATACGGATTGGTGATGAAAATGACTTCCAAAAACGGATTTCTATGTGTAACCCCAGCCTTACTAAGATGAGCTCTCCAACACAAAATATCGCTCTTGCCAAGGAGGCTGCATCTACACCTAAGAAGAAGCGTGCAGACGAGACTTTGGAAGAGAGACGTCTTCGGTTAGATCATGATAAGGCCAGGGTTCCACATAAGCCTTCAGTCCGTTTTTGGCTTCAGTTTTGTCATTTTTTTTTTCTAAGTCCAAAAACTGACAGAAAAACGCATTGGGTGTAATAAACACCCTGTGCGTTTTTCTCTGGAGCTCAAAACATTGCCCTGTCCGTTTTTGAGCCAAAAACGCAGTAAACAGCGTTTTTGGCATCAGTTAAAAAACGCATGCGTTTTTATGCGTTTTTTTTAACATGGGGCCCTATGGGAAACGCATGCATTAACGCATGGCACATATAGGCACCTGCGTTAACGCATGCGTTAACGCATATGCGTTTTTAATGAAAAAATGACTAAGTCCAAAAACGTTCAGAGGTGCAGGAGGCTCAAAAAGCACCCCAAAAAAAACGGATTGGTCATGGAAATCACTTCCAAAAACGGACTTCTATGTGTGACCCCAGCCTAAGGCTGGGGTTCCACATAAGCCCTCAGTCAGTTTTTGGCTTCAGTTTTGTCATTTTTTTTTTCTAAGTCCAAAAACTGACAGAAAAACGCATTGGGTGTAATAAACACCCTGTGCGTTTTTCTCTGGAGCTCAAAACATTGCCCTGTCCGTTTTTGAGCCAAAAACGCAGTAAACAGCGTTTTTGGCATCAGTTAAAAAACGCATGCGTTTTTATGCGTTTTTTTTAACATGGGGCCCTATGGGAAACGCATGCGCAAACGCATGCACATGCGTTTCCGTATGCGTTTGCGCGCATGCGTTTTTTCTGAAAAAAATTACTAAGTCCAAAAACGTACAGGAGTGCAGGAGACACAAAAAGCACCCTATAAAAAACGGATTGGTGATGAAAATGACTTCCAAAAACGGATTTTTATGTGTAACCCCAGCCTAAGGCTGCTAAAGCTAAACGCATTGCAGAGGAGAGTTTGGAAGAGAAACGTGTTCGGTTAGATCTGCGTAAGGCTGGGGTCACACATAGAAATCCGTTTTTGGAAGTGATTTTCATCACCAATCCGTTTTTTATAGGGTGCTTTTTGTGTCTCCTGCACTCCTGTACGTTTTTGGACTTAGTAATTTTTTTCATTAAAAACGCATGCGCGCAAACGCATACGCAAACGCATGTGCATGCGTTTGCGCATGCGTTTCCCATAGGGCCCCATGTTAAAAAAAACGCATAAAAACGCATGCGTTTTTTAACTGATGCCAAAAACGCTGTTTACTGCGTTTTTGGCTCAAAAACGGACAGGGCAATGTTTTGAGCTCCAGAGAAAAACGCACAGGGTGTTTATTACACCCAATGCGTTTTTCTGTCAGTTTTTGGACTTAGAAAAAAAAATGACAAAACTGAAGCCAAAAACGGACTGAAGGCTTATGTGGAACCCTGGCCTAAGGCTGCTAAGGCGAAACGTACTGCAAAGGAGACTTCAGAAGAGAGGCGTCTTCGCTTAGATAGTGATAAGGCTGCTTACGCCAAACGTATTGCAAATGAGACTTCTGCAGAGAGACGTATTCGGTTAGATAGGGTTAAGGCTGCTAAACTCAAACGGTTTGCTAAACTCTCTTCTCCACTGAGACGTTTTCGGTTGGATGCTGCGAAGACTGCTTTACATACACGTATTTCGCAAGTGTCTTCTGAAAAAACAAGCCAACGAATGGAAACAAGAGCCATGACTGCGCATTCCACATGCAAACAAACAAAAATTCCAGTCACTGAAGAACCGTCTGACACAGATGCTACTCCAGCCTCTTCGTGTACTGACATTCTACCAAGTGAACTGCCTTTAACACCTCCCATTACCTCAATGGAAATCAAAAAAGGAAAGGTTCGCAAGGTGTCTGTGCGTATGCGCAAGAAGGGTGTGGAGGAGAGTTCTGAAGAAAGACGACTTCCCTTGGACAAGGAAAAGGCTGCTTTGAAAACACCGGTTTCAATAAAGTCTTTAGAAGGAAGGACAGAACGATTAGGCAAAAAATCCTCTGCCTCAACGACGCAAACAGAAAAAGTTAATGCCTGTAGGAGATCCGTCTGATCCTCAGACTGCTGCCACCTCTTCGTCTGATCCTCAGACTGCTGCCACCTCTTTGTCTGATGCTCAGACTGCTGACACCTTTTCGTCTGATCCTCATCCTGCTGCCACCTCTTCGTCTGATCCTTATACTGCTGCCACCTCTTCTTCTACTATCTTAACTACAACTGAACAGCCTTTACCGCATCGCAAGGCCACATCAAAACGAAAACACTGTGCTGAGGAGACGCCATACAGCAAACAGTGTAAAATTTTGAGGCTTAAAAGGAAAAGACAGATGCGTCAAGATACAGATTCTCCTACGTCTAGACAAGTCCGCTTGGCCAATTTGGCTACATTACGTCATGAAGAACGCCAAACTTCTTCTTCCACTTCTATATTGCAAGAGGCAGAACGGAATATATATTCCACTTCTTCATTTATGGAATGTTTGGAATCTACATCCCTTCCACGTCTCATCTATGTAGGATTACACAATAAATTTCTACGTTTATTTTCTTCACCTCTCCTACATCAAATGGGATTTATTGATCAGGATCATGTTATTGGACAACATTTCTGTGGTTTCATGAATGTAATATGTGAACATTGTGAGGCTCGCCATTTTACTGCTGAACGACCATCAGATCAACAGTTTACTCTTTGTTGCCACAAGGGAAAAGTAAAGGTACCATTACCTCAATACCCGCACGTCTTCCAACGCCTGCTGAAAGGAGAGAGTGAGTACAGTCAAAATTTGATGGAGAATATCAGGAGCATTAATAGTTCTTTTGCTTTTGCCTCCATGGGTGCCCATGTTTCTCTACCTCCTGGACATGGCCCATACTGCTTCCGTATTCATGGGCAAATTTATCATCGCACTGGAACACTCCATCCTGCTCAAGATCAAACTCCAGCATATGCACAATTGTACATTTTAGATACTCTAAGCGCTACAGACCAACGGCTACAGTCTCCAGAAAATGTTAAATGTCATCCAACTTTAATGAGTATCATTGCTCTTCAATTGGATAATATTAATCCCTTTGTTTCGGCATACAAAATGCTACGTCACGTTGAATTAGAAGAAGAACAGAAGGCAGTAGAACATGGCACTGTCATGCCAAATATTATCATGGCCATTAAACAAGACAGACAGCAAGACCCTAGACGCTATAACAATCCTACTGCCAATGAAGTTGCTGTAGTCTTTGAAAATGCTGATGGAGAGCCACCATTCAATAGAGACATTTTAATTCATTTGAAACCTGATCCAAAATAACCCCTTGGCCCCAAAAACACAGCAAGTCAGTATTCTACACAGCAATTTAGATGCATTACTCTATCCTTTATTTTTCCCTCATGGAGAACAAGGCTGGCATGAGGGACTCAAGCATCAAGGGAAAAGTCAACGCAGGGTTACACAGCTCCAGTATTACTGCTATTTGCTGTCTGTACGGAATCAGTTCAATCCTGTCCTGAATGGTGGCAAACTAACGCAGCAGTACTTAGTGGATGCGTATGTGAAAATCGAGGCTAATCGCTTAAATTTTATCCGTCACCATCAAAAGGATTTAAAAGTAGAGGATTATTGCGTACTCCAGGAACATCTCCTGAAACAATCTGTTGAGAAAGGTAATCCCATTAGCAAGACGGTCATTTTACCATCTTCCTTTGAAGGCAGTCCCAGAAACATGCAGCAACGCTATCAGGATGCCATGGCTATTGTGACTAAATTTGGACGACCAGATCTTTTTGTAACCATGACCTGTAATCCTAAATGGAGGGAGATTACAAACAATTTAGAGCCATGGCAGCGTGTGGAACATAGACCTGATTTAGTCGCCCGTGTCTTCAGAATTAAACTGGAAGCCCTATTAAAAGAAATTAACACTGGATTATTTGGCAAAGTTTGTGCAATGGTTCATGTTATTGAATTCCAAAAGCGTGGCCTACCACACGCTCACATTTTGATAATTCTGGATAGCAAATCCAAACTAAGAACTGAGGTTGAAGTGGATAATATAGTTTGGGCTGAAATCCCTGATCCAGAAGAATACCCTCTGCTCCATGACATTGTGATGCAACACATGATTCATGGACCCTGTGGACAACACAACCCCAATTCTCCATGTATGGATCTTGGAAAGTGTAAGAAAGGTTTTCCTAAAGATGTCCAACCAAGAACAGTGTTAGCTGAGGATGCATACCCTACTTATCAAAGAAAGGAAGGATCATCCTTTCAAATCCGTTCAAAGATGATTGATAATTCTTGGGTTGTTCCCTATAACCCTTACCTACTATTAACATACAAGTGTCATATTAATGTTGAGGTATGTGCTTCCATTCAAAGTGTAAAATACCTATTCAAATATGTCTACAAAGGACATGATAAAGCCAATCTTGAAATTTGCCAAACCAATATCCAGCATGATGAAACACATCAATTCATGGATTCAAGATACGTGAGTGCACCAGAGGCAGCTTGGCGAATATTTGCTTACCCAATGCATAGACAATCGCACTCTATTATTCGCCTTGCCGTACATCTCCCACATTCTCAACCACTTTATTTTCATGAGGATGACTCTGTTGACGACATCAGTTACACAATGCACAGAAAATCTACTCTTATGGGCTACTTTGAGCTGAATGAGAGTGACCCGCATGCTCATGATTACTTATACCGCCAAATTCCAGAGCACTATGTTTGGAAAGAAGGTGCATGGGAAGTTAGAAAGCGAGGAGGTTCTTCAGTGATTGGAAGAATGTATACTGTCAGTATGAAAGATCAAGAACGGTACTATTTAAGGTTGTTGTTACTGCATGTCAAAGGAGCAACAAGTTTTGACAACATTAAGACTGTTAATGAAGTGACATACCCAACTTTCAAAGAGGCGGCATTAGCCCTTGGATTGCTCTTCGATGACACTGTTTGGAGAAATACTTTATTGGATGCCTGTGTTCTCAACATGCCTGCACAGCTTCGTGATATGTTCGCATATATATGTATTTTTGGTCCTCCAGCTCATCCATTGGAGTTGTGGAAAGAATTTAAACAAGACTTTATCCAAGACTACTGCCATGCATATCACTCCAACACTGAGGAGTGTGAGAATTGTGAAGGATATGCTATGACTGATGTCCAAACTGTTCTAAAATTTCATGGCAAAACTTTTACTGATTTTAATCTACCACGACCAAAAAGAAAGCCACACATCGCTCCACTATACAACAAGGATGACGAGCTAAGAAGAGCTCAGCAAATGAAAGCTACTTTAAATGACCAACAACTTTTGGCCTATGATGCGATAAATCAAGCTTTACACGATAGAAGTGGACAACCTACCGTATATACTCGCGTATAAGCCGAGTTTTTCAGCCCAAAAATTGGGCTGAAAAGTACCCCCCTCGGCTTATACGCGAGTCAGTGCTGTATACCGATGTATACATCGGTACATACCGATGTATACATTGGTATACAGCAGCCCCCGCATCCCCAGTAATGCAGGGCCCCCCAGGGTCTCTCCGGTCACCTGTAAAGCAAGCTATACTTATCAGTGTCCCGCTCGCACCCGCCGCTGCCGACATCCACGATCCTCCATCTTCATGCGACTCCTCTTCCTGTTTCTGTGCGCGTCGCCGGCAATGACGTCATTCCCGGCGACGCGCACAGGAAACAGGAAGAGGAGTCGCATGAAGATGGAGGATCGTGGATGTCGGCAGCGGCGGGTGCGAGCGGGACACTGATAAGTATAGCTTGCTTTACAGGTGACCGGAGAGACGCTGGGGGGGGCCTGCATTACTGGGGCTGCCTGTATACTACCGCTGGGGCTGCTATATACCTCTGGGGCACTGTATACTACCACTGGGGCTGCTATATACCTCTGGGGCCCTGTATACTACCACTGGGGCTGCTATATACCTCTGGGGCACTGTATACTACCACTGGGGCTGCTATATACCTCTGGGGCCCTGTATACTACCACTGGGGCTGCTATATACCTCTGGGGCACTGTATACTACCACTGGGGCTGCTATATACCTCTGGGGCCCTGTATACTACCACTGGGGCTGCTATATACCTCTGGGGCACTGTATACTACCACTGGGGCTGCTATATACCTCTGGGGCCCTGTATACTACCACTGGGGCTGCTATATACCTCTGGGGCACTGTATACTACCACTGGGGCTGCTATATACCTCTGGGGCCCTGTATACTACCACTGGGGCTGCTATATACCTCTGGGGCACTGTATACTACCACTGGGGCTGCTATATACCTCTGGGGCCCTGTATACTACAACTGGGGCTGCTATATACCTCTGGGGCACTGTATACTACCACTGGGGCTGCTATATACCTCTGGGGCCCTGTATACTACCACTGGGGCTGCTATATACCTCTGGGGCACTGTATACTACCACTGGGGCTGCTATATACCTCTGGGGCCCTGTATACTACCACTGGGGCTGTATATACTACCACTGGGGCTGTATATACTACTGGGGCTGCGTGTATACTACCACTGGGGCTGCTGTATCTACCTCTGGGACTGGTGTATACCACACTGCTGGGGGCTGTATACTTGTGCTAGGGTCCACCCTCGGCTTATACATGAGTCAATAGATTTTCCCAGGTTTTGGGGGCAAAAGTAGGGGGGTCGGCTTATACACGGGTCGGCTTATACACGAGTATATACGGTAAGTGCTTTTTCATTGACGGTCCAGGTGGCAGTGGGAAAACATATCTGTAGGATTTATTAATTCATGAACTAAGAGGAGAAGGCGAAATTGTCTCACCTGCAGCCAGTACAGGGATTGCAGCTAACTTACTGCAAGGAGGAAGAACCATCCATTCGCTTTACGGAATACCAATTCCAATCAATGAAACTTCCGTTTCAAGGATTAAAAATGATACAGATGCTGCACAACATTTGAAAAGTACCAAACTTTTCATTATTGAAGAGTCCACTCTGTTATCTAAATATGCATTGCATGTGATAGATCAACTTTTACGGGATGTCATGACAACAGATATCTCCAAGAAAAATACAACACCTTTTGGAGGGAAAGTCATTGTTCTGGGAGGAGACTTTCGACAGTGTTTGCCTATCATCCCTCATGGTACAAGAACTGACATTATAGAGAGTTGTATTAAATACTCACGACAATGGCAGCTTTTCACTCAATTGCCACTCTTCAACAATATGCGCTCCATTGATCCTGATTATAGCCGTTGGTTACTTCAACTGGGAAATGGTGAATTGTCCAATGATTTCAACCTTGGAGATGATACCATTGAAATCCCACAAGACATGATCTGCACTGGCTCAATCATACTTGCTATATTTGGTGAAAACATTGTGATTGATGTACATAACAATGAAAGCATTCAGATTGCTGCATCACATGCCATTCTTTGCCCTAAAAATGACCATGTGGATATGGTGAACTCTAAGGTCATGGATTGCATTGCTGGTGAATACACTGAATACATTAGTGATGATTCCATTGATCCTGATGAGACTGAAGATCCAGATCAATATCCAGTGGAATTTTTAAATTCACTCACACCAACGGGAATGCCTTCTCATCGCCTCAAATTAAAAATCGGTACCATTGTCATGCTTTTGCGCAACTTTAACAGCAGAAAAGGTCTTTGCAATGGGACTCGCTTGATTGTCATCGCTTTGTTTGACAATCTGATTCAAGCAAAAGTCATTACTGGGTCTGCAGAAGGAAATGTGGTGTTTATTCCAAGGATTGATTTATCTCCATCAGAGACTGGATTACCTTTCAAGTTAAGCCGTCGACAATTTCCCTTGAAGCCTGCTTTTGCCATGACCATCAACAAATCCCAAGGCCAAACACTGGAGAAAGTAGGGATTTTTTTGCCAGAACCCGTTTTTGGACATGGACAGTTATATGTGGCTTTTTCACGAGTGAAAAGACGATGTAATGTTAAGGTGAAAGTGCTGGATACACCCATTCAAGGAAAGTTGGTGCCTAATTCTGAAAAAGTATTTACTAAAAATATTGTATATAAGAATATTTTATCTTAAATTCTTTAGATATATATTACATTTACATACATGATGGATATAACAATGAAAGCATTCACATTGCTGCATCACATGCCATTCTTTGCCCTAAAAATGTCCATGTGGAAATGGTGAACTCTCAGTTTATGGATTGCATTGCTGGTGAATACACTGAGTACATTAGTGATGATTCCATTTAGACTGAAGATTCAGACCAATATCCAGTGGAATTTTTAAATTCACTCACACCAATGGGAATGCCTTATCATCGCCTCAAATTACAAATTGGTACCATTGTCATGCTTTTGCGCACCTTTAACAGCATAAAAGGTCTTTGCAATGGGAATCGCTTCATTGTCATCACTTTGTTTGACAATCTCATTCAAGCAAAAGTCAGTTCTGGGTCTGCAGAAGGAAATGTGGTGTTTATTCCAAAGATTTATTTATCTCCATCAGAGACTGCCTTACCTTTCAAGTTAAGACATCAACAATTTCCCGTGAAGTCTACTTTTGCCATGACCATCAACAAATCCCAAGACCAAACACTGGAGAAAGTAGGGATTTTTTTGTCACAAACAGTTTTTGGACATGGACAGTTATATGTGGATTTTTCACGAGTGAAAACACGATGCAATGTTAAGGTGAAAGTGCTGGATACACCCATTCAAGTCAAATTGCTGCCCAGTAGTGAAATACTCTTTACTCAAAATAATCTCTCTAATATTTTATTTTAAATTCTTTAGATACATATTAGATTTAGATATAGTTACTTTCTAATTAAACATAAATATTACAATAAATTAGTTTAGCCGTAGATGTATAAGAATAGAAAAAAAAATAAGACCAAAAAAAAAATTTTAGTTATAGAAAAAGATATTATAATTAGTTATTAGATATAAAATAGTTATTTAAGAAATATAGTCGTTACTGTTCAATTTTACTAAAAATATAGTGTATAAAAATATTTTACTTAAAATTCTTTAGATACATGTTACATTTAGATACATAGTTATTTTTAGATTAGACACAAATATTACTATATTAATTTGTTTAGCAATAGATGTATATCAATATAAATAAATCAAAATACCTAAAAACTTAGTTTAGTTATAAAGACATTATAATTACTTATTAGATATAAACGTTATTTCAGATATATAGTCGTTATTTTCACTTTTTTTCTAAAAATATAGTGTGTAAAAATATTTTACTTTCAATTCTTTAGATACATATTACATTTAGATACATAGTTACTTTCTAATTAAACACAAATATTACAATAAATTAATTTAGCTATAGATGTATAGGAATACAAATATACAAAAATACCAAAAATATTAGTTTTGTTATAAAGACATTATAATTAGTTTTTAGATATAAAATAGTTATTTAAAATATATACTAATTACTTTATTAGCTTAGAAAATTTATTTTTAATTTTCATTGTATATGTATGTAAACACACATTTTTTTTTGTAGATTGTAGATGTGTATCCTCTAAATGCTTGCATTTAGTGATAAGAACCTGAAGCTTCAGTAGGATAGCTGCTGCGAGATTTCATTTTCTTTTTACACAGGGTGAGGTTTTTGTGAACAGCTAAGGCTGCCTTCAGAATTGCAGATGCATCTGCAGCATTTTAAAGATGCATCTGCATGCAAACTGCAGCTCCTATCTTTACAATGGGACTTTTGGTCTCTGCAGATGCTTGCAGACAGCCGTGCACACTCATTTACTCCGATATGTGATCTCTGCACAGGCGCATGCCTGCATACAAATCACATAATCCCACCTGCACCAGGGATGCAACATGTCGCGTCCCTGGTGTGGAGGAGAGTCTGTGATCTGTACAAAAGCATCTGCCTGCGCATAGATCACATATAGGAGTGAATGGCTGCGCACGGCTGTCTGCAAGAATCTGCAGACACCGTGTGTTCCATTATAAAGATAGGGACTGCCGTCTGCATGCACATGCTTGCAGATGCATCTGCAAAACGCTGCAGATGCATCTGCAAGTCTGAAGGCAGCCTAAGAGATGGGTGGGACGGCTGTTCACACACATCTGTATCTTGAAGTGTGTTCTGTACATATAAATACATATATACACATAGGTACATATTTAGACACATAGGGAAAGAATAGACATTTTGATTTTAAATCTGAATTATTCTGCTATTTGTTGAATTTTTAGTTGGAAAAAAACAATTTTGCCACTTGCTGCCTAATGGTGACCTACAGTACTCTTAATGTAAGTTGCATGAAATGTTTATGGAATTTGTCGTTTACTTGCGGTAGTTGCGGCACATGTGCTTTCGACAGTTTCAATCACTAAAATCAGTTAGCTCTCATTTTTAGTGGTTGCATTTTGTCAACCTGTTAAAGCTCTGCTTGCCGTATTTACTGCAAGCTAACTGCAAGTTCCATATTTATTACATGTTACTTGCTGAAAGTTAGCTGTAGGTAGTCCCTTTTGTGCCAAGTTCAGAAATTATATTTGGTTATTCAATACTTTCTGCAAATAGCCAAAAAATATCTGCTTTAAAAGGAGTCTAACTATTAATTATTAGGGATAGAGTAGAGTAGGTCCCACCAGCTGTAAGGCTACCTTCCCGTGGTTGGTGGGGAAACATGTACTGGCTCAATCATAGATTATTAATATTCATATATAAATTGAATATACGTAATCTGTACAAAACATCAGTGCCAGTATCTGTACGAAAAGCCTTGCCTTAGAATCATGACATGTACTACACTGACATATATCATACAAACATTGGTAGTTGATATATAGATATCATGTCTTATGTGCATTATTGTCAAATTTGAATGAATAATGTATATATGCATGGTACACTCCCGATTCTTTAACATTGGCCCGTCATCTATCATGGAATACTAGGATTATTACTTAAAACTCTAATTTAATAAAGTATACACCGATTCTAGAATCCCGATGCAATCGCATCGGGCTCACAGCTAGTATATATATATATAAAACAATAAACCTTTTAAGCAGCAAGCGTATTCCGGGTGCAATAGCAGCTTGGCTTACTTCACAGCCTTTATACATACAAATCAATCAAAGTTCCACTGCAGCACTCCTTAGAAATCAGTAGTCTTTTATTCCTGGCTTTAGTCAGATCCTCAGACAGGAGATGGCCACGTATCGGGCACACACGCCCTTTGTCAAGCAATCACATGCTAAACTCCTCAGCCTTTATACAGTCTACTTCATTAATTAAAACTTAATATCCATTTTTCCATATCATAGAATTACAATAAATTAGTGAATTATACTGCTTGTGATTATTTATGATTCACTTTGTGTTTATATGTGCTTCAATGTTTCCCCATTCTTTCAGTTTATCCCAACTTATTAGGACCTAATGAACATTACTGTATTTTGCACTTCAATATCTCTTATTGTCATAAATATACTGTATATGAAACCACCTCCCAACTTCCACTTACTGTGCTGCGCCATTATCCCTATTCCTCGTGCGGGCCCTCGGCATTGCGGAAATGCCTACTGCGCACGCCCGTCTTTTGTTTTGTATTTGCCATAGCTACGGATTTGTAGCGTCATCCCGCGATGACCGGCAATTCTCGCGCATGCGCGGTGGCTATCTTCGTTACTATCTTATCCGCGCATGTGCCCGCCGCTATTAAGGAACTAGTGGCGAGTTCGCCTTAGCTTGTAAACTTCTTATGTAATATAATTATAGGGATATTGTGTTTTAAAGTATTTATATCTATATCCTAAAACACTAATGGGGCCACTCTGTTTACATATATATATATATATATATATATATGCATTTAACCACGTCACTCGGCTTCTCACAGCTCTCAACCTCTGAGACATACAAGGGTGGCAACACCCTTGATCTGATCTTTACCCGACTCTGCTCTACCTCCTCCTTAGACAACTCACCTCTTCTCTCCGACAACAACATTCTCTCCTTCTCACTTACTAACCCTCACTCACCACAGCCCACCCCTACCTATCAAACATCCAAAAATCTACAGGCCATTAACCCTCATGCACTCCTGTCCAGATCTGCCAGTAAATCACTATAATAACACTCTCAGAAGCACCCTGGACCAAGTAGCGCCCCTCACCCTCAGAACCTCAAAACCTAGAACAAAACAGCCCTGGCTCACATCACAAACTAGATTCCTCCAGCGATGCTCTAGGAGTGCTGAATGCCTATGGAGGAAAACTCACTCACCAGAAGACTTTATCCATTATAAATTCATGCTAAAGACCTACAACTCTGCCCTTCACCTTGCCAAACAAACCTACTTCACCACCCTGATTTCCTCACTATCTAGCAATCCAAAAAAACTCTTTGACACCTTTCACTCTCTCCTCAGTCCTAAAGTGCAGGCCCCCATCACCGACCTCTGTGCTGATGACCTGGCCTCTGACTTTATGGAGAAAATAGACAACATCTACCAGGAAATCAGCTCCCAGCCTCCAAGCGCTGACACTCCCATTCTTCCCCACATCTCCTCCAGCTCACTCTCCACATTTGACCCAGTTACAGAAGAAGAGGTTGCCAGGCTCCTCTTCTTCTCATCCCACTACATGCACCACTGACCCCATCCCCCTCACACCTACTCCAGTCTCTCCATCCGGTTGTCACCACTCACCTAACCAAAATCTTCAACCTCTCCCTCTCTTCTGGCATCTTCCCCTCCTCCTTCAAACACTCGAGCATTATTCCATTATTAAAGAAAGCTTCTCTCGACCCATCCTGCACAAATAACTACAGACCAGTCTCCAACCTCCCCTTCATCTCTAAACTCCTGGAGCGCCTGGTCTACTCCCGCCTCACCCGTTACCTCCCCGCTCGCTCTCTTCTAGATCCATTACAGCCTGGCTTCCACCCCCTTCACTCTAGAGAACTGCCCTCATCAAAGTGACCAATGACCTACTGACAGCAAAACGTAATGGTGACCACTCTCTGCTTATTCTTCTAGATCTCTCTGCAGCTTTTGACACTGTTGACCACCATCTCCTACTCTCTATGTTGCACTCCATTGGTATAAAGGACACCGCTCTATCCTGGCTCTATTCCTATATTTCTGATCGCTCTTTCAGTGTATCATTTGCTGGCTCTACTTCCCCCACTCTTCCTCTCACTATTTGGGTCTCTCAGGGTTCAGTCCTTGGACCTCTTCTCTTCTCTCTCTACACAGCCCCGAGTGGATACACCATCAGCAGATTTGGCTTCCAGTACCATCTCTATGCTGACAACACACAATTATACACTTCAACTCCTAACCTTACCCCTGCTGTGTTAAAGAACACCAATGCCTGTCTAGCTGCAGTTTCCAACATCATGTCAGCTCTCTATTTAAAATTCAACCTCTCCAAAACTGAACTTCTTTTGCTCCCGCCCTCCACTAACATCCCTAAACCTGACATCTCTCTCTCAGTGTGCGGTACCACGATAACTCCTAGGCAGCAGGATCGCTGCCTGGGTGTCACGTTTGACACCCATCTCTCCTTCACCTCCTATATACAATCTCTCGACCGTTCTTGTCACTTACACCTGAAGAACATCTCTAGAGTATCACCTACCTGGCCAATCGTTACTCAGATGCCTACGCTCTGTGCCAGTCATTGCATTGGCTGCCTATACACTGCAGGATAAAGTTCAAATTGTTTGGTCTCACCCACAAAGCTCTTCACAATGCAGCGCCCCTCTACATCTCCTCCCTTATCTCTGTCTATCATCCCACCCATTCTCTACGTTCTACAAATGACCTTCGACTAACATCTGCACTAATCCGATCCTCTCACTCCCGGCTTCAAGACTTCTCCCGAGCCGCACCAATTCTCTGGAATGCTCTACCCCAAGAAATCAGGACCATCCACAACTTGCATGGCTTCAGACGCTCACTAAAAACAAATCTTTTAAAGGCGGCCTATCATGCTCCCTAACAAAATTCCTTTGTACTGTACATAGCCCATTCACTATCTCTCTCAACATAACTCTTCTTTAAATTCCACCAAACCCAAAAGGTCTACACAGATTGTCTGTTGACCATTCATGTAACTTTATTTCTATCCCCCATTTCCTCAAGATTCCTGGACCATCAGTGGTATAAGTCCCTGTACTTTGTATAACCCCTATCTCGTTGTAGATTGTAAGCTCTTGAGCAGGGTCACCCTTATTTTTTGTTTTATCTATTGTATTGTATTTTTTACATTGATTTTATGCTTATTGTATTGTTTCCTATTATTGTACTGTATTCTTTCTCTACTGGAACTACTGTATTATATTGTGTATTTTCTTACTGCATTATATTATGTATTTTCATCTATTACCCACTGTATTGTAAAGGGCTGCAGAATATGTTGGCGCTATATAAATAAAAATGTATTATTATTATTATTATTATTACTAGATCAATGCCTGATGCTATCGCATCGGGAGGATGGTGATGTGATGTTGAGGATGTTTTATGCGACCGTAAGGGCAGCACACCTTGAGATGGAGATGTGGTGAACAGCCATCCCGCCCATCTCTTTAGCTGTTCACAAAAAACCCGTCCCTGTTGTAAAAGAAAATAAATTTCTCAGCAGCTATGCTGCTGGACCTTAACATCCAGGTTCATATCACCAAATAAAAGTGTTTGGATGATACACATCTCCCCTCTTATACTAAATGTGTGTTAATCTTAGATTTAGAAATATGTGTAAATGTATCACACCTATGTATTTATGTAGATAGGATATTTAGATAGTGACCCTCAAGAGGGACCGCATTACTGATGTATGTAAAGTGCTATTGAATTAATAGTACTATATAAAAGAATTAAATTACTATTATAATTATAACCTATAGATGGTAGCACGATTCTAACGCATCGGATATTCTAAAATATAGAAATAGAGATTGCATAGGGAAGGCGGTGAGGGCTGAATTGGGAGGAACTTTGAAGAAGGAGCGGCGGAGAAAGGACGGCGTGGCAGGGGGGAGGAGGGAGGACAGAGCAGCAGGGGGGAGGAGGATGAAGGACAGAGCGGCAGGGGGGAGGAGGACAGAGGACGAAGCGGCGGGGTGGGGGAGGATGGAGGATGGAGTGGCAGAGGGGAAGAGGACAAAGGAAGGAGGAGGAAGCGGTGGGGTGGGGGAGGATGGAGCGGCATAGGCAGGGGGAGGACGGAGCGGCAGGGAGAGGATGAAGCACAGAGCGGTGGGGGGGTGGAGGACAGGAGGAAGCGGTGGGGTGTGGGAGGATGGAGCGGCACAGGCAGGGGGAGGACGGAGTGGCAGGGAGAGGATGAAGCACAGAGCGGCGGGGGGGTGGAGGACAGGAGGAAGCAGTGGCGTGTGGGAGGATGGAGCAGCACAGGCAGGGAGAGGACGGAGCGGCAGGGGGAGGACAGAGCGGCATGGGGAGGACGGAGCACAGAGTGGCGGGGGGAGGAGGACGGAGGACAAAGCGGTGGGGTGGGGGAGGACGCAGCAGCACAGGCAGGGGGAGGATGGAGGATGGAGTGGCGGAGGACAAAGGAAGGAGGAGGAAGTGGTGGAGGAGGATGGAACAGCACAGGCAGGGGGAGGACGGAGCATAGAGCGGTGGGAGGAGGAGGATGGAGCATTGTACGGCAGCTCAGTGGTTAGCAGAGTATACAGGTGCTCAGTGGTTAGCACAGTATACGGTGGCTGAGTGATTAGCACTGCGCGGTGGCTCAGTGGCTAGCACAGCGCGGTGGCCCAGTGGTTAGCACAGCGCGGTGGCTCAGTGGTTAGCACAGCGCGGTGTCTCAGTGGTTAGCACTGCGTGGTTGCTCAGTGGTTAGCACTGCGTGGTGTGTCAGTGGTTAGCACTGCGCGGTGTGTCAGTGGTTAGCACTGCGCGGTGGCTCAGTGGTTAGCACTGCGCAGTGGCTCAGTGGTTAGCACTGCGCGGTGGCTCAGTGGTTAGCACTGCACGTTGGCTCAGTGGTTAGCACTGCGCGGTTGCTCAGTGGTTAGCACTGCGTGGTGTGTCAGTGGTTAGCACTGCGCGGTGGCTCAGTGGTTAGCAAAGTATGGTCGCTCAGTGTTTAGCACTGCACGGTGGCTCATTGGTTAACAGTGAGTGCAGTGGGCAGAGTGGTCAGCGCAGCAGCGCGGTGGGCAGAGTGGTCAGGCGGTGGGCAGAGTGGTCAGCGCAGCAGGGCGTTGGGCAGAGTGGTCAGCGCAGCAGGGCGTTGGGCAGAGTGGTCAGCGCGGTGGGCAGAGTGGTCAGTGCAGCAGCGCGGTGGGCAGAGTGGTTAGCGCGGTGGGCAGAGTGGTCAGCGCGATGGGCAGAGTGGTCAGCACGGTGGGCAGAGTGGTCAGCGCAGCAGCGCGGTGGGCAGAGTGTTCAGCGCGGTGGGCAGAGTGTTCAGCACCCCCACACCCCCTGCCCCCCCTCTCCTCAATGCTGATAAAAATGAAAAAATCCCATAAGGATACCCACCCTCCGCAGGCGTGCTCCACCTGCCTTCTGTCTCCCAGGACAGGACCTGTCGTTGCCTGGGGAACCAATCAGCTGATTGGTCACATGACCGCAGTTAGCGGTCATGTGAGGAGCGAGGGGTCGCCGCGGGGAGCGAGGGGGGGGCCGCGGGGAACGGATCGGGGCAGGAGGAGCGGAGGGGCAGGAGGGTATCGGCCGCAGGAGAGGCCGCCGATGGCGAGAGTGGGGCAGTATTAGCCCCGCTCTCGCTAATGGTCGGCCATCTTGGCATACCCTTAGTGGGTGTACAGCAAGCTTCAGTCCGGATCTGACGTAATTTCGAGCAGAAACGGACGGAAGCTGGCTTAGGCAATTATTATATTAGATTATTATTATTTATTATTATTATTATTATTATGGTCATCACAGGGGAGATATGTATCACAGACTTTGAAACAGTTGGTGATGGAAACCCACATTTCAAACTACAGTGTCAAAGATGCTGAGAGACTTATTTTTCTTTTTACAGGGCTGGGTTTTTTGTGAACAGCTGAAGAGATGGGCAGGACGACGGTTCACCATATCTCCCTTTCCGGCTCTAATCCATATGGATAGAGACATCGCTACATAGAGATATATTCATACCTACCTTGATTTATACCTTAAAAAATTGCAGATTTTATACATATATTATACATAGATATATGTTACATATTATATACTTTAAATGATTATATATTATTTTCACATATATACATCACAGCTAAATACATAGATATATCTTTTCTTAATATGATAAACATAGATGATAGATGCATAGACATATAGAGATCGAGGAGACATTATAGATAAAGACATACATAGTTTACCCATACATACATAAATAATATTTTACACCAATCTGCCTAATACATAGAAATAGAATATAATAACATTTCTATTTATTGTCTTTCTGTTACTGTTATGTAAAAGTAAGAAGCTTTGCCATTATTTTTGACATGTTAATAAATTGTATCCTTTCACTTCTTTGGGTTTCTTGGTCCACTTTGGGAACGGACAATCACACACATCAAACTGCACAAAACAATGTCCCACCTCCAATTATAGTCACAACAAGCTTAGGCTACTTTCACATCACGTTGTTGGATGTTATCCTATGGGGGTCGGATCAGATCGGATTTGGCCTAATTGCCATCCAATTTTGTGGGATCTGATTTGTGTCCGATTTTTTGCTGTACTCAAAATCGGACACTGCTCCGATTTTGGGCACAGAAAAAAATCAGATCCTACAAAACCGGATAGCAATTAGGCCAAATCCGATCTGATCCTCGGCCTTTAACATGGGGGCCAATGGAGCACGGGTCCAAGGAAACAGCTGATCATTCCTCAAAACTGATTTTAGTGTACTGAGCATGCTCAGTACACTAAAAGTGCTTCTAACCATCTAATTTCACTTCTGCGATGTAGAAAATACATTGCAGAAGTGAAATTAATTAAAAGAAAGAGTTAAAAATAAAAAATCTGTATGCTCACTGTCGCGATCCACAGCTGCCGTGATGTCACAACCCGGCAGCGTCATCGGGTCACATGACCGCAGTTAACGCGATAACTGCGATCATGTGACCCGATCAACTGATCGGGTTGTGACGTCACCGCAGGTCCTGTAAGCACCCGGACCTTGCTGGGAGGCAGCTGTGGATCGCGACAGTGAGCATACAGATTTTTTTATTTTTAACTCTTTCTTTTACTATATTTCACTTCCACAATGTATATTATACATTGCGGAAGTGAAAGTGCCCCGCTGTGTCCGGATCCGTTATAATCACGGACTCGGACACAGAATAGGTCACCCCCTGTGGTGTCCTTTCCTGTCCGTGGAGTCCTACAAAAAGTAGGATCCCACGGACAGGAAAAAAAAACGTTATGTGAAAGCAGCCTTACAAGAGACCATGTAATGTAAACACACACACACAGCACACAGGGGAGACACCACATAGTGAACACAGCTCAACAAACACAACACCAGATACCAAAATACATCACTCAACTAGGAAGAAACAGTGCACAGGGGTGAAAGAGGTCAAATGACGCAACACATACACTATACAAATGCAGAGGGATGACATAGAACAGATTTGTTGGAAAGAAAAAACGGTGTGAAACATGTATACTGCTCCTGTCAGCACCACTAAGCATATACAGATGTCAACTTCACCGCACTCCTGATGCGATAGCTTCGGGCCTTTTTCTAGTATATCACAAAATCAGGTCAGGGTAAGTTCAGGTAACAGCAGTTGACGCATTTTGACGCTACATCGTCTTAGTCGTAACTGTGTGCTAACAATACCTTGGTCAGTTTAAAACAAAAAATCACATAAATCTCTCCCCCACACCTGACATCAAACCTTCCATTACTGATAATTATCACATGGGAACATTTGAAAAACACAGACAACACAAAGGAAAAAGCAGTGTTCGGAACTATATGCTAAGCAGGGGCGTAACTACAATAGGTGCAGGGTTGCGATCGCACCCGGCCCTGCAGCCTAGGGGGCCCAAAATTCCTTGGCCTATGAAGAGACTAATACTATAAATATTTGCAATAATGGGGGCCCGTTGGAGCTTTCGCATCGGGCCCTGGGCCTGACGATACGCACTGATGCTAAGGTATATAAAAATATCAAATACTATACAAACACAGTCAATATATGTACATAGATTGTTTTTGTAGTTAAGACCAAAGGGCATTCTGGTGTTAAATTCTATTCTCCACTATGCCTCCTTTTTTAAAAGAAACCTGTCAGTCTGTTAATGTCCCCCAGCTATCAAGCTGTAGCTGTAGCTTCATAACACTATTCTAATCATCCCTGTCTGAGCTCATAGTGTATTATCAAAGGTGTATCAAAGGTGAAAAAATGCATTTGTACACTTAAATTTTCTTATGTAAATGAGGTAGTCAGACTACACCTCAGAGGAGGTAGTCTTTCTGGAAGGTAATAGTTAACATTTTAGCCGAATGTCAGAACATGTGACTCACCGTTGCCGGATTCTCACGTCTCAGGCGATGTTTCCCTTGTCACGGTTCCGCGCCTGAGGCTGTGGGGCCCGGTGGTGAAATGAAAAGGGGATTAAAGTATTGGGATAAGTCTTGATTGTCGTGACGCCACCTGTGGGAGCCCGGTGATGGCACCGGCGCTGCTTGGGCCCCCGGGGGATGTGCGGCAGCTGGATGGGATGCTCCCCACAGGATGAGCAGGAGTCCCGGGGCCAGCAGCTGTACTGGATGGAATACGGCAGCTTGGTAGTTTTAGGTATTAATCCAGGAAGAATACACAGACGCAAGAAGTCTTTTCTGTACCTTTTACTGGTGTCAACAGGTACACTCGACCGGGCGATGAAGTAGACACTCCTGGAGGTTCCACAGCAAGCCGTGGTATAGGCTTCCTGATATACACAGTTCTAACTGGATCTGGTGGATATGGAATCCTACCAAACCGGATTGCACGTTCTGGTGTGACTTCATACACCCGAGTTTGCTACACTGAGGGCACTATAAAGGGATGTCAAACGCGTCCGTCCCCCTCCCAGGCTCTCATTTGTTGGTGCTTCAGGTGTCCAGGGAGCTAGACTCCCTTGGTGTGGGTGCTGGTTTCTCTGCAGCCTGCGCTGTGGCTCCTGCAGCTCAGACCCAGTGACTGGATTGTTAGGGCGAGTTGAAGTAACTCCTCTGTCCCTGTAGGGTATTTGCCTCCTGTTCCTATGACCCCTGTTGCGAGGGTCTCCCACTTTCCGGGTGTGCTGGTATGGGCCTAGTGTGGCTCCAGTACCAGGTCAGCTCTCCTAGCTGTTCACAGTTCTAAAGTGACTGCACACTCCAATGTTTCTCTCTCCAGGACCCGTATTTATAGGGGGAACTGGCTTAAGGCAACCAGTGGAGCTCCCCCTAGAGGCCTGGGGTGAAAGGGGTGTAAAAGTAAGTGAGGTCTGCTTGCTGTGTACGTTCCATTTGTGTCCTAAGAGTTCCTGTGGTGCCCAACCAGGGTGCCACATTCCCCCTTAGTTAACTTCAGTTCTCCCGGACTGAGCAAAAGTTTTTTTTTCCCTTACAATTTAACCTCTAAATATTTTATATACATTTAATAACCGGTATTTACAAAGTCTTAAATTGAAAAATACAAAAATCACTGAAACAGTAGGGAAAAATAGGAAAAATATGAAAAGCAGTCCATACGGCACTAGTACATCAGCCGCAGGCTGGAAAAAGTAAGTGTTTGGTCACACAAGTCCTGTGACTATTGTCCAAGTTGAAGAAACAGGGAAAAAGGGTAAAGTCCAGCAGTAAAGTCTCTGATGGCTTAAACACACATACGGGTATACACTTTAAACTTTATATATATTCCCTATGGGTGTCTCTGCTTAGGAGGCCAGGTCTAACCTTCTTACCCTACCCAGGCACTTTCTGTTCCCAACTTAATTTACTTGGGACAGGGCCCAGTTCCTCCACCCTTCTGTACACTACTTTTTACAGTTTTTGAACACGGGTACTATTTACATTGGTTAACAGGTAATATGGTTCCACTACATTTTAAACCCATTCTCCATAACTATTTGGGGTTTGTCCCAATGTAACTACGTGTGGATCTGCGTAGTGTTGGCGTGTCAAAATCTGCTGTTGTAGTGTACGTACTGGTTCTTTCTCTGTTGCTCCCACGTGTTTCTGTAATTCCATAATAGGTACTTTCTACTGGACTATCCTCTGTTAAAGGTGGTAGTGTAGGTAGCTGTCTATGAATTCTTGGTCTTACTACAAGATTAGCAGGTTCACCGATTACAGGAATCTCAGGTTCCGGAATAACAGGCTGCATTTCTTGCATTTGCATTGGTTGTTCTTGAACTGGTTGAGTTGGTATTGGATCTTCTACAGGTTGGTAGAAAGAAATAACTGGTATGATAAATGCACCATTGCATTGAGGCCAGTCGACGGGTAAGTCTCCAATTTCTGTATGGACTAGGTTTTCTTTTTGGTTTTCAACTGTTACTGCAGGATAACTGGTTTCTTGAGGTATTAACTGTTCTGGACATTTTTTCAAATGGTCTCTGGATACAGTTGTAAATGTGTTTCCTTTATCTTTGCTGATTACACAAGTTTTATGGCACCTTTACACGCCGCTACAGAAGGTTAGAAACAACCGGGTGTCTCACGTGCACAAGCACGTTCCAATGGTTGCAAATTGTACCCGATACCGCCTTTACACGCCGCTACAAAGTGCTCTACAGAAGGTTTAATTTATCTCTGGAGGCACCTCCGGGTGCCGTAGGTTACCTTCTGTAGAGCACCTTCCCTCATTTACACGCCGCTACAACAAGGTAACATGGGCGGACCAAAGGCAGCAGGGACAACACATAGGCGTGCCACAGTCCATCACGCCGCGCCCATACGACAACCATTGGCCAACACAATAGTGTCCTGATTGGGCACGGCGCGAAGGGCGGATGGCAGAGATGTGACATAGTAGTGTTTGGACTGTCGAACGGAATAAGCGCTTGTGAATTGGCGGAGTGTGGCGATATTCAGCTAGGGGATGGTTATGCATCACACAGGAGCGGTTTACAGTCACACACTCCGTGCGTATTAAAAACGAAGTGTTGGGCTATGTGTGCGTAGTAGAAGTGTTTGCATTGTCACACGGAATAAGCACTTGTGACATAGTGGAGTGTGGCGATTCTGCTAGGTGCCACTTAGGCGACACACAGTAGTGGCTTACACCACACAGTCTGTGCGTTTTGTAAACTAAGTGGCCTATGTGTGTGTCTAGATACCAATGTGTGAATAGAGCCCCAATGCATATCGCATATGCGGGAACAGATGTCAATGGCCTTGAGCAGCTCACATGCCACATGTACATGATGTGTGTGTCTACGTACTCAAACACACCTGTCAGACAATATGATGTGCTGCATCAATGTGTTGTGTGCAGGTGACCCTCTGCCTACACCAAACCACAAGGGTTAAGTACACACATTTGTCACATAGACTGTTCACCAAATACCTTCACATAGCTCATGGGCACACACACATATTGTGTGTCATACCCAGCCATAGGTGCCAATGTGTGTCACAAGCACTGTCCAGAACCCAAACCTTGATCACACTGCCCTCCATCCCCAAGTAATCAGGCTCACACAGAGTAATTTGGATCCAAGAAAAGAAAATGTATTTTTGATGAAAAACAGGAACTAGAAAAAGTAAAAAACAGATACAGAAAGGAAAGACAATGGTCATTCAAACATCATGTGACATTGTAAACACATTATATAATTTTTGGGTCTGAAAAAAAACAACAAATGATACCGTGTGCAGCACCAAGATAACACAAATAAAACTTAAACTAACTAACTAACTAAAACCTGTGCACACAATTAAATAACCCAAAGAAAAAAGCATGGTGCAGCAACCCTGCTGTTATAAAATGGTGGCCATGGTGCTGAGGAACCAGAAACACCAACACTAGACGTGCTGGTTCTGCCAGCCCACTGCACCAGAGCCATTAAAGTAGGAGCAGTAAGCATCTCTACTGTCCCTGGCCTCCTGCTGAGTGCGACCATGGCTCAGCGGCTGGAGTGGCGCCACACCATGGTCGTCATCACGCCAAGCCCCTGGACGAACCTCCCCTGTTGTGGCGTCTGCATTATCTACATTACTTCCTGGCGTGTATGATGCTCTAACCCTACGACGCAGGAAGTTATGCAGCACACAGCAGGCCAGCACTACCGCGTCAATAGACTCCAGTTTCATATGCACAGGCGTATGAAAAACCCGGAATGTATTCGCCATGATCCCAAACGCATTTTCAACCACACGGCGGGCCTGGGATAGCCGGTAATTGAAAATGCGTCTTTCAGAAGTAAGGGTCCTCTGGGGATATGGCCGCAGTAGGTGTTCCTGAAGTGGTAATGCTTCATCCGCCACAAACGCAAAGTTGAGATGATGGGTCGTCTCTTCATTTGAGGGTAGGTTCAGCCCACCGGTCCTTAGTAGTTGTGTGAAGGAGCAATGTGCGAACACCCCCCCATCTGAGATCCGCCCGTTCATTTCAACGTCCACGTAGAGGAACTCATAGTTCGCATCCACCAGAGCCATGAGGACTATACTAAAATACCCTTTGTGATTATAATACAAAGAGCCCGAGTTGGGGGGTTTAGTGATCCTCACGTGCTTCCCATCCAATGCCCCGCCGCAGTTTGGGAAGTTCCACCGGCTTTCAAAGGCTCGGCCTACTTCCATCCATTCTGCGGCTGTTTGTGGCAACTTTATGAAGGATGGCTGCAGAGCACTCCAGATGGCCTCACACGTCTCAGGGATCAGGCGGCTCAGCAGGGGCAGGGAGACACGTGACGCGTATGTGAGGGATGTCATTGACTGCCCTGTAGCAAGGAACCGCAAAGTTATAGCCAACCGCTCCTCAGCTGATACCGATCGACGCATAATAGTGTCCTGATGGGCTATCAGTGGCCTCACGCGCTCCAAAAGGAAGGTGAAAGAGTCCTCGGACATACGGAGGTAGTTTCGGTAATCATGCGGATTGTTATCCTCCAGCTCACGCACCAGCTGTATGTGGCCCCGGGTCTCCCGGCGGCAAAACCAATCCCAGCTCCACAGCTGCCGTTGTCTGCGACGCATCAACCTTTCATACCGATCCTCCAGCCACATTTGCTCTTCCACCAATGCAAGAGCCACGATAACATGTCGATCATGTATATTCTGCATCCTTGGTGCCAGCACCTGTATATGAGAAACAAAAACATCAGTACATACAGCAATATGGCGACATGTTTGCATGTAAAGCAAGCCACACAATACTTGGATTACACACTATAGCAAAAGCAGATGTAATCACTCGTGTGTGCACAACACACATCCTTGGTAACCTTGCAAGGCCATCAACCACTAGTGCTCAATAATCAGGGCCGCCCATCCTTCTACACTTTGTTGCGTGGCAGAAAGAAACACATCTGGACATATCTGTATTAAAAAGGGACATGTGCCACCACAAAGAACAGCTATACATGTCACACAAACAATGTAGCATAACATATATTTACACTTCAACAGTCAGTAAGTATCAACGTACCACAGCCTTGCAGGGTGAGGAATCCCAGATGTCACAAACCAGATTACACATGACTCATCCAGTAGTGAATTCTTCCCACATGTGTTTGCAAGGGTAAGATCCACATCTACTCATTCTCTGCAGCCTCACGCCTCAAATCCATGTCTGATCACAGCCATGTTGGTACCAGTGTGTGTTCCCCCCAAGCAGTATGATCTTTTCCGTGCCTTGCCCATCTGTACGACATTACACTCTACATTCCAGCACCCATTATCCTGCATGGCAAATGGAAACAAACACACAAATGTGTCACCTACAATATGCCAAAGTATGGCCAACACGTGAATTACTCTGCAGCATGCAACGCTACTGTAGTCACCAACATAACATCACAAGTGCGGCCGCTACAGTAGTCTATTGCGTTACACAATCAAATCATGAGCCTCAGCCTGCCACGCCACTACATCCATGTCTGCACACAAATACTTACTTAATGACTCTGGCCAGCAAGCGTAACGTCCTTCCGGCCCGAACTGCTTTTCAATGAGCACAAACCAATTTCACAGATTCCTAATCAGCTGGCGCTAGAGGTGTTCACAGGTGTGGTCTGCTAATGTGCATAATTCATGTGTGCTGATTGGTGTGGGTGAGTATAAATTTCCGGCAATGTCCACCAGACTCTGTCCAGACGTCCATTTACATTGAGCTAGTGGTGTCCAGTGATCCGTTCTCTGTTGGTCTGACGGTAAGTTGTCTCACATGCTTTTTCCTTATGATGCTTTTTTGCATAGCGCTGATACGTCTGCCATATGCCGCTTAGGCTGTGTGTGGGCGGACGTCGCGTTATGTGCTTCATGTATATATTGTGTTCATGGCAGGGAAAAGCCTTGCTACCTATAGGCAGTAGGCAAGGGTAATTCGTCCCGCATATATGGTGATGGTTTCCATACATTAGAGTAGTGTTGTTTGTAGGGCATGTATCATGTGCTGGTTGGGCACTGTAAGTCTGGGTTTCCTTATCGCCCTCCAACGTCTGAAAGTGAGGGCCGGGGGTGGGTGTTGCCTGTCATAGTGTTGGGTGTCCATGGGTGGAAGGGGGAGTTGAGGATGTGGTTGTGCGCAAGCCTCTGCGTCTGCTGTAGGGTCAGACAGCCATTCTTAATTGTACACAGGCCAAACCTTGCACATTGTGCCACGGACCGAGATGAAGTTTGTCCCACCTGGCCCTGGTCCAATTTGGCCCCCTGCCACCATGTTCCCTCTCACCCTGTTTTCAAATGTTTTTTTTTTTTAATTTGGTGTAATCCTCGTGGCCCCATGTGCCTTTGTGAACATATGTAGGGAAACATATTCGGCCAAACATGTCTACCGTAGCTGATATATTGCACATGGACAAAGGGTGTCCCACATGCATACATACATGTTCATCACATGTTGGTTGCCCCAAAACACCTGCATATAGCCACGCAATATAGTTTTGTTTGGCCATGCATGCCTTTTATGTCCCCTGCTTGCTTATGTTTTCTTTTTTTCTTTAACTCACAGATGCCGGACAGGTACGTGGAATTTGTGACCCAGCTCCTCACAATGTATCAAGGACACGAGTGCCTGTGGCGCACATCGCTGCCTGAATATCGAGACCAGGCAGCGAGGGCAGCGGCCTACCGGCCTCTTGTCGAGCTGGCTAATCGCCTATACCCCAGACAAAGCAAGAGGTGGGACGCGGCGAAGGTGGCGGAAAAGATTAAGAACATGCGGGCCTCATTCACGCGGGCTCATAATGAGTACATGACGCGTCGGTCGGGGGCTGGAGGTGAGGAGGTTGCAAAGCCAAAATTATGGTACTTTGACCTCCTCACCTTCACCCTTGGCAACGGGAGCTCGCGTGGATTGAGGACCAGCAACCCACTTCCCGCGTCCCCTGTAGGCCCAGCCCAAGACCAGTCTGCGCCGCAGGAGGTGGGTAATTGTGTTAGGGTTGTGGTCCACCATGTTTGCTCCACAGGTGTGCTTGTCTGCATGCTTTACCACTCCACAATTCTATCTTTGTTTGAATCTCCTTTCAAAACATTTTCTAATTTGTTATGTGGCCTCAGGGGCTTTGCTGTTTCATTGCAAAATTATCACAAACAGACCTTCTCCCTGTCCCTTACAATAAACTACCATGGCTGATTTGTGTATTGGCTCTCATATTATCCACAATGCTGATTATGTGTAGTTTGTTAGTACCATCAACATATAGTAACATTGGAAGGCACACATGTGTGTGGCCTTTGCCCCATGTAGTGTATGTTTGTTTGATGAAGCACATTGGTGCAATTTTGTTCATAAGGTCAGGCTGAGGCACATAGACTTGCAGCGTATTAAAGCCAGCTTAAATCTCCTGTGGTCACATATCCATTTTTGATTAACCCCTAGATAATTTTAACAATGTATTTTTAGGGCCAATTTAGTTTGATGGCACAGGTGAGTATACATGACACGTGCAGTTCTTAGCCACACTAACCTTCATCCTTTGAGGGCTCTGTTGGTTGTTTGGGTGCTGGTGTCTTTGGTGTAGGGAATAGTGTTGGCCTGTGGCCAATTGACATCAATGATGCTGTATTGTGGTATTGATTTTGTTTTTTTACTTTTCTTTTGTTTCCACAGGCCCCTGAGCAGCCCGGCTCCATTGAGGAGGAGCATGACGCTGGTGAGGCTCGCCCAACACCATCAGCGGGCGAGCTGGAGGACGTAACTAGTGATGGGGGTCCGGGTCCAGGGCCCAGCTCGGCCATTCGACGAAGGCGAAGACCTGCCCCACCGAACACCGAGCTGGGCACCTGGGCCAAAAGGGTCCTTTTGGATGAGCAATGGACCCACATCTCTAGTTACGCCCTCCACGCCAGCGACATGCTCAACAACATGGAGCCGGAGCAGAGGCTCATCGCTCAGCGGGTCTTTGACCGTGTCCTTGATGCAGGTGTAGATGGGGCCCTGCAATGGGGGTGTGCCATACTGCCCCCCCAAAGGAACACCCTTTGGCCCCTTGCGCCCGCCCAACCATAACACCGTGTGAGGAGACCGCCCCGACCACGTACCCCAACTCCCCCAAGAAGACGTTCAAGAAGATATGGACACTCTCAGGCAGGGCGGGGCTGCCATGAGAGGGGGGGGTTGAGGCATTGTCAGAGCCAACAGAGGAGGAAGATTAGGATGTGGGACACTACTAGCCAATGCACTGAATTGGCCGTCTGGACTTATTTGTTTTCTCCCCGGCACATTAGCCATTGGTGCTTTAGAATCTTTTTTTTTTTATTTGGGGCAATTTTGCCTGTCTCATTTGTTTATTTTGTGGGGGTTTTTTTGCGACAAATACATTTTTTTGAACCACACATGTGAGTCTTCTATTTGCCAACTAACATCAAAAATGTGTTGACTGGGTCAATGTTTATGGCCAAAATATAGGGGACATTATCCACACATTGTGGGCAATGACGGCAGTGCCGGAACACAATGTGGGCTGGTAACATGTAGTTAGACTTCAAAGAGGTCTACCCATCTGGGTCACCGAGTTATGGAGTTTACAGGTTTGTTAGCACAACATGTGTGTTGTGACATCAAGTAACACACTATTTTTTTTGGCAAATTTTAATAACACAAAACATGTGTAACCCACATTGGCCACAATGGACACAATTGTGTTTGAGGGTAGTATTAGCCACAACACACTTATTATTATTATTAATTTATATAGCGCCATTATATTCCATGGCGCTTTACATGTTAAAAAGGGCAGACTAGGACAAGTAACATAGTAACAATACAAGTAACAATAAATGTTGACAATTCAGTTGTACAGAAACAAGAGGGGAGAAATCCTGTCCACAAAGGCTCACAGTCTACGAGGGGTGGGCGGGGATACAGTAGGAGGGGGAAATTCCAGTCATGAGGCGGTTTGGTTGACCGGGTCTTATTGCAGGTGGTAGGCTTGGCGGAACAGGTGGGTCTTCAGGACTTCTTTTGAAGGTTCCCAGGGTAGGAGAATGTCTGATGTGTTGGGGCAGTGAGTTCCAGAGTCTGGGTGAAGCACGGGAAAATTCCTGTATGCGGTTGTGCGAAGAGGAGATGAGGGGGGTTTAGAGGAGAAGCTCTTGGGAGGATCGCAGGTTGCGTGAGGGTAGGTAACGGGGAGACCATGTCAGAGATGTATGGAGGGGACTGGTTGTGAATGGCTTTGTATGTCATGGTTAATGTTTTAAACCGGGATCTCTGGGAAGCAGGGAGCCAATGAAGGGCTTGGCAGAGGGGGGAGACAGGGGAGTAGCGGGGAGACAGATGGATTAGGCGGGCAGCGGAGTTCAAGATAGATTGGAGGGGTGCAAGGGAGGTATTAGGGAGGCCGGTGAGCAGGAGGTTGCAGTAATCGAGGCGGGAGATAATGAGAGCGTAAATAAGGGTTTTTGCAGTGTCATGGTCAAGGAAAGTGCTAATCCTATAGATGTTTTTGAGCTGGAGTCGACAGGAGGTGGCGAGGGCCTGGATGTGGGGCTTGAAGGAGAGGGAAGAGTCAAGGATAACCCCGAGGCACTTGGCATGGGGGACTGGAGAGAGAGAGCAGTCGTTGACGACGATGGATAGGTCAGGTAGTGAGGGGAAGCGTCTTGGTGGGAAGACTATGAACTCGGTTTTGTCCATGTTCAGCTTAAGGAAGCGAGCAGAGAAGAAGGATGAGATGGCGGACAGGCAGTGTGGAATTTTGGATAGAAGGGAGGCGATGTCAGGACCAGACAGGTAGATTTGGGTGTCGTCGGCGTAGAGGTGATATTGGAGGCCATGGGACTCAATGAGTTACCCTAGACCGAGAGTGTAGATTGAGAACAGTAATGGTCCAAGAACCGAGCCCTGGGGGACCCCGACAGATAGGGGGTAGGGCGAGGAGGATGTGTGGGAGTGGGTGACGCTGAAGGTGCGGTCCATTAAGTATGAGGAGATCCAAGAGAGGGCAAGGTCCGTGATGCCAAGAGATTCCAGGATCTGTAGTAGAAGGGAGTGGTCAACAGTGTCGAAGGCGGCTGACAGGTCGAGGAGGAGGAGAACAGAGTAGTGGCGCTTGCTTTTGGCAGTCAGTAGGTCATTTGTGACTTTGGTCAGGGCTGTTTCAGTGGAGTGGAGGGGTCGGAAGCCAGATTGCAGGCGGACACTATAAGAAAAGAGGCCAACAGGGTAGCCACAACACAGTTAATACAGTCCCAATGTAGGACACTATAAGAAAAGGGCCAATGGGGTAGCCACAACACAGTCCATACAGTCCTAATGTAGGACACTATAAGAAAAGAGGCCAACAGGGTAGCCACAGCACAGTCCATACAGTCCCAATGTAGGACACTATAAGAAAAGAGGCCAACGTGGCCTAACAAATATGAAAAAACTAACAATGCCAACAGGGCAACAGGGATGACATGTGTCAATGTCCAACATGGACAACAGTTTGTGTGGCCATGTTTGGCCAGAAATGTTGTTGGAGGCATTCACTTTATGGTAGCCCGCCATGTGGGTGCTGGAGGGCCTCCAGCATGGCACCCAACTGGGCCAGGTCCTGCAGCCCACGTTGGTAGGCTGTTGTCATCCGTGCAACAAATTGCTGCTCAGCACGGATGACTTCATCCAGGGTAGGGACACCTGTATTGGGGAGGGAACAAACAAATTATTACTCAACTGTCGCTGGGGATGGCTACTCACAACTCACAAAATGGTGGTCCTTACCCTCTGCCTCCAGCTCTCCTTCACCATCAGGTGGGGATAGAGATGGACTCAAGCTCCATCCTGCCGCACCAGCACGTTCACCATCTGCAAAAATAGGTAAACATAATTGTAATCAAAGTGTGTGAAAAACATGATGGTCAAAACACAACACACTGATTACAGTGTGCAGGGTGTATGTTGCAAACAAAAACACTCACCACCATAGACACTGTCTGGCGCCAACTCAGACTCTGGTGACATGGCCACCCCTGGGCTCGCCAATGAGTTAGAGACAGTGGGAGGTGGTGTTACTCCCGGGCAGGGGCTCTGTGGCCACATAATGTGGTTAGCCGGCAAAAGGGGTCCAGGGCTCGAGGGAGAACCCTCCTCCGGGCCAGCAGCTGCTGCCAGCTCCTTGACCTCCTGTGGCCATGGTGGTGATGGTAGGTTGTCCTCATCATCCAGCCAGCCATGTGAGGACAGTTCTTGAGAGTCCTCTGTCCCTGCATATGATGGCAGGTTGCCATGTTCCTCTGGCCCTGCAGGTGCTGGGATGTCTGGCTCCTGAGGCTCAGGCGACCGTGGGATGGTAGGGTGCGAGGGGGCCACTGCAGCCTCATGTGGCGGTGATGTTTCTGGCCCACCTGCAGCTGGGCCATGGGGCCTTTCATCAGAAGAAGAATCGTCAGCATCTGTATTTTGAAATAAAAACACACAGCCTTGAGTAACAAGTATGAACACATTGATGAACAACATAGAGATTGTGTGCCTATGTATTTCAAGCATAACCTAGAGGGTAGAAGGTCATGTTGGGTGCATATTCTCATCTCGTATGCATGTACTGTGGGTAGGACACCGTATGTTTGGGGACTGGAGGGCACTACAGTGGGAAGATATGTTTGCTTGGGGAAAAACACACCTACACATGGTCGGTGTATGTGTGTTTGAGTTTATGAAGGACCAGAAGCCTCTTGAGTTTGACCCATGGCTGCGTCCACCTATTGTTCAGGTACTATTGTTAGTTCACTTCTGACATCATGGTGTGTCTATATTGTCCCCTGTGTAGGGGACACCATCTGTGTGGCAGTGTGTGATGTGTGTATTGAAGATGGTCATTATTAATCAACATCACTTTTAAAATGTGGAGTGTGGTTTGGCCAAAATATAGTGAGGTTATGGCTGAGTGCAGGCCTCGGCCTTTGTAGTGCACATGACTGCTTTGCCCATAATCCTGTTTGGGTGTCAACAACCAGGAAATTGACATTGTTGACACATCCAAATGGTGGGTGAATTCACATTGGTCAAATTAGTTACAATTCACATACATTTATGGAATTGGTCCTTACCACACTGAACATCAATCATATGTCTGCATGTTTAATGTTCTTAAAGGCAGGTTAGAGGCAGCATGGCAAGGGGAGTGAGTGTTCAGTCACCTGTACTCCACAGTCCCTCCCCTTGCCGTGCTGCCTGGAACCTGCCTTTCATAACATTAAAGATGCCGACATATGATGGATGCTTAGTTTTCAAATGATTGAAATATTGATTAATGAAGTGCTTTTGGTAGCAACACCAGGGCGAAGTGTAGGCACCCCCTCCAAATTAGGCTGAATATATGTTACCACATTGCAGTGGCCAGGCCGTGGCCAACAGTCTCCTTCTAATATGTTTGTAGACATTGCTGTGTAGTTTGGTAAATGTACATGTGCGGGTGAGTGTTTGGGGCCAACAATAACTCACCACACAGCCTAGCAATCTTGGCACAGATGCCCGGGCACTTCTGCTTTAAATCAGCGATCTTCTTCTGGATCGCTTTAACGGTCCTCTCTACCCCCAGTTGGCGGATCAGGGCCCGCTGGATCCGCCCAACGGTGCTGCGATTGCGCAGCCTGGGGTGCCGGTGGTGATGGTGGCCCCAATAGTCATGGCGGTCACAATGATCGATCAGGATCATCAGCTCCGCCATCCCCCACGTTGCAGCGCGCTGTGTGGCGGCCATGACTATGCTGCTATGTGCAGGGGAGGGGCTAGCACCTTGCAGGCAGAGTGAAACTGAAATAAACGTCATGACGTCAGTACGGCCGCTTGCGGAGCATAACAATATTGCAAGTGTCAGTACGCGCAGTGACATGCCAGAAACACTTCTGCGGCACCTACAGAACACTAACCCAGGGCGTTGCGCACCGCAACCTTATGCGCTGTGTCCAGCAATATACCTTTGAATGTGTGGAGAATATGCACACTATAGTGCGTGCACAGCAAAAACACTTGTGCGTTATCTCCTAAAAAAATTCACGGCGCTATGTATGGCATGCATGTACGCTGTGTACAGCAAGCTTCCTTTGTATGTGTTATGAGAATATGTACACTTCATAGGACCATCACGTAATATACTTTGCCCTTCTGCAATTGAGTGGGTGCGTAATTGTACTAATGTATCAGATTGTGCATATGGCGCGTATCTCTAGTGCTGAAGTGACAGCTCATCCAAGATGGCGGAGTGTGAAGGGAGAGCCAATAGTAACGCTGGATCTTCCACCAATGAATGCTGATGGGGCGCGGTATCCCAGAGGCTGTGTCACGCCCCAGGTAGATAACTAGGTGTCGGAAAAACCCTCCTGTTCCTGATTTACACGCCGCTACCATTGGGTTGAAACCAACCTGTTATAGAGCACTGCTCTAAAACAGGTGTCGACAGTGACGGGTGGCAACAACCTGATTTAGACGCCGCTACCTCGGGTTGTTTTGACGGTGCAAGATACATTTGTCTCCGACACCCGGTTGTTTCTAACCTTCTGTAGCGGCGTGTAAAGGTACCATAAGAGTTGTCATATTGTGACGCCATTATTGTGAAGGGTTCTGACTCCCAATTGTTATCCAATTTGTTGGTTTTTCTCTTCCTTTTTAGCACTAGTTCACCTGTTGTCAAAGGTTCTGCTGAGGCGTGCTTGTTGAAGTCATGCTCTTGTTTGCTTCTGCTTAGATTCAAATTCCTTTCAACACTCTCTTGTACCTTCTTGTATTGTTCTTGGCGTTGATTAATCCAATCTTCCTCTGGAGAATCTGGTGTTGGTTCGATGGTTCCCATCTCTAAATCAACTGGCAGTTTACCTGGTCTTGCTCGCATCAAATAGGCGGGTGAGTAATTAGTGGAACTAACTGGTATGTGATTGTAGATATCCACGAGGTCTGGAAGTTTTTCAGGCCATTGATTTCTCTCTTCAAGGGGTAGAGTTTTGAGCATGTCAATCACTATGTGGTTCATTTTCTCGCATAAACCGTTTGTCTGAGGATGATATGGTGTGGTCCTGATCTTTTTACAACCATAAAGTCCTAGAAATGCGCGAAACAGGTCTGACTCAAACGCTGGTCCTTGGTCAGTTAAGACTTGGTCTGGGTACCCATGGGGGCGACAAAAGTAACTTTGAAATGCTTTAGCTGCTACTTCTGCAGTTAAGTCTTTAACTGGAACAACCACAAGGAATCTTGAATAGTGATCAACCATGGTGAGTGCGTAAGTATAACCAGTTCGACTTGGGGTTAACTTCACATGATCCAGAGCAACTATTTCAAGAGGTCTTTTGGTAACGATGGGTTGCAAAGGAGCTTTCTGACTTAAGTGGTCTTTTCTTCGAAGATGACATGGTCCACAATTCTTACACCATTTGTCAATTGAACCTCGCATACCAACCCAGTAGAAACGGTCTTTCAGTAGCATTTCCAGTTTCTTCCATCCAAAGTGTCCTCTGTGTAGTCATGGTAGGCTTCCAGGATCATTTGGACTTCCGCCTTGGGAACTACTATCTGCCAGATAAGTTCGTGTGTTCTGGGGTTCAAATACCTCCTGCATAGTTTCCCTTGGTAGACAAATAACTTCCCTCTCTCCTTCCACAGGCGCTTGGCATTTGGTGAGGCATCAGGAGCCATACTGGCGTGCTCTTGGGTTATTAATTCCCTGACTAAGCTGACGTGGAAAAGAAACAGAATCGTTTGCTATAAAAGATTATATGGGGTCGGTTTAATAACCCCTCCGCTCACCTTCTAAGGTTGTGCAGGTCCGCACAACTGGATTAGTCGCTAGTGCTGCTGGGCTCTCCTAGTTGAAATCGAGCGGCGAGGTGGACGCTGCACGTGCCCTCTGTGTCTCTCTCTCTGCACGTGACTGCTCTAAGGAGTGGTTAGCTGACGTCTGCCAGGTCCTGCGGCTCAAAGCTGCTGGCTATCACGCTTCCCAGCAGGGAAGAATGTGTATGTAGCTCCAAAAGATAATGTGATATAATAAGCGCTAAGATACACACAAGGACTCGGCCATTAGATATTTTACCTTTCAGCTTTAATCATCAAATGGATCCCTCTAGTCACAACACGTTTCAACGCAGATAGCATCTTTCTCAAGTGATTACCGGGACCCTAAGTTAACATTGTTTATATACATTTCACATAAAGGAGGAGGAGAGAGAATTAGTCAAGGTTCATGACAAACTCACAGATGGAGTGTGGATTGGATCCACTAAAACAATCGATATATACAATACATTGTGATAAAGTGCATATAAATTAGATGAAAATATACAAATTTCAAACTAACATAAGTTAGTTTTAAATTTGTATATTTTCATCTAATTTATATGCACTTTATCACAATGTATTGTATATATCGATTGTTTTAGTGAATCCAATCCACACTCCATCTGTGAGTTTGTCATGAACCTTGACTAATTCTCTCTCCTCCTCCTTTATGTGAAATGTATATAAACAATGTTAACTTAGTGTCCCGGTAATCACTTGAGAAAGACGCTATCTGCGTTGAAACGCGTTGTGACTAGAGGCATCCAATTGATGATTAAAGCTGAAAGGTAAAATATCTAATGGCCGAGTCCTTGTGTGTATCTTAGCGCTTATTATATCACATTATCTTTTGGAGCTACTGACTAAGCTGACGTCTGGATCATTGGCTTGAGTCTCTTTCCAGTCGTGATGAGGTAGAGGGTTTACGGTCCTCTCTCCTCTGACTCGCCTGATGACAGGGTGCCATACCCGTGCAATGGAAAGCTTGTAATTCTATCTCTTCCAGGTCATCTATGTCTTCTCCTTCTTCGGGAAGGTTAGGCATCCTGGACAGGGCATCAGCATTGCCGTTTTTTTTGTGACCTGCCCAGTACTTCACAGTAAAGTTATAGTTTGACAATCTTGCTACCCAACGCTGCTCTAGGGCTCCCAGCTTTGCAGTCTTGTTATCAGTGAAAGCTGGGAACGGGGCCGATGCCAGGTAATGCTTGAAACGCTCTGTGATTGCCCAGAACAGGGCCAGGAACTCCAGTTTGAACGAGCTGTAATTCCCTGCTGGCGTTGAGCTAGGACTGCTCCTAGGCCTTCATTGCTTGCGTCTGTATATAACAGAAATGGTAAATTGTAATCAGGATAAGTCAGGATTTCTTCCCATGTTAAAGCATCTTTTAGCTTTTGGAAGAATTGTTCCTGTTCTGGGACCCCTGATCTTGCCATTTTTAGATTGACCTACTAAGAGATCTTGCATGGATGCTGCTATCTTGGTGTAGCCTTTGATGAATCTTTGATAGTAACCGACCAGTCCTAAGAATTGGCGTACCTCTTTGTGAGTGGTTGGTGCTGGCCAGTCTTTGATGACTGTAACTTTGTCCGGGTCAGGTGCTACACCTTCTGCACTGACCACATGTCCCAGTTGAACTTTGGGTTTCAGCAGGTGACACTTAGACGGCTTCAGCTTCATATCGTACTTGGACAGCGACTCGAACACTTCAGTCAGGTGTTGCAGGTGGTCTTCATAGGTCTGGGAATATACAATGACGTCATCTAGGTAAAACAGCACAGTCTCAAAGTTCTTGTGACCCAAGCAACACTCCATCAGTCTTTGAAATGTTCCTGGGGCATTACACAACCCGAATGGCATACTGTTGAATTCGCATAGCCCCATGGGCGTCGTGAAGGCTGTCTTCTCACGATCCTCCTCTGCAACGGAGACTTGCCAGTACCCATTAGTAAGATCTAATGTGGAAAAGTAATTGGCAGACTTAAGTGCAGCAAGTAACTCTTCTATGCGGGGCAACGGGTATGCATCCTTGTGTGTGACTTTGTTGATTTGCCTATAATCTACGCACATCCTCATACTACCATCTTTTTTTTTTAACCAGGACCAGTGGCGCTGCCCAGGGACTACAGCTATCCCTAATGACCCCGGCATTTTTCATGTCCTGAAGCATTTCTTTTGCTTTTTGGTAGTGTGTGGGTGGTATAGGCCTGTATCTCTCTTTGATTGGTGCATGGTCGCCTGTAGGGATGTGATGTTGTACCGCTTTAATCCTCCCAAAGTCAAGTGGATGTTTGCTGAACACTTGTTCGTACTCCCGAACTCAGTTCCTACGCTGAGTTCCTGACACCATTTGTCTAGCTGATCTTTGGAGTGAGGGGGTTAATCAGTTACTGTTTGGGAAAAGGATTTCACATCATGTATGGCATTGTTTTCAACCTGATACAACTTTGCAACAGTAGAATATCTTGGCAGTCTGACTTCGTCATCACCATAATTCAATATGCGTACGGGGACCCTCCCTTTTCTTACGTCAACCAACCCTCTGGCTGTCAAGAGTGTAGGACTACTATCAGATATTACAAGTTCTACTACAGCTTGGTAGTCCTGCCCTCTGAGGCCTATTGCTGCCTGACACCAGATCATCATTTCACTTCTGGGTGGTACCACAATTGGAATGGGATCTGTTACCCGTACACTGCCAATTTCACCGTTTGACTTTTTTTACCTGCTGTTGATACACCAGAGCTCGGATCTCTCTTTGGATAGATCTCCTTTCTCTTGGTTTACCAGGATCAGCACTCTGTTGGAGTAAAAACAACACTTTATCTAGGCATTTAACCATTACATTAGTACCCAGTATCACGTGCGGGTCCCGCTCATACGGTGTCACATCGCCATTGGACTCGGTGGCCGTTGTTCCTGCCTCGGCCGTTGGGAGAAGCCGGATTCCTTCGGCTGGTGGCACCGGTGACAGGAGGGCCTTGTCCTCATATGGAACTGCTCCCGCGACTTCTGCCTCTGTCGCTGAGCGCCGCTGTGTTTCCCCTCTGGGTGGTGTTGGTCGCAGAGGAGCGGGCCCTGCAGAGGTGTCCGTTAGGCGCAGCCTGCGTTCTTCTGTCAGAGGTGGCGTGGGTGGAGCCAGTCGTGCATCTCCATCTGGCCTGGATCTAGGGGCGGTCCGGATGAGGTCATATGGGCATGACGTCACCACCGGTCGTTTCGCCTCCTTGAATTCAGCCTCTACTATCCCCTGCAGGCCGCGGCCCATGGTTGCCAGGCAACCTGCAGCACCGGAAGTGAGCGCGCCAGGGACTTCCGGACACGTTTTGTTGATGGTTGCATCAGAATCTGAGCGGAGCTCGGGATGGCGGCGACAGTCGGGGATCAGGTGATACAGTCTGTTCTGGGCATTAGTGATGAGAAGGCCGGCTGTCCGCCTTACATGAATTCCTCAGCTCTCGGAGTTACATCCAGGGCTACACTTTTTCTCAGGCCGATGTGGAGGTGTACAGGCAGCTGGCGGTGCCCCCTCCTGATCATTACTTCCATGTGGTGCGGTGGTACCGGCACATAACAGCAATCTCATCAGACCCTGCAATGCAAAGCAACTCACATAACGCGCAGCCATGTAAGGGGAAACGCACACAACCTGTATGGACGCCTCCAGCAGCAACAGAACAACCCCAACTGCGGCTGTACAACAGTCTGACCCGCAACAAGGAAGTGTTTGTACCACAGAATGGTAAGAAGGTCACATGGTATTGCTGTGGACCCACTGTGTACGATGCATCACACATGGGACACGCCAGGTCATATATATCCTTTGATATCCTCAGAAGAGTCTTAAAGGACTACTTTAATTACGACGTCTTTTACTGTATGAACATCACAGACATTGATGACAAGATCATAAAGCGGGCCAGACAGAACTATTTGTTTCAGCAAGACTCAGAGAGCATTCTCTATTCGCCATATAAGAGAAATGTGTCTTCATGGAGGAAGAGATACATTTTTTGGGGTATATCATATCGGCTAACGGTTTTCGCATGGATCCTTCCAAAATTAAACCCATTAAGGAATGGGTACAACCCAAGTCTCTGAAGGCACTGCAGCGATTCTTGGGTTTCGCTAACTATTATCGTAAATTTATTAAAGGGTTTTCAGAGATAGCCAAACCTCTCACTGATTTGACACGTAAAGGGGCGGATGTGGTTAATTAGAAGCCTGAAGCCATTCATGCGTTTTCTAAGTTAAAAGGGTGTTTCTCCGCGGATCCAATATTGGTGCAGCCTGATTTGGACCGCCCCTTCATTGTAGAGGTAGATGCCTCTGAAGTTGGAGTGGGAGCGGTGCTATCACAAGGCACCGCATCTCTCACTCAACTTCGTCCGTGTGCCTTCTTTTCCCGAAAATTTTCCTCTACAGAGATGAATTATGATGTAGGTAATCGGGAATTGTTGGCAATCAAATGGGCCTTCGAGGAATGGCGCCACTTCCTCGAAGGCGCCAAACATAAGATTACCGTAATTACTGATCACAAAAATCTAACCTATTTGGAGTCAGCGAAAAGACTGGATCCTAGACAGGCTAGATGGGCCTTGTTCTTCTCCAGATCCGACTTTGTGATCACTTTCAGACCGGGTACTAAAAATGTGAGGGCTGATGCCCTGTCTCGAAGTTTTTGCCCCTTACAAGTCGAGGATGTGGAACCGACTCCCATTTTAGCCAAGGGGATTGTTGTCTCGGCTGTGTCTTTGGATTTTCTGGAAGAGATTCGTAGATCTCCAGAACAGGCCCCTGACACTACTCCTGCCCAGAAACTATTTGTCCCTACCAAATTCCGCCTCCAAGTTCTTAAGGAATCTCATGATTCAGTCCTCGCAGGGCATCCTGGTATCAATAACACCATCAGACTTGTAACCAGGAGTTTGTGGTGGCCAACCATAGTAAAGGACTGTAAGGAATACGTACTGGCTTGTGAGACCTGTGCTCGCGCTAAGTCTCCCCGCAACCGCCCTGCCGGGTTGCTCCAGTCCTTGCCTACCCCTGAGGGTCCTTGGACTCATATCTCCATGGATTTTATTACTGACCTGCCACTCTCAGAAGGGAAGACTTGTATCTGGGTAGTGGTAGACAGATTCAGCAAGCAGTGTCATTTTGTTCCGCTGTCCGGGTTACCTAATTCCGAGACCCTGAGCAAAGTATTCATTAATCATGTTGTGCGATTGCATGGTGTTCCTGTGAATATTGTTTCTGACAGGGGCACCCAGTTCATTTCTAAGTTTTGGAGGGCATTCTGTAAACGGATTGAAATTGACTATTCCTTTTCTTCTGCCTATCACCCTGAAACCAATGGTCAAACCGAGCGCGCTAATCAAGCTCTCGAACAGTATCTACGTTGTTATGTCTCTGAGCATCAATCTGATTGGGTGGAACATCTGCCACTAGCAGAATTTGCCATGAATAACCAGTACCAGGAGTCCATCAAGACCACCCCTTTCTACTGTAATCATGGGCTGCACCCGCGCTTTTGTTCATTTTCTTCTAGGCTTTCTGACGTCCCTTGGGTAGAAAGGTCCGTAGATCAGTTAAAGACTATCTGGTCTGAAGTGAACAAAAACTTAAAGGGGGCTCAGACTAGGCAGGCGTCTTCTGCTAATAAACGGCGCTCCAAGGGTCCGGACCTGGGAGTTGGGGACAAAGTTTGGTTGTCTACGAAAAATATCAAGCTCAAAGTGCCGTCTGCCAAACTAGGTCCCAGGTTTATTGGTCCGTATGAAATAATTGACGTGATTAACCCTGTAGCCTTTCATCTGAAGCTCCCTCAATCATTCAAACTGCCCAATGTATTCCATAAATCCCTTCTCAAATTGTACCGATCTCCGATTCGTCCTGTCCGGTCCCCTCCTCCTCCGGTCTTGGTCGGGGGTGCCGTGGAATACGAAGTTTAACGGATCCTTGATTCCCGTTTAGTGAGAGGATCCGTGCAGTATCTGGTACATTGGAAGGGCTATGGTCCGGAGGAGAGGTCCTGGGTGCCTGCCAGTAATATCCATGCCAAGGGTTTGATCAGGAAGTTTCATCTTCTTCATCCCAATAAACCGGGTTTTGTGGGTCCGGAGGCCCCTCGTAGAGGGGGGGGTACTGTCACATTGCCATTGGACTCGGTGGCCGGTGTTCCTGCCTCGGCCGCTGGGAGAAGCCGGATTCCTTCGGCTGGTGGCACCGGTGACAGGAGGGTCTTGTCCTCATATGGAACTGCTCCCGCGACGTCTGCCTCTGTCGCTGAGCGCCGCTGTGTTTCCCCTCTGGGTGGTGTTGGTCGCAGAGGAGCGGGCCCTGCAGAGGTGTCCGTTAGGCGCAGCCTGCGTTCTTCTGTCAGAGGTGGCGTGGGTGGAGCCAGTCGTGCATCTCCATCTGGCCTGGATCTAGGGGTGGTCCGGATGAGGTCATCGGGCTGTGAGCTCCAGCCTATGGGAGGTAACCGCGCCCTTCAAATACATTGGAGCCTGTCTTGCAGGCCGCCAGATATAGTTTTGGTTCCCCAGTGATATAGTGTATGTTTAGTTTTGTCTCTGACCTTGGCCTGGATTTCTGACTCTGCTTCTTCCTGTCGATTTTGTACCTCAGCTGCCCTCTTGGTTTTGCCTTGACCCTTGCCTGGATTCTCGACTCTGCTACTGCCTGATGATTTTGTACCTTTGCTGCCCTCTCGGTTTTGACTCGGACTTCTGACTTTGTTTTTCGGGTCTTGATTTTTTCCCCTGGCGACCTTCCCTGCTCTGTTGCTCATAATAGGCAGCTACCCCCTGGGCTCCGCTATAATTCCAGATCCCTGTATAGGGGTTAAGGGTCTCGGGGTTTCTCGGGGTGCTGCCTTACCAGCAGCTCAACTTCACAGCGGATGGTTGTCACATACGGTTTGTCCTGAACCACTATGATACCCTGGTTCTTCAGCTGCACCCTCCCCACCTTTACTGTAGCTTCCCATTGTCCCTCTATTGTGACTAGCAAACCATTAGTTACCTCAATGTTCAAATCAGGGTTTGGGGGTTCCAGCTTAACATCTGGCCAGAACCATTTGTAAAGGATACTCGGGATGGTTGTCACCTGGGATCCAGTGTCTATCAACGCTGTGGTAGCGGTGCCATCGATGATGATTGACAAGTACGGACGGTCTCCCACGTACTTGTACTCCCAGTTGGTTGGGCCTGGACAGTCTACTCCTGGGGTTGGCCCTTCTCGCCCAGGGGTTGCTCGTTTAAAGGACTGGAACGGTAGGTACGTCCTTCTTTGTCGCTTTTCTGGCAGATGCGATGTCCATCAGGGCAGTAGCGATCTGTAGGTTTTCCTCGCGACGGCGGTGTCTTCTTCCTCATCCACGGGACGTCGTCGGGGCTGTCAGCAAGCTGGATCCTGTCCCATGACCTTGCTTCTGTCTTGGGTCTTCTTTCACCTCGGAGCTTGGCCATATCTTTCCTCAGCTGCTGCACATAGGCGCACAGTTTATCAAACTGGTCAGGTGTTATCATCTGTGCACTGGCCTGAACTGGGGGGAGTGGAGATGCTGCTGCCGGCACGGAAGGGGTGTTAGCATACTGCGGCTGTGAGGTTAAATCGGGTACTGTAGGGAGCTGCTGTCCTCGCACTGTTAAGTCTCTTAAGGTATCAAACTCTGCGTCAGACACTCCTGGAGGTTCCACAGCAAGCAGTGGTATAGGCTTCCTGATATACACAGTTCTAACTGGATCTGGCGGATAAGGAATTCTACCAAACCGGATTGCACGTTCTGGCGTAACTTGATACACCCGAGTTTGCTGCACTGAGGGCACTATAAAGGGATGTTGAATGCATCCGTCCCCCTCCCAGGCTCTGATTTGTTGGTGCTTCAGGTGTCCAGGGAGCTAGACTCGCTTGGTGGGGGTGCTGGTTTCTCTGCAGCCTGCGCTGTGGCTCCTGCAGCTCAGACCCAGTGACTGGATTGTTAGGGCGAGTTGAAGTAACTCCTCTGTCCCTGTAGGGTATTTGCCTCCTGTTCCTATGACCCCTGTTGCGAGGGTCTCCCACTTTCCGGGTGTGCTGGTATGGGCCTAGTGTGGCTCCAGTACCAGGTCAGCTCTCCCAGCTGTTCACAGTTCTAAAGTGACTGCACACTCCACTGTTTCTCCCTCCAGGACCTGTATTTATAGGGGGAACTGGCTTAAGGAAACCAGTGGAGCTCCCCCTAGAGGCTTGGGGGGAAAGGGGTGTAAAAGTAAGTGAGGTCTGCTTCCTGTGTATGTTCCGTTTGTGTCCTAAGAGTTCCTGTGGTGCCCAACCAGGGTGCCACACATGCTGTGGGACCTGTGTGATGTCACAACCATGTGACTTCAATCGGCAGAGCTAAGTCTTCATAGCACATATGGTCACATGATCATTACATCACACAGGTCATTTAGACAGAGAAGTTGGAAATTAGTTAACTATTAACCTGCCAGACTACAAGGTATAGTCTGACTGCCTCATTTACATAAGAAAATGTAAGTGTTCAAATCCTTTTTTTTTTTACCTATAACATTACACTATGATGTCAGGGATGGTTAGAATAGAACTATGAAGCTGCAGGGATAGACATTGATAGCTGGGGAGGGGGGCATAAACTACCTGACAGGTTCCCTTTAATAAATCCCTCCCCTATTTGAAAATTCCATTCGTTCATTCTCAGCTCAGAGAGGGGAAATTCCGCTTCCCCTCGCCCGATCGTAACTTCAAAGCAAGCACAGTGGCATACTGGTTAGTGCAGCAGGCTCGGAACCATGAGATCCTAGGTTTGAATCCGACCAAGGACAATATCAGTAAAGAGTTTGTATGTGAGATTGCATGTCAAAAGTGCTTGTGGACCAGATAGTGGTAGAAGATTGCACCCCTCTCTCCCAGAGTGCACCACAAGTTTACAGTCAACCAAAAGAACCTCCTTTAGACTGTGACCTGGGCAGCATGCTTTGAGCATGGGCCAGAGTGTCCTTACCCACCCTGCCAGCCACTGGGAGGTTAAGTTAGAGGGGTCTTAATAGTCACCCAGTGGTGGATGGTTGGAGGGGTACTTGCCTGATTGCAGAGGATGGAGGGAGGCTTAATAGTCACCTGGAGAGGACTGATGGCCTGGCTGCAGAGGTCTGAGGGAGGCTTAATAGTCACTCTGAGGAGAGTGTTTGAGGACCAGAGAGCAGTTGGAAGATGTACCCCCTCTCTCCTGGAGTGCACCATAAGTTTGGGTCAACTAAAAGGACCTCCATTCGACTGTGACCTGGGCAACATGCTTTGAGTGTGGGCCAACATGCCCCTCCCCTCCGGAAGGCTAATTCAGAGGGGGCTTAATATTTGCCCGGTGGCGGAGGTTGGAGGGGGGCTTAATAGTCAGATTCTGTACCCGAAAACAGTTCCAGAGAATCGTGAAGAAGAGTCTTTGACCCTTAGAATATTTTCTGAAAATGTCTTCCATGATTTGTCATCTGAATCGCTCCCCGTGTGAGGAAGCACACCGGTCTTCTCTGAAGGCAGTCTTTCCAAGGTCCCAGTGGAAAGCTATAGTTGCGGGTGGCATTTCCATCCTTGCTGCTGAGCTATCCTTCCTTACCCCGGTCTATCCCGAGCCCCTATGTTCCGTGCGGACAAAGGAGGTGCGGAGGGAGTGCGTTCTCATGATTTGGGGTGGGCGTCCCCCCGATGTGGCCTTTCCTGCCCCCCCACCCATCCTCCTTGAAGCGGCTTGGAAGTGAGAATGAGACAGAAAATGAAAGAGATGGAGAAAGAAGACACGAGAGCAAGAGAGAAGATGGAGGTAAAAAAGAAGGGGAGCGAGATGTTTTCCAGGCAGAGGAGAAGGAAGCCCCAACGCGCCTTGTCCACCCCACGCCAGCCGGCAGCTGGGCCCGCAGCAACAGCCCTCCCGGGGAGACAAAAAGAAAAGCAGAACCATATCATGTCCGCTGAGGTATGGGAGTGAGCAGGTCGAGGTCTAAGCTGGTACGGAGACGCCAACACGGCCAGGCCAAATGACCGGGTGACCTTGGTGTTGCCTGGTTTGCGCCGGAACCACAGCAGTGCCTAAGGGCCAGATCACCTCTCCCGAGCCCAGCACCCATGCCGCGCTAGGCCTTCTAACTGCTCCAGGCCCCTCAAACCCCAGGATTCGGTCCGCATCACCCTTGGTGTGGCGGGCCTGGCAGCAGAGGTTCAGCCACGGCATCCCCTGAGGTCAGTCTTCTCACCTTTGCATCCTGCCGGGGTGTTTTCTGGATGCTCGCACGCCTTTCTCTACTGGGTTCTCTTCTACATAGTCCCCTGCCTGTGGTACAGCTCTTCCGGCTGCTGATTGCTCCTGCCGCTGTATTCACGTATCATGTCTTCTCCCTCTCTCTCTTCCAGGCCTCTCTGTGCTCTCCCCCTGACCTCGACTCGTCTTGAACTACCCCTGCGTTGCGCTCCTGACATCGTGTTGATGGGCTATCTGGTTGACCCTGCAAGCAGCATATGCTTGTCTCAAAGATTAAGCCATGCACGTGTAAGTATTTAGAGAGCATATAGTACAGCTCAACCACCGTTTGGGTGCTCTGGGGAAAAAAGGCTGCAAAGTCTGTAAATATAGCCCCGACACAAAAAAGATGAGGAGATTTTTGGTATCTTTCTGTGTTCTTTATTATAAAGGTTGACAAGAACAAGTTGTATCACACAACGTTTCGGCTCAAGGCGAGCCTTTCTCAAGTGAATCTGTGCATTACATGGATAAACATAAAAAACAAGAATAAGTATCAAACAAATGCAATAAAATTGTCTTAGGTGTTCCATGACGGGAGGGTGTTTCAATGTGATAAACGGTTATCATGGTGGTGATGGGATGTGAGTGGTCCTCAAAGTGGAAAGAGAGTGTCTGTGTAATGGTGCTTGTGTTGAGTGTGGTGAGGGGAGGGGGGGTGTACTTGTGATGTGAGAGAATCTGAGAATGAAAAAAGCATGATTTAAAAGAGAATGAGGGCAGGATGGGTGAGAAAAGGAGAATTGGAAAGAGAGAAATGAGAGAGGAGGGTAGGAGCGGTGGATAAAGGTACAGGTGTAGTTCAGAGAGCATGCCTAAGTGGAGGGAGTCTACCGGGAGGAGGGAAGTACCTTGTGGATGTGGTTAGAGTACGTGGGTAGGTTCCCACATGAGCATCCGCTCAGGCGAGTACCTGTAAATAGTGGAGCGGAGGTGCGGTGGCTGCCTTAGCTCAGCCGCTGAGTCAGACAGACACACATTACAATTAATAGGCGCGCGCACAGTGTCGCACTCACCCCTTCCTCTTGGGGGGGGGCAGCTGGGTACACCCATACCTGGGTGTATGGGTAGATGATAAACTCATATTTAGTGCCCAGTGTCAGGCAGCTGCTGCAAAGGCTAATAAAATAATGGGATGCATTGAAAGTGGCATAGATGCTCATGAGGAGAACATAATTTTACCTCTATACAAGTCACCAGTGCGACCACACTTAGAATACTGTGTACAATTCTGGTCTCCGGTGTATACGAAAGACATAGCTGAACTAGAGTGGGTGCAGAGAAGAGCGACCAAGGTTATTAGAGGACTGATGGGTATGCAATACCAAGACAGGTTATTAAACTTGGGGTTAGGGATGAGCGAGTCTACTCGCTAGGACTCGTTACTCGGCGATTCTTAAGGGACTCGCTGGACTCGGTAATCGGCGAGTCTTTTAGCGAATACTCGCTCAGTAACGAGTCCAATGCCAGTAAATGGCAATCCTAGTTTTGTCAGAGTTAACTTTCTCTCACTCGCTAGACTCGCTAGACTCGCTATATCACATCGCTATATAGCTTGAATCTCCCCAAACAGCAGCGAGTCTGAGCGAGTCTAGGAGTCCGATTCCTAGCGAGTCTGCGATTCCGAGTCCTGTATTCTCTATTCGGGACTCGCGAATCCAGAATCTTTTATGTTACTAGTCAGCATTGCGTGTTAGGTCAGAAAACTTGTGAAGAAGGACAAGCATGTTAGCCAATCATAGTCAGTAATGCCACAGCATTCTTGGTTGTGGCATTACTATGATTGGCTGCTGTCCATCGTGATGTATGACAGGCAAGGCAGTATATAAGGCTTGCCCCCGCCATTTTGGGCACATTCCTGAGAAGAGCTGACCTAGTGCAGGGAGACTTGGAGCAGATCTAGGGACAGTTAGGCAGTGTAGGAGTCACATCTAACCCAAAAGTTCTTTTCAGAACTAACAGGACGCAGTGTAGGAGTCAAGATTCCTCACACATAACCCAAAAGTTCTTTTCAGAACTACCAGGACGGAGGATTGCTGTACAGGACTGTAAGGAAGGGAGATAGGAGCAGCCTTACAGTGAATACAGCACCATCCTCAGAGCTTAGTTCACCCAGCTTTCCGCAGAGCTGCAATCCTAAGCTTTTTCTTATTTTTGGCACTAGTCTACCAAATAATTTTGGTGCCATTTTTCCACAAAAAATTTCCTGTGCCAGTGCGTTGCTGTACGGTGTCCTGCCTGCAGCTCGCACGGTACTTGTAACATTGCACGCAGCCAGCACCGCAGCCTAATAGTGCCTGGTTCTGCGTACTAAACAATTTTTTCCTGTGCCAGTGCGTTGCTGTACGGTGTCCTGCCTGCAGCTCGCACGGTACTTGTAACATTTTACGCAGCCAGCATTGCAGTCTAACAGTGCCTGGTTCTGCGTACTAAACAATTTTTTTCCTGTGCCAGTGCGTTGCTGTACGGTGTCCTGCCTGCAGCTCGCACGGTACTTGTAACATTGCACGCAGCCAGCACCGCAGCCTAATAGTGCCTGGTTCTGCGTACTAAACAATTTTTTCCTGTGCCAGTGCGTTGCTGTACGGTGTCCTGCCTGCAGCTCGCACGGTACTTGTAACATTTTACGCAGCCAGCATTGCAGTCTAACAGTGCCTGGTTCTGCGTACTAAACAATTTTTTTCCTGTGCCAGTGCGTTGCTGTACGGTGTCCTGCCTGCAGCTCGCACGGTACTTGTAACATTGCACGCAGCCAGCACCGCAGCCTAATAGTGCCTGGTTCTGCGTACTAAACAATTTTTTCCTGTGCCAGTGCGTTGCTGTACGGTGTCCTGCCTGCAGCTCGCACGGTACTTGTAACATTGCACGCAGCCAGCACCGCAGCCTAATAGTGCCTGGTTCTGCGTACTAAACAATTTTTTCCTGTGCCAGTGCGTTGCTGTACGGTGTCCTGCCTGCAGCTCGCACGGTACTTGTAACATTTTACGCAGCCAGCATTGCAGTCTAACAGTGCCTGGTTCTGCGTACTAAACAATTTTTTTCCTGTGCCAGTGCGTTGCTGTACGGTGTCCTGCCTGCAGCTCGCACGGTACTTGTAACATTGCAGCAGCCAGCACCGCAGCCTAATAGTGCCTGGTTCTGCGTACTAAACAATTTTTTTCCTGTGCCAGTGCGTTGCTGTACGGTGTCCTGCCTGCAGCTCACACGGTACTTGTAACATTGCACGCAGCCAGCACCGCAGCCTAATAGTGCCTGGTTCTGCGTACTAAACAATTTTTTCCTGTGCCAGTGCGTTGCTGTACGGTGTCCTGCCTGCAGCTCGCACGGTACTTGTAACATTTTACGCAGCCAGCATTGCAGTCTAACAGTGCCTGGTTCTGCGTACTAAACAATTTTTTTCCTGTGCCAGTGCGTTGCTGTACGGTGTCCTGCCTGCAGCTCGCACGGTACTTGTAACATTGCACGCAGCCAGCACCGCAGCCTAATAGTGCCTGGTTCTGCATACTAAACAATTTTTTCCTGTGCCAGTGCGTTGCTGTACGGTGTCCTGCCTGCAGCTCGCACGGTACTTGTAACATTGCACGCAGCCAGCACCGCAGCCTAATAGTGCCTGGTTCTGCGTACTAAACAATTTTTTTCCTGTGCCAGTGCGTTGCTGTACGGTGTCCTGCCTGCAGCTCGCACGGTACTTGTAACATTTTACGCAGCCAGCATTGCAGTCTAACAGTGCCTGGTTCTGCGTACTAAACAATTTTTTCCTGTGCCAGTGCGTTGCTGTACGGTGTCCTGCCTGCAGCTCGCACGGTACTTGTAACATTGCACGCAGCCAGCACCGCAGCCTAACAGTGCCTGGTTCTGCGTACTAAACAATTTTTTCCTGTGCCAGTGCGTTGCTGTACGGTGTCCTGCCTGCAGCTCGCACGGTACTTGTAACATTTTACGCAGCCAGCATTGCAGTCTAACAGTGCCTGGTTCTGCGTACTAAACAATTTTTTCCTGTGCCAGTGCGTTGCTGTACGGTGTCCTGCCTGCAGCTCGCACGGTACTTGTAACATTTTACGCAGCCAGCATTGCAGTCTAACAGTGCCTGGTTCTGCGTACTAAACAATTTTTTTCCTGTGCCAGTGCGTTGCTGTACGGTGTCCTGCCTGCAGCTCGCACGGTACTTGTAACATTGCACGCAGCCAGCACCGCAGCCTAATAGTGCCTGGTTCTGCGTACTAAACAATTTTTTCCTGTGCCAGTGCGTTGCTGTACGGTGTCCTGCCTGCAGCTCGCACGGTACTTGTAACATTTTACGCAGCCAGCATTGCAGTCTAACAGTGCCTGGTTCTGCGTACTAAACAATTTTTTTCCTGTGCCAGTGCGTTGCTGTACGGTGTCCTGCCTGCAGCTCGCACGGTACCTTCCATCTGTCTTAAAATATCTTAGCCTCTAGTGTGTACCTTTCACGAAATAGTACAAGCTACTTGTTTTACAAGTCCCCAGAAAGCCACCAGAAATTATAAAATGTCACCCAAAAAACAAATCCCAAAAAAAGTGTTGCTAAGGGACAGGGACGAGGTACAGGCATTGGTAGTCGTGGCCAACTATCCACCAGTTCGGGCAGACAGACGAGGATTGATCGATCGTTCCTCCTGTCTAACTTTCCCCGTCAGGAAAGTAAACGAGTATTGAGGCCGGAAGACGAACACCATCTAACGTCTTGGCTGGCAGACAAGACCTCAACAACAGGTTCTTGCAGCACTCAAGGTTCCTTGAGCACTGTGTCTACTGTTGGTACATACCATGCTGGGTCATCTAATCCACAACCTCTTCACAGTTCCTCAGACCAACAGCAGCCCCATGAAAATGTTGACACAGACATGGGTCACTCAGATGACTTATTTGGTACATATAATCCTTTACATGAATCCGGTTTGCCAGACTCCGTAGTAGATGAGATACTTGATGAAGAATTGTCCAATCATGGACAAGTTTTAGAGACACCCCGGCCACATGAACGTGTCTTTCAGCAAAGTCTTAGACCGTCTCAGGAGTTGGAGGATGATGATGATGAGACAGTGACACACTTGTCATCTGGGGAGCAAAATCAATCTTGTTATCGGGAAGATTTAGAAGAGGAAGGGGTTGATGATGAGACAACTGATCCCACGTGGAATGTTGCCATGCAGAGCCAGCAGAGCAGCACGGAGGAAGAAAGTGTGTATGTCCCACCAACAAAGGCACCAAGGCCTACTCCTCCCACCAGAACTGAAAGAGTCACCACTGTTGCCCAAAATGTGTCCACTGTGGCTCAAAATTTGTCAACTGTTGGACAAAATGTCTCAAATGTGGGCCTGAGTAATCCCTCAGGGAGTACAGTCAAGCATAGAGGTCGGTCAGCCACTGTGTGGAAATTTTTTAAAGATGGCCCTTCTCAAGAAAATGTGGTCATCTGTACCATCTGCCATGCTGGCTAAGCAGAGGCCACGGGAAAGGAAACCAGAGCACCAGCAGTATGCGGAAGCACATGGCTGGTCAGCACCCTATTCAGTGGTCAAAAGTGCAGCCTTCCACAACAGTGTCATCTGACCCAAAGACTGCCACGGTAACTCAGATCCATCCGTCACAATCAAGTGTTGCTGAAGCTGGTCCAGCTCATATGTACTCATCACAAGCAGCGGTTGCAGAGAGACTGAACACGAGTGCAGACAGTTCTCGGTCAGCAACATCCTTACAGTTATCAGTGACACAGCTGTACGAAAGGAAGCAGAAATACCACTCTTCCCACCCATTAGCCAAAAAAATAAATGCCCAGATAGCTAAGTTGTTAGCAGTCGAGATGTTGCCGTTTAGGCTTGTGGGTACAGACTCTTTCCGTGAGCTTTTGGCTGTGGCAGTACCATGCTACTCGGTTCCAAGCCGCCACTACTTTTCACGTTGTGCCGTCCCCGCGTTACATGAGCATGTCATTAACAACCTCAAGCGTGCCCTCACCAACGCTGTAACCGGGAAAGTACACCTTACTACGGACACGTGGACAAGCAGTTCAGGACAGGGCCGGTACATCTCGCTCACCGCGCATTGGATCAACGTTGTGGAGAGTGTGCCAAACGATGTTAGTGTTACATCAAACATCCTACCCACGCCACGGATAGCTGGCACAACCTCATTCAGGGTCTCTGCATCATCCTATATGTCCACTACACCATCTTCCGCTTCCTCGACCAATCCTCAATTGCCCTCAACATCACGGCCAAGTTGGGAGGTTTGCTGCAGTGCTTCAGCAAGACGCCAACAGGCTCTGCTGAAGCTGATCTGTTTAGGTCACACACCGCACACTGCAGTAGAGCTGTTGAAAGGTCTGAAGCAACAGACAGATGAGTGGCTATCCCCACTCCAACTCCAGACCGGTCTCGTGGTGAGCGACAATGGTCGTAACCTAGTGGCTGCACTAAAGCTCGGAAACCTTGTGCACGTGCCTTGCATGGCTCACGTGCTGAATCTAGTAGTGCAGAAATTCCTGCGTACATACCCAGAGATATCTGACCTACTGGAGAAGGTGCGTCGAGTTTGTGCACATTTTCGTCATTCGTCAACAGCGGTTGGAAAACTTTCATTGCTTCAAAAGCAATTGAATTTGCCCAACCACAGACTCATTTGTGACATGCCGACACGATGGAACTCTACATTCCATATGTTATCGAGGATCAATGAGCAGCAGAGGGCAATATCCGAGTATCAGTTGCAACATGCCCGTCAGACCGGCAGTCAGCCACGACATATTAGTACAATGGAGTGGGTGTGGATCGCTGACACATCTGAGGTTCTTGATAATTTTGACTACTGCACAAAACTGGTGAGCGGTGATCAGTCCATCATCAGTGTCACTATACCCATGCTGTGTCTGCTGAAAGAATCCCTCATTAATCAGAAAAATGAAGCATTGAGAGCCCAGCAGATGGCTATGGAGCCAGATTTAAACAGCGCAGTACCTAGCCAGCAAAGCCAGTATGACCAGGCAACATTGGCTCCTGAAGAGGAACAGGAGCAAGACGATGAAGAGGATTTATTTTTGTTGGTGCCGATGTCAACCCAGATGGTACTCACAACCCCAGCTTTGTGTCTGTCCACCATGGGTGGCCTGGAGAGGAGGAGGCGGAGACAGACTTTGCGGATACAATGGGTATTGAACATCGTTCTGAGGACACTGAAGACATGACTCTATGCAGCTTAGGACACATGGCTGACTTCATGTTGACTTGTCTGCTAGAAGACCCACGAGTGATTAACATATTGCACAACGACCTCTACTGGTTGGCCACCTTTCTGGACCCATGTTATAAAGATAAATTCACCTCGCTGCTGTTTCAGTCACCACGTGGCTTGACAATTGACTTATTTCAAGAGGGTTCTTGTGGATAATATGCTTCTAATATCACCGTCAGACAACACTCTGCCCATAGGTAGCAACTCTGTGCAACAGCAGCCATTGGTCGGGGCACAATCATCCACGCTGTCCAGAAGAGATGCTGGAAAGATGTCCGCAAAGTGGGCTATGTTCAATAAGCCATCGAACCTGCAGCGCCATGTTGCTCCAGTAACCATCTCTCGGAGACAGAAACTTACCAACATGGTACAAGAATACTTAAGTAACAGTACCTGCTTCCTGACTGATGCCGCAGTCCCGTTTAATTACTGGGTCTCCAAGCTCCACACTTGGACAGAGCTCTCGTTGTATGCCTTGGAGGTGCTGGCATGCCCTGCGGCTAGTGTGACATCAGAGCGGGTTTTCAGTGCCGCTGGGGGTATCATAACTGATACCAGGACACGTCTTACTCCAGAGAATGCAGACAGGCTTACTCTAATTAAGTTTAATAGGAACTGGATTTCACAAGACTTCTTGAGCCCTGAAGACGACAGTACTCAGAGCTGAAGTGCCACGTTCAACATCAATATGATATAATTAATCATTGTATTATATTGTGTCTTTTTGGTACAAGCAGTATGTACAAGACCAGTAACGATTTGCGTAACCATGTTCCTGCAACCTGGTAATGAGGCTGCTTCATCTTAAACCAACACTATACCTTAACTTCGGTTTCATTAACCATCACAACACCTTTTGACAAGGAATCAACCTTTATTTTCTGTTAGCAAACATTTAAAAGCCCCTTGGGCTAATTTTTGGAGCCACCCAGGCTAACAAGCTTATCATGGCCCTTAGGCCTGCATTTATACCCAAAATGCAAAACAGCCCCTTGGGCTAATTTTTGGAGACACCCAGCCTAAGAGGCCTATCATGGCCCTTAGGCCTGCATTTACACTCAAAATGCCAAACCGGCCCTTGGCCTAATTTTTGGAGCCACCCAGGCTAACAAGCTTATCATGGCCCTTAGGCCTGCATTTATACCCAAAATGCAAAACAGCCCCTTGGGCTAATTTTTGGATACACCCAGCCTAAGAGGCTTATCATGGCCCTTAGGCCTGCATTTACACTCAAAATGCCAAACAGCCCCTTGGGCTAATTTTTGGAGCCACCCAGGCTAACAAGCTTATCATGGCCCTTAGGCCTGCATTTATACCCAAAATGCAAAACAGCCCCTTGGGCTAATTTTTGGAGCCACCCAGGCTAACAAGCTTATCATGGCCCTTAGGCCTGCATTTATACCCAAAATGCAAAACAGCCCCTTGGGCTAATTTTTGTAGACACCCAGCCTAAGAGGCTTATCATGGCCCTTAGGCCTGCATTTACACTCAAAATGCCAAACAGCCCCTTGGGCTAATTTTTGGAGCCACCCAGGCTAACAAGCTTATCATGGCCCTTAGGCCTGCATTTATACCCAAAATGCAAAACAGCCCCTTGGGCTAATTTTTGGAGACACCCAGCCTAAGAGGCGTATCATGGCCCTTAGGCCTGCATTTACACTCAAAATGCCAAACAGCCCCTTGGGCTAATTTTTGGAGCCACCCAGGCTAACAAGCTTATCATGGCCCTTAGGCCTGCATTTATACCCAAAATGCAAAACAGCCCCTTGGGCTAATTTTTGGAGACACCCAGCCTAAGAGGCTTATCATGGCCCTTAGGCCTGCACTTATACCCAAATTGCCAAACAGCCCCTTGGGCTAATTTTTGGAGCCACCCAGGCTAACAAGCTGATCGTGGCCCTTAGCCTGCATTTATACCCAAAATGCCAAACAGCCCCTTGGGCTAATTTTTGGAGCCACCCAGGCTAACAAGCTGATCATGGCCCTTAGGCCTGCATTTATACCCAAAATGCAAAACAGCCCCTTGAGCTAATTTTTTTAGGCAACAAGCCTATGCTTGCATCGTGGGCATTGCTTGGACTATCATCCTGCTGGAGCCTGGTGAAAGGTCCCACTGTACGCTCTGTAGAAAACGCGTAGACGCGATGTGTAGCAGGTAGATGTCCAGCCTCTCACATGTGTGTTCCTAGTCTTGTTGCCATAGCGAGGCATTAAGTAACCCCCCAAACACAGGCACTGTTTATTTGTCAGCAACATTTGTATGTGGAGTCATGATTTTACACTTAGTAACCAAGGTGACTTCATGCTCCATGCGGTCCGTAAAGTACTTGCTAATGATGCTCTCTCTCCCCTGTCCTCCACGCCAAATGTCTCGGGGTAATCCTTGACTCCTCCCTCTCCTTCAAGCCCCACCTCGAGTTCCTAACCAAGTCCCTGTCACTCCAACTCAAAAATATTTCAAGAATTTGCTCGTTACTCAACCCTGACACAGCTAAAACACTCATTAATGCCCTCATCATCTCCCGCCTTGACTACTGGAACCTCCTTCGCACAGGCCTCCCTGCCAACTCTCTTGCACCTCTCCAATCTATACTAAACTCTGCTGCCCGACTAATCCATCTGTCCTCACGCTACTCACCTGTCTACACCCTCTGCCAAGCCCTTCACTGGGTCCCCGCCCCACAGAGAGCTCACTTTAAAACACTGATCATGACATTCAAAGCCTTACACAACCTATCCCCACCATACATCTCCGACATGATCTCCCGATACCATCCCTCACGCTACCTGCGTTCATCCCAAGAACTTCTCCGACACTCCCCCCTCATCTCCTCTTCCCACAACCGCATACAGGATTTCTCCCGGGCATCAACCATGCTCTGTAACTCGCTGCCCCACCTCATCACTCACTCGCCTACCCTGGGAACCTTCAATAAACACCTAAAGACTCACCTCTTCCGACAGGCCTACAACCTGCCATGACACCCCCGCTACACGCCCCACGACCGCGCCTTCCCCACCCTATTGTATCCCCACCCACCCCTCGTAGAATGTGAGCCCACGCGTACAGGGTCCTCTCCTGTTGTACCTGTATGACCTTATTGTCTATGTTTATTGTACTTCTCCTTGTGTACCTTATCCTCATGTAAAGCGCCATGGAACCTATCGGTGCTATATAAATAAATAATAATTATAATGATGATGACTTTAAGCCCACCCACAAAACAACCTACACATCCATTCCCTGAAAAAAGACAGACACAAAGCAGTTTTTGTAAACTGGGTATTATTCAGCCATAATGGTAAAGATGTCAGAATTTTTTTTTTTTTTGGTAGAAATTTGTAAACAGTAGGAGAATATAAGAAATAATAACATAAAGAAACTGTGCAATGCACATGAACAAAAAATAAAAACAAAAAAATAAGGGGTCTACAGCTGGTGGTAGGTTGCCGCATCCTCCGGCCTTGCCAGTAAAGTGACACCATCACCCTGGTCCTGCAAGAGGTCAAGGGCCCCATGAATGGCCTCCGGCAACCCTTGAGGGTGGATCCTCTGGGCAGGTGTGGGGAAAAATGGTAGGTCCCTGTTAGGTGGCCAGTGTTGAACAGGAGGTACAGGCCTCTGGGGGGCACATGGCTGTCCCGGGGGTGTGGCCTGTCTTGGAGGTTGGAGTGTCTGAGTTGCCACCCCTCCAAATACTTGAAAACCTCACCTGGGTGGTTTGGTGGGCGACTGGCGTCAAGCACAATCTGTAATGCTGACCTTGCCCGCAGTAGCCTGTCAAATGGAATTACATCCAGGAATGGTATCAGACTGTGGGCAAAGTCAGCATTACTTTGTGCACGCCGTCGATTAGGTGACCCCGGGATCAGACCATGGCTGCTGTGAGGTGGGCATCCAGGTTCCTCCTCTTGCGGCCGGACATGCCCCAAAGCTGGGGTTGGTGCTGGTGGCGGCGGTGGTGGTGGTGTTGGTGCTGGTGGCGTCGGTGGTGGTGGTGCTGGTGCTGGTGGCGGCGGTGGTGGTGGTGTTGGTGCTGGTGGCGGCGGCGGTGGTGGTGGTGGTATTCCACCAGCTTGGCCTTGCTCCTCCACTAAAGGGGCTTCAGGGGCCTCCCTCGCCTGTTCAGGCAGCTGTGGTGGTGGACGGTTACCACGGCGCCTGCGGTAGTGAACCTCTCTGTGGGTAAAGGCCAAAAAAGTTTGGTGAATGCATTGCATTTGGAAACAAAAACATAGGTCAAACATTAAGTTGCACACTTTTTTGACTCTGTGTATCAGTGTATTCAGAATCAGAAATTTTTTATTATTATTAAAGAATAACCAACTGTACATAACATAAATGAATACGTCACTTTCTTTGCTAATTCCCTAATAATACATAATTTTTCCCCCCTTATTAACCCCCACCCCCCCATCCCATCTAATCTAGACGATCAATAACACCAATGGTTCACATGAAAAAAAGTCCCCCTGACTTCACTGTTAACTTGACATACTTAATTTACCAAACTTTTAGGTTATATCATCTATGTAAACCAGGGAAGGGGTTCAAACGTATACAATATATATATATAATATAATATGTAATATAATACAATATATATAATAATGACTATTCAGCCACTATCTCCATCAACATCTTTCTCAACCCTCGTCCATGGCTCCCATATCTGTGTATTCTGTGTTTTCATTGTTGACCTTAAGATTTAATTGCAGCCAATAAATTAGGACATTTTGGCTCATGGCTCAAACAATATTCTATGTGTGGGTAGTGTTGGTACTCGATTTTTTGACATTACATTTGAAATTTAAGCATTTGTCTGCCCAATTACACTGTGCCCTGCCTTAGGCAGGACAGCTATTTAGGCACTTGAAGACACATTAGTGGCCACAAGTATAGCATTTACTTTTTGTTGTAACTTTATGTGGACAAAGCTATAGCCTCACACTTTGAGGCAAACACATTCTTCAGGGTTGTTTGCCATCAGATGGACACAAAAAGACGCAGTGTGGGCGGCCTTGGTTTCAAAGCACATAACCCAGATCTATAGGGCAGGTGAGCAAGACAGGAAATGTAGTCATGCAGCATAGGTGACACATGAGCATTCGGCGTTAGTGCCCTACACTCCTTGTTGCTGCCATGTATGCTAATCAGGAATGTCTTGGTAAATAAAACCCACAAAACATATGGCTTGGATTTTGAAATGACTGTAATGGACATAGAGTATGGGGTTGTTTTTGATCAGCAGGTCACACATCGTTGGTGCCAAACAAGGTGGTATTCCCAGATGAACAGTTTTACAATTATTCCAACGGGGCCGAACACAAAGCCGGGAACAGCAAGGGCAAACTTCTTGTTCCCTAAAGTACCTTGGACATAAAAGCCTGTTGCACTGAAAATATGGCCCCTTTAAGTTTGATTTTATACAGCATTAATACACTATGTTTTTCGGAGGATTCTTAATGTGGCCATCAGTTAACAACAAAACAATTAAATTCACATGTGGGCCCTAATATCTACACCATAACCTTGCAGGCCCAAATATACCCATGGGAAAACTGAACCACACATATTTGTAGTGATACAGAGTATGTCCTCTAATGTGTATGACTGTGTCAACAATTTGTGATGGTGTACAAACATTTTAGTGCAAAAGGGGTATATCCTTACAACGTTATTTACCCTAAAAACACCCACAATTAAACGTGTAGGGATGTATGTGGCCCTTATGCAAGTGGAGGGAGGCCATTAGGAACACATACAAATGATGCTTACGACAGGCAAACCAGACAAGACCACACACCTTAGAGGCCATTGCAGGGAAGAACATGGCTTTGTTCCACAAACATGCCAACAATAATAGCTAATTGTGAGGTCACGTAACATTGTGTCTGCCCACCCTGCTTATTTGTCCCAACGTCACAATGTGACTATAAATGTGTATGTCCTGGATCATTGCCAAAGGTAATAGAAATCTGTTGCACCATGGCAGAAACAAACCCCAGTGTGGGTATGTAAACCAGCACACTCATTATAGAGCTTCATACGTACACTGTGTGCCCTCGTGGACAGGGTCCTCTCCTCTTGTACCTGTACGACCTGATTGTCTTCCTTTACTGTTTTTTGTAGTTAACCATTATCCTCATGTAAAGTGCCATGGAACCTAATGGCGCTATATAAATAAATAATAATAATAGTAGACAACAGTGCTGCAGACACATACCTTGGCATACGGGCCACCGGTCCAAGGAAGGACAGCCGGTCGTAATGTTTGTAGATCAGCTCTGGAGCTGCTCCCGGGTCCCCCTCTGCGATCTGTCGATGTTGTTTGCGATGTTGATCGCGGCAGCTCCTCCAACGTTTTTGAAGATGGTCAACTGTGAAATTATTTCAAACCGGGTTTAGACATGTGTAATATTTGAAACACCAAAAGTATGTGTACAAATCAACAATAACATTTTATTCATGTTGTGTGTGTAATGTGTATACAAGTCACAGTGACACGACAGTGTGGAACATCATCAACAGCATTACGGACATTGAGCTCACGTGGACACTATCACAAATGAGGCAGGACACATGTCGACGCATCGAGAAGGTAATAGTGCGGGCACCAGACTCTGCTCATTAGTGGTATTAATATACACCCAACCCCCTGGCCGTAAGAGCCAGGAGCACCAGCCCTTAAACTAAGTGTACTGTTGTGACCCCATCCAAATATAGGCAACTATGCGACGGCGCATGATAACACATTGAGGGTCCTGTATACCCTGCTATGGGGGGCCTGTTTTACCCACGAGGGCCCTGTATACCCACTGCTGGGGGCCCTGTATACCCACTGCTGGGGGGGCTGTAGACCCACTGAGGGCCCTGTATACAGGGACTGACTGGCACCCTACAGTTTGGGTGCCAGCCCTCCCTCACCGGTCCGACACAGGTGAGGACGGGGGGGGGGTGATGACAGGCGGCCGCCTCACAGTCACCGCAGCTCCCGCAGTCTCCTAGGGCTCGCTCCCAGCCGCAGCCTCGCGCTCCTCACAGCCGCTCACTCCCGGCCGCAGCCGCGTGCTGATGACGTCATCGCGCGGCCAGGAGCTTGCGGTTCCGGCTGCTGCTTCGGGGTCATGCGCTGCTTCATGCTCCTGCAGCCGCATGAGCCGTGCGGGCGGCAGCCCTTTTCATGGTCCAGGCGGCCCAAAATAGGGGAAAATACACCGGCCTGGGGGGCAATTGCCCCCCAGGCACCTGGGCCAGTCCGCCCCTGCCTGTATACCATAATATGGGGGCATGGATACCCATCTGGGGGCCTGTATACTCTGCAGGGGGAGCTGTATACTCTGCTGGGGGGCTGTCTACCAGTGATAGCCGCTGTATACCAGGATGGCGGTCAATATGTTTTCACAGTTTTTGGGGGCAAAAATAGGGGGGTCGGTTTATACACGGGTCAGCTTATACACGAGTATATATACAGTAAATCCAATATATAACGGGTGAACTCATTTAACTTACTCATATTGCTCTGTTCATCATGGCCACTCAGATGGAACGCAGGGAACATCACTTGGGCGATCTCTCTCCAGGCAGTAGTCCTCATGATGTTATCCCCATAGTCAGGGTCTGTTGGGAGCCATAGCAGTGGCCGAGCCTCCACCAGAGGAATCAAACGCAGCGTGTTCACAGTGACACGGCCGGCCATGATTGCTCTGGGGAATGGATTGCTCTGTGTGTGCGTCTGTCAGAGCGAGTCGTTTCCTGTTTGCTTTTACAGCATGGTGTGTGCCCGAGAATCGCTTCCCCCTCCCATCATCGGCTCCAAATAAGAGAAAAACCTGCGAGTTTGGACTCGCACACTTTCAGAGACACATCAGCGATTTGTAAATAGCATTATTCGCTATTACTCGGTTCCCTATTCATTAACATTGGACTCGCTAGACTCGCAACGAGTAGCGAGTCCTGGGCTCGGACTCGTGCGGGTCTAGCGATTCCGAGTAATTTAGGACTCGCTCATCCCTACTTGGGGTTATTTAGTTTGGAAAAACAAAGGCTTAGGGGTGATCTTATAATAATGTATAAATATATGAAGGGACAGTACAGAGACCTTTTTAATGATCTTTTTACTCTTAGGCCTCATTCACACACTTCTTTTTTTGCTGCGTATTTTTACGAACAAGCTCAAAAAAAGCCAGGAGTGGAACAATCAAAACCGGGAGTCGCACACTCAGAGGAAAGGTTTAATAGAAACAAGTGCTCCACTTATATGTTTAATCACCCACTCCTGGTTTGTGATGAGCTTGTGCTTCAAAATACGCAGAAAAAAAGCAGTGTGTGAATGGGGCCTTAAGCCTGAGGTGGGGACAAGGGGGCATCCTCTACGTCTGGAGAAAAGAAGGTTTAATCATAATCACAGACGTGGATTCTTTACTGTAAGAGCAGTGAGACTATGGAACTCTCTGCCACATGATGTTGTAATGAGTCACTCACTACTAACATTTAAGAAGGGCCTGGATGCTTTTCTTGAAAAATATAATATTACCGGTTCTATAAACTAGATTCTTTGTTAGCGCGTTGATCCAAGAAATTAGTCTGATTGTCGTATGTGGAGTCAGGAAGGAATTTTTTATCCCCAATGTGGAGCTTATTGTTGCCACATGTTTTTTTTTTGCATTCTTCTGGATCAACATGTTAGGCTATGGGTTGAACTAGATGGACTTAAGGTCTTCCTTCATGCTTAAATAAATACTATGTTACCATGCTACTGATGGCAGTTATAGTGATGTATTACTGTATTGACAATGGTTCTGGTGAAATATTATTGAATTGCCGGTGGTTCTGGTGATGTAGTCATGTGGATTTTGTAATCTTTAACTTAACAGATTTGACCCTAAAACATTATAGGGTAAGTGTGCTGGACTAAAAAAATCTGAATGTTAGCCAAACAATTTATTGCCAAAACATAGATAGCTGTCTGATTGCTCGGCCGGCAGCAATCTTCCTTGGTTCTCTTAAGCCGGTGTCACACACGATCTGATCGCTGGCGACATTGACGGCTGATCGCTGGTGAGCTGTCACACAGGCAGACTCACCAGCGATCATTGGACCAGCGACATCGTGGAAATGATTTAAATATCGTTTCCACGATGTCTGCGGGCTGGTATCCAGGGTAAACTGCGGGTTACTAGGCAGCGCACGCTGCCTAGATACCCGATGTATACTTTGGTTACCAGCCTTCTCTGCCCACCGGCTGGTATCCAAGGTACACAGCGGGTAACTAGGAACCCTAGTTACCCACTGTGTACCTTAGATACCAGCCGGTGAGCGGAGAAGGCTGGTAACTAAGGTATACATCGGGTATCTAGGCAGCGCGCGCTGCCTAGTAACCCGCAGTTTACCCTGGATATCAGCTCCCAGCGCTTGCTGAGAGGCGCTGGGAGCTGGCTGATCGCGTCTCCCGGTGTCACACGCAGCGATGCTGCCTGTACACCAGGCGACCATCGCCAGGTCTTCAGTCCAGTCAACCAACAATTTATCGCTGGTTGATGCGCCCTGTCACATGCGTCAATATCGCTGCAACGTCACTTGCAGCAGCGATATTGACCCGTGTGACGGCCCCTTTATATACAGTAGCAGCCATTCTGCCAAGTGTTCCTATATTCTCTATTAGAACCGCAGCAAATCACTTAGAGGACAAAAGAATATACAGTCTGTAATCAGACATGCTGGATCCTTATCTTCCCCGAGAATCATCAGTTAGAGCTCCCTCACACATTAGACTGTCGTCACAACCTGTTGATATTGGCAGTTTTAGCTCATTTTAGTCTCATGTGCATGGAGGTCTTCACTACTTTCTGAAGGTTATGGGCACTTTCAGATGTCTGTGAACCCCCTGAGTACTGAAATTCAGATGAAATATGCTTCAGGACACAGTTAAAAAAAAAAAAAACTCAAAAGACCAAACATATGAACAGCAAGTCATTTTTACATTGAGCTGAGCAAGAGTTCAATAATTTTAGCATTTATTTGTTGCTTTTTCAGACGGAATACCGAGCGTACCTGCCTAAAAAATAAAATGCTGTGTCTGTGCACATATGCTTAGTCTGGCTGATTAGTACGGGGCGCGACCACTGAAAGTGCCTAGGGTGGCAGGAACTCTAACTACGGCCCTGGGCGTGACACTCACACCAAGGAAAGTTGGGTGCTCTGCTACAACAGGGGGGCAGGGTGCCAGGACTCCTGAGTTAATACATGATGCTGCTCCTGCCATCAATGAGGAGGGTAATGCTGCTGTGCTGAATACCCAGGTATCTGGTATTTCAGATAATGGACAGTTGGGGACCCCAGAAGTGAAGACAATTGGTAGACCAATTTCTATAAGATCAGATAATGTAAATATGATTGATGATTATGGGACCCTACCTGTCCCTGTTTTATTGAATGAGGCTGCAAGTGGGGTGGTGGATGATGGGGCATAGATTGTCTGAAGGAGGTGAGTGAGGTTAATAATAATGTAGGTGGTGCTGCTGATGTGGGTGGTGTGAACGTGGTGGCTGGTGAGGGTTCCGAGGCCCTTTTGGAGATGGCGGTGACTGGTTCTCAGGGTCAGAGTTATGCGGGGGCTGCTGCCATGGGTTCAGGACTGGGACTGTGTCAGAACTTTTATCTGAATTATAAATCTGGCACACCAAAATAGTACACAAGTCTTTACTTTTGCAAAATTGGTCGCACTTTTATTATAGGAGCAAGGTTGTGTTCAACAAATTCAGTAAAACGTTTCGACCACACGGTCTTCTTCAGTTCTTCAGAAAAAAAGGGATACAGAACAAGATACAAGTTAGCAACAAGCAATTATACAACCTTCCATTACTGTAAACTCCTAAAATAACATAAAAGGTTAGCATACCCCAAACATATATCCAAGCATAATATGCAGAAATTAAAGCTTTCTGGATGGTATCAAATAGAGGGGTCAGAGAAAATATGTGAAAAGGTTTTTACAAAAAAAATTTCATCTGTTATGTATCTCTATCATACGCTATAATCATGCATGGGGATAACAAAAAAAATTTTTAAAGACAAAATTTCTTAAAGAGACACTCCACAAAGAATTTTTTACAATGTAACCAAAGCATATGACTAAGTTCTAGCTTGCATCTATTATATAAAACCCGAAGGCCACTTCCGCCCAAAATCCGCTTCCGCTTCCGTGATGGCCTCCCTCCTGTGTCCAACTCCGGAACCGGAAGCACCAGACCCACGAGCGGCGCCACCGGCCCTGCACTGAGCCCCGTCTGCGGCCGCCCACATCCCGCCCACAGCCCTGCAGCTCACCGCCCACCAACATCCGCCAACCGGCCCGGAACGAGTGTGGGGCCTCCGCCGGCACAGCTCCCAGTCCTGCCGCTCTCTCCACAGACCGGCTGACGCTCCTCCATCACCCAGCTAGCTCCGCCCACACTCCGCCCCCGGCCTCCGGAACCGCCAACAGCACTGCCGCTGCCCGCCGCCCGCCAACAGCCCAGTAAGTCTTCCGCCACCCTGCCTCCGCTCTCCTCTGCCCCCTCCAGCCCTGCTCTGCACCCTCCAGCCCTGCTCTGCACCCTCCAGCCCTGCTCTGCACCCTCCAGCCCTCACTGCTGACCCCTGAGCCCTCACTGCTGACCCCTGAGCCCTCACTGCTGACCCCTGAGCCCTCACTGCTGACCCCTGCGCCCTCACTGCTGACCCCTGCGCCCTCACTGCTGACCCTGAGCCCTCACTGCTGACCCCTGAGCCCTCACTGCTGACCCCTGAGCCCTCACTGCTGACCCCTGCGCCCTCACTGCTGACCCCTGCGCCCTCACTGCTGACCCCTGAGCCCTCACTGCTGACCCCTGAGCCCTCACTGCTGACCCCTGCGCCCTCACTGCTGACCCCTGCGCCCTCACTGCTGACCCCTGCGCCCTCACTGCTGACCCCTGCGCCCTCACTGCTGACCCCTGAGCCCTCACTGCTGACCCCTGCGCCCTCACTGCTGACCCCTGAGCCCTCACTGCTGACCCCTCACTGCTGACCCCTGAGCCCTCACTGCTGACCCCTGAGCCCTCACTGCTGACCCCTGAGCCCTCACTGCTGACCCCTGAGCCCTCACTGCTGACCCCTGAGCCCTCACTGCTGACCCCTGCGCCCTCACTGCTGACCCCTGCGCCCTCACTGCTGACCCCTGCGCCCTCACTGCTGACCCCTGCGCCCTCACTGCTGACCCCTGAGCCCTCACTGCTGACCCCTGCGCCCTCACTGCTGACCCCTGCGCCCTCACTGCTGACCCCTGAGCCCTCACTGCTGACCCCTGAGCCCTCACTGCTGACCCCTGAGCCCTCACTGCTGACCCCTGAGCCCTCACTGCTGACCCCTGAGCCCTCACTGCTGACCCCTGAGCCCTCACTGCTGACCCCTGAGCCCTCACTGCTGACCCCTGAGCCCTCACTGCTGACCCCTGCGCCCTCACTGCTGACCCCTGCGCCCTCACTGCTGACCCCTGCGCCCTCACTGCTGACCCCTGAGCCCTCACTGCTGACCCCTCACTGCTGACCCCTGAGCCCTCACTGCTGACCCCTGAGCCCTCACTGCTGACCCCTGAGCCCTCACTGCTGACCCCTGAGCCCTCACTGCTGACCCCTGAGCCCTCACTGCTGACCCCTGCGCCCTCACTGCTGACCCCTGAGCCCTCACTGCTGACCCCTCACTGCTGACCCCTGAGCCCTCACTGCTGACCCCTGAGCCCTCACTGCTGACCCCTGCGCCCTCACTGCTGACCCCTGCGCCCTCACTGCTGACCCCTGCGCCCTCACTGCTGACCCCTGCGCCCTCACTGCTGACCCCTGCGCCCTCACTGCTGACCCCTGCGCCCTCACTGCTGACCCCTGCGCCCTCACTGCTGACCCCTGCGCCCTCACTGCTGACCCCTGCGCCCTCACTGCTGACCCCTGCGCCCTCACTGCTGACCCCTGCGCCCTCACTGCTGACCCCTGCGCCCTCACTGCTGACCCCTGCGCCCTCACTGCTGACCCCTGCGCCCTCACTGCTGACCCCTGCGCCCTCACTGCTGACCCCTGCGCCCTCACTGCTGACCCCTGCGCCCTCACTGCTGACCCCTGAGCCACCGCCCTCACTGCTGACCCCTGAGCCACCGCCCTCACTGCTGACCCCTGAGCCACCGCCCTCACTGCTGACCCCTGAGCCACCGCCCTCACTGCTGACCCCTGAGCCACCGCCCTCACTGCTGACCCCTGAGCCACCGCCCTCACTGCTGACCCCTGAGCCACCGCCCTCACTGCTGACCCCTGAGCCACCGCCCTCACTGCTGACCCCTGAGCCACCGCCCTCACTGCTGACCCCTGAGCCACCGCCCTCACTGCTGACCCTGAGCCACCGCCCTCACTGCTGACCCCTGAGCCACCGCCCTCACTGCTGACCCCTCAGGCTGCGCCCTCACTGCTGACCCCTGCGCCCTCACTGCTGACCCCTGCGCCCTCACTGCTGACCCCTGCGCCTCACTGCTGACCCCTGAGCCCTCACTGCTGACCCCTGCGCCCTCACTGCTGACCCCTGCGCCTGCGCCCTCACTGCTGACCCCTGAGCCTGCGCCCTCACTGCTGACCCCTGCGCCTGCGCCCTCACTGCTGACCCCTGCGCCTGCGCCCTCACTGCTGACCCCTGAGCCTGCGCCCTCACTGCTGACCCCTGAGCCTGCGCCCTCACTGCTGACCCCTGAGCCTGCGCCCTCACTGCTGACCCCTGAGCCTGCGCCCTCACTGCTGACCCCTGAGCCTGCGCCCTCACTGCTGACCCCTGAGCCTGCGCCCTCACTGCTGACCCCTGAGCCTGCGCCCTCACTGCTGACCCCTGAGCCTGCGCCCTCACTGCTGACTCCTGAGGCTGCGCCCTCACTGCTGACCCCTGAGGCTGCGCCCTCACTGCTGACCCCTGAGGCTGCGCCCTCACTGCTGACCCCTGAGGCTGCGCCTCACTGCTGACCCCTGAGGCTGCGCCCTCACTGCTGACCCCTGAGGCTGCGCCCTCACTGCTGACCCCTGAGGCTGCGCCCTCACTGCTGACCCCTGAGGCTGCGCCCTCACTGCTGACCCCTGAGCCACCGCCCTCACTGCTGACCCCTGAGCCACCGCCCTCACTGCTGACCCCTGAGCCACCGCCCTCACTGCTGACCCCTGAGCCACCGCCCTCACTGCTGACCCCTGAGCCACCGCCCTCACTGCTGACCCCTGAGCCACCGCCCTCACTGCTGACCCCTGAGCCACCGCCCTCACTGCTGACCCCTGAGCCACCGCCCTCACTGCTGACCCCTGAGCCACCGCCCTCACTGCTGACCCCTGAGCCACCGCCCTCACTGCTGACCCCTGAGCCACCGCCCTCACTGCTGACCCCTGAGCCACCGCCCTCACTGCTGACCCCTGAGCCACCGCCCTCACTGCTGACCCCTGAGCCACCGCCCTCACTGCTGACCCCTGAGCCACCGCCCTCACTGCTGACCCCTGAGCCACCGCCCTCACTGCTGACCCCTGAGCCACCGCCCTCACTGCTGACCCCTGAGCCACCGCCCTCACTGCTGACCCCTGAGCCACCGCCCTCACTGCTGACCCCTGAGCCACCGCCCTCACTGCTGACCCCTGAGCCACCGCCCTCACTGCTGACCCCTGAGCCACCGCCCTCACTGCTGACCCCTGAGCCACCGCACTCACTGCTGACCCCTGAGCCACCTGTACACACACAATTAATTTCACCGCACTCCCCTAACTATTACTAAATAAACTATATATATATATTCTAGACTACCCGATTCTTCAGAATCGGGCTGCCATCTAGTTATTCAATAACTGCAAATATACGTGATAACTTAGCAAAAATATGTGATAACTTAGCAAAAATATCTATTACAGAAAAGAACGGATATCTGTTATCTCATAGTTCAAAAATTAAATAAAGGGGCCAAATACCTGCTCCTTCAGGTAATGATGTTCAATATCAGCAAGGTGAACTGTTTTGGATATGATATACTGTATCCACCTAACAGAATGAAATATCATTTGAAACTATGGTTTATCACTGTGCAAGGTACGCATATGTATGATATCACTGTGGTGGATTTCTGTGCAGTGTTGGTGGCTTCATTTGAGCAAACCTAAGGCACTATTAATGGGCATGCATTATATATTTTTCACATATAGCACTGAAGCATTTATCAGCATTGAAGGATAATTAGCAGGTCCATGTCTTAGTAAGTCTATGATAAGGCAACCATTATCCTATGAACATTATATATGCATAATGGGTCATTTATAATCAATTTGAGTTTCAAATGATATTTCATTCTGTTAGGTGGATTATTCAATTTTTGAACTATGAGACAACAGATATCTGTTTTTTCTGTAATAGATATTTTTGCTAAGTTATCACGTATATTTGCAGTTATTGAATAATGCAAGCTAGAACTTAGTCATATGCTTTGGTTACATTGTAAAAAACTCTTTGTGGAGTGTCTCTTTAAGACACTTTGTTTTTTAAAAAAAATTTTTGTTATCCCCATGCATGATTATAGCGTATGGTAGAGATACATAACAGATGAAAAAATTTTTTGTAAAAACCTTTTCACATATTTTTTCTGACCCCTCTATTTGATACCATCCAGAAAGATTTAATTTCTGTATATTATGCTTGGATATATTTTTTGGGTATGCTAACCTTTTATGTTTTTTTGGGAGTTTACAGTAATTGAAGCTTGTATAATTGCTTGTTGCTAACTTGTATCTTGTTCTGTATCCCTTTTCTTCTGTTTAAGTTGACAAAACTGAAGAAGACCGTGTGGTCGAAACGTTTTACTGAATTTGTTGAACACAACCTTGCTCCCATAATAAAAGTGCGACCAATTTTGCAAAAGTAAAGACTTGTGTACTATTTTGGTGTTCCAGATTTATAATTTAAATTGTTATACTAATTCACTCTGAGCACCCTATATAAAAACAGAGTCCGTGAGCCATCCTTCTTTATATTAATTAGTACTATTTTCGGATTGAGCCCCGGACTATAAATACCTGAATATGTCTATCTCAACATTTTCGTATGCTGATGATGAGTCTTCCAATATAGTGGACAGAGTTACCTCTTCAATTCAATTCCTTACTACAACAGCTGAAGAGACACAACAGAAGGAATTTGAAAAGTAACTACGCAGACAAACTGCATTGGACTTACATTTAACAACCTTAGCAGAGTATTACAGAAATAAATGGATTTCCCGTAGCTTAAGAGTTAATCTTAGACCTAAGTTATTCAATGAAAATACTGACTGCTGTGATAGATTCGAAAGTATTTTAAATAAATGCTGTCTGGATCTTATTACGCTCACCATACAATATCTCCAATCTGAATTAGTCACTATAGGAGACAAGGTGAAAGGAATTGAGGAACAACTTAAGGACTCTCTATCCAGTACAGAATTTACTAGTGTCAAAAACAAAGTAAAGAAAAATATAGCAGACTTTAAGAAGACGGTACACTTTCGGTTTCCGGCCTGATGGGAGAGGGAGGAAGGGACTGAGCTCCCAGAGCCCGTGACTCCACACCCGATTCAAAGGCGAGAATCCGCCGCCAAACGCTACCGGAGTCACGCTCCCCTATTCTCATACTACCCCTGCATGCATCGGTGGCTCCGGAGCACCGGCACCAGGCGGGTAACGGCGGGGATGGCGACGAGAAACTCCGGGCCCCCCTCCAAGATGGCGCAGAGCGGAGTAGGAAGCAGAGGCAAGGAGGCGGCGTGTAAACAACAGCCCCGTTCGCAGGGGAAAGATCCCGGTGTCCATCCTGGCCGGAGCAGCAGTGGGAGAGGTGAGACTAAGGAGCAGGCGGAGGGGCTGAATCCTGAACACACCATTGACTATAAGTTGCTGGCCACAGAAGTCTCAGCACAGTTGGTGGGAGAGCTGAAGCAGACTTTCAGGGCTTTAGTACAGGAGCTGCTGCAAGATTCCCTCACTGACATTAGAGAGGAGTCTGCAGCTCAAGAGGCCAGAATAACAGCACTGGAGCAGAGAGTGTCAGATGCTGAAGACAGGGTGACATGGCTGGAACAACAAGTCTCAGAATACAAGGATAGGGAAGAACGCACAATTAATAAATTGGAGGACCTGGAGAACCGGTCTCGCCGGAACAACCTGCGACTGATAGGGCTCCCTGAGTCCATCACCCCCACGGCCCTGCTAGATATCTTTGAGACTGAACTCCCCCAGATTCTCGGAAGCAGGGGCTCCTGTATGGTGGAAAGGGCACACCGGATAGGTCCCCCATCAGACCGTCCCGCCAAAGCGAGCACAGCGGCCCAAGAGAAAGTGAAGCCGCGACAGGCTATTGCTCGCTACTTAAACTACAGGGACAAGGAAAACCTTCTGCGCGCATATAAGAGCTTGAGGGCCCCACTGATACTTTGTGGACATAAGGTTCTGCTATTTGGTGATTACTCTCCTGAAGTGGCAAAGAAACGGAGAGCCTTTGGGGAAGCATGCAGTATACTTTACAAGCGCAATATACGCTTTCAGCTACTATATCCAGCCGTATTAAAGTACAGGGGTCCTGACGGTTCCATCAGGGTGCACCACAGCCCGGGGGAGGCCATCAGGAGCCTGACACAACGGAGCCCGGTGGGAAGTCATGACGGAGGACAACGGAGCCGACATTCAGGAGCCCGGAGAGACAATGAGGATCTTCGCCCAGGGACCCCAACGGCTAGAGAGGACTCTCCTCGCTGGTCGGCTGGGAGGGGAAGCCCGGGATCTAACTCCCCGAAGGAGCAAAGGACTGTGCGACGTGATGGTAGTGAAGGGAGAAGGCGTCCTTCAGGGACAAATGGATCACTAGTGGAGGACAATCGAGAGGAGTCCTGATTTGGTGATTTTTTTTTCCCTTTTTCTTTTACTATTTTTTCAATACTTTTATACCGGAGATGATTGTTGTCAGAACTCCTAAACCCCAAGCCCTGGCCTGGACGGTTTAGTGGCGTTCAACCCGGACGCCTCGCCAGATGCGGGGGGTACGATATGATACGGTATAACACTGACGATATGTGATAATAGACTTTAGTGCACGGTATTACTTATCTTCCTGCATACTGGAGTCACAGGGCGGGAGCTGAAAAGGAGAGCGCCCTTCAGAATATGGAAGTCCATAACTTGTATTTGGGGAACTGTTGGTTTGGGAAAAGTCAGGTGAGAAGGGGGTTTTATGTGGGTACGGGGGTTGGGATGTGGCCTCTTAGCCACCTGTTAAAAATCTGTTGGGGTTATAGGGTTTGGGTGATCTTGAAGTTTCAGCCACTGTATATACTCTGTTTGTTATGTGTTGTATGGATGGAGTCCTCTCGAAACATGATGACGTTGACTATGACCCACCCAATGACAATTGATAATGGTTAATCTACTGTCCTGGAACGTTAAGGGCCTTAGGTCACCGGAGAAACGTTCCATGATACTTAATCATCTTAAGAGGTTGAAAGTGGACATTGCTCTACTTCAGGAGACACATCTCCAAGATACGGAATTTTTTAGGATGCATAGACTCTGGGTGGGGGCGGTATATGGATCAGGAGCAATAGGGAGGAAGGCGGGAGTACTGGTACTGATTCATAAAAATTTCCCTTACACTATAGTCTCCGAGACCAAAGATGATGAAGGTAGATATGTGAGATTGGTTATAGATAGCCCGACTGGGCGGTTTAGTGTTACTAATATATATGCTCCCAACCAGTCACAAGATGCTTTTTTCTCCCAACTACAGGTAAAACTATTAGAGGACACAGAGCACCTTAGGATAGTGAGGGGAGACTTCAATTCAGTGTTCTTTGAAGGCGCTGACCGACGAAGTGAAAAGACGGCGACCGGTTCTAATCTAGACGGGCAGACGTCAGGCTTGCTGCAGACACTAGCTGAGGGACTGGCCCTACATGATGTGTGGCAATTGCACTACCCCACTGAACAAGAATTTACTCACTTCTCCATGCCCACGGGTCGTGGTCACGCCTAGATCTATTTCTGATCAGCAATCAATTGCTATCTAGAGTGGTCAAAATAAACATTGAACCTATGGTTATCTCTGATCACAACCCTGTGGTAATGGAAATACGTGATGAGCATCCAAGGGGATCTGACTTTATATGGCGCTTCCCATCTTACTTGAGAAAGGACAGTAACTTTGACAGACTCTTGGGGGAGTGGTGGTCTGACTTCGCTCTTAACAACGCAACCCATGTGACAGATCCTAAACTATATTGGGAGACGAGCAAAGCGGTGATGAGGGGGAAAATATTGGCTTATACTAGCACTAAAAAGAAAAGAACATTTACTCAGTTTCAATTAGCCAGCAACAAAGTGAGAGATGCACATAAGGAATTTCAAAACAATCCTTCACCGACATCGAAAGAGGAATGGCTGGGAGCTAAGAGGGAATTTGATGTATGGGCTAAACGGAGAGAAATGTGGAGTAAAGATCAATGGGAGGTGGATCTCTATAGATTTGGCGACAAGGCGGGGAGGATATTGGCTAACTTGGCCATAGGCAAAACTAAGCCCACGACATTTACCTCTTTATTAGATTTTGAAGGAAATACACTACATGACCCAAAAGACATCAACTCTCATTTAGGGGAATTCTTTGCTAAACTGTATAAGCAGGGCCCGGGGCACCATGAGATGGAGGCGGGAAGGGAGTGGCTTGAGAGGGTCTCCTTGCCTGGTCTCACAGAAGATGACTTGGCTAGCTTGAACGCTGAGATATCTCTAACTGAAGTTCAAGCGACCATCAAGAACCTTGGTGCTCATAAGGCACCGGGTCCAGATGGTTTCACTGGAGACTACTACAAATCTCTGTGTGACAAGGTGGCCCCATGCCTAGTCTCTCTATTCAACGGCATTCTCGCGGGTGATAGTATCTCGAATTACACTAACACAGCACATATTAAGCTACTGCCGAAAGGTAACGTGGGCTCACCTGACCCGTCCAGCTATCGCCCCATCTCCCTGATTAATCAGGATCTAAAGATTATGGCCAAAATAATGGCAGATCGCCTGGCAGGACTACTTCCATCTCTTATTGACCCTCAACAGGCGGGATTTGTCAGGGGCAGATCGGCGGTGGGCAATATCAGACAAACCATGCTGGTATTGGATACCGTGAGTCATCGTGAGAATTTACATTCCGACCGTCCGGCGTTGGTACTGTTGGACGCCGAAAAGGCGTTCGACAGTGTCAATTTGCCGTGGCTGCACTTAGTCCTGGATAAGATAGGTTTACAGGGGGCATTCAGGACATTTTTAAGGCTATTATATGAGAACCCGAGCGCAAGAATATGCACCCCGGCTTTTTGTCCGCCCCCTTCCCTCTGGAGAGGGGGACGAGACAGGGATGCCCTCTTTCGCCCTTGCTCTTCAATTTGGCCATTGAACCTCTAGCATGATATTGGAATGGTTCTAGTTCACATGAGGGTATTGATGTGGGAGGGGTAGTGTTGAAATCAGCACTATTTGCAGATGATGTCATTATATATATGAATACACCGGAAAGAGACTTAGGTACACTACTTCAACATCTTCATACCTTTGAAACATTTTCGGGCTTTAGGCTCAACAAGGCTAAATGTGAGATACTACGTCTAGGGACACCACATCACAGACCAGGGAGAGAGGGGGGTGGACCAGCGGGAGAGATGGAGGGTATCCGAGTAAAGTCTCATCACATAAAATATCTGGGTATCATTCTTAGCAGCAACACTAATCTTATATATAGCCTGAACTTCACCCCATTAATTACTAAAATAACTCGAGAATTGGAGAGGTGGAGAGGTCTGCCGTTGACTCTTCTGGGAAGGTGCCATCTAATTAAAATGGTTAGTTTCGCCAGACTTATGTATCCGCTGCAAACTATACCACTGTTGCTTAAGAAAGCGGACGTTCATAAACTCAACGCAGCGTTCTCCAACTTTCTCTGGAGGGGAAAAAGGGCTAGGATAGCCAGTCGTACCCTGATGCTCCCGAAACGAGAGGGGGGACTGAACTTCCCGGATGTCAGGGGCTATAACTTAGCTTGCCTACTGCGCCATCTTATTGACTGACTCAGGGGGACTAGCAGATACTCTAATTATACAGCCGAGGCTGCGAGGTGTAGACCCTGGGAACTGGCTAGTTTACTACATTCATCATGGTCCAAGGTGCCCAAGACCTTAAATAACACAATCATCTATAGGGACACGGCCATGTGCTGGAAAGCGGTTAGAAAGAAGTTGACGATGGCGTGGAAAACGTCTAAATATCTTAACCCTTGGAGACACGTAGGGTTTAGCTTGGGCAGAGAAAATGCTTTATTTGCAGAATGGTCAGAGAAGGGGGTTCGAACACTGGGAGACCTTATCCACAAACAAGATGGGAGGTGGATGACGGAATTAGAGGTCCTGGAGAAATTCCAGTTAGGTCATTTCCACATCATACAATACAGGCAGTTGCATCACCATGTTTTACGCCATCTTCATAATGTTACCAGGAATGCAGACCCTCGGTATGGGATGACTGGTTGGGATCAGACCCTTTGACCATTAATGTGTCGTACATCTACAACAGCTTGAGGGAAACGACCTTAACTATGAGGGAAGACACCACATTTAGCGGGTGGTCCAAGTATATACCTAGATCAGATATTGGAGATGTGATTAGAAGAGGATGGGAGGTTATGAGGAAGAATATAATCAACGAAAGATGGAGAGATGTGCAATATAGAATCATTCATAGGGCGATATATGGTTTTACTTTACCTCCAACTGCAGGATTTCCAGACAGGCAACAAAATTGCCCGAAATGTGGCCAGTCAAAAACAGATATGGTGCATGGTCTATGGTTGTGTGGGGAAGTACAGAATTTGTGGAAGCGGGTTGAAACCCTGGCGAGGGAGATTATAAATACACATGTCACAATGGACATATTGGCCTGGCTTCTCCATTTCCCGGCGTCTGGGGTATGGAATGGCAAATCTGCCCGAATACTTCATATACTGGCAATGGTCACCAAGCGATTGCTTCTCCGCAACTGGCTCTCGGAGCACGTCCCATGTATGTCAGGCATACTCAAGGATTTGAAGGCTGTAATGCATATAGAAAGTCTAGAAGCTGCGAGAGATAAAAACACACTGACAGGGAAGTTCTTCGAAACATGGAGAGGGTTTATACTATCCAAGCTCTCTCCTACTGAGCTTCGAGCAGTGGTTCTTCCATTCGTGCAATCACCATGGTATCTGTTGGGAGAGTTGCAGGGGTCTTTGGGTGGGCTTCAGATATCTACAACCCCGGATGGAGCAGACCAGGAGTGACAACCTACCTTCTTGGGGCTCTACGTCTACTGAGGTCCAAGGTCAATACTCAGTACTGTTCATGAACATGGTTTATCGCCGTATGTTTTGAACTGAACTCTAGTACTTTCGGCTGAACTCAAGGGTGGCTGAGGTTGGGGGGAGGGGGGATGGATTGTTTAATTGTTTATTTGTTTATTGGTCTATTTATTTGTTACCATACTGAAAACTCAATAAAAATATGTTACAAAAAAAAAAAGAAGACGGTACAGGAACGAAAAAGGAAAAAATTCCAATGAGACCAAAAAGACTACACCCATGGATGAGTTTACAGATGGCGAAATCCAGATCCTGGAAATTGGCCACCTCCAAGATATGACATATATGGCTCTGGTAGTAGTCTAGATAGTGAATTGGGCTATCCTCCTTTCCCTTTGTACCAACCACGTTTTTTAGGGTTCAGACGGGGTGCCAGAGGCGGACGAGGAGGGGGGAAGAGGCCGGGGAAGCGGCAGATACCCATCGCAACCTCGAGTTCAGGTAGGACTATGGACCTAGTGTATTACATTTCTTCAAAGTCTATTTCTCCATCAGACTTACAAGTGTTACAGAAGGGATTGTCCTTCTGTCCTACGCCTAAATTTAATTCTTTCCTACTAGACCAAGAACTTTGAAGGTTCTTTAGAACCCTAAGATTGAAGGTTCACTTCAATAAAAGCACAATAATGGAGGGCAGAAGTCCTCATTCCGCCCCAATGTCCTCATCACCTCCTCTACCCTCGGATCCCTCTTTTTCATTAAGTAAACTAAAAATCCATGTACCTAGTCCTTTTAATCCACCTAGGAACCAACACGGTGTTGAGGCCTACTTGGATTTGGTGTCTGCAGATATCCAAAGGCTATTACACAAGGTTGATAGGGGCGACTTTTTTTCTAGAAATAATTTATCGGCCAGTGAGGCACATTCCATAAGACATTTACAAGACAATAAAGAGATTGTTATCAAGCCTGCTGATAAGTGGGGAGCTATCGTGATTATGAACCGAAGTTTTAATATTAATGAAATCATGCACCAACTGAATGATGTAAATACTTATACTCCCATTCCTAAGGACCCTTCCTTAGTCATTAGGAATCTCATTAAGGAGAAGGTTGAGTCATATTTACTTAATAATACATTAGATAAGAAACTAGCAGCATATCTTGTTGCAGAAAATCCAATTACACCTGTGTTCTACGTGCTCCCCAAGATTCACAAACATCTCACCCAACCTCCAGGACGGCCTATAGTGGCTTCGACCGATTCTTTACTATCACCGGTAGCTATTACATTGGATAGAATCTTGACACCCCTAATACCGAATATTCCTTCTTACAGTAAGGATACATCTGAATTCTTATCAGTGGTCCGACAATTGGGCACAATTCCTAATAACAGTATTCTTGTAACGTTAGACGTTAACAACTTATACACTTCTATAGACCACCAGCAGGGATTGGATGCCACTAAGTGGTTTTTGGATGAATTCACGGAGTTCAGTATTTCACAAAAACAATTTTGTCTTGATTTTTTGGAAATTGTTTTGTGCAACAATTTTTTCATGTTTCAAAATCAGTTTTACTTACAGCGTAGGGGGACCGCCATGGGGTCAAACGTGGCGCCCCCCTACGCTAATATTTTCATGGCGTTCTTCGCACATAAATTCATTAATAACCATCCAGAAGTGTTGTCAAAATGTTTGGTTTGGAAACGCTTCATCGATGACATTTTTCTGATTTGGGCTGGCACATTACCAGACTTGATGGAGTCTTTCTGGTACATAAATAATCTGATGCCCAATTTAACATTCACTATTAATCATAGTATAGAGGAGATTGATTTTTTGGCTACTCTTATTTGGGTTAAGGAACACGGACTACTAGAAGTGGATTTATACACAAACCCCACGGATAGAAATAGTCTATTGCACTTTAGCAGTTGTCATCCATCGCATATTAAAAATTCATTAGCGCATTCACAACATAAAAGAATTCAGCGCATAGTCTCGGATCCTACTGTTAGATTAAAAATACATCAAGAGATGACAGGCAGATTTATGGTCCGTGGCTATCCTTATAGACTGGCCGAATTTAAGACATTACAGACCCCAAACCAATCAAGGACGATTCCACAAGTGGCTTTTGTTAGTACCTTTCATCCCTTCCAATTTATGGTTAAAAAAATCATCAGGGAACATTGGCCCATATTAATTAAATCCTATCCGACTATCAGTGAATTTTCTATTTTGCCATTGTTCTGCTATAAAAGGCCGGATAATCTCAAGGATAAATTGGTGAAAGCCGATTTGGGTAGTGCTAAACCTAAAAGCACTCAAAGATTCTTGAGTACTCCCAAGCTTGGAAATTTTCCTTGCTTGGGATGTCTTTAATGTTCCCATTAGGTCAAGGGTAGCCATTTTTCACACCCAAGAATGGGCAAAATGTTTCCCATACGTGATTTTTTTACATGCAGCTCTACATATGTGGTGTACCTGATTAAAGTCCATGCGGTCTCGGATATGTTGGGGAGACCACCCAGCATATCCGGGACTGCATTAGTAAGCATAAGTCTACCATAAGGTGCCACAATACCTTATTACCTATCCCCTTTCATTTTATTTCAAGGGGACATAATATTTCTCAGTTGAGGTTTCAGATCATAGATCATGTACCAGTGTTACGACGAGGCGGTGATCGTCTGCGGAAATTAAAAGAGCGTGAGGCCTATTGGATACACCAACTTCAGACTTTAGAACCGCATGGCCTGAATTGAGAGTACGAGATCATATGGTGAATAAATTAAATTTCATCAGATACTTCCTTTACCCATAATTAGTGAATATAATTAGGACGATTTATATCCAGGGTACTTTATATACCTTCTTTATTTCATAAGATAGATATGGAGAACTGTTAGATTGGATTAAAATACTGTTTTACCTGAGTAACCTTCATTTTAGGTCCTTTTGTCTTTATAATAATGCAATAATGCATTTCATTAATTTTGTAAATAAATGACCCAAGATGCATATTTTCACAATAAACATCTTTTCTTTTTCTCCTATATTACTTTCTCTAGGCATATTGACTTCTTTAAATATCACAGAGGAAGAAACAACTGAAATAGAGCGGTGTTTTCGCTCTTTCCGGCGATGCTGATACTGCGCATGCGCCAACAAGCTTTTGATTGATAGAACTGCGCAGGCTCCGGCTTGCGTCCCAGGACGCGACGCCGCCTGCTTTCCAAGGGGCGGAGGCGGAAGGCATCGCATCCATGACATCACTTTGCTCACACACACGGCTTAAAAGCTGCTTTCCACATTTAGGCTGACACCTGCAGCCAGCACGAACAAGTTTTTTCCTCACCAGTAAGTGTAATCATTTGGTAGCGGTTAGACAGGCAGAGAGAATGCCTATACATTGTTAATTTTGTGTCCTCATTTCGATCTTTGTTTTGACTTTGACCAGGTTTCTGGTTTATCACTGTGCAAGGTACGCATATGTATGAAATCACTGTGGTGGATTTCTGTGCAGTGTTGGTGGCTTCATTTGAGCAAACCTAAGGCACTATTAATGGGCATGCATTATATATTTTTCACATATAGCACTGAAGCATTTATCAGCATTGAAGGGTAATTAGCAGGTCCATGTCTTATTAAGGCTATGATAAGGTAACCATTATCCTATGAACATTATATATGCATAATGGGTCGTTTATAATCAATTTGAGTTTCAAATGATATTTCATTCTGTTAGGTGGATACAGTATATCTTATCCAAAACAGTTCACCTTGCTGATATTGAACATCATTACCTGAGGGAGCAAGTATTTGGCCCCTTTATTCAAATTTTGAACTATAAGACAACAGATATCCGTTTTTTCTGTAATAGATATTTTTGCTAAGTTATCACGTATTTTTGCTAAGTTATCACGTATATTTGTAGTTATTGAATAATGCAAGCTAGAACTTAGTCATATGCTTTGGTTACATTGTAAAAAATTCTTTGTGGAGTGTCTCTTTAAGACATTTTGTTTTTTAAAAAAATTTTTGTTATCCCCATGCATGATTATAGCGTATGGTAGAGATACATAACAGATTAAACATTTTTTTGTAAAAACCTTTTCACATATTTCTCTGACCCCTCTATTTGATACCATCCAGAAAGATTTAATTTCTGTATATTATGCTTGGATATATTTTTTGGGTATGCTAATCTTTTATGTTTTTTTGGAAGTTTACAGTGATGGATGCTTGTATAATTGCTTGTTGCTAACTTGTATCTTGTTCTGTATCCCTTTTTATCTGTTTAAGATGACAAAACTGAAGAAGACCGTGTGACTGAATTTGTTGAACACAAGTAAGGACTTGTGTACTATTTTGGTGTGCCAGATTTATCATTTAAATTGTTATACTAATTTACTCTGAGCACCCTATATAAAAACAGAGTCCATGAGCCATCCTTCTTTATATTAATTAGAACTTTTATCTGATGAATATGACAATGGTGACTTGCAATGGAGCCTTCTGGAGGTCATAAAATGGGGTGAGGGCACCATGACTGTAGGGGATGGGGTAGTGGACCTGTCTATTTTGAAAAATAGACACGGTCAAGGCGCTTTTCAAGATAAAGGGACAGAGACTGTATGGTCACTGTAACAACAGGGCGAGGTGTGAGCCGAAGGAGTGTGGTCCATTTTAGCTGGGTTGGCAATGAGGCATGTCCCGCAGATAAGAAGTTTAAATTGGCTGAGCTCCTAGTTAAGATGGGCTTCAAGGATTAATCATCAATGTATTTATCCAACCTTTTGGCACCAGCTATTTTGATGTCAGCTTTGTTAGACCAGAGGGCATGGAGCTCTTCTGGTCTCAGTATGAGCTGACTCAGAATGACCCTGAGTGGGGAGGGGTGGCCGGTCACGCACCAAACACAGAAAGTGCCTTTTTGACTGCTAATGAGACATTTTCTTGTATGGATATCATGACCTGGATCAGTCGCTATGGGGAAGTGTTAAATGTCCCTCACAAGGTGTGCAATTCTTTTGGCTTCTGGACAGGGGCCTGGACCTTTATGGTAAAGTTGAAGGTTTCGGTAATACGGTTACTCACATTTCCTCCTCAGCTTTCTTGGGTAGAGATTGGATCATAATCCACTACTGGACACAGCCGTGGGTCTGCTTCAAGTGTGGAAGTCCCTCAGATGTTAGCTCCGGCTGTAAACCAGTGACATGTGCTTATTCTGGGGGTAATGATTATCTTTCCAGGTCTTGTGGCAACATTCGGTGTAACCTGTGTGGGGAGCTTGGTCACCCATTTAGTTGCTGTCTGCGCTCTTTTGCCAATGCGGTCCTAAATCCAGCTGGGATGGGTCAGCATGCAAGATCTGGACTGGGAGGATCTGGCTCAGCTGGGGAAGGAACGAGCAGTGGTAGGGGAAGCGAGTGTCCAATGAAGAGCATGAATAAAAGCTCCTCTTGGATGAGGAGGCAGGAACATCATCAGAGGGAGAGGGAGAGGAGATGGGGAGTGATGACCCTATCCCTGCAGCTGAGGTCCTGGACAGTGTGCTAGCTGAGGAAGTAAGGAGGGTGAATAGAAAGGATGATGCCGATGCCTCGCAATCCTTGGGTAGTGAAGGTCTGGTTGAGAATGCGAGTGAATGGCAATAGAAGATGTAACAGAAGAGTAACAGTAAAGCGAAAGTAAAGACAATAAACCACAAAAAATGGAGCAGTGGTAGGGGAAGCGAGTGTCCAATGAAGAGCATGAATAAAAGCTCCTCTTGGATGAGGGGGCAGGAACATCATCAGAGGGAGAGGGAGAGGAGATGGGGAGTGATGACCCTATCCCTGCAGCTGAGGTCCTGGACAGTGTGCTAGCTGAGGAAGTAAGGAGGGTGAATAGAAAGGATGATGCCGATGCCTCACAATCCTTGGGTAGTGAAGGTCTGGTTGAGAATGCGAGTGAATGGCAATAGAAGATGTAACAGAAGAGTAACAGTAAAGCGAAAGTAAAGACAATAAATGACAAAAAATGGAAAAAGGAGGGGTCTAAGGGGCTACCTTCAGTTTTGGATCCCTTGGGTTCATCTGCTGCAGCTGAATCAACCCTGTCCTGGAAGACAAGGGGAGGATTGGCCACCCCACCTCTGGTGGACCTCGCCAACCGGTACCATGGCCTGAGTGAAGACGCTCCTATTCCAGGTGGGGGTAGAGAGGGTAACATAGTAATAATTTTTAAGGTTGAAGGAAGACTTTAAGTCCATCTAGTTCAACCCATAGCCTAACATGTTGATCCAGAGGAAGGCAAAAAATAACCCCATGTGGCAAAACTAAGCTCCACATTGGGGAACAAAATTCCTTCCTGACTCCACATATAGCAATCAGACTAGTTCCCTGGATCAACGCCCTATCAAGAATCTAGTATATATAACTGGTAATATTATAGTTTTCAAGAAAGGCATCTAGGCCCTTCTTAAATGTTAGTAGTGACTAATTATACCTTTTATTTCCTCTGCCCAAGTGCATGACCTTACATTTATCCCCATTAAAGCTCATTTGACATTTATCAGCCTGAGCTTCTAGTTTACATAAATCCTCCTGTAATATAAAATTATCCTTCTCTGTATTGATTACCTTGCAGAGTTTAGTGTCATCTGCAAAAAATGAGATTCTACTCTGTATGCCCCTACAAGGTCATTAATAATTATGTTAAATAAGAAGTAGGCCCATTACTGACCCCTGTGGTACCCCACTGTAAACTGTGACCCATTCTGAGTGTATTCCATTAATAATCACCCTTTGATTCCTATCACTAAGCTAGTTCTTAACACACTTACTCATATTTTCCCCTATTCCCATTGCTTTCCTTTTATGTATCAACCTTTTGTGTGGCACCATATCAAAGGCTTTTGAAAAGTCCATATACATCACATCCACTGTATTGTATTTCTTTGGTCCAGTCCAGAATTTACCTCTTCATAGAAGCTTATCAGATTAGTTTGACAGGAACAGTCCGTCGTAAACCCATGTTGATATTGGGCCATGAGGTTATTTTTCTTCAGATACTCCAGTATAGCATCTCTTAGAAAACCCTCTAGGATTTTACCTACAGTACAGGTTAAGCTTACTGGCCTATAATTTCCAAATTCAGATTTTGTCCCCTTTTTGAATATTGGCACCACATTTGCTATATGCCAGTCCTGTGGTACAGATCCTGTTATAATGGAATCTTTAAATATTAAAAATAATGGTCTATCTATGATGGTACTTAATTCCTGCAGTACTCTGGGGTGTATCCCATCCGGGCCCGTGGATTTGTCAATTTTAGTAATTTTTAGGTGGTGCCGTACTTCCTGCTGGTGACATTTAATGGAGAATTTTTGTTATCACTGATCATGTTGTCTGTCATGGGATTTTCTTGTGTAAATACTGTTAAAAAAAGTCATTTAGGATTGGCTTTTTCCTCATCCTCATCCTCCATTTCGCCCAGACAATTTTTAACGGGGTCAACACAATCATTTTTTAGTTTCTTACTATTTATGTAGTTAAAGAATATTTTGAGATTTTTTTTCTTTCTCTGGCAATGACTCTGTCTTAATCTTTGCTGCCTTGATTTGCTTTTTACAGATGTTATTTAATTTACTGTTATTTAATGCCTCATCACTACCTTCTTGCTTTAATTCCCTAAATGCTTTCTTTTTGTCACTTATTGTGCCCCTTACAGCTTTATTTAACCATAGTGGTTTCCTCCTATTTCTAACATGTTTATTCCCATAGGGTATATATTGTGCACAGGTCCTATTCAGGATGCTAATAAACGTCTCCCATTTGCTTTGTGTACTTTTATGTCTCAGGATATCATCCCAGTTTATTGCACTAAGATCATTTCTCCACCGTTGGAAATCTGCCTTCCTGAAGTTTAGCGTCCTTGTAGCCCCTCTAATGCTCATCTTATTAAATGATACATGAAAACTTATTATTTTATGATCACTATTACCCAAGTGACCTCCAACCCGTATATTTGATATGTGGTCCGGACTGTTGGTTAATATTAGGTCCAGCAGTGCCCCCTTCTTGTTGGGTTCTGAACCATCTGTGAAAGGTAATTGTCTCTCATAGTTGTCAAAAACTTATTATCTTTATTGGAACTGCAGGTTTCTGTTCCCCAATGTATTTTAGGGTAGTTGAAGTCCCCCATAATAATGACTTCTCCCTGAGTCGCTGCTTCATCTATTTGCTTTATGAGGATGTTCTTCTCCACTTCCATTATTGTTGGGGACTTATAACAAACCCCTATCAGTAATTTATTATTTTTTACCCCTCCCTTTATCTTCACCCACAGGGACTTTACATTTTCATTAGATTCACATATATTATCACGTAGGATGGGTTTTAAGGATGATCTTTCCTATAAACAGACACACCCCCCCTCGCTTATTTGTACGGTCATTTCTGAACAGACTATAGCCCTGTAAATTGCAGTGCCTTATGAAAGTATTTGGCCCCCTTGAACTTTTCAACCTTTTGCCACATTTCAGGCTTTAAAGATATAAAGATATAAATTCAAATTTTTTTGGTGAAGAATCAACAACAAGTGGGACGTGAAGTGGAACGAAATTTATTGGATATTTTAAACTTTTTTAACAAATAAAAAGCTGAAAAGTGGACGGTGCAATATTATTCGGCCTCCTTGAGTTAATACTTTGTAGCGCCACCATTTGCTGTGATTACAGCTGCAAGTCGCTAGGGGTATGTCTTTATCAGTTTTGCACATCGAGAGACTGAAATTCTTGCCCATTCTTCCTTGCAAAACAGCTCAAGCTCAGTGAAGTTGGATGGAGATCGTTTGTGAACAGCAGTTTTCAGCTCTTTCCACAGATTCTCGATTTGATTCAGTTCTGGACTTTGACTTGGCCATTCTAACACCTGGATACATTTATTTTTAAACCATTCTATTGTCGATTTTGCTTTATGTTTGGGATCATTGTCTTGTTGGAAGATAAATCTCCGACCCAGTCTCTTGTCTTTTGCAGACTCCAACAGGTTTTCTTCCAGAATGGTCCTGTATTTGGCTCCGTCTATCTTCCCATCAATGTTAACCATCTTCCCTGTCCCTGCTGAAGAAAAGCAGGCCCAAACCATGATGCTGCCATAACCATGTCTGACAGTGGGGATGGTGTTTTGAGAGTGATGAGCTGTGTTGCTTTTATGCCAAACATATCTTTTTCATTGTGGCCAAAATGTTTGATTTTGGTTTCATCTGACCAGAGCACCTTATTCCACATGTTTGGTGTGTCTCCCAGGTGGCTTGTGACAAACTTCAAATGAGACTTTTTATGGATGTCTTTGAGAAATGGCTTTCTTCTTGCCACTAGTGATGAGCGAGCATTAAAATGCTCGGGTGCTTGAAGCTCTGGTCGAGTATCTCGAGATGCCCGGGTGCTAGACCGAGCACCGAGCCCAATGCAAGTCAATGAGTGATAGGCTCCGCCCACAGACATCCGGCTATAAAACGAGTGTTTCTGGGAAAGGGCGGGAGGGTGGGCTTTTTCAAATTCTCACAGCATACAACACCTTGCTGTGCTCCCCAGAAGGGCTCTAACAATCAATCTTCTCTCTGAGAGGTGCCAGCTAACTTTGTGCACTGAAGGGAGCTGTGTATTTGTGTAACATCGATAATGAATTGTGAAGAGTCCGAGCATCTCAGCGGTACTCCAAGCAAGTGCGAATGCCGAGTAGCGGCAAGCATCTGCAAGGAGTTTGTATGTTCTCCACGTGTTTGCGTGGGTTTCCTCCCACATTGCAAAGACATACTGATAGGATGTTTAGATTGTGAGCCTCAATGGAGACAGCTTTAATGATGTATGTAAAGTACTATAGAACTAATAGTGCTATATAAATGAATAAATATTATTATTACATACCACTCTTCCATAAAGGCCAGATTTGTGCAGTGTATGACTAATTGTTGTCCTATGGACAGACTCTCCCACCTCAGCTGTAGATCTCTGCAGTTCATCCAGAGTGATCATGGGCCTTTTGGCTTTATCTCTGATCAGTCTTCTCCTTGTTTGAGATGAAAGTTTAGAGGAACGGCCAGGTCTTGGTAGATTTGCAGTGGTCTGATACTACACAGTGCTCCTTGAGATGCTTAAAACTTGGGAAATCTTTTTGTATCCAAATCTGGCTTTAAACTTCGCCACAACAGTATCTTGGCCCTGCCTGGTGTGTTCCTTGGTCTTCATGATGCTCTCTGCACTTGAAACAGAACCCTGAGATTATCACAGAGCAGGTGCATTTATACGGAGACTTGAATACACACAGGTGGATTCTATTTATCATTACCAGTCATTTAGGACAACATTGGATCATTTAGAGATCCAGACTGAACTTCTGGAGTGAGTTTGCTGCACTGAAAGTAAAGGGGCCAAATAATATTGCACGCCCCACTTTTCAGTTTTTTATTTGTTAAAAATGTTTAAAATATCCAATAAATTTCGTTCTACTTCACGTTTGTGTCTCACTTCACTTGTTGTTGATTCTTCACAAAAAAATTAGAATTTATATATTTATGTTTGAAGCCTGAAATGTGGCAAAAGGTTAAAAAGTTCAGGGGGCCAAATACTTTCACAAGGCACTGTAACAGCCCAGTCATGGGTCTTGTCCAGCCATGTTTCTGATATTCCCACCATGTCATAATTATTTTCCAACAAAATTAATTCTAATTCCTTCATTTTATTGGTGAGGCCTCTGGCAGTAGTGTACATGCACTTTATGCATCTCTCTTTACCTCTATTCCTTCTTACTATATTGACTGTTCTAACCCCACCCCCAATGCCACCCCCAATTTCATTATTTGTGCCCAGGTTACTAATTACACTATCTTCCCCCTCCTGCACAATGATTAACCTCCCCCCCAATCCCTAGTTTAAACACTCCTCCAACCTTCTAGCCATTTTCTCCCCCAGCACAGCTGCACCCTTCCCATTGAGGTGCAGCCCGCCTCTAGCATAAAACCTGTAGCCAACAGAGAAATCGTCCCAGTTCTTCAGGAACCCAAACCCCTCCTTCCTTCACCAATTCCTGAGCCACTTATTTATCTCCCTAATGCCCCATTGCCTCCCTGCTGTGGCACGTGGTACAAGCAGTATTTCAGAAAATACTACCTTGGAGGTCCTTGCCTTAAAGGGATCATGTCACCTCCAAAACGCCTCCTAAGCTAGCAAAACATGTCCCTGCAGCATCCCATCACTAATCTCACACTCCTTTTGTCTCCTAAAAGCATCCTGTGAAAGTGCATAAAAACATTTAAATACTTACTCATTAGTGATTATAATTAGCAGGGGCCATATTCTTTAGTCACCAGGGGGTGTTGTTAAGCAGCTCCAGGATCCACCCTCTCTCTGTCCGTGCTGCTGTGAAAGTGAAACTGAAGGCAGGACTAATGATTTGCATTCTGTGAGTGATAGAGAGGGGGGAGGGCAATACTTGCACATCACAGCAAACACACAGAGACAGGGTGGATCCTGGAGCTGCAAAACAGCCCGCCTTGGTGACTAAAGAATATAGTCACTGCTAATTATAATCACTAATGAGTGAGTATTAAAACGTTTTTCTGCACTTTCACAGGATGCTTTTAGGAGACAAAAGGAGTGTGAGATTAGTGATAGGATGCTGCAGGGACATGTTTTGCTAGCTTAGGAGGTGTTTTGGAGGTGACAGGATCCCTTTAAGCTTGCAGCCTAATTCCCTAAAGTCATCTTTAAGGACCTTCCACCTACCTCTAACTTTGTCATTTATGCCAATGTGCACCATGACTGCTGGGTCCTCACCAGCACCTCCCAGTAATCTAGTAGGTGGAGCAGGATCCCCGGGGCAGTAGTGGATGATGGAACAATCTATAGAGGGAGTAGGATCAGGGGCCGCAATAACAGTCACACACACAGGGTTGCTGTTTTCCTACCTTTACTTCCGGGTGGTCTGGAAGCAGTTCGGAATCTCCACATCCAATGAGTTATGAGGCCCCCTTGTTACGCTGTGTGTGTGCTTTAGGCTGTCAGAGCCCTGCTGCGGGCATCGCTAGATCCAGTGCGGTACCTGGCTCTGCTGGGTGCTGTGCCTCAAGTACTGCGCCAGGAGACTTGAAGTCTCCCTGGCCTCCGGTCTTTACTGCTGGGCTGGCTGGACCCGTGCAGTCTCGGACTCTGGTGTCCGGGCTGTCGACGTAGCTCTTCTGGGGCAAACCGGCACGGCTCCACTCCCCCTTGCTAAACTCACCTTGCCTCTGACCCTCACTCTTGAGTCCCTCGCACTGGCATGGCTTTCCCTCTGGCACGGCCCTAGTGCGGCACCGTTTACCAGGTGTCTTCCTCAGTACTGCTCCGTACTGAACTGCCTAACTCTGCCCCCAGGCCTGAATTTATAGGGGACCTTGCCTGAAGTCGGCAAGTAGAGCTCCCCCTTCAGGTCTGGGGTGGAAGGTATTGGGCATAAGCTTACCTGATGTGGAAATCCTTCCCTGCTCCAGGTGTTCCTGTGGCAACCAAACCGTGGGGTTCCACACTGCAAAAGTGCTATCCCTGTACTGACACCCCCCTCATCAGCCAACTTAGCAAATTTATTGGGGCGTGCCAGATCAGGACTTGCCTCCCTGGCACTCTTCCCTCTACCCCACCTTCTATCTGTCACCCAGCTAGCTGCCTCACTGTCCTGCAGCTCAATGCTATCATCCTTCCCCACATCTATCCCAGTGACCATCTTGATGCTGACATTTTAGTTTTGCAGGAGATTAGGTTGCATCTTTAAAGAAGGCAAGGATGGAGTGGACTTTTGGCCCCTCCTACTGGTCTCTTAGGCCGAGCCATATAGCGGGGTGGCGATTCTTTTTAAAACCGCAGAGGTAATATGTCGACGGGTTATTGAGTTGGAAATAGGGAGATGCTTGATTTATGATGTGCTCATGAAGGGGCAGAAGCTTTAGCTCATCAATATCGAAGGTCCACAGTCCATATGGGACCGGAAAAGTCTCTTTATGGGGAATAAACCCTTTCAGTTTTCTACCCGGAGATGGTCTTTGGAGGGGATTTCGACAATGTCTCGAGACCCCAAGAGAGAGGAGTTTCCAGAGACTGACTGGCTTATGACAGCCTCGCTATGAATAGTATAGTTAGTGAGACTCGCGTGCTGGATGTACATCTCAGGAACAACCCAGAATACGTGGATTTCACATACTTTAGAGTTAGCCAGATTAGATCTACAATAGACAGGTTTTATTTGAAGGAGGAGGCCATCTGTTCACCAGTATCGGTGGTTGAGTGGAATTCCCCAATCACTGTCTGATTATGTTTTCTCTGAATGTTCCAAAAACCCCTCGGATAGGCAAAGGCACATGGAAGCTGAATTTGTCACTCCTTGAGGAACCAGCTGTAAGACTGTCTTTTGACGAGTTGCTTTAGAGTCAGGTACCTTTGAAGGGCCTTAGTAACAGTAAGCCAGAGTGGTGAGAGATGTTCAAACATCGGGTGACAAAATTCTTCCGCCAGCTCTCTAACCAGTGAGTGTCTGTATCAGAGCCTGGGGAGGAAACTCGAGCACCTTGTCTCCACTGGTGGTGACTGAGAGGAGATCTCCAGAATGAAAACCTTGCTGAAGAGGTGTCAGTATGATAGGCACACATCTTTAGTTTTTGAGAGGGATTTTGTGAAGAACTGCTTGCCTGACCCTCACAGACACAGTAAGATGTCAGTGAGTTCTAAGCCCATGGTGGGTCTGAAGGATAGTATGGGACTCTGGTGAGGTCCAGACCAGAGATCCTAGAGATCATCAGATCCTACTACTCACACCTCTTGGGGAGGAATGAACTGAATCGGGAGTAGATATCGGATTTCCTGGCTGAAGCTGTCCATATATCAGGCGTAGACCCGGATGGCTTAACACCCAATTTTTACAGGATTTATAAGGACTCGATGGTCCCCTTGTTGACCTGGATTTTCAATGACTGCCTTTCCTAGGGCACTCTACCAAAGTCAATGAGGAGGTCTGCTTTGATCCTTCTTTCAAAGTGTAAAGATCCATCACACATTGAGAACTGGCATCCCATAGCACTTTTTAATGTACACAGAAATTCTGGCCAAAGTAGGTTTGGTGAAGCAGGTTGGTGAAGTTTGCGCCACGGCTCTTTTTGGAGGCTCAGAACTGTTGTGTTTCAGGTCGTAGCACTTTTAGTGCTGTTCTGGGTGTCCGGGAGGCCATGAAGCAAGGCAGGGCAGGCCTTTGGAAGGGGTTTTGCTGTCCTTAGATCAGGCAAAGACATTTGATTGGGTCAACTATGAGTACCTCTGACCCATTCTCTTGATGACCGGAGACCGAGGCTGTGCAGGGCCTAACGACCGGCAGCCAATACCGGAAGGTGGGGAATTCCACGTTCCCCAGCAACACTGTGCGTGGAGGCAAAGCAGCGTAAAGAGCCCAGGAACAGCCACCTGAGAGGTGGGGCTAGAGAAAGACTTGAGTTGCCTGCCTTACCGGCACCAAGCAGGAGGGAGAGATGACCAGCAGCTCAGCTTAAGCAGCTGCAGGGACCCACTAACAAGACACAGAAAGGAGTCCTCAGAACCTGTTGGGTGAGGAAAACTCCAAATTGCTCTCAGGTGCATGGACTCAGCATTACAACACCTGTCGGTATTCCCATTGCACCAGTTTTAAGTCTGAGGAATCAACAAACCGTGAGTCTGTCTGTTGCTTTGCAACCACCATCCTGCACCCTTCACCCTTACCACATCCACTGCCTGGGGATCTGCTCCATCCCAGCTGCCCTTCCATCATCCCCAGAGGTTCTGCAGCAGTGGTGGTCATTAATAGTCACAAACCACGGGTGCCATCACAACTAACCTTCCCTATCATCATCCCCTTCCCTATCAAGCCAAGAACTCCCTTAACAACTTAACCCATGGTCACGGAAGCCGGGTTTCGAGCCCTGTGACTTCCCAGAACTGCTTAACAGCTCCGAGTACCCTACGGCCATGGGATGCAACACTAGTACAGCTTCCATATACACCAGCACAGCCTCCATATACACAGGCACAACCTCCATATATCGCTGCAGCAGCCTCCATATATCCCAGCAGCAGCCTCCATATACCCCAGCAGCAACCTCTATATACAGCAGCACAGCTTCCATATAGTCCAGCACAGCCTCCATATATCCCAAAACAGCCTCCTTATACCCCAGCACAGCCTCCAAATACCACAGCAGCTGCCACCATGTACACCAGCACAGCCTTCATATATCCCAGCAGCAGCCTCCATATACCCAAGCACAGCCTCGATATATCCCTGTAGCAGCCTCCATATAGACTAGCACAGTCTCCATATACCCCAGCAGTAGCCTCCATTTACACCAGCACAGCCTTGATATAGTCCAGCACAGCCTCCATATATCCCAGCAGCTGCCTCCATTTACCCCAGCACAGCCTCCATATACCCCAGCACAGCATCCATATATCCCTGCAGCAGCCACCATATACAGTTGTGGCCAAAAGTATTGACAACCCTGCAATTCTGTCAGATAATACTCAGTTTCTTCCTGAAAATGATTGCAATCACAAATTATTTGGTATTATTATCTTCATTTAATTTGTCTTCAATGAAAAAACACAAAAAGAATTGTCCTAAAGCCAAATTGGATATAATTCCACACCAAACATAAAAAGGGGGGTGGACAAAAGTATTGGCACTGTTACAAAAACCATGTGATGCTTCTCTAATTTGTGTAATTAACAGCACCTGTAACTTACCTGTGGCACCTAACAGGTGTTGGCAATAGCTAAATCACATTTGCAGCCAGTTGACATGGATTAAAGTAGACTCAACCTCTGTCCTGTGTCCTTGTGTGTACCACATTGACCATGGAGAAAGGGAAGAAGACCAAAGAACTGTCTGAGGACTTGAGAAACCAAATTGTGAGGAAGCATGAGAATCTCAAGGCTACAAGTCCATGCCCAAAGACCTGAATGTTCCTGTGTCTACCGTGCACAGTTCAAGCTGCCCTGCAGTCCGAGGGTACAACAGTGTCAACCCGTACTATCCGTCGGCGTCTGAATGAAAAGGGACTGTATGGTAGGAGACCCAGGAAGACTCCACTTCTTACCCGAGACATAAAAAAGCTAGGCTGGAGTTTGCCAAAACTTACCTGAGAAAGCCTAAAATGTTTTGGAAGAATGTTCTCTCTTTTTGGGCAAAGGCATCAACATAGAGTTTACAGGAGAAAAAAAAAGGCATTCAAAGAAAAGAACACGGTCCCTACAGTCAAACATGGCGGAGGTTTCCTGATGTTTTGGGGTTGCTTTGCTGCCTCTGGCACTGGACTGCTTGACCGTGTGCATGGCTTTATGAAGTCTGAAGACTACCAACAAATTTTGCAGCATAATGTAGGGCCCAGTGTGAGAAAGCTGGGTCTCCCTCAGAGGTCATGGGTCTTCCAGCAGGACAATGACCCAAAACACACTTCAGAAAGCACTAGAAAATGGTTTGAGAAAAAGCACTGGAGACTTCTAAGGTGGCCAGCAATGAGTCGAAATCTGAATCCCATAAAATACCTTTGGAGAGATCTAAAAATGGCAGTTTGGAGAAGGCACCCATCAAATATCAGGGACCTGGAGCAGTTTGCCAAAGAATGGTCTAAAATTCCAGCAGAGCATTGTAAGAAACTCATTGATGGTTACCGGAAGCGGTTGATTGCAGTTATTTTGGCTAAAGGTTGTGCAACGAAGTATTAGGCTGAGGGTGCCAATACTTTTGTCTGGCCCATTTTTGGAGTTTTGTGTGAAATTATCAATGTTTTGCTTTTTGCTTCATTCTCTTTTGTGTTTTTTCTTTTAAGACAAATTAAATTAAGATAATGATACCAAAGAATTTATGATTGCAATCATTTTCAGGAAGAAACTGAGTATTATCTGACAGAATTGCAGGGGTGTCAATACTTTTGGCCACAACTGTACCCCAGCACAGCCTCCATATACCCAGCAGCCGCCTCCATATATCCCAGCACAGCCTTCATATATCCCTTCAGCAGCCTTTTTGGTATCAGTGAAAAAAAATGTTGAGACCCGGATAAGGGGGAACCTTAATCAACTGGATGCACGCGCAAGTTCCTATGACCCCATTGAAAGTCAATTGGGCCAAAAATGGATGTGGGTGGATCCAGTTTCAGCTGGATTCACATGGATACCGAAAATTGGTAGTGTGAAACCAGCCTTAAGATCCACTTCCTTTATTCCCATCTGGATTTCTTTCCTGACATCTGTGGAATGGTTAGTGCTGAAAATGGTGAACATTTCCATCAAGATGTAACAACAAAAAACCAAAGGTATCAGGGAAAATGGTCCACTACCATGCTGGCTGACTACCGCTGTCACTTGGATCTAAACCTCTGACCTATCACAAGCTGTCCCTACACCTTCCTAGGTGCTCCCTAACCATCTCTCTCTGCTGTAAATCTGCCCTGTAAAAATTAAGAAAAATGACTTTAAACTTACTGGGTGTCGCTCTCTCTGGAGACTGGAAAGGCAGTTCCAGGCTCCTTTCTCCCCTCCTCTGTGCTTCACTGCACACCCCGCTGGGCGGCATTATTCTTCCTTCCTCTCCTCCTGGATTTGGAATCTCCCGTCCTCTTTTCCTTCTATGATGCACTGGACGGTACGTCACATTCGGCCCAGTGCACTATGGGCCCGATCACGTGATTGGCCCCGGTGCATTATGGGCATGATCATATGTGTGGTGCCCCTATGGCAAGGCGCCACAGGGAGGTACTGCACCCCAAACCGAAGGTGTAGTGCCTCCGTAGCCGTGGATATGGAGGACCCTACAGAGTCTGCATCCTGCACCCATACAGTAGGCCACTTTAGGACAGGGGACCGTATATTTAGTAGGTCCCAGGGGATGGAGCCTAGAGAGCGGGAGACAGGGAGTGACAGTAGCATCAGGCAGACGATGTGAGACAGCGAGGAAGACAGACGCAGGGGACCCTGCGGCTGTAACAGGAGGGCACCTCTTAGGAGATGGATGACCCAGACATGAAAGGAGGTCATTCCAGGACTGGTTGGAGCCAGCTGGAGACTCAGGTCACCACCGGCATACCGAAGCTGACGCAGTTAGTCAAAGGTCTATCCCTAACTATAGACCGGCAGGCTGAGGGCCTGACACAAGGGAGCCACAGCACCCCTAAAGAAGTCCAACATCGGTCCCGCAGCTGGGTTCACAACACCGACAAGTAAGAGACTTTAGGTAACAGACCCCGAGGACTAGAGACTTGACTTGAGAGGGGAAAGCACAGAGAAAGAGGAATAGGACCAAGAACACCATATTAAGGGCACCACTGCCAGACCCTGGAAAGTCCTCCAAGATCTGGGGTTACAAACCTCGTTCAACCAGACTGTACCATGTACCCTTTCCACCTGGTACTAGTAAAGAACTGTTTGAGCTGATCTGGTGTCTGGGGGCTTCTACAATATCATCGAGGTGAGGACTACTACTCCTCTCATCCACCCCGCTGTCATACCTCCCAACTTTAGAAGAACAGAAAGAGGGACAAAAGATGCGTAGTGCGTAGCGCGATGCGCAAATTTTAGCCACGCCCCCTAACCACACCCAAGGCACACACATTTACAAGTGACAGACAATCAGATGCCCTTATTAATATTAATGTTATGATTATTGCATTTTTGCAGCATTTTTTTCCTTTTCCAATTCATTTGATGGGCTTTAGTGCCATTTAGTACTGACAGCACAGACTATGGGCTGCCCCATCATACAACACAGCAGGGCGGCTGAGACTACAGTCATGGACAAAAGTTTTGAGAATGACACCAAAATTATATTTTCACATGATCTGCTGCCCTCTGGTTTTTATTTGTGTTTGTCTGATGTTTATATCACATACAGAAATATAATTGCAATCATATTATGAGTACCAAAAAGTTATATTGACAGTTAGAATGAGTTAATGCAGCAAGTCAATATTTGCAGTGTTGACCCTTCTTCTTCAGGACCTCTGCAATTCTCCCTGGCATGCTCTCAATCAACTTCTGGACCAAATCCTGACTGATAGCAGTCCATTCTTGCATAATCAATGCTTGCATTTTGCCAGAATTTGTTGGTTTTTGTTTGTCCACCCGTCTCTTGATGATTGACCACAAGTTCTCAATGGGATTAAGATTTGGGGAGTTTCCAGGCCATGGACCCAAAATCTCTATGTTTTGTTCCCTGAGCCATTTAGTTATCACCTTTGCTTTATGGCAAGGTGCTCCATCATGCTGGAAAAGGCATTGTTGGGCGCCAAACTGCTCTTGGACGGTTGGGAGAAGTTGCTCTTGGAGGATATTCTGGTACCATTCTTTATTCATGGCTGTGTTTTTAGGCAAGACTGTGAGTGAGCTGGTTCCCTTGGCTGAGAAGCAACCCCACACATGAATGGTTTCAGGATGCTTTACAGTTGGCATGAGACAAGACTGGTGGTAGCGCTCACCTCTTCCTCTCCGAATAAGCTGTTTTCCAGATGTCCCAAATAATCGAAAAGGGGATTCATCAGAGAAAATAACCCCAGTCCTCAGCAGTCCACTCCTTGTACCTTTTGCAGAATATCAGTCGGTCCCTGATGTTTTTTCTGGAGAGAAGTGGTTTCTTTGCTGCCCTCCTTGAAACCAGGCCTTGCTCAAAGAGTCTCCGCCTCACAGTGCGTGCAGAAGCACTCACACCAGCCTGCTGCCATTCCTGAGCTGATCGGCACTGCTGGTAGTCCGATCCCGCAGCTGAAGCAGTTTTAAGATACGGTCCTGGCACTTGCTGGTCTTTTTTGCCTTTTTGACAACAATGGAAGCTCTCTCCTTGACGTTCTTGATGATGCGATAGAGTGTTGACTGAGGTGCAATCTTTCTAGCTGCAATACTCTTCCCTGTTAGGCCATTTTTGTGCAGTGCAATGATGGCTGCACTTGTTTCTTTAGAGATAACCATGGTTAACTGAAGAGAAACAATGATACCAAGCACCAGCCTCCTTTTAAAGTGTCCAGTGGTGTCATGCTTACTTAATCATGACTGATTGCTCACCAGCCCTGTCCTCATCAACACCCACACCTGTGTTAATGGAACAATCACTAAAATGATGTTAGCTGCTCCTTTTAAGGCAGGACTGCAATGATGTTGAAATGTGTTTTGGGGGTTAAAGTTCATTTTCTAGGCAAATATTGACTTATTAAGTAATTGCTGTTAAGCTGATCAGTCTTTATGACATTCTGGAGTATATGCAAATTGCCATTAGAAAAACTGAAGCAGTAGACTTTGTTAAAATTAATATTTGTATCATTCTCAAAACTTTTGGCCATGACTGTAGTATCTGCCCTGCAGCATTGTGCAGTTTATAGCCAGGGATGTGCAGTCACTAGCCAAACCTCCGAATCAAAGTCCTCAGTTATCCTGAATCTAAGGCTGAGTTCAAATCTATCTGGTGGTCCGTTTGGAACGCATTGCATTTGCACTACATTAGCGCATGCAAATGCTTATTAATGCAATGCAAACGCAATTCAAACGCATCCGCTAACGCACCCATTATATCCTATGGGCGAGCGCATGCAAACGCAACCCCAAACGCAACTACAAAGTGGGGTTGCATTTGAACGCATGTGTTAGTGCAAGCATACAAGAAACGTCGCCAGACATGTTTCTTGTGCGCTTGCACTAATGCATGCATTCAAATGCAACCCCACTTTGCAGTTGCGTTTTGGGTTGCGTTTGCATGCGTTCTCCCATAGGATATAATGGGTGCGTTAGTGGATGCGTTTGAATTGCGTTAGTAAACGTTTGCATTGCACCAACACAGTGCAAACTCATTCTCCCTGGTGTGCATTCGATAAGCCAAACCTCCGACTACACCAAAATAGACACAGACTCAGAGTCCACAGGACTGTGTATAGCGCCCCCTAATGGCGCACTGCCGTGCTCCACTACAGGACACAATACAAGCTCCACTGCAAGCAAGAAAATAAGATTATCACACTATCTACAATGGGCAGGGCACCACATTCCTCATATTGTACCATACATGCAGCCATTTTTGGTGCCAGACACATGTCTGGTATCACGCCCACACCTCCTGAAACATGACATCCTCTGGTTCCAGCATTGACTCCCACTAGTGAAGTGAAGCAGCGCTCTCAGTGGAGCAGATATACCAGGCACCTGAGGCGCCAAACAACCCTCGTTTTCAAACTGCAGTCCAACATTTTTTGACTATTCTGATTGGATGGGCAAAGGCATAGGCAGGTCCTTCCAGCTAGTAGCTCACTAGAAGATTGTCACGTGACTCCCTCCATCCCGACATTCTCCCTCCATCCCAACAGCCTCCCTCCATCCCGACAGCCTCCCTCCATCCCGACAGCCTGCCTCCATCCCAACAGCCTCCCTCCATCCCGACAGCCTCCCTCCATCTCAACAGCCTCCCTCGATCCCGACAACCTCCCTCCATCCTGACAGCCTCCCTCCATCCCAGCAGCTTCCCTTCATCCCTCCTCCATCCTTCTTCCATCCCGATTGCCTCACTCCAGCATTCCTACATCTCATCTCAACAACCTCCCTCCATCCCGACAGCCTCCCTCCATCCCGACAACCTCCCTCCATCCTGACAGCCTCCCTCCATCCCAGCAGCTTCCCTTCACCCCTCCTCCATCCTTCTTCCATCCCGATTGCCTCACTCCAGCATTCCTACATCTCATCTCAACAACCTCCCTCCATCCCGACAGCCTCCCTCTATTCTGTCAGCCTCTCTTCATCCTTCCTCCATTCCGACAGCCTCCCTCCATCCTAACAGCCTCCCTCCATCCCAACAGCCTCCATTCATCCTTCCTCCATCCTGACAGCCTCCCACTGTCTCGACAGCAGATGAGCCTAGACTATATGCACTCTGAGGACTCTGACCTCGCTCGTGCAGTGGGATGGCATTTGGGGGTGGCTTAATGCTGCTGGGGGCCCTCCTCTGATGGCAGTTTTAGTGGGGGAAGTTAATGCTGGGGCTCTCTGCAGTGGGATTTGGGGGTCATATGATGCGATGGGGAATGCCTGCAGTGGAATTTGGAGGGGTGTACAGATCTGGGGGATGCCTCTGAGATTACAGAAATTTTAACCAGGCAATACATTTCAGTCTAGCATAGATCTTCAGTTTACTGCAAAGATACAGAGAATACCAGCGACATTTATATACAATAACAGGGTCGGACTGGGGTGTCTGGGGCCCACCAGGGATATTGACTCCAGGGGCCCACCTTTCAGCTATATGCAATATATACAGTTAGGGCCAGAAATATTTGGACAGTGACACAAGTTTTGTTATTTTAGCTGTTTACAAAAACATGTTCAGAAATACAATTATATATATAATATGGGCTGAAAGTGCACACTCCCAGCTGCAATATGAGAGTTTCCACATCCAAATCAGAGAAAGGGTTTAGGAATCATAGCTCTGTAATGCATAGCCTCCTCTTTTTCAAGGGACCAAAAGTAATTGGACAATGGACTCTAAGGGCTGCAATTAACTCTGAAGGCGTCTCCCTCGTTAACCTGTAATCAATGAAGTAGTTAAAAGGTCAGGGGTGGATTCCAGGTGTGTGGTTTTGCATTTGGAAGCTGTTGCTGTGACCAGCAGGGGCGTAACTACCGGCATAGCAGACGTAGCGGTCGCTTTGGGGCCCGGCCCTTGTGGGGGGCCCGGACCCAGCGCCGCTACGCTGCTATCCGGTCAGCTACAGGCCCCCCCCAGTAGGTATATACAGGCCCCCCACTCCTCTGCTGCACACGTCACCTGTAAAGGAATACATCATACTTACTTATCCCTGCCGGCTGTCGCTGTCGCCGCTCTGCACCGCGCTCCGTCTTCATCCGGCTTCTTCCTGGTTGTGACGTCATTGCCTGCGCCCGGCGGTCACAACCAGGAAGAAGCCAGATGAAGACGGAGCGCGGTGCAGAGCGGCGGCAGCCGGCAGAGATAAGTATGATGTATTCCTTTACAGGTGACGTGTGCAGCAGAGGAGTGGGGGGCCTGTATATACACACTGGGGGCCTGTATATTCCCACTGAGGGCCTGTATATTCCCACTGGGGGCCTGTATATTCCCACTGGGGGCCTGTATATTCCCACTGGGGGCCTGTATATTCCCACTGGGGGCTGTATATACCCACTGGGGGCCTGTATATACCCACTGGGAGCCTGTATATACCCACTGGGGCCTGTATATACCCACTGGGGGCCTGTATATACTCACTGGGGCCCTGTATATACTCACTGGGGCCCTGTATATACCCACTGGGGCCCTGACTGTATATACCCACTGGGGGCCTGTATATACCCACTGGGGGCCTGTATATACCCACTGGGGGCCTGTATATACTCACTGGGGCCCTGTATATACCCACTGGGGCCCTGACTGTATATACCCACTGGGGGCTGGTATATACCCACTGGGGCCCTGAATATACCCACTGGGGCCCTGTATATACCCACTGGGGCCTACTGTTACCACTGGGCTGTATATACCCACTGGGGGCCTGTATATACCCACTGGGGCCTGTATATACCCACTGGGGCCCTGACTGTATATACCCACTGGGGCCCTGACTGTATATCCATGGGGCCTGACTGTAACCATGGGGCCCTGACTGTATATACCACTGGGGCCCTGACTGTATATACCCTCTGGGGCCCTGACTGTATATACCCACTGGGGCCTGTATATACCCACTGGGGGCCTGTATATACCCACTGGGGCCCTGTATATACCCACTGGGGAGGCTGCTGTATACCACTGGGGCTGCTGTATATACTGCTGGGGCCTGTATATACCACTGGGGAGGCTGCTGTATACCACTGGGGCTGCTGTATATACTGCTGGGTCCTGTATATACCACTGAGGAGGCTGCTGTATACCACTGGGGCTACTGTATATACTGCTGGGGCCTGTATATACCACTGGGGAGGTTGCTGTATACCACTGGGGCTGCTGTATATACTGCTGGGGCCTGTATATACCACTGGGGAGGTTGCTGTATACCACTGGGGCTGCTGTATATACCACTGGGGAGGTTGCTGTATATCACTGGGGCTGCTGTATATACCACTGGGGAGGCTGCTGTATACCACTGGGGCTGCTGTATATACCACTGGGGAGGCTGCTGTATACCACTGGGGCTACTGTATATACTGCTGGGGCCTGTATATACCACTGGGGAGGCTGCTGTATACCACTGGGGCTACTGTATATACTGCTGGGGCCTGTATATACCACTGGGGAGGCTGCTGTATACTACCACTGGGGAGGCCTGTATACCACACTGCTGGGGGCTGTATACCTATGCTGGGGTCCACCCTCGGCTTATACACGAGTCAATAGGTTTTCCCAGGTTTTGGGGGCAAAAGTAGGGGGGTCGGCTTATACATGAGTATATACGGTAAACTGGGTGGCGTCAGACTGTTAACACTGATTCGGTAAGGGGGTGTGTCTTGAAGGGGGGTGTCATTGGGGGCGTGTCTTGGAGGGGGCCCCGTTCAAAAGTTTGCTATGGGGCCCTGTCAGTTCTAGTTACGCCCCTGGTGACCAGACAACATGCGGTCAAAGGAACTCTCAATTGAGGTGAAGCAGAACATCCTGAGGCTGAAAAAAAAGAAAAAATCCATCAGAGAGATAGCAGACATGCTTGGAGTAGCAAAATCAACAGTTGGGTACATTCTGAGAAAAAAGGAATTGACTGGTGAGCTTGGGAACTCTAAAAGGCCTGGGCGTCCACGGATGACAACAGTGGTGGATGATCGCCGCATACTTTATTTGGTAAAGAAGAACCCGTTCACAACATCAACTGAAGTCCAGAACACTCTCAGTGAAGTAGGTGTATCTGTCTCTAAGGCAACAGTAAAGAGAAGACTCCATGACAGTAAATACAAAGGCACATCTAGATGCAAACCATTCATCAATTCCAAAAATAGACAGGCCAGAGTTAAATTTGCTGAAAAACACCTCAAGAAGCCAGCTCAGTTCTGGAAAAGTATTCTATGGACAGATGAGACAAAGATCAACCTGTACCAGAATGATGGGAAGAAAAAAGTTTGGAGAAGAAAGGGAACGGCACATGATCCAAGGCACACCACATCCTCTGTAAAACATGGTGGAGGCAACGTGATGGCATGGGCATGCATGGCTTTCAATGGCACTGGGTCACTTGTATTTATTGATGACATAACAGCAGACAAGAGTAGCCGGATGAATTCTGAAGTGTACCGGGATATACTTTCAGCCCAGATTCAGCCAAATGCTGCAAAGTTGATTGGACGGCGCTTCATAGTACAGATGGACAATGACCCCAAGCATACAGCCAAAGCTACCCAGGAGTTCATGAGTGCAAAAAAGTGGAACATTCTGCAATGGCCAAGTCAATCACCAGATCTTAACCCAATTGAGCATGCATATCACTTGCTGAAATCCAGACTTAAGACGGAAAGACCCACAAACAAGCAAGACCTGAAGGCTGCGGCTGTAAAGGCCTGGCAAAGCATTAAGAAGGAGGAAACCCAGCGTTTGGTGATGTCCATGGGTTCCAGACTTAAGGCAGTGATTGCCTCCAAAGGATTCGCAACAAAATATTGAAAATAAAAATATTTTGTTTGGGTTATGTTTATTTGTCCAATTACTTTTGACCTCCTAAAATGTGGAGTGTTTGTAAAGAAATGTGTACAATTCCTACATTTTCTATTAGATATTTTTGTTCAACCCTTCAAATTAAACGTTACAATCTGCACTTGAATTCTGTTGTAGAGGTTTAATTTCAAATCCAATGTGGTGGCATGCAGAGCCAACTCGCGAAAATTGTGTCACTGTCCAAATATTTCTGGCCCTAACTGTATATATATATATAAATATATATATATATATATAATATAAAACCCGAAGGCCACTTCCGGCCACTCCGGCCAAGTTCCGCCGCTCGGTTCTCATCCTCCCCAGTGTCGGAGCTCAGAGCGGAGGACATGCGGTTCTCCCTGCGCCGCCCGGGTGACCCCTCCCCTCTCCCTCCCGGCTCCGGCCGCTGTGATCACCCGCGGGTTCCGGCCGCGACCATGTGGAGCACACACACACGCCTGTCACACAACACACACACACGCCTGTCACACGACACACACACACACACGCCTGTCACACTCCACACACACACGCCTGTCACACAACACACACACACACGCCTGTCACACTCCACACACACACACTCTCGCTATAGTCACGCTCTCTCTACATTAACTCCTCCGCACCCGTAGTTCATACTTACCGCCCCGTCTTCCTTGATCGTCCCGTCCCGTCCTCCGGTCCTCTGTGTCATCCCGACGTCTTTCCTCCAATCCCGACCTCTTCTTAGTCCGGCCGGGAGCTCCGGGTCCTGCTTCCTCTTCGGCGGCATCTTCCCCGCAAAATGTCTCTACCAAGATGGCGGCCGCAATGATTCCTGAGTTCCCGCCCAGTTCCCGCCCACAATTACGCCCCCTCAGGTCGCGGCCGCCATCTTGGTTGGGGCAAATACAGTTTTAAGCGCCAAATTTGAATTTAGCCTCTAAACAGATAAGACTCTTTATCCAAACTATATTCATTTAATTTGGAAGTGCTTCTGACACATTTTGGTATCTATGGCCATGTTCACACAGGTGTTTTTTTGACCATCTCTGCGTTTTTTGGTGTGTTAAAAAAAACGCAGGCGCGTTAACGCAGGGTACATTTGAGTGTACATGCGTTTTTCACCTCCACCTGCGTTTTTTCCCCCAGTCCAAATAACGCTGCATGCAGCGTTTTTTGGGTGCTGGAAAAAAAAGCAGGGGTGGTTTTCCAAAAACGCATGCGTTTTTTTAACATGGGCCCCTATGGGAAACGCATGCGTTAACGCAGGGCACATATAGGCACCTGCGTTAACGCATGCGTTTCCCATAGGGCCCCATGTTACAAAAATGCATGCGTTTTCTAAAAAACGCATGCGTTTCTATAACATGGGGCCCTATGGGAAACGCATGCGTTTTTAAATGGCACATTTATGCACCCTGCGTTAACGCATGCGTTTTTGGGCAAAAAAGTCCAAAAAGGATGAAAATCCTTTCAGACACACAAGGGACATTTTTTAGCACTCTTAAAAAAACGCATGTGGTTTTAGGAGTGCTAAAAAAAGCGCAAATTGTGTGTGAACAATGCCTATATTACACTCCTATGTGGTTCTTTAGTTAAATACTGCTCATTAGTCATTGACTATTGGGCTGGGGTCACAGTTGCATTTTTCACAAGCGTTTTTGGAGACCTGTGTTTTCAAAAACGCATGTAAAAAACGCACCCATAGGCCCCCATGTTAAAAAACGCATGCCCTAATAGCAAAAAAGCATGTGTGACTGTACAATGCGTTTTTGGTGCATTTCCAAAAACGCATGCGTTTTTTAATATGGGGCCTTATGGGAAACGCATGCAAAAACGCATGTACAATTAGTACCATTCAAAAACGCATGCGTTTTCCATAGGACAAAATAAGTGCAAGCACTAGGGAGTTGATGTTTCATAAAAATTACCACTTTATTGAACATATAAAGTAACAGACAGTACACCGTTAAAAGATGAAGTATTTTTGTGGATGAATCCAGATATGAACCACACAGAGGTAATTGCACACTCAGGGTAACACAATATTGCACCTTATAATACCAAGTGATTAGTCTCATTCATTATCATGGAAGAGATCAGTGGTAGAACAAATCGCTCAATCACTGGTTTACTCACCCATAATGTTAGTGCTGTTCCCTGGTCCAGTCAGTGCCCTCAGCTGTGGCCCCCCCTACGACCGTTTCGCAAGGCTTTCTCAAGGGTTTTGTGATGTTACTGGCGACTCCTGCTGCCTTTTATTAGCTGCCGACCGCCGGATTATGGTCGCCGCCATTCCCGTCGCGTCATTTCCGCCGGTGACTAGGTGGGAAGGGGTTGTGCGCATGACGCGATGTGCGTCATTGCGCGTGCGCACTACAACCCGATTCCCCTCAGTCATAAGGACCCGCACCGCTTTGAAATTTTTAGGTGACGGCGGCCATTTTGTTGGAGCAGATTTACTTATTAGTTTAATGGGTAGACGGGCTATTCTGGCAACCAAGTTGCAGACAAACTGTGTGTATTTTCCCCCTTTGAGTGTCATTTCATACATACATGGTGAGTGTCCACTCGTTCAACATACAGGTGAAGTGATAGCCATACATTATATATATATCTGATAATCACAGAACTTTGTTCTAGGATTTGTAAGCATGATTGATTACATTATATTAAGTGAATAAAGTGCATATAATGCATAGTGAATATATCTTTACTATAAAGGTTTACACAGTAAACACCCCCTAATCCAGCATCAATCACGTGTCATAAAAAAGTATGTCATCTCAACTTATTTACATGAGTGGAACACATATCACAATTACAAGCAAAAGTCACCACATGAAGAACAACCAGTTCATCTGTTCATTGCCACAATGCCGTCCAGCCACTTAAACAAGGATTTTCTTATTGTTTCTGTTTTCCAGCTTATATATTTTCCTTTGGTTCGACAGTTTTACATCAGCAGCTCATTAACTTCATTTTTGAATAAGTTCTCCTATTCGGATAACTACAATAATATGAATAGAGTTAAAATCACACAGATAAATGATGACAAGAGGAAAACACATTCCAATATTCTTTTTTACTTTTTTAATCCTTTTGTAACAATCTAATGCACATTAGGGTCATGCTTATTATAGAAAAGGGGAAAAACTCAATTTTTCGTTTAACCCCTTGGGTGCCATAGTGTCTAGTTCCACAATCCACCTGCACTCAACTTGTGCAAGTGTCTTGGCCAAATCTCCTCCTCTAATTCCACCCTGCACTTGGTCTATCCCTTTTACTACCAATCCAACTGGATCACATCCATGAAAAAATCTGAAATGTTTGGGAAGGGTTTTTAACAATTTAATGTCATCAACTTGGCCAGCACCCATAATGCGTTTTTTTAACATGGGCTCCTATGGAAAATGCATGCGTTTTTGAATGGCACTAAAAGGTACTAATTGTACATGCATTTTTGCTTGCGTTTTCCATAGGGGCCCATGTTATAAAAATGCATGCGTTTTTCAAAACGCACTAAAAAAAAGTACATGCACTATTTTTTTGTGCAGATTTAAAAACGCAGCCAAAAACGCAGGGAGCCATCACACACCTTAAAAAACTCATGATGACATGAAAAAACGCATGTCAACTGTGACCCCAGCCTTGCACTGCGAGACTGTCTCTTATTAACCTCTAATTTGCCACCAACACTGTAATGGCCACTTTACACGCAGCTACAGGTAACAGGTTTTCCACAGGTAACTTACTGGCTGCAGTGAAATCATGGAGAGATTATTCCATTTGTACACAGCAACAAGATAGAACCTTGTCTCCATGATTTCACTGCAACCAGTAAGTTACCTGTGGAAAACCTGTTACCTGTAGCTGCGTGTAAAGTGGCCATTATAGTATTTATGTTAACCAACATGAGCTCTGAACACAACTATACTCATGACACGCAGCGAACAGCTGCCAATGCTGCAAGTAAAAGTTGGTCACATAACAAGCATACTAATGACACCGAGCAAAAACCTGCCGATGCCGCACGTCAGCGCAAAAACATTAGCTCTGAACACAACTATACTCATAACAAGTATACTAATGACACCGAGCTAAAAACTGCCGATGCCGCACGTCAGCGCAAAAACATTAGCTCTGAACACAACTATACTCACAACAAGTATACTAATGACACCGAGCTAAAAACTGCCGATGCCGCATGTCAGCGCAAAAACATTAGCTCTGAACACAACTATACTCATAACAAGTATACTAATGACACCGAGCTAAAAACTGCCGATGCCGCATGTCAGCGCAAAAACATTAGCTCTGAACACAACTATACTCATAACAAGTATAATAATGACACCGAGCTAAGAACTGCCGATGCCGCATGTCAGAGCAAAAAGTGTGCTAACGAGACTCAAGAAGAGAGACGCCAGCGCCTGGACAACAGAAACGTTGCTAGGAAGAAACGCATTATGAAAGAGTCTGCTGAGCAAAAAAAAATTTGCTTAGCTAATCACACTGCTGTTGTACGCTGTCAACGTTCCAAAAATATTACTTCCATGTCCACAATCTTCGATTCTGACCACAATACACCTTCCATGTCTCCTTCCATAGAATGTGCACACCCTGAACCTACTGTATTTGTTTCTAAGGCTGGGGTCACAGTTGACATGCGTTTTGTAGTGCCTTTTAAGAACTCATGCGTTTTAATATGCGTTTTTTCATGTCATCATGAGTTTTTTAAGATGTGTGATGGCTCCCTGCGTTTTTTTGCTGCGTTTTTAAATCTGCACAAAAAAATAGAGCATGTACTTTTTTTTGGTGCGTTTTGAAAAAAGCATGCGTTTTTGTAGAAAACGCATGCGTTTTTATAACATGGGCCCCTATGGAAAATGCAAGCAAAAATGAATGTACAATTAGTATCTTTTAGTGCCATTCAAAAACGCATGCGTTTTCCATAGGAGCCCATGTTAAAAAAACGCATGCGTTTTTTTTTAAAACGCTTGCGTTTTGTTAACATGGGCTCCTATGGAAAACGCATGCGTTTTTGAATGGTACTAATTGTACATGCGTTTTTGCATGCGTTTACCATAAGGCCCCATATTAAAAAACGCATGCGTTTTTGGAAATGCACCAAAAACGCATTGTACAGTCACACATGCTTTTTTGCTATTAGGGCATGCGTTTTTTTAACATGGGGGCCTATGGGTGCGTTTTTTACATGCGTTTTTGAAAACGCAGGTCTCCAAAAATGCTTGTGAAAAATGCAACTGTGACCCCAGCCTAAGTCTGCTTTCAATAAATGCGTCACACATGAGTCTTCTATGTCAACAATCAACCCATTAATAAATGCTGCTGCTGCACGCTGTGAACGGCGCAAAAATACCGCTTTTACCTCCACAGTCATAGACTCTGCTGATGATACACCTTCCACCTCCTCCCGCATTGAATCTGTGGACAGTGATGATCCTGTACCAGGTCCACGCTTTATATATGTTGGCTTCCAGCACCAGTCTAATACTCCATTACCACAATCTGTGCCTATACATTCCAAAGGTTTCACTAATGATGACAGTACCGTGGTACAACACTCCTGTGGTCCTATGAACTATGTTTGTGAACATTGTCAAGCATTGCATTTTAATGCTGAGATACCATCAGATAAAAAGTTCACTCTATGTTGTCACAAGGGTAAAGTCCAGGTACCTATACCCCAATATCCTCAAGTCTTCACACGTTTGCTCACAGGACAAAGTGAGTTCAGTAAGAATCTTATGGAAAATATCTGTTCCATTAACAGTTCCTTTGCATTTGCCTCCATGGGTGCCAATATTTCGCCACCTCCTGGATATGGCCCATATTGCTTCCGATACATGGACAAACATATCATCGCACTGGAACCTTACATCCGTCTGATGATGAAGTTCCAGTGTATGCCCAGCTTTATATTTTAGATACCAATTCGGCTAATCAACAACGCTTGCAATGACCATGTTCACACACATGCGTTTTTTTGCCCATCTCTGCGTTTTTTGTGCTGTTAAAAAAACGCAGGTGCGTTAACGCAGGGTACATTTGAGTGTACATGCGTTTTTGAGCCAAAGTTGCGTTTTTCTCCCCCAGCCCAAAAAACGCTGCATGCAGCGTTTTTGGGTGCTGTAAAAAAACGCATGTGCGTTTACCCAAAAACGCATGCGTTTTTTTAACATGGCACCCAATGGGAAACGCAAGCGTTAACGCTGGGCACATATAGACACATGTGTTAACGCTAGCGTTTTTTGGAAACGTCCCAGCAGCTTGTGGAAAAACTTTTTTTTCATCAGCAAACCCCCATATGAACAAGAAAACAAAAAAAATATTTTTATGATAGCACCACCCAACTTCCCTCCCCCCCCCCCCCATCCTGGGCGGCAGGAAAGCGGAAAAAAAAAATTCCATCAGCAAAAACACAAATTTTTATGCCATGCGTTTTTTGTTATTTGGGTGTTTGGTGAAAAAATGACTAATTGCAAAAACGTTTTGAAAGCTTTCACACACACAAGGCACATTTTTTGGTACTAAAAAAAACGCAAATTGTGTGTGAACATGGCCAATGTCAACACAATCAAAATTGTCATCCTACTTTGATGAGTATGATTGCTCTTCAATTAGATAATATCAATCCCTTTGTAGCTGCGTACAAAATGTTACGGGATGTTGAACAGGAGGAACATCTTAAAGCTCTTGCAAATGGTACTGTCATGCCTAATATAATCATGGCCCTAAAACAAGATCGCACACAAGACCCTCGACGCTACAATAACCCCACTGTCAATGAGGTTGCTGTTGTATTCGAAAATGACAATGGAGAGCCACCATTCAATTGAGATATTTTAATTCACTTAAAACCTGACCCTAACAATCCTTTGGCCCCAAAAACCAAACCTATCAGCATTCTGAACAGTAATTTAGATGCCCTCCTCTATCCACTCTTTTTCCCGTATGGAGAACAAGGCTGGCATGATGACATGAAACAAAATCTCCAAGTACACGCAGAATTACACAGCTGCAGTACTATTGCTACATGCTATCTGTAAGACATCACTTTAATCCAGTACTCAATGGTGGCAAACTCACCCAACAGTATATTGTCGATGCTTATGTCAAAATCGAGGCAAATCGCCTACATTTTATCCGGAAACATCAAAAGGATTTGAAAGTAGAGGACTACTGTGTATTGCAAGAGCATTTATTAAAAAAATCCATCCAAAAAGGCATCCCCATTGGCAAAACCGTCATTTTACCATCCTCCTTTGAGGGTAGTCCGAGGAACATGCAGCAACGCTATCAGGATGCCATGGCTATTGTCACCAAGTACGGTCGCCCTGATTTGTTCATCACTATGCAATCCTAAATGGAGCGAGATTACAACTAATTTACAGCCTTGGCAGCGTGTAGAATACAGACCTGATTTAGTAGCACGTGTGTTCAAAATTAAGTTAGAAGCTCTGTTACAAGACATCAACAAAGGATTGTTCAGAAAAGTTTGTGCCATGGTACACGTAATCGAATTCCAAAAACGTGGTCTACCACACGCACACATTTTAACCCCTAAGTGACGAAGAAATTTGTGATTTTTCATTTTCGTTTTTTTCGCTCCTCGGCTTCCAAGAGCCATAACTTTTTTATTTTTCTGTCGACACAGACATATGACGGCTTGTTTTTTGCGGGACGAGTTGTACTTTCAGATGCAATAATTTGTTTTACCATATAATGTACAAGGAAATTTCAAAAAAATTCCAACTGCAGTGAAATTGCAAAAAAAGTGCAATTACACGTTTGTTTTTTGGGTTTTTTAGTCGCCGTGTTCACTATATGGTAAAACCGACATGACGGTGTGATGCCTCGGGTTAGTACGAGTTTGTAGATACCAAACATGTATACCTTTACTGGTATCTAGGTGGTGGAAAAAAATTCAAAAGCATGAAAAAAAAACATTGCACTTTTTGCGCCATGTTCTGCGACCCGTAGCGTCCTCATTTTTCGGGATCTGGGGCTGGTTTATTTTTTGCGTCTCGAGCTGACGTTTTTAATGATACCATACTTGGGTGGATGCGCTGTTTTGATCGCCCGTTATTGCATTTTTTAGCATTGTTGCAGCGACCAAAAAAACGTAATTTTGTCTCATTATTTGATTCTTTATATTGATAGATCGGGCAATTCTGAATGCGGCGATACCAAATATGTGTATTTTATTTTTTTTTTAATACTTTTATTGTGGATGGGAGAAAAGGGGGTTGATTTGAACTTTTATGTTTTTTTGTTTTTTTTCAACTTTGTAAAAACTTTATTTCCTTATTGATTCTTACTTTTACACAGCCCCTGTGAGAGGCATGCAGCTGCACAGTCCGATCGCTTCTGACACATACAGATGAGCTGTAGCTCCTCTGTTTGTGTCAGAATCGCGGACCTGTTGTGGTTGGCAGGGGCTGCCAACCACAACCAGGAAATGCTCTGTGACAGGCTCCGGGGTCAAGCCAGGACTCCGGCCTGTCACGTCAGCACGGGAGATGTCGCAATGTTATCGTGAGATCTCCCCTGGAGCCCGGTAACCGCGCGCTGCCCGCTCCGGCTCCCTTAGATCCCGCTCTCAGAGATTGATGGCGGGATCTAAGGGGTTAACAGCACCGATCGGATGGCGGGACCGATTGGTGCTGTTAGTCCGACATCTCAGCTAGTGAGATCAGCTGAGATGTCGGACGTTTGAAGTGAGCTCCACGCCGGAGCTCACTTCAAACACCGGGTAACGACAGCCTGACGTCTAGAGACGTACGGCTGTCGTTAAGGCGTTAATCATTTTAGATAGCAACTCTAAATTAAGGACTACGGAAGATGTCGACAATATCGTCTGGGCAGAAATTCCTGATGCTAAAGACTACCCTCTACTTCATGACATTGTTTTGCAACATATGATTCATGGGCCCTGTGGAGAATACAACCCCAATTCTCCTTGTATGGATCTGGGCAAATGTACGAAAGGTTTCCCTAAAGATTTTCAAACATCTACCATCATAGCTAAAGATGCATATCCCATTTATCGCAGAAGCTCTGGCCTTTCCATTTAACACCACTCTAAAACAGTTGATAATTCTTGGGTAATTCCATATAATCCCTTTCTACTTTTGAAATACAGGTGCCATATTAATGTCGAAGTTTGTGGTTCAATTCAAAGTGTCAAATATTTGTTTAAATATGTCTGCAAAGGCCATGACAAAGCAAACCTTGACATTTGCCAGACTCACATTGACCATGATTAAAAAACACATCAATTTATGGATTCCAGATATGTCAGTGCACCAGAGGCAGCTTGGCGCATTTTTGCTTATCCTATGCATAAGTAATCTCATACCATCATTCGCCTTGCCGTACATTTGCCTCATTTTCAGTCACTCCATTTTCATGAGGATGACTCCATTGCTAACATCCGACAAAAACTTCATCACAATTCCACTCTTATGGCCTACTTTGAGCTTAATGTCAATAACCAACATGCTCATAACTACTTATACCGCCAAATTCCTGAGTACTATGTTTGGAATGAAGGGTCTTGGGAACTTAGAAAGCGAGGAGGTGGGTCTGTTATTGGAAGGATGTACACTGTCAGTGTGAAAGATCAAGAACGCTACTACTTGTGATTGTTACTATTACACGTGAAAGGTGCTACAAGTTTTGAGAGTATTAAAACAGTCAATGAGTTACTTATGAAACTTTCAAAGAGGCAGCATTAGCTCTTGGATTACTCTTTGATGATAGTCTATGGAAAAATACGCTACAAGATGCATGTATTCTCAACATGCCAGCACAGCTTCGGGACATGTTTGCCTATATCTGCATTTTTGGTCCTCTTGCTAATCTTATGCAGTTATGGGATGAATTCAAGGAACACTTTGTACAGGACTACTGCCGTGCATACCACTCCAATTCTGACGACTGTATAAATTGTGAAGGCTATGCTATGACGGATGTGCAAGATGTTCTCAAAAGCCATGGGAAAAGTTATACAGATTTTCAATTACCACGACCTGTAAATAAACCACACCTCCTCCCGCTGTATAATAAGGATGTGGAGTTACAAACAGCTGCGGAGATGAAAGCTACTCTAAATGACGAACAACTGTTGGCGTATAATACTATCAGTCAAGCTTTACAAGACTCTACTGACAGTACAAAGTGCTTTTTCATTGATGGAAAAAATTGCAGATATATACTGGGCACCAGGGGCGGAACTACCGTGGTGCAGCTGGTGCAGCTGCACCAGGGCCCCGACCAGCTAGGGGGCCCCTGGAGCTCCAGCGGCAGTTCCGTTTCCCTGACTGGCCCTGCGCGAGATCCCCCGGGGGCCCCGACACTTTGGGGCCAAACCCACTAAGCCCCGCCCCCCCGGGCGCTGTAGGGGGCCCGGACGCAAAGGGGGGGCCCACTGGTCCCCTGAGCGTCCCCACATGTACTAGGGGGCATGGGCGTACCCAGCGTGGGGCAGGGGGGGACAGGTGCCCCCCCCAAGAGGCTGCCCCGGATGAGCGTGGCACTGTGCGCACCCGCCCTGGCACCTACTGTAGTACTGTGAGGCTTTTTTTGTGCCAGAACGGCCGCCGCCGCCGCCCCACCCTCTTTGGGAGTGAAAGCACTGTCTCCCGGCCGAGTGCAGTGCTGAGTGAGGGGTCAGACTCAGTGCTGCTGAGGGCGGACTCCAGAGGAGCGGGCGGGAGCCGGCCGCACAGTGTCAGCGGTGAACGGACGGCAGAGGAGAAGGAGACGAAGAGATGACAGCAGAAGAGAGCAGGTGGTGAGTGGCCCCAAGGAAAGAAAGTGCAGTGTGCTGTGCTGAGTGACAGTTTGTGCAATGTGTGTGTGTGTGTGCAATGTGTGTGTGTGTGTGTGTGCAATGTGTGTGTGTGTGTGCAATGTGTGTGTGTGTGTGAATGTGTGTGTGCGCATGTGTGTGTGTGTGCGCAATGTGTGTGTGTGTGCGCAATGTGGTGTGTGTGCGCGCAATGTGTGTGTGTGCGCGCGCAATGTGTGTGTGTGCGCGCGCAATGTGTGTGTGTGCGCAATGTGTGTGTGTGTGTGTGCAATGCTACACAGTGCACGCTGCAGTGCCGGCCCCGGGAGCAGAAGAGCCTGTGCAGCTGCCCTGTGGACTGTGGGGGCTGGAGGCAGAGACAGAGCAGCCGGAGGATCACAGTGAGTGTAAAATAAATGTAATGTAAATAAAGATAAAGTTGGCTGCACTGTGCTTGTGATGGAGGCCTCCAGCCTCCGTCCTCCTGTGCTCACCCCTCCAGCCTCTGTCCTCCTGCCCTCACCCCTCCAGCCTCCGTCCTCCTGCCCTCACCCCTCCAGCCCCTGTCCTCACCCCTCCAGCCTCCGTCCTCCTGCCCTCACCCCTCCAGCCCCTGTCCTCACCCCTCCAGCCTCCGTCATCCTGCCCTCACCCCACCAGCCTCTGTCCTCCTGCCCTCACCCCACCAGCCTCTGTCCTCCTGCCCTCACCCCACCAGCCTCTGTCCTCCTGCCCTCACCCCACCAGCCTCCGTCCTCCTGCCCTCACCCCACCAGCCTTCGTCATCCTGCGCTCACCCCTCCAGCCTCCGTCCTCCTGCACTCACCCCCCAGCCTTCATCCTGGTCTAACCGCCTGCCCACCATATACTGTGCTGCTAACCACTGAGCCATCATACTTTGCTAACCACAGAGACATCGCGCAGTGCTAACCACTGAGCCACCGTACAGTGCTAACCACTGAGCCACTGTACAGTGCTAACCACTGATCCACCGTATACAGTGCTAACCACTGAGCCACCATATACAGTGCTAACCACTGAGCCGAGCCACCGTATACAGTGCTAACCACTGAGCCGAGCCACCGTATACAGTGCTAACCACTGAGCCACCATATACAGTGCTAACCACTGAGTCACCATATACAGTGCTAACCACTGAGCCACCGTATACAGTGCTAACCACTGAGCCACCATATACAGTGCTAACCACTGAGCCACCATATACAGTGCTAACCACTGAGCCACCATATACAGTGCTAATCACTGAGCCACCGTATACAGTGCTAACCACTGAGCCACCATATACAGTGCTAACCACTGAGCCACCATATACAGTGCTAACCACTGAGCCACCATATACATTGCTAACCACTGAGCCACCATATACAGTGCTAACCACTGAGCCACCATATACAGTGCTAACCACTGACCACCATATACAGTGCTAACCACTGAGCCACCATATACAGTACTAACCACTGAGCCACCATATACAGTACTAACCACTGAGCCACCGTATACAGTGCTAACCACTGAGCCACCGTACTGCGAGTGTATGCCCCTGCGAGTGTATGCCCCTGTGCGTGTATGCCTCCCCCCTGAAAATAAGACAGGGTGCAACGTTCAGAGCAAATATATTAAATATATTAATCTCGCCCGGCCCCTGACAGCAGCCCGCCCATGTCATATACAGCCCCCGGCCCCCATAGGGCTCCCCAGTGGAGCAATAAGTCTGATGGGCACAGGTGCGCAATGTAGGCCCCCCACCTTCCGCGTGCACGTTGGTCAGATGTATGGGCCCCGTGTAACATTCTAAATCCTATACTCACAAATTGACCCCTCTCCCCCTTCATTATGTATTAATGTCCCTTATCCTGCTGTATATGGTCCTCCTCCTGGAATATGGCCTTTATCGTGGTATATATGTCCCCCATCATGGTTTATATGGTCCTCCTCCTCAGCCACCATAGTCCTCCAATTATTATAATGCATCCCCACATTCCTTCATACATTACAATGTATTCCCATAGTCCTCTATGTATTATAATTCACCCCATAGTCCCCCATTCATAAGGTACCCCCATAGTCATCCAATTATCATAATGCAACCCCACTATCTAGTAACCCCTCTATATAGTATAATGTAGCCTCATATGCCTCCATACATTATAATGCACCTCCATACAGTATAATGCACTCCTATAGTTCTCCATATAGTATAATTCACCCCCATAATTCTCCATATAGTATAATTCACCCATAGTCCTCTATACAGTATAATGCACCATCAATAGTCCCCCATGTAGTATAATGCACCCCCATAGCCCTCCACACATTGCACTCATCAGAGTTTCACCCCAGTGTGTCCGTACCCTAATACTAAAATCCATATAGTAATCCTACTGGTGTGGGGAGGGTTTATGGCTCAGTTAGTACACTCCATACTTCATGGTATGAGGGGTTTATGGCTCAGTTTGTACACTCCATACTTCTTGTTATTAACCAGTTAATGCTCTCTTGTCCACCGCACTGCAGTGTCAAAAAAGGACGACAGCGAGACAGACAGCAACATGGCATCAGAGAGCCCCTGACCTCGAAATAGAAGATCCTCAGATCCCGGTATTGTGACATAATATTAAGAATAAAGGTTTTTTGCATTTATATTACATTATGAACTCCACAGCACGGCAGCGAAAATTGCTCCGGCCCCGGGCCCTCCTTCACTCCTGCTTGTTGCCATACACTGGGGTTGTGCAGAGGTGGCAATTGCACCCCTTCTCTTTGTGTTTTAGTATAGTAGTTATATTTTTGTATATAGGGGCAGACAGTGTATGCTATGTATACTTCCAGATTATCAACAACCAAAGTGGCGGCAAATTTTCGACCGCCCAGGGCGCCACAAACAGTTGCTACGCCGCTGGCTGTGCTGCACACCCGCGGCACTATTCTGGCACTGAGATCCAGGAGGGGGGGCCCCAAAAAATTTCTTGCACCAGGGCCCACTACAGTCTGGGTCCGCCCCTGCTGGGCACTGCTGTGTTGCAGGGACCGGTGCTACTTACATATGTAAGGGCGCGAGTAAAGCAGGTTCATGTGCCCGGGTGCACGCTTATTAGACAGCAAATAGCAGTAGATAAGAAAAAAATGCGGCACTCACGAGCAAAGCTTTTTACTTTTTTATTTCAGAGTCCTCTTTACATGGTTGCTCTGCGATGGGGGAGGGAGTGGGGAGACACACAGGTGACGGATTCCGTTTCGGAGCACCTGCCCCTTCTACGGACCTGGTGGGAGTGGAAAAACCTACTTATATCATCTACTGCTACATCAGCTAAGAGGAGAAGGACACATTGTCTCACCGGCTGCCACCATGGGAATTGCCGCCAACTTACTCGAAGGAGGACGCACAATCCATTGTCTCTATGGCATTCCAATCCCTGTCAATGAAACCTCTGTTTCAAGGATTAAAACTGATACAGAGGCAGCCAAACAGTTGCAGAATACAAAACTATGTATCATTGATGAGTGCACAATGCTTTCTAAATATGCATTGCATGTTATTGATAGACTTTTACGTGATGTCATGACAACACATGTTTTCAAGAAACAGCAAACACCGTTTGGAGTTAAAGTTATTGTTCTGGGAGTAGACTTTAGACAATGCCTTCCTGTCATCGCTCAAGGAACCAGAACTGATATTGTAGAGAGCTGCATTAAGTATTCCCAACACTGGCAACATTTCGTTAGACTGCCACTCATGAACAACATGCGCTCCATTGACCAACAATACAGTACTTGGTTGCTTCAACTGGGAAATGGTGAACTTTCCAATGATTTTAACCTTGGAGATGATGTCATCGAAATACCTTCAGACATGCTCTCCACTGGCTGCTTAATACGTGATATCTTTGGAGACAACATTTCTATTGACATTAACAACAATGAGAGCATCAACATTGCTGCATCACATGCAATTCTATGCCCTAAAAATGAGGATGTGGATAATGTTAACTCCAATATCATGGATCATCTGAATGGTGACTACACCGAATATACCAGTCATGATTCCATTGATGCTGATGAATCAGATGACCCTGACCAGTATCCAGTGGAATTCTTACATTCGCTTACACCAACTGGAATGCCTTCACATCGGCTAAAACTAAAAAGTGGCACCATTATCATGCTCTTACGAAACCTCAACACAAAAAAAGGTCTGTGCAACGGTACTCGCTTGATTGTTACTGCTTTGCTTCCCAACATCATAGAAGCTAAAGTCATCACTGGATCAGCAGCTGGAAATATTGTTTTTATTCCACGTATCGATTTATGTCCATCTGACACAGGATTACCATTTAAATTAAGACGCCACCAGTTTCCCGTGAAGCCAGCGTTTGCCATGAGCATTAACAAATTTCAAGACCAGACACTCCATCGAGTTGGTATCTTTCTACCTGAACCAGCATTTGGCCATGGTCAACTGTATGTCGCCTTTTCTCGCGTCAGGCAACACTGTAATGTGAAAGTTTACGTTGTTGATACACCAGCTCAAGGCAAATTACTTCCCAATAGTACCAAAGTGTTCACTAAAAATATTATTTATAAAAATATTTTACATTAAATTCTGTTAATAGATAGTTAGGTGTAAATAGATAGTTAGGTGTACATAGTTATTTTCATATTAAACAAAAAAATACAAAAAAATTAGTTTAGTCTTACATGTATAGGAATAGAAAAAAACAAAAATACAAAAAAATTAGTTTAGTCATAGATATATAGGGAAAAAAAAACAAAAAAAACAAAAAAAATTAGTTTAGCCATAGATATATAGATTTCAACTACTTATTTAGGAAATAGCCATGTAACATATATAGTCCTTATTTTTGGATCTTAAATCCTTCATTTAGATAGCTCATAGTATATATATATATATAATATATATATATATATAACAACAAAAAAAAACAACAAAAAACAACAACAAAAAAACAAAAAAAAACAAAAAAAATAACAAAAAAAACCAACAAAAAAAAAAACTGCACAGCACTCAAAGACAAATGTGAACTGGTGCTAGCAAAGACGCAGGGTCATATAATGTGAAAAAATTCTTGCAGCACAGAGCTACTACCATTGATGTACAAATGCTACAAGCTATATGTGTTTGAGGAAAAAGTTTAAAAACTTACGTTTTTTTAAAAAAAACTCAAAAATTCTAATTTTTTATTTCTGAAGTTCTTGGTACATACATTAGCCAATGTCTGCTTGCTCATCAACTGCGACAAAGTGACTTCAGGTCTGATGAGTCCTACTCTGATATCCCTATCCTCCTTGTCCACCCCCCACTTCTCAGTGGGCAGACTCCATCTAGACCCTCGATCACCTGTAGGTTAATGAGGGTGCACATTGCAGCATGGAGCCTGCAACTCCATATGATAAATAACAAGAAAAAAACTGCACAGCACTCAAAGACAAATGTGAACTGGTGCTAGCAAAGACGCAGGGTCATATAATGTGAAAAAATTCTTGCAGCACACAGCTACTACCAATGATGTACAAATGCTACAAGCTATATGTGTTTGAGGAAAAAGTTTAAAAACTTACGTTTTTTTAAAAAAAACTCAAAAATTCTAATTTTTTATTTCTGAAGTTCTTGGTACATACATTGGCCAATGTCTGCTTGCTCATTAACTGCAACAAAGTGACTTCAGGTCTGATGAGTCCTGCTCTGATATCCCTATCCTCCTTGTCCACCCCCCACTTCTCAGTGGGCAGACTCCATCTAGACCCTCGATCACCTGTAGGTTAATGAGGGTGCACATTGCAGCATGGAGCCTGCAACTCCATATGATAAATAACAAGAAAAAAACTGCACAGCACTCAAAGACAAATGTGAACTGGTGCTAGCAAAGACGCAGGGTCATATAATGTGAAAAAATTCTTGCAGCACACAGCTACTACCATTGATGTACAAATGCTACAAGCTATATGTGTTTGAGGAAAAAGTTTAAAAACTTACGTTTTTTTAAAAAAACTCAAAAATTCTAATTTTTTATTTCTGAAGTTCTTGGTACATACATTGGCCAATGTCTGCTTGCTCATCAACTGCAACAAAGTGACTTCAGGTCTGATGAGTCCTACTCTGATATCCCTATCCTCCTTGTCCACCCCCCACTTCTCAGTGGGCAGACTCCATCTAGACCCTCGATCACCTGTAGGTTAATGAGGGTGCACATTGCAGCATGGAGCCTGCAACTTTTACTTAAAGGTGATAGATGTGTATCATTGAAATTTAATTATTTGGTGATATGAACCACAATACAAAGGTCCAGCATTATAGGTGCTGAGAAATTTGCTTTTCTTTTTAAACAGGGAGAGGTTTTTGTGAACATCTGAGAGACGGGTGGGATGGCTGTTCACACACATCTCCATCTTAAGGTGTGTTCTCTAAACATAGATAGATAGGGAAATAGATAGATAGGGAAATAGATAGATAGCAAAATACAGATTTAGGCTACTTTCACACTACGATTTTTGTAAAATCCGATGCTGTCCGATATAAATCGGACAGCATCGGATTCTTCTAATGCCTGGAATCGGGTGCCAAATAGGCATCCGATTCCGACAGAAAATAGGATGCCCGCCCTCCTGTCAGATCGCTCCCTGAGAGCTGTCAGTCTCTCCCCCGGTCCTCTTCTTTATCCCCTGTGTCTCCCCTCTTGGCCCCCGGTCCTGTGTCTCCCCTCTTGGCCCCCGGTCCTGTGTCTCCCCTCTTGGCCCCCGGTCCTGTGTCTCCCCTCTTGGCCCCCGGTCCTGTGTCTCCCCTCTTGGCCCCCGGTCCTGTGTCTCCCCTCTTGGCCCCCAGTCCTGTGTCTCCCCTCTTGGTCCCCGGTCCTGTGTCTCCCCTCTTGGCCCCCGGTCCTGTGTCTCCCCTCTTGGCCCCCGGTCCTCTCATCCCTGTGTCTCCCCTCTTGGCCCCCGGTCCTGTGTCTCCCCTCTTGGCCCCCGGTCTTGTGTCTCCCCTCTTGGCCCCAGGTCCTCCTATGCGTCCTCCTCCTCTCCTCTCCTCTTGTCCTCCTCCTCCTCTCCTTTCTCACCTGTCCACGACTCCTGCACGGTCCCGCGCGTCTCCGGTGCCTTGCTGTTCTGTCTCAGTGCAGCCAGGACCTCTCGTGATGTCACAATCACATGACTGCCGGCTATTGGTTCCTGGCAGTCATGTGATTGTGACATCACGGCAGGTCTTATCAGCACAGACGGCAAGATACCTGGAGACACCGGAGATGCCGGGAGACGTCGGGGGCCTCGTGGACAGGTGAGCATAGATTTTTTTTATTTTTAATTAACCCATTCATTCACTTTTGGAGCGATTTTAGTGTACTGAGCATGCTCAGTACACTAAAATCGGTCCGAGGAGACATGAGATGTTTTCTCGGACCCTTCTCCATAGGGCCCCATGTTAAGTTGATCGGGTCGGATCGGATGTGCACTAAATGCCATCCGATCTGGTCCGATCTGAATCTGTCCGATTTTATTTTCGGTGCAAAAATCGGAGCAAGCTCCGATTTTTGCACCGATAAAAAAATCGGACAGATTCGGATCGGACCAGATCGGATGGCATTTAGTGCACATCCGATTCGGTCCGATGCCCATAGGCATACATGGGGTCCGAAAATCGGTCCGATGCTGTCCGATTTTCATCGGACAGCATCGGAAATGCTAAAATCGTTATGTGAAAGCAGCCTTAGCTTTTACAGCAGCAATTTTTGGCTATTTGTGGAAGTTTTGGTGGAAAAAGCACAATTTCTGCACTTGCTGCCTAAGGACTCACTTATGGCACACTTGCCATAAGCTGCATGCAATGTATATGGAATTTGTGGTTCACTTGCGGCAGGTGCAGCACACGTGGTTACAGCAGTTTCGGCGGCAAAAAACGCAGTGACCTGCGGTTTTTTAGTGTCTGCATTTGGTGCACCTGCCGAAGCCACGTTTGCCGCATTTACGGCAGATTAACCATAAGTTCTATATACATTGCATGGCACTTGCTGCACGTGTGCTGCAGTAAGGCCCTTAGGTACCAAGTGCAGAAATTTTATTTTTTTCATCCCCACCTTGCTGCTGTAAAAGAAGTCTTAGTCTTAATAAATAGGAATTAGTTAGATTAGGGACCCATCAGATGTAAGGGCACCTTGACATGGTTGGTGGGCAAGCACAAACTGGCGAATACGCAGAATACTAATATTGATTTTTAAAATCAAGCTATTTCCTGTGTAACAAGTATTGCTCACTTTGTGTACCAAGACCCTTACGATACAATAATTCAATTTTCCACAAATGATATTGACCATACAAACATATGTAGTTGATGGAAAGATATCATGGAATAATTGTATTGTTGTTAATTCTAAATATTTACGGATTCTAGACTCCCGATTCTTTAGAATCGGGCTCACATCTAGTATATATATATATATATATAGCTGTAGTACCCGGCTACGCCCGGGTTAATAAATAACTGATGTTAGCTATAACAAAATAGAATTTGAATATGTCATATTAATGACCTGTAGGAAAATAGAAGCTGAGCTGTGATTGGTTGCTATAGGCAGCCTAATAAATCTCCAGCCAACAGTAAACCCCCCCCCCTGGCCGGGCAGTATATGTTACCTCACACATACACATAATAGACAGCTCATGTGACTGACATCTGCCTTAATTCCCTATATGGCACATGTGTTGCACATTGGCTGTTTTTAATCAGATGTTTATGTTTGGAAAATAAAGATAGCACACATGTGAGGCGAGTTGTGTGAGGTGTTGTGTGACTCGTGTGGATGTGTGTGTCCCTGTGGGTGGGTCTGTGTGTGTGTGTCTCTGTTGTGTGTGTGTCCCTTGTGGTGTGTATGTGTGTGTGTCCTGTGGGGGGGTCTGTGTGGTGTGTGTTCTGTTGTGTGTGTCTCTTTGTGGTGTGTGTGTGAGTGTGTTCCATGTGTGTCCCTGTGGGGTGAGTGCATGTGTGGGGTGTGTGTGTATCTGTGTTGTGTGTCTCTTTGTGGTGTGTGTCCCTGTGGGGTGAGTGTGTGTGTCCCTATAGGGTGTGTATGTGTGTGTGTTCCTGTGTGGGGGGTGTCTGTGTTGGGGTGTGTGTGTCTCTGTGTTGTGTGTGTCTCTTTGTGGTGTGTGTGTGTCCCTGAGGGGTGAGTGCATGTGTCCCTATAGGGTGTGTATGTGTGTGTGTCCCTGTGGTGGGGTCTGTGTGGTGTGTGTGTCCCTGGGGTATGTATGTGTGTGTCCCTGTGGGGGGGGGGTATGTGTGGTGTGTGTCTCTGTTGTGTGTGTCTCTTTGTGGTGTGTGTCCCTGTGGGGTGACTGCATGTGTCCCTGTAGGGTGTGTATGTGTGTGTGTCCCTGTGGGGGGGTCTGTGTGGTGTGTGTGTGTATCTGTGTTGTGTGTGTCTCTTTGTGGTGTGTGTCCCTGTGGGGTGAGTGCATGTGTCCCTATAGGGTGTGCATGTGTGTGTGTCCCTGTGGGGGGGGAGGTCTGTGTGGGTGTTGTGTGTCGTCTCTGTGTTTGTGTGTGTCTCTGTGTGGTGTGTGTGTCTCTTTGGTGGTGTGTGTGTCCCTGAGGGGTGAGTGCATGTGTCCCTTATAGGGTGTGTATGTGTGTGTGTCCCTGTGGGGGGGGTATGGTTGGTGTGTGTGCTTGTGTGTGTGTCCCTGTGGGGTGAGTGATGTGTCCCTATGGGTGCTATGTGTGTGTCCTGTGGTCTATGTTGTGGTGTCGTGTTGTGTGTCCATTTGTGTGTGTGTCCCTGTGGGTGAGTGCATTGTCCTATAGTGTGTGTGTGTCCCTTTGGGTGTGTGTGTGTCTCTATGTTGTGTGTGTCTCTTTGTGGTGTGTGTGTGTGTTTGTTCGGGTGCGTGGTGAGTATCCAATGTTGGGGCTGCACCTTAGCGACTATACACTTGCTGTTACTCTTTGTGTGCGTGTGTTGTGTATACATGTCCCCGTGCTTGGTGAATATCTCATGTTGGGGCCCACCTTAGTGACTATATGCTGGTATGTGCTGTTAGTCTTTGGCGCTATCATTAAGCCCCTCTCATTCACAACTGTCAACTGGTAACTGTCACTTTTTCCCCACTATGTAGATAGGGGCAAAATTGTTTGGTGAATTGGAATGCGCGGGTTAAAATGTCGCCTCACAACATAGCCTGGGACGCTCCCGGGGTCCAGACGTAGGACTGTGCAAAATTTTGTCTCTATAGCTGACATCTGTCGATTTTTCTCCAACTCTTTTCCATTGACTTTTTTCCATTATGTAGATAGGGGCAACATTTTTTGGTGAACTGGAACGCGCAGGGTTAAAATTTCGCCTCACAACATAGACTATGACGCTCCCGGGGTCCAGACGTGTGACTGTGCAAATTTTTGTAGCTGTAGCTGGCAGCTGTCGATTTTCCTCCCACACGTTTCCTTTCCCTTTCTCCCCATTATGTAGATAGGACCAAAATTGTTTGGTGAACTGGAACGCGCGGGGTTAAAATTTCGCCTCACAACATAGCCTATGACGCTCTCAGGGTCCAGACGTGTGACTGTGCAAAATTTTGTCTCTATAGCTGACAGCTGTCGATTTTCCTCCAATATTTTTCCATTCACTTTTTCCCCATTATGTAGATAGGGCCAAAATTGTTTGGTGAACTGGAACACGCAGGATTAAAATTTCGCCTCACAACATAGCCTATGACGCTCCCGGGGTCGAGACGTGTGACTGTGCAAAATTTTGTGGCTATAGTTGCGACGGTGTAGATGCCAATCCCGGATATACACACATACACACATACACACATTCAGCTTTATACATTAGATATATCTGTTACCCGTTACACCCATTATATTGGCGTCTCCAGCACATCACTGTGCGCTCACCATAACTGTGATGTACAATTACTGTGGTTTGCATTAAAGGATTTCTTTGGAGAAACAAGTTATCAGTGATCCACAGGTTTGATAGGTGATCACTTATTTATTGGTGAAATCCGACCAGTGGAAACTGAACTGTCAGAAGAATGTGGCACTTGTATCCCCATTATAAAATGCAGCGGCCTGTAATGATGTGACCGCGGCTCCATTCATCATCATTGGAGCTTCCAGAAAAAGCCAAACACAGCGCTCACAGCCACCAAGGGAATAAGCGGAACAATGGTCGAGCTGTACATCAGCTCCAGTCTAATGGGGAGAAAAGCTTATCACTTAGCCAAAGGCCACATGGACATGTTGAGTATTTGGTCAGTATTTTACCTCAGCATTTGTAACCAAACCCAGGAGGAAAAGTATAATAGAAACAGGGACACCACTTTTCCTTTATTTGTTTTATCCACTCCTGGTTTTGGCTACAAATTCTAAGGTAAAAATCTTACCAAATACTGAACACGTGCACAATTGCCTTAGAAGAGATGATTACTTGTTTTCATCGGAGAACCTCTGAAAGTGCATATGTCGAACCCACCGGGACGAGGGTACTCGGTACCGGACCGTGTCTGATATTGGGAAAGTCACGGGTGGTCCTGATCCGGACCGTGTCCCGGGCCCTGGCAAATAAAAGGGTGTATATACAGGGGAGAATAGTCTATCATGACACCACCCACTATGTGTGGCCAGTGATAGTAACAAAGTTTTAGTTTTTAAGGTTGAAGGAAGACTTTAAGTCCATCTAGTTCAACCCATAGCCTAACATGTTGATCCAGAGGAAGGCAAAAAAAACCCATGTGGCAACACTAAGCTCCACATTGGGGGAAAAAATTCCTTCCTGACTCCAGATATGGCAATCAGACTAATTCCCTGGATCAACGCCCTATCAAAGAATCTAGTATATATAACTGGTAATATTATAGTTTTCAAGAAAGGCATCCAGGCCCTTCTTAAATGTTAGTAGTGAGTCACTCATTACAACAGCATGTGGCAGAGAGTTCCATAGTCTCACTGCTCTTACAGTAAAGAATCCGCGTCTGTGATTATGATTAAACCTTCTTTCCTCCAGACGTAGAGGATGCCCCCTTGTCCCAGTCTCAGGCCTAAGAGTAAAGAGATCATTAGAAAGGTCTCTGTACTGCCCCCTCATATATTTATACATTATTATAAGATCACCCCTAAGCCTTCGTTTTTCCAAGCTAAATAACCCCAAGTTTAATAATCTGTCTTGGTATTGCAGACCCCTTAGTCCTCTAATGACTTTTGTCGCTCTTCTCTGGACCCGCTCTAGTTCAGCTATGTCTTTCTTATACACCGGAGACCAGAATTGTACACAGTATTCTAAGTGTGGTCTCACTAGTGACTTGTATAGAGGTAAAATTATGTTCTCCTCATGAGCATCTATGCCTCTTTTAATGCATCCCATTATTTTATTTGCCTTTGCAGCAGCTGCCTGACACTGGTCACTAAATGTGAGTTTGTCATCTACCCATACACCCAGGTCTTTTTCAGTGACAGTTTTGCCCAGTGTTTTACAATTAAGCACATAATTATACCTTTTGTTTCCTCTGCCCAAGTGCATGACTTTACATTTATCCCCATTAAAGCGCATTTGCCATTTAGCAGCCCAAGCTTCTAGTTTACATAAATCCTCCTGTAATATAAAATTGTCCTCCTCTGTATTGATTACCCTGCAGAGTTTAGTGTCATCTGCAAATATTGAGATTCTACTCTGTATGCCCCCTACAAGGTCATTAATAAATATATTAAATAGAAGCGGGCCCAACACTGACCCCTGTGGTACCCCACTGTTAACTGTGACCCATTCTGAGTGTGTTCCATTAATAACCACCCTTTGTTTCCTATCACTAAGCCAGTTCTTAACCCACTTACACATATTTTCCCCTATCCCCATTGCCCTCATTTTATGTATCAACCTTTTGTGTGGCACCGTATCAAAAGCTTTTGAAAAGTCCATATACACCACATCCACTGCATTTCCTTGGTCCAGTCCAGAACTTACTTCTTCATAGAAGCTTATCAGATTAGTTTGACAGGAACGGTCCCTCGTAAAACCATGTTGATAATGGGTCATGAGGTTATTTTTGTTCAGATACTCCAGTATAGCATCTCTTAGAAAACCCTCTAGGATTTTACCAACAGTAGAGGTTAAGCTTACTGGCCTATAATTTCCAAGTTCAGTTTTTGTCCCCTTTTTGAATATTGGCACCACATTTGCTATACGCCAGTCCTGTGGTACAGACCCTGTTTTTATGGAATCTTTAAATATTAAAAATAATGGTCTATCTATGACAGTACTTAATTCCTGCAGTACTCTGGGGTGTATCCCATCCGGGCCCGGTGATTTGTCAATTTTAGTGATTTTTAGACGATGCCGTACTTCCTCTTGGGTTAAGCAGGTGACATTTAATTGAGACTTTTTGTTATCACTGATCATATTGTCTGTCATGGGATTTTCTTGTGTAAATACTGTTGAAAAAAAGTCATTTAGCATATTGGCTTTTTCCTCATCCTCATCCACCATTTCACCCAGACTATTTTTAAAGGGGCCAACACCATCATTTTTTAGTTTCTTACTATTTATGTAGTTAAAAAATATTTTGGGATTCTTTTTACTTTCTCTGGCAATGAGTCTCTCTGTCTCAATCTTTGCTGCCTTGCTTTGCTTTTTACAAATGTTATTTAATTTTCTGTATTTATTTAATGCTTCATCACTACCTACTTGCTTTAGTTCCCTAAATGCTTTCTTTTTGTCACATATTGCACTTCTTACCGCTTTATTTAGCCATAGTGGTTTCCTCCCATTTCTAGCATGCTTATTCCCATAGGGTATATATTGTGCACAGGTCCTATTCAGGATGCTAATAAACATCTCCCATTTGTGTTGTGTACTTTTATGTCTCAGGACATCGTCCCAGTTTATTGCACTAAGATCATCTCTCAACCGTTGGAAATTTGCCTTCCTGAAGTTTAGTGTCCTTGTGGCCCCTCTACTACACGTCTTAGTAAAGGATACTTGAAAGCTTATTAATTTATGATCACTATTACCCAAGTGACCTCCAACCCGTATATTTGATATACGGTCCGGCCTGTTGGTTAATATTAGGTCCAGCAGTGCCCCCCTTCTTGTTGGGTCCTGAACCAGTTGTGAAAGGTAATTGTCTCTCATAGTTTTCAAAAACTTATTACCTTTGCTGGAACTGCAGGTTTCTGATCTCCAATGTATTTCAGGGTAGTTGAAGTCCCCCATAATAATGACCTCTCCCTGAGTCGCTGCTTCATCTATTTGCTTTATGAGGATATTCTCCTCCACTTCCATTATTGTTGGAGACTTATAACAAACCCCTATCAGTAATTTATTATTTTTTCCCCCTCCCCTTATCTCCACCCACAGGGACTCTACATTTCCATTAGATTCACCCATATTATCACGCATAATGGGTTTTAAGGATGATTTTACGTATAAACATACACCTCCTCCTCGCCTATTTGTACGGTCATTTCTTAACAGGCAATAGCCCTGTAAATTAACAGCCCAGTCATGGCTCTCGTCCAGCCAAGTCTCCGAGATCCCCACCATGTCATAATTATTTTCCAACAAAATCAATTCTAATTCCTCCATTTTGTTGGTGAGGCTTCTGGCATTAGTGAACATGCACTTTATGCATCTCTCTTTACCTCTCTTCCTTCCTACTAGATTGACTGTTCTAACCCCACCCCCCATGCCACCCCCAATTTTATTACTTGTGCCCAGGTTACTGTTTACACTATCTTCCCCTCCTATACAATGAATACCCTCCCCCCCAATCCCTAGTTTAAACACTCCTCCAACCTTCTAGCCATTTTCTCCCCCAGCACAGCTGCACCCTCCCCATTGAGGTGCAGTCCGTCCCTAGCATAGAACCTGTAGCCAACAGAGAAGTCGGCCCAGTTCTCCAGGAACCCAAACCCCTCCTTCCTACACCAATTCCTGAGCCACTTATTTATCTCCCTAATCTCCCTTTGCCTCTCTGGTGTGGCACGTGGTACAGGCAGTATTTCAGAGAATACTACCTTGGAGGTCCTTGCCTTAAGCTTGCAGCCTAATTCCCTGAAATCATCTTTAAGGACCTTCCACCTACCTCTAACTTTGTCATTTGTGCCAATGTGCACCATGACCGCTGGGTCCTCACCAGCCCCTCCCAGTAATCTGTCAACCCGATCAGCGATGTGCCGGAATCGAGCGCCAGGTAGGCAGCACACTGTTCGACGATCCCTGTCTTTGTGACAGATTGCCCTATCTATTCCCCTAATAATTGAGTCCCCCACTACCAGCACCTGTCTGGCCTGCCCTACTCTCCTGTTTTCCCCCTTACTGGAGCAGACACTCCTCTGGCTTTCAGAGGTCATGCCCTGCTGCAGCAGTGCTATCCCTGAACTTACACCCCCCTCATCTGCCAACATAGCAAATTTATTGGGGTGTGCCAGATCAGGGCTAGCCTCCCTGGCACCCTTCCCTCTACCCCGCCTTCTAACTGTCACCCAGCTAGCTACCTCACGGTCCTGCAGCTCCATACTACCATCCTCCCCCACATCTATCCCATTGAGCAGCTGTTCCGTGAGCAGCAGACTCCTTTCCATATTGTCTATGGATCTCAGCGTTGTCAGTTGTTCATTTAGATCCAGTAACTGGGCTTCCAAATGCACAACGTACTCACATCTCACACAGCAGTATGAACCCTCGATCGGCTGGTCAAGGAATGCATACATGTGGCAAGATGTACACTGGATGGCATTGCCAATCATGGAGCTCATTTCCTAATGGGGATTGCACTAGACAGAAATGATAAGTAAAAAAATGCAAAGTATTAATAAAATACAACCAACAATTCAGTAATTTCTCCCTTCCAAACTCCCTGAATCCAAAGTCACTGAATCACAAGTCACACACATACTTCTGTCGCACTTGCTCTGTCACACTTAGCTCGCGGTCACACTCGCTAGAAAATCAGATATAAAGAGGTTTTTTTGTTTTTTTTTTCCCCTTAGCAGAAAATCAGCCTGTATCTCAGTGTACTTCCAATGGGGCTGCCGCTGCTGCAGAACCTCCGGGGATGGTGTAATGGCAGCGCAGATGGAATAGTTCCAGTGGGTAGAACTGTATTTCCCGGGGCAGTGATGGTAAAGTTTATAATGGATGTGCATAGTGGAGACGGGGTTAAAGAACACACACTCACGTTTTGTAGTAAAAGGTGCAATTCTCCTTCTCTCCTGATTCTGCAGCTTTCTTCCAGCCTGTGTGCAGAGCTGACAGGCTTGTAGCTCTTCAGGTGGGACCTCTCTGCTGTTGGATGTAGGGCAAAGGTTGCAATCAATACACAGACTCACAGTTTTGCTGTTTTCCAAAGCTTTACTGCAGATGTTGTTGCAGATTATAGTCCATGGAGTCTGTACTGGGGCTAGGCTTTCCTCCCACCCTGTCCGGTCATCAGCTTCCTCGTGCTGCGGTGTGTGTGTGTGTCCTGGCTGCTGCTTCTAGCTGAGCTGCTGGGACTGTCTCACTGTCTCTCTGTTCTGCTGGTACCACTTGGCTAGGCAACTTGAGTCCTCTGTGCTGTGCTGACCGCTCCGTGTTGCTTCGCGCTGGTACTGTGGTCGTCTAAAGGCTCCACTACTCCTGGATTCACTGTGCTGTGGGTGCCAGACACAGTGCCAGATCCGGTGTCCGTTCTGTGCGCTCTTCTGGGGCGAGTGAGGGTATCACTCCACCTTCCAGACGTGTTCCTCTGTCTTTCAGTGCTTCTTTCCTCAGACCCTCACTAGGCCTGGAATCTGTGAGCAGACTGCGGAGAAGCTTAGCACAGCCTCTCTCTGTCACTGCAGTCTCTCTCTCAGTCCTCCAGGAACTGAACTAACTACTTCCTCGTGAGCTGGAGTATTTAAGAGAGCAGGTGGTGCTCCCCCTCCTGGCCCAGAGGTGCTAGTGTTTGTCAGTGTGTTGTGGGGAGGGAACCCGTGTGATGTTACTGTGGCACATTAACCCATGGGGTGCCACACATATTTGCCACTATTTAATAGTCACAGGAAAGGGAAGGGTTAAGCTTCCAAGTATTTAATCTCTATTGGAAATAATCTTCTCCTCATTAATATCATAAATAACAAATTACCGACCACAATCCACTATACCAAGACCAATAATACCACATATACAAGTGAGAAATACTGCCACACTGTAACCAGACCACTTACTTCCATCACATAGGGAGACATATCACCACATCTTGAACAGACTACATATTAATTTACCACCCCATACTGATCAGTGTTGTAGTGTCCAGTCACTAATAAAAACCACAATACTAATATTACCATTAGTGACATTATACACAGGAGCACTGTATATAGTGTAAGTGTAAAGATGATACAGTGATCACCAGTGATATTACACACAGGACCTCTGTATATAGTGTATAGTGGACATGTACAGATAATACAGTGATCACCAGTGATGTCTGTAGCTGAAGTCATTTTCTTCTTCATACAGCGCAGACCATTATCATGTCTTCCAGCCAGGACTCGTCTCTATAGAAAATAACACACAGACATTCATTCCTAATATCTTCTAGAACACATCCCCACTTTACCACTAATTTCTACAGTACGACAGATGAGGAAAAAAGCGACATAGTGCAGAGAAACAGGAGCTCCCTCCCCTCATTGAAAACAGTATGCTCAAAAGTAGAATATACTACAGGAGTAATAATGTGTCGAGCCCACTGGGACAAGGGTACTCGGTACCGGACCGGGTCTTTACTGGGGAAGTCACGGGTGGTCCTGGTCCGGACCGTGTCCCGGGCCCTGGCAAATAAAGGGGAATATTTTAAGGGGTTCTCAGTCGTGACGCCACCCACTTTATGCGGCCAGTGATGGGGGCCGCCACTGCTGCAGAACCTCCGGGGATGATGTAATGGCAGCTTAGGTGGTATAGTTCCAGTGGGTAGAACTGTGTTCCCCGGGGCAGTAAGGGTTAAGTCTATTGTGGAGTGTGTAGCACACTTACTTTGCAGACGCTGCAGGGATCTCTCCTCCTGGCTGGTGCTGACAGGCTGTATCCTGTATGGAGAGAATCACTTCATGCAGAAACACAAGGGAAGCAGTTCCAGGGTTTTCCAAAGCTTTACTCTCAGTTCTTCAAGTCACTTTACAGTTCAAGTACAGTTCTTACACAGTTCAAGTACACGGGCACATTCTCCCTCTTTGCTCTGCAGCCAGGTCTCTCTCTCTGTGACCCCTCACACAATCTGCTATGTCCTTCCCGGGCTGTTACGTTCTCTCTTTACTTCGTGTTGTGCGACACTGGACAGTATGGCGGCGACTGGGGCTCCTGTGAGTCCTACGTGTGTCACTGAGCTGCCTGTCCTTAAGTAGGGATCTCAATCTGAAACTCAGACCCCCCGTCGTGTTGTTTGGGGATGCCGGGTAAACTACGGTCCCCTCTAGAGCCGACACTCTACTTCAGCCCAGCCTCCAGTAGTCCTCCAGCACGAGGCTCTACCAGGCTCCTTTCCTTCTGTGTCTCTTAGTATCATAGCAGGACTACTCCGCCTGCAGTAGGTTGCTTTAGCTGCGTTTCTAGGGCCCGGGTTACACCGTCCCTCTCTGTTCTCTCACACTCCTGGGGATCCGGCTCTGGATAGGCTTTCTCTCTCCTCTGGCTCACACTGGCTCAGTACAGATTCTGCGTTCCTTCTGCCCTCACTCTTCCAGGACGTGTGGCTCTCTGTCTGCTCAGCTTCAGCTCAACCTGCTGCTGTTCTCTGGTCTTTGCATCTCAGCTCACTGTGGCCTACTCTTGGTCTTTGCTGTTCAGCCTACCTCGGCCTACTGAACACCTTCACTCCTCCCCCTTCCTATATACTTTCAAGTCACCTGACTACGGGTATGCCCAACCCACTCCTCTAAATCCACCACCCCTCAATCTCATAGAGTCTCTAATCTCAGGGCTGGATGCTACCTTCTCCTACACATGGGTTATGTGGGCTGTGAGGGTGTTGGTGTGCAACAAGTGTCCTACCTGCCTGGCTGCAGTTCCCTTTTGTGGCCTCCTGGACGCAGGGGCGCCACAAATGTCCCTTAATTGGCCTCTAAAGTAACTAGGTCCACCAGTTGTCACTAAAAACTAATGTATCTTCCTAATTCTGGCTCCCATACAGTAAATATCTCCCCCATCCTGGCCCTTGCCAAACAGTAACACTGGCACTGGGGTACAGGATAATGACACGGGGGTACAGGATAATGACACTGGGGTACAGGATAATGACACTAGGGGTACAGGATAATGACGCTGACACTGGGGGTACAGGATAATGACGCTGGGGGTACAGAACAATAACGCTGACAGTACAGGACAATGACGCTGATGCTGGGGGTACAGGACAATGACGCTGAGGGAACAGGATAATGACACTGACACTGGGGTACAGGATAATGACGCTGACACTGGGGGTATAGGATAATGACGCTGACGGTACAGGACAATGACGCTGACGCTGGGGGTACAGGACAATTATGCTGATGCTGGGGGTACAGGACAATGACTCTGAGAGAACAGGATAATGACACTGACACTGGGGTACAGGATAATGACGCTGACACTGGGGGTATAGGATAATGACGCTGAGGGTACAGGATAATGACACTGACACTGGGGGTACAGGATAATGACACTAGGGGTACAGGATAATGACGCTGACGGTACAGGACAATGACGTTGATGCTGGGGGTACAGGACAATGACGCTGAAGGTACAGGACAATGATGCTGGGGGTACAGGACAATGATGCTGACGCTGGGGGTACAGGAGAATGACACTGAGGGTACAGGATAATGATGCTGACGCTGGGGGTACAGGACAATGACGCTGAGGGTACAGGACAATGATGCTGGGGGTACAGGACAATGACGCTGAGGGTACAGGACAATGATGCTGGGGGTACAGGACAATGACGCTGACGCTGGGGTACAGGATAATGACGCTGACACTTGTTCTGATATAATGGGAAAGCTGGGTGCAGAGGAAAAGGTGTATAGTACAGCAGGGGATGGGAAAGCGCTTGTTTCAGCACCCCCACCTTTTCCACCCCCTGCTATACACCTTTTATCCCAGCACTCAGCTTTCCCATGCTCTTCTATCCTCTATCCCTCAGCACTCAGCTTTCCCATGCTCTTCTATCCCTTATCACTCAGCTTTCCCAGGCTCATCTATCCTCTATCCATCAGCACTCAGCTTTCCCATGCTCCTCTATCTTCTTTACCTCAGCATCCAGCTTTCCCATGCTCCTCTATCCTCTTTCCCTCAGCACTCAGCTTTCCCATGCTCCTCTATCCTCTTTTCCTCAGCACTCAGCTTTCCCATGCTCCTCTATCCTCTTTCCCTCAGCACTCAGCTTTCCCATGCTCCTCTATCCTCTTTCCCTCAGCACCCAGCTTTTCCATGCTCTTCTAATCCGCTTTTCCTCAGAACCAAGCTTTCCCATGTTCTAATTTCCATCAGCACCCAGCTTTCCCATGTTCTGATTTCCCTCACCACCCAGCTTTCCCATGTTCTGATTTCCCTCAGCACCCAGCTCTCCCATGATAGCAGAACATGGGAAAGTTGGGTGCTGGTGGTAATCAGAACATGGGAAAGCTGGGTGCTGAGGGAAATCAGAACATGGTAAAGCTGAGGAATAGAGCATAGGAGAGCATGGGAAAGCTGGGTGCTGAGGAATAGAGCTTCTTCCCCTCAGCAGGCAGCTTTCTCATCCTCTGCTCTGCTGCTATCACTTTCTTCCCTCGGCTACATGATGGACGTGTCACTTACAGCACAGCCAGCAGGTTCTGGCCCAGTCAATGTAAGGCCTTTTTCACATCAGCGTTTTTGTCCAGATCCAGTGGATCCGGACAAAAACCGCATCTGCCGCAACCGCGGCTATACCGCACATGCCGGACCTGCCGCAAGCCCCTTAGACAATGCATGGGGCTTGCCACAAGTGCACCGCAAGTGCGGCCGTTAGGTGGCAGATGCGGTAAATATGCCGCATCTGCCGCAATCAGCGAAAAACGCTGATGTGAAAGGGGCCTAAGGCTGATTTCACACTAATGTTTGTATCTACATGTGTCTGACATGCAGATGCAAATGTAGTCATACTGATCTGACCGCAGCGGGGATTCTCCGCATGCCTTCACATAGTTTGGAGCCCGGTCACCCAATAAAGTGGTTGGTCTCGTCGGTGGCCTGGAGATCAGAGACGGCCGCCAGGAGATCAGCGGCGGCCGCCACTGATCTCCTGGTGGCTGCCTCTGATTTCTATGGAGATTTCAATGGATCCGCAGCATCTGCCTGCGTTGTCATGCGGAGGACACTGCGGATCCATTGAGCTCCATGCATTCCTTGTGCACTTGCGGTCACTTGCTGATAAAATAAGCCCCCGCGAACGCACAGAAAATGCAACATGTTGTGTTCGGAGGGTGCTATTAAAAAATGCATCTGAACGCAAATGTAACCAAACGCAGCCATACGCAGGTACTATGCGTTCCCATATTAAACATAGGAATGCAATGTGCATGCGTTTGGTTACTCTGCGTTCTGTACGCAAATGTGAAACCGGCCCAATAGCCCCAGCCCTCTTCTCAGAAGCAGTCACACACACCCCACACCGGGCAAGTACAGGATGGAGAAACTGAGATGTAAAGAACTCTATACACCCCCCAAACACACACACAAACACACACAAACACACACACAAACACACACAAACACACACACACACACACACACAAATACACACATAAACACACACATAAACACACATACACGCACACAGACACAAACACACACACACACATAAACACACAAACACACACACAAACACATACAAGCTCTATCTTCCCGTCCAGCAATGTCTTCCCCCTTGTGGCCTCCTTCCCCCTCTGTTTTCTCACCCATGTGCTCTGTGTCTTCTTCCTGAGCTGCACCATGACTGACCTCACTGCAGGGGATCAGCACCACCCCGCAGCTGACATCACAGGCCTCTGCCAGCTTATGCATATTCATGGCCCACGCAGTCTGGAAGCTGCCTGGGGAGGAGAGCACAGCACTGGGAGGAAGAAAGCCGAGAGGGACAAGTTACTCCCGGGGCACAATGTGTCGGCTTCTTCAGTTGTCATTGCTCTGCGGGACATTTAATGTCCCGGGCGGGATAGAGGGACTAACCCTGAAAATCGGGAAAGTCCCGGTGAATCCGGGACAGTTGGTAGGTATGCCCGCTGCCCTAAGATAAAGCTCCACCTGTGGAGAGCTGTACTACCAAAGCTGAATTCACATCTGAATCGGTCGACAGGGTAGGGGGTACTCGGATACCGGGACAGGTTGTTATCTCGGTGGGAGGGGGGAATCACGGCTGGTCAGTTCCTGGTACCGTGCCCTGGACCCTCAATGGCGGGGATGGTGGGAAATGATGATGATGGATGGGGAAATGGTAACGTGACGCCACCTGTGGTACCTGGTAACGTGGATACCAGCGCTGCGGTGATGGAGGTGCAGCTCAGAGTAGTACAGCTCCCCACGGGTGGAGCTTTACCTCAGGGCAGCAGGGGTGGATGAGGGGAGTAGTAGTCCTCACCGTTTTGATGCTGCGGGAGCCCTCCGGGCGGCGGAGAAAAGGAGCACAGACACCGCATCAACTCAAACGTTTCTTTACTGGTACCGGCAGATGATACAGTACACAGTACAGTCTGGTTTAGCTGGGACGTATCCACAGATTTTGAAGTAACTTTGCAGAGTCTGTCGGTGTTACCCTCTTACAACATTCGGGGTCCTCTTTACTTTCATTCACCACTCTGAAGAGCTCCTTCACCAGTCCCCTGGTCTTCTACTATTAGGTACAGTCGGTTCCTTACCGGTACGGACGAGAGTGAAAGCATATAAGCCTACCGCCACCAGAATTTGGTCCTTTCCCTGATGTGTCCTGGACCTTTTTGGAACTGAGGAAGAGGTACAGTCTGTGGTGCTATGGCTCCTTTCTGTCGGTCCCACAGCTTGTCGGTTCATAGTCAGGGATAGACCTCTGACTGCCTCAGTTCCGGTATGTCGGTGTTGACCCCGGACTCCCCAGACGGCTCCAGACGGTCCTGGATTGTAGCCTCCGTTTCTGGGTCACCCCTCTCCAAGGAGGTGCCCTCCTGTCAAGAACGCTGTCAGGCATGTCCTCCCTGGCTGCCTTCACAGCACTGTCTGACTAGAACTAACTCAACTGTCACTCAAGTCTCCTGCTCTATTCTAAGCTCCACTCCCTGGACCTACTGAATATACGGTCTCTATGCTAAGGTGGGCTAGTGTATGGGTGCTTAGGACAGACTCTGCATGAAACCCAGTATCCATGGCTACGGAGGCACTACACCTTCTGTTTGGTGTGCAGTACCTCCCTGTGGTGCCTTCCCGCAGCGCTGGTAACCCTATTACCAGGTACCACAGGTGGCGTCACGTTACCATTCCCCCATTATCATCACCCCCACCCCGCCATTGAGGGTCCAGGGCACGGAACCCGGAACCGACCAGCCGTGATCCCCATTAAAGTAACCTCCTGTCCCGGTATCTGAGTACCCCCTACCCTGTTGACCGACTCAAAATGCGCATATTGAAGCCGGGCCGATCACGTGATCCAGCCCATAATGCACCAGGGTCAATCACGTGATCGGGCCCATAATGTACCGGGGTCAATCACGTGATCAGGCCCATAATGCATGGGGTCGGATGTGACGTACCGGCCGGTGCATCATACCGTGTTTCCCCGAATATAAGACAGTGTCTTATATAAATTTTACCCCCAAAAGTCCCACCCTGTCTTATATTCGGGGTATGACTTATATAAAAAAAAAATTACAATTTTTTTTTTAACCATAAAATTAACATTTATTAACAAGCTGAACAGACTTGCGGCCGACTTGCGGCACACTTGCGACACGTCCCCATACAATGTACGGTACTGTATGGGACACTTGCGGCAAGGTGCGGCAAAGATGCGGTAACCGCACCTTGCTGCAAGTGTCCCATACAGTACCGTACATTGTATGGGGACCTGCCGCAAGTGTGCCGCAAGTGTGCCGCAAGTCGGCCGCAAGTCGGCTGTGCGGCGGAATTGCGGTTTTAATGGGCAAGTCGGCAAGGAAACATCCTTACTTTTTAGGGTAATGGCGGCCCCAGGCTATGGATTCCTCCGCGGTGCAGGGCGTTGTCCAGATGCTTCTTCATGCAGGAGCTTCTGGCCAATCAGCACTCGAGCCGCTGAGCCAATCAGCGCTCGAGATGCTGGGGAGCCGCTGGCCAATCAGAAGCTCCTGCCGGCATCGGTGACGTCGGGCCGGGGCGACAGGTGCATAAGATTAACCCTATGCCCTCGGGGTTATCTGCGGCACCTGAGGGCAGAGGCGAGCCCACGGGGGACAGCGGACCTGCGGCTGCACCTGAGGGCAGAGGGGAGCCCACGGAGGACAGCGGGGCCAGTGGGGACACAGGTAAAACATGCTAATGGGCAAAAATGGCACTTTAGCGGTACCCTGTCTTATATTCCCCGAACATAAGTCCCCCTGTCTTATAATCGGGGTATGACTTATATTGGAAAATTCTGCGCCAGCCCTGCCCTGACTTATATTCAGGGGTGACTTATTTTCGGGGAAACACGGTAGAAGTAAAGAAGGGCGGTAGATTCCAAATTCAGGAGGAGAGGAAGAAAGAATAATGCCGCCCAGCGGGGCATGCAGTGAAGCACAGTGGAAGGGAGAAAGGAGTTTGGAGCTGCCTTTCCAGTCTCCAGAGAGAGCAACACTCAGTAAGTTCAAAGTCATTTTTCTTCATTTTTACAGGGTGGAATTACAGCAGAGAGGGATGGTTAGGAAGCAGCTAGGAAGGTGTAGGGATAGCTAGTGATAGGTCAGAGAGGTTTAGATCCAGGTGACAGGTTCCCTTTAAGCTATTTTCACATTAATACATTGCTCTTCACCGAGTGCTACATTGATGTTTCTGTCAGAGTCATCAAAAAATAGTCCATTCTTTTTGTGCATGTGTGAAAAAGACGAATACTGCTATGAAGGAAGCCATACTGTTCACAATGACTCTGTTAACTTAAATCAAGTGAATGGCTTTGTTGGACTTCTCATCTGAATATTATTTTTTATTATTATTATTAAGTATTTATATAGCGCTATTAGGATACATGGCGCTTTACAAGTTAGAGGGTAGACAAAGACAAGTGGTCAAAACGACGACATATCAATTATACGGGTACAATAGGGCCGAGAACCCTGTCCGTGAGGGCTCACAGTCTAGAGGGGGTGGGGAGGGAGATAGTAGGAGGGGGAGAGGTGAGGTGGTGCAGTGGATTGGGTCTCAGTGTGTGTTGTAGGCTTGTAGGAAGAGGTGGGTCTTCAGGTTTTTCTTGAAGGTTCCCAGGGTAGGGGAGTGTCTGATGTGGTGGGGGAGTGAGTTCCAGAGTATGGCTGAAGCACGAGAGAAGTCTTGCGGTTGTGGGAGGTGGAAATGCGGGGGGTAGAGAGAAGGAGTTCTTCAGAGGAGCGCAAGTTGAGTGAGGAGAGGTAGCGAGAGACTAGATCGGAGATGTAGGGAGGGGACAGGTTGTGTATGGCTTTGTATGTCAGGGTTAGGGTTTGAAGCGAGATCGCTGGGGGGTGGGGAGCCAGTGGAGGGCTTGGCAGAGAGGGGAGGCGGGGGAGTAACGGGGAGAGAGGTGGATGAGTCGGGCAGCAGAGTTAAGGATAGTGCGGAGAGGTGCAAGGGAGGAGACAGGGAGGCTGGTGAACAGGAGGTTGCAGTAGTCCAGGCGGGAGATGATGAGGGCATGGACAAGTATCTTGGCCGTGTTGTGGTCAAGGAAGGAGCAGATACGGGCAATGTTTTTTAGTTGGAGTCGACAGGCGGTGGCAAGGGCTTGGATGTGGGGCTTGAAGGAAAGGGAGGAGTCGAGGATTACCCCGAGGCACTTGGTGTGGGGGAGGGGTGAGAGTGTGCAGTCATTGACGGTGATGGATAGGTCAGGAAGAGGGGTGGGGTTGTTCGGGGGAAAGAAGATGAATTCAGTCTTGTCCATATTGAGTTTGAGGAAGCGGGTAGAAAAGAAGGATGCAATGGCAGATAGGTATGGAGGAATTTTGGATAAAAGGGAGGAGATATCAGGGTCAGACAGATAGAGCTGGGTATCATCAGCGTAGAGGTGGTATTGGAGGCCATGTGACTCGATGAGGTTGCCTAGGCCGAGAGTGTAAATGGAGAAGAGTAGTGGTCCCAGAACCGAGCCTTGGGGGACACCTATAGAGAGGGGGTGGGGCGAGGAGGAGGTGTGGGGGTGCGTGACGCTGAAGGTCCTGTCCGTTAGGTAGGAGGAGATCCAGGAGAGGGCAAGGTCAGTAATGCCAAGAGACTCAAGAATTTGAAGTAAGAGGGAGTAGTCAACAGTGTCGAAGGTAGCACAGAGGTCGAGAAGGATGAGGACGGAGTAGTGTCGTTTGCTCTTGGCGATCAGAAGGTCGTTAGTGACTTTGGTTAGGGCTGTTTCGGTGGAGTAGTGTGGTCGTAAGCCAGATTGTAGGCGATCAAAGAGAGCACAGGAAGAGAGGTGGGAGGACAGTTCGGAATAGACGTGTTGTTCAAGATGTTTTGAGGCGAATGGGAGGAGAGATATGGGGCGATAGTTGGAGACTGTTGTAGGGTCAAGGGATGTTTTTTTAGGATGGGCGTGATTAGGGCATGCTTGAAGGGTGAGGGGAATGTGGCGGATTTGAGTGAAATGTTGAAGAGGTGTGTTAGAGCAGGGATGAGGACTGTGGTGAGGTTAGGGATGAGGTGGGAGGGGAGGATCAAGGGCGCATGTGGTGAGGTGTGATCGTGCTAGAAGGGAGGAGAGGTGGTCCTCTGTCATGGGGGTGAAACTGCATTTGGGTGAGGGGGAATGGGCTGGAGGTGGGATGGGGCGAGGGCAGGGCCGGCGTCAGCAGCCGGCGTACCCGGGCAAGTGCCGGGGCCCGACTGCTTGGAGGGGGCCCACCGGGCCCCTGAGGGCTAGGGTCACACTTGTGTTGTGACCCTAGGCTGACGCAAGTATTGTCTGCTGCAGCGCAGAGCGTTTAACGCTATGCGCTGCCAGCAACTGAGCCCATAGAAACCCGATGTTTACATTGACAACCAGTGGTTGTCAAGGTAAACGTCGGGTTTCTATGGGCTGCCTCCAGCGCATAGCATTAAATGCTATGCGCTGCAACATACAATACTTGCATAAGGCTAGGGTCACAATGCAATTGTGACCCTAGCCTCAGGGGCCCCTGAGCACTGCCCCCACAGCCAGAGCCATATCCAGGGGGCAGCTGGGGGGTCATTTTCAGGCTCCTGCAGCATCGGAGGTCTCCCTCCTCCCCCCTCCACGGGAGCCGACAGAGCAGCACACTCTGGGCTCAGGCTGACAGGACCTGTGATGATGTCAATGGATGGGGAGGAGTCAGGGGTCTCATGATCAGCTCCTCAGTGTATCCAGGACTGTGCTGGCCACCATGAATGATGCTCAAATAAGGTGAAGTTTGTGTGTGGTCAGGAGGCATTTACAGTGTGAATGTAGCAGAGGTGAGTGTGTACTAGGTGTTTGGCAATTAGGTGAAGGTTATGTGTGGGGTCAGGAGGGATTTACAGTGTGAATGTAGCAGAGGCGAGTGTGTACTAGGTGTATGGCAATTAGGTGAAGGTTATGTGTGGGGTCAGGAGGCATTTACAGTGTGAATGTAGCAGAGGCGAGTGTGTACTAGGTGCATGGAGCGGAGCCGTGTGTGTACGAGGTGTATGGAGCGGAGCCGAGTGGGTACTAGGTGTACGGAGCAGAGCCATGTGTGTACGAGGTGTACGGAGCAGAGCCATGTGTGTACGAGGTGTACGGAGCAGAGCCGTGTGTGTACGAGGTGTACGGAGCAGAGCCATGTGTGTACGAGGTGTACGGAGCAGAGCCGTGTGTGTACGAGGTGTACGGAGCAGAGCCGTGTGTGTACGAGGTGTACGGAGCAGAGCCGTGTGTGTACGAGGTGTACGGAGCAGAGCCGTGTGTGTACGAGGTGTACGGAGCAGAACCGTGTGTGTACGAGGTGTACGGAGCAGAGCCAAGTGTGTACGAGGTGCACAGAGCTGAGCCATGTGTGTACGAGGTGTACGGAGCTGAGCCATGTGTGTACGAGGTGTATGGAGCAGAGCCACGTGTGTACGAGGTGTACGGAGCAGAGCCGCGTGCGTACGAGGTGTATGGAGCAGAGCCAAGTGTGTACGAGGTGCACAGAGCTGAGCCATGTGTGTACGAGGTGTATGGAGCAGAGCCACGTGTGTACGAGGTGTACGGAGCAGAGCCATGTGTGTACGAGGTGTACGGAGCAGAGCCGCGTGCGTACGAGGTGTATGGAGCAGAGCCGCGTGTGTATGAGGTGTACGAAGCAGAGCCGCGTGTGTACGAAGTATGTGTACCAGTGGTAGCCCCCCGCGGATTCCGCTCCTATAGTCCCAGCCGCCTTTGCCAGCAGCATTCTTCTCCAGAGTCTCTTCTGCCGCTGTCTGCATTCTGCAGCTCAGCATGGAGGGGCACGATGTCATCACTGTGCTGATATGTGCAGAGCGACCGGAGGAGACCGGAGCGGCAAGAAGAAAGGTGAGGAGAAAGAGAGATCTGGACGGCCAGACACTTCGCTTGGCTGCGGTGCCACCATATGGCAGTGCGGCTCCATTGAGCTGCTTGCATTATTTGTGTGCTTGAGAATGCTTGTGTATATACCAAGCATCCTCAGACGCACAAAAATGCAATATTTTGCATTTGAAGGGTATTTTTAAAAAGCGCAAGGGAACGCAATCGCATTTTAGCCCGCTCCTAACAACGTGTAATATACTCACTGTCAGAAACAGCTCTTGCTGGTTTCAGCAGTCACTGTTCCTGTAAGGCTGCCTTCACATAGGAGTTTTTTTAAAAATGTGGCAGTTGCGGTAAAAAAAAACCCGCATCTGCCGCATTTTCCGTCTAGCGGCTGCACTTGCTGCACGTTTGCGGCAAGCCCCATGCATTGTCTATGGGGCTTGCGGTAAGTGTGCGGCAATATATATATATATATATATATATATATAGTCCGCGATATGTACTTAAAGGGGGCCCACTGAGACTTTTTCGCCCGGGGCCCACAGAAACCTGGAGCCGGCCCTGGGCGAGGGAAGTGAGGGTCGAAGTTTTGTCTGAGTTTGTCAATTTTGTCTCTGAATAAGGTGGCGAAGTCGTCGGCGGAGATGAGGGGTGAGGGAGGAGGTGCAGGGGGACGAAGTAAAGATTTGAAGGTTTTGAAGAGTTGTTTGGGGTTGTGAGACAGGGCGGTAATTAGGGAGGAGAAGTAGGCTTGTTTTGCAGAGTCAAGGGCAATCTTGAAGGTATTGAGGGAACGCTTGTATAGGGCGAAGTGCTCTGCGGAGTGGGATTTCTTCCATTTCTGCTCGGCTGCCCTAGTCGTCCGTCTGAGTTATTTGGTGAGGGTCGTGAGCCAGGGTTGTCATTGTACTCGTGTTGTGTTAAATGTGAGTGGAGCAGCCTGGTTGAGGGCTGTGGTGAGAGTGGAGTTGTAGAGGGAGGCGGCTGAGTCAGCGTCTTGAGAAGAGGCCAAGTCTGAGAGGCGGAGGAAGGATTCTGAGAGTGAATGGGAGTCTATGAGCTTAAGGTTTCTGCGGGGGTGGGGGGAGTGTCCGGAGAGGGGGGGAGCGTGGTAGGGGTGGAGAGAATGTCAGTAGGTTGTGGTTGGAGTGGGTGAAGGTTGAGTTTGTGAGGTCGGTGAGGGAGCAGAGGCGGGTGAAGACTAGGTCAAGTGTGTGGCCACCAGTGTGCGTGGTGGAGGAGATCCATTGGGAGAGGCCGAAAGAGGAGGTGAGGGATAGGTGTCTGGAGTCAGCGGTTTTGGGGGTGTCGATGGGGATATTGAATTCACCCATGACGATGGTGGGGATGTCGGAGGAGAGGAGGAACCAGGTTGTGAAGTGGTCAAAGAAGGTAGAGGGGGATCCAGGGGGGCGGTAGACAACGGCCAGTTGGAGGTTGCAGGGGGAGTAGATGCGAACAGCGTGTGCCTCGAAGGAGGGTAGGGGGGGTTGTGTAAGTGGGGAGAAGGAGCAGTCATTGGCCAGAAATAGGCCAACACCTCCGCCGCGGGTTTTGGTGGGGTGGGGAGTGTGGGAGACCGCGAATCCACCGCAGGAGAGGGCAGCTGGGGAGGTTGTGTCAGAGGGGGTAAGCCAGGTCTCCGTGATGCCGAGGAAGGAGAGTTTTTTGGAGATAAAGAGGTCGTGGATAAGTGTGAGTTTGTTACAGACCGAGCGGGCGTTCCAGAGTGCGCCGGGTAGGGGGACAGGGGAGGCCGGGGTGGGGGGAATGGGTTGGAGGTTAAGGGAGTTACAAGGGTTGGTGATGGGTCGTCGGAGTGGGATGGAGGGGAGTGAGTTGGTGTGGTGGGGTGGGCCACGATTAGGGGAAATGTCACCAGAGAGCAGGAGGAGCAGGGAGAGGGTTAGGAGGTGGGAGCAGGGGAGCTTGTGTGGTGGGCGTGTACATCGAGAGATGGTGGATTGAAAGTGGGAGAATAGTTCGGAGGATAGGGTGAGGTGGGTTGGAAGGATGGAGGATGAGAGCAGAATTCCTTTGCTCAGTGGGGGGATGAGTGGGGGTAGTAGGAAGTGGAGAAAGATGGGAGTGACGGTGAGAAGAAGCGGGAACATGGTGGGGTGAGTAGGGGAGGAGAGGTGGCTGCGGTCAGAGGTAGCCGGGGATCTGGTGTGGCAAGGGTGAGTTCAAAATGATGGGTGCTTAGCCGCGTTTGAGGTGTGGCCAGGTGATGAGATGCAGTCCGGGGGAGGAGGTGCGGTTCAGGGGTGAGGTGCAGTTAGATGAAGAGGTGATGCAGTCGAGGACGTCACGGCCAGGACGAGTTGGCGCAGGTGAAGCAGCCGAGGATGAGGTGATGCAGCTGTGGATGAGGTGATGCAGCCGAGGGTGAGGTGATGCAGCCGAGGGTGAGGTGGTGCAGCCGAGGATGAGGTGGTGCAGCCGAGGATGAGGTGACGCAGCCGAGGATGAAGTGAGGCAGCCGGGATCAGGTGAAGCAGCCAGGATGAGGTGAAGCAGCCGGGGTGAAGTGAAGCAGCCGGGCTGAAGTGAAGCAGCCAGGCTGGGGTGAAGCAGCCAGGGTGAGATGATGTAGCCCAGGAGGAGATGATGCCGCCAGGGGGTCAGCTAAAGCAGCCAGGGGGTGAGCTGAAGCAGCCAGGGAATGAGACGAAGCAGCCAGGGGATGAGACGAAGCAGCCAGGGGATGAGACGAAGCAGCCAGGGGGTGAGATGAGGCAGCCAGGGGTGAGCTGATGCAGCCAGAGGCCGAGTTGATGCAGCCGGGGGATGAGATGATGCACCTGGAGGATGAGCTGAAGCAGCCGGAGGATGAGCTGAAGCAGCCGGAGGATGAGATGAAGCAGCCGGAGGATGAGATGATGCGGCCGGAGGATGAGATGATGAGATGATGCAGCCAGAGGATGAGGTGATGCAGCCAGAGGATGGGGTGGCATAGCTGGTGGTGAAGTGGCACGGTCAGGGGTTGGAACCGGTCTGGCGTCAGATGTAGTTGGTGGATCAGGTGCAGCCAGGGGCGAGATGCTGAGATGCAGTCAGGATCAGATGTAGCCAGGGGTGAAATGCAGCCAGGGGTAAAATGCAGCAAGGGGGTCCATATGGCAGAGAGGTCGCTACAACCTGAAGGGTCCGTGGGGCCGAGGGGGCCTGTGAATTAGGGCAAATGCAGCCGGGACCTCAGTGAGGCAGCCGGGGTCAGTTGAAGCCAGAGGGGTCCGTGCGACAGAGGGGTCGCTGCAGCCAGAAGGGTCCGTGAGGCTAAGGGGGCCTGTGCAGTAGGACCAGTGCAGCCGGGCGTCAGTGAGGCAGCCGGGGTCAGGTGCAGCCAGAGGGCTCCATGCAGCAGAGGGGTCACTGTAGCCGGGGGCCATGAGGGGTCAAAGCGTCTAGGGGGACCATGAGGTAGAGGGGTCTGTGCAGAGTGTCCATGCAGCAGAGGGGTCTGATAGGACCAGGTGGTCAGGGGCCCAAGGTCGTGGTGTAGGAGATGGGCTCCTCTGCGGAGCATGCGGTGTCACTGGTCACTGCACAGCCTACTGCCCCGTGCCGCTGTGGAGGGACTCGAGGGTAGCGCTGCCGGCCCCACTGGGTCCACAGCTTAGTAGGCAACGGTGGGCTCCGTGGATAGTCGCCGTCTGTCCCCTGCAGCCGCAGCTATGCAGTGCCGTGGGGGGCCGGGCACCGCCACCGGAGCCCAGGAGTGGGGCTGGACAGGCCACGGTAGGGGCCGCAGCGGTGGTGGGGAGAGGTGGAGGGTGGGAGCGGCGGCACCAAACTTACCGGTGGCGTCTGGGCAGAGGCGAGCCGGGCTGGCCGCATGTGGGGTTCAGGGGTTCTCGTTATAACCCTGAAGTACTGCTCGATTTATGTGTGGTGCCCCTGAGGACCGGTGGCGACAGTGAGGTACAGCAGCTGGGACAGTTCAGCAAGCCACCCCACACCAACACCCAACACATCCCCCAATCCCTAGGCCCAATACTCCATGTCAGGCAGGGGATAGTAGGGGGAGCTGAGTGGAGGGTGGAGAGAAGGTAGAGAACCCGGGAAAGGCGAGGAGGAACTAGATTAAAAACCTAGAACACTAAATTGGGAGAAGATTCCCTGGAGGGTGGTGTAACAGGAAGAAGTCCTAAGCCAAGATACCCTAAAGCTAAGAAACTGTAACACCTGGGAGGAAGAACCCGGACCTGGCGGCCTGTGCCACCGGATGGCTGTTCCGGGTCCCAAGCTAAGTGCCGAGGAAGAACAGAGGGGGGTACAAAGCGCACCTCTGCAGAGACACACACTGATTCTTCCAGCCTCAGGGGAGACTGTCTGAAGGGGCTGAGTGCGGCGTACCACTAATTCATCTCTATGCCTGCCCCGTGGAAACAGTGGTGGCCACACTGGCCACAAAACTACAGGTGGCGTCACAAACTGCAAAACTTTAATCCCCATTTATCATTTCCCTTTTCCTGGGACCACGGAGCCAGGTCATGTCAGCGTGACAACCCCACAGCCCTTGAGGACGATAGGGTCCGGTTCCAAGTATCCAAGTCCCCGAGGTGTGACATATGATGTTCTGCAGCATTTGAAATCTCTATAGTGATGTTCTGCAGCAGGAGTGGTCGATAATGGGACATAATGCAGCAAGGACACCTAAGTTACAAGAGCAATCGATAACAGGCAGATTTTTATTTTAAAAGGAGAAAATTGTTAGTAGTATGTTATTTTTATTAGGGCATGTTAATGTAGGGAGGATATGGGGGGGATCAACCCCTTATTCAGGGTGTCTTTTGACTACATGTGAGGAAAGGAAACAAAGGTGGAATCTTTAACATAATACAATAAATATTAGATAAATAAATAATAGTTATAAGATCCTAAAGGAGCTGGTGGGGACAACTGCCATGTTCCGGCTCCAGGTGAGCACACACTGCCGGCCACATACTTCAGGATACAAGTACAGCACAGAACATGCTGAGACTCTGTTCCTTAGACCGGCTTGCTCATGTGACTGGGATAGGCCTGAGGAGAGGAGGGAAAGAGGAGGGGGAGAGGAGAGAAGGAGGAGGGGGAGAGGAGAGAAGGAGGAGGGGGAGAGGAGAAACAGAGGAGCCCCTTCTCCTGTGAGTTGTGAAGTGACTCTTGAAGACGATCCCTTTGATGGGTGCACCCCGGGAGAGTATCAACACAGGATCCGGATTATAAGAAAAGGCACTCCAATAACAGAAAGTGAAATCTATAAGGCGGCAGAGGTGCAGGGCATTGTGTTATGATGCCAACTACACTGGTTGTTCTCTAACCAAAGACGATCCCCTCGGATCCCCTGCCATCTGTAAGGAAGTGTATGGAAAGTGTCCTGCAGCTGTGTGAGGCTGGTCCTGAGGGGGCATAGCATCAGATCTCAGGGCATTGTGCCCAATGCTGAGGACACCACACATCAATCAGGTTCATGAAGGAGTTGGGCACCATGCTGGATTCTACACCAATGACACTATTCCAGGAGGTCTCCTCAGAACATCTCCAAGGACCATTAGCCAGTATCGTGGGCACAGTACAAAAGTGCAGGCAGGGAGTGAGTGCCCTGGAAGAGGTGGGTACAATGCCAGTTATTTGGATGCAGAAAATATATATATTTATCGGTCGGTATCTGTATGGTGTTTCACAATTTATGTCATCATTTTCAATACATTGCATTGTTTCTTGCACTTTGTTTTGGTTGTGGTCTTCCCTTGTGTCATTATGTCGCACCTTGTGGGAGAAAAGGGTGTGTTCATGTGAGTCCTGAAGATGTTGGGATTGAAATGAAAGGAGCTTAATTTCCGCATATTAATGGCCATAATAGATTAGTTCATTCCCGTACTCTCCCCCTAGGATTACTCCTTACATACTTCTATCTTGCTACACTGCTAAACATCAACATCTGTCTTCAGGGCCGTCCACACAGTCACATTAATGTAATTGGGCAGGAACAGCCTCCAAAAGTACCGGTATGGGTCATTCCATGTCAAGTGATCCAAAAATGAATATTTTTTTTCCCTGACGTCCTCAGATTTTTAAAAAAAATTTTCTATCTGAAGAACAACTTTATCTAATTACAAAAAAAAAGTTTTGAATTTTTTTCTTTATCTGTTAATTTTTTACAGATTTTTAAAGTTTTAAAAAAGTGCGAATTTTGGCCTGGTATGGCTTTACATTTTCTATCATATCTCGGGCTAGAAATAAGATAGAGAAACAAAATAAACACCAATCTACTCAGAACTGTCCAGGCTTTCATCAGATATGTCACAAGAGGATATTTGTTAATATTTTACCCATGTGATCGCAAGCGCAAAACTTTAAAACGCATTTCCGAAAAATCGGCGCGCTTTAAATATTTCAAAAACTGCCCATGTGTCTGCTGTGCTCTTAGCCACATCTGTACCAAATTTCAAGTTGGGATCTGCAATGGGATCATATTTTAACATATTTTACTAGTAATAGCGTCAATGGGTCATTCATATCAAGTGATCTAAATATGAATATTTTTTTTTACCTGACGTCTTTAGATTTTTTTTTTTTTTTCCTTTATGAAGTACTACTTTAGTTAATTACAAATTAAAAGTTTGGAATTTTTTTCTTCATCAGTTAATTTTTTACAGATTTTTAAAGTTTAAAAAAAGGGTGAATTTTGGCCTGGTACGACTTTACATTTTTTTTATCTCAGGCTACAAATAAGATAATGAAGTGGGAGAGGCGTCATTTTACTCAGAACGGTAACAGCTTTCATTTGAGATGTTACAAGACTATGTTTCTTTATATCAAATTCAAACTATTGACGGGCAATTGTGAAAAAATGACTGATTGTGTTCTTGGTGACTTTTGAATTGACACTATAATAGTTAAATATTTTGCACTTAGGTCCAATGAATGCATCCATGGGGGTCAAGCTGGGACAGAGTCATCACAAATTAGCCTTATTTGCAGATGACCTGCTACTTTACATCTCCCAGCCCCTGGTCTCCATCCCTTCGGTCTTAATGGAGTTTGAACGGGTCGGACAATTGAGCAACTTTAAAGTGAATTGCTCCAAAACCGAGGCACTCAATATTTCTTTGCCTGGAGAATTGGTTTCTCATCTATCTAAACAGTTCCCATTTAAATGGAAAGTAGAAGCCATTAAGTACTTGGGAGTCCTTATACCAAAAGATCTTAAACAAATATTCAATTTAAATTATCAACCCCTTTTGACTAACGCGGAATCGGCATTTACCTCCTATAGACAATTAAAGCTATCCTGGTTCGGGAGAATAAACGTAGTCAAGATGGATGTCTTGCCCCGACTCTTATATACTTTTCAGACAGTTCCTGTTCTATTGGATAGAGGTTTCCTCTCTAAAATGCAATCTATGATCCTTAGATTTGTCTGGGGGGGCAACAGGTCCAGATTGCGAATGAATATCCTATCCTTGCCCGAGACCAGAGGAGGGGTTGGACTACCCAACATACGAGCGTACTTTGAGGCTTCCTCTCTTGTTAGAGCTCTAGATTGGCATTATCATGCGTCCTCCAAGAAATGGGTAGGGGTGGAGCAAGAGGGTTTGGGGATTCCGCTGAAACACCTGCTTTGGATTTCCCCTAAAGACTCCACAGACCTAGTACCTTTGACAGACATGACCAGAAACACCTTGAAGGTATGGAACCTAGTGACGAAAACCCTCCGCTTAAACGACAGACTTAGCCCTTTGACTCCCCTTTTTTCCAACCCATCTTTCCCACCCAGATTTGACAGGCAGAGATTTTTATGTTGGCGGATTGTGGATGACACCCGAGTAGGACAGACTCTGTCCAGTGGTGGTTTGCCCCCGATGGCAGAGCTACAACTCAAAGAACCTACGAGACCTCTTAAGTGATTCGAATTTCTCCAATACAGAGCATAATTATATTCAGCTGACCACTCTTGCAGGGTAAGATGGACGCCCAACGTATTGGAGAGGTTATTCCAACTGGAGGCTCCACCGAGGCGCAAAATATCATTTCTATACCAGGCCTTAGGGTCCATGAGAGAGCAGGGCACCCTTTACTTCCAACGTGCTTGGGAGAGGGAATTGGGGTGTAGCATTTCAGAAGCTAATTGGCAGAAATACTTTATATTTACTCACTCACTAGCTAGCGCTTGTTCTGCACAAGAAAGAAGCTATAAGCTGCTCACTAGATGGTACTTGTGCCCGACGACACTCCGGAACATGTTCCCTGGAACCCCTGATACCTGCTGGCGCTGTGGGGAAGAGAAGGGTACAATGATACACATTTGGTGGAGTTGTGGGGAAATCCGGCGGTTCTGGTCTGAGGTTTTCAATGCATACGCCCGGATAACAGGTAAACAAGCCGAATGCTGCCCAGAATCGGCAATGTTATCCATTTTTCCAGGTCCTATTGGGCTACAGAAGAGGGATATTCTCCGCTTTTGCATCTCGGCTGCTCGTGCTGTGATCCCGAGGTTCTGGAAATCAAGCCGGGCTCCATCTCTACTTGATTGGTTCAAAGAATTGATGGACACATATCGAATGGAGGAGCTCGCAGCTGATGCGTCGGGATCTCGGAACAAATTCTTAGGGATTTGGGTTGAATGGATTCTTTTTCACGACTCTGCAGAATTTAGGAGTATCTTTTCCAGCACAGATAATATGGCTCGACCTCTGGCTGATGGGGAGCCAGTGGGATGAGTACCCTTTCTCCTTCCCATACCTCACCCGTCCCCCCCCCCCCCCTCCTTTTTTTCTTTTTTTCTTACGTGGCTTTTCTTTCCCAGTATAACTTTTTCTAATGGTTTTTGTTTCTCTTCTCTCTCTCTTCTTTTCTATCTCTCTTTTCTTCCCATCTGATACATTCAGTCTAGGTATTTCCTTTCTACGCCTATACCTTCAGAATTCTAGTGAACATTAGACAGGTATCGAAAACTCTGAGCTGTGAGTAGATCATTAATATTTCGGCCTTCCTTTCCGGTACACCAGTCGCTAGACTATTCCAACTAGGCCTCAACGGGTAATGACCCACTTACGTGGTCAACCTGTTAGAAGGGGCCAAGTAATAAAAATCATTCTGCTGGGGCTGCTTGTCCCCTTGACATCAGAACATCTCAAAACCCTGAGAAAGGTTGTATACTTGAGTGTTTGGAATTATATTTAGATTGTAGTATATATTGCACCAGAGATAAGCGCAAAAGTAAATTTGCAGCTTATCTTAAAGTTACTAATAACTTTGTGAATTCTCTTTTTGTATATTTTATATGTCTCAAGATTTTGTTAAAAGATTGAATGTATGTCTTTCATATGTTTTTTCAAAATTTTATAAAAATGAGATTAACCATAGTTAAATATTTTAAAATATGATCCCATCACGATCCCAACTTGAAATTTGGTACAGATGTGGCTAAGAGCATAAAAGACACATGGGCAGTTTTGGAAAATTTTTATTAAAATGTTTTTTTCGGAAATGCGTTTCAAAATGTTGCGTTTGCATTCGCATAGGTAAAAAATTAAAATTAACAAATATACTCTTGTGACATATCTGGTGAAAGCCTGGACAGTTCTGAGTAGAATGGTGTTTATTTTGTTTCTCTATCTTATTTCTAGCCCGAGATAAAAAAATTTAAAGTCGTACCAGGCCAAAATTCACCCTTTTTTTAAACTTTAAAAATCTGTAAAAAATTAACTGATGAAGAAAAAAATTCCAAACTTTTAATTTGTAATTAACTAAAGTAGTACTTCATAAAGGAAAAAAAAAAAAAAAAATCTAAAGACGTCAGGTAAAAAAAAATATTCATATTTAGATCACTTGATATGGAATGACCCATTGACGCTATTAATAGTAAAATATGTTAAAATATGATCCCATTGCGATCCCAACTTGAAATTTGGTACAGATGTGGCTAAGATCACAGCAGACACATGGGCAGTTTTTGAAATATTTAAAGCGCGCCGATTTTTCGGAAATACGTTTTAAAGTTTTGCGCTTGCGATCACATGGGTAAAATATTAACAAAGATCCTCTTGTGACATATCTGGTGAAAGCTTGTATAGTTCTGAGTAGAATGGTGTTTATTTTGTCTCTCTATCTTATTCCTAGCCTTAGTTATGAGGAGAAACGTAAAGGCAGGCAACAGCGAAATTCACACTTTTTCCGAACTTTGAAAATCATTTAAAAAAAAAATAAATTTTTTAAAAAATTTTTCTCTTCACATTTTGCATTGTCTGACATGCTATTATCAAATAACAAAATCTCAAAAGAATTAAAAATATAGAGGTAATAATCATTGGTTCACTTGACATGGAATGACCCGTATGTGAGTTGGTCGACAGGGTAGGGGGTACTCGGATACCGGGACTGATGGTTACTTCGATGGGGGATCACGGCTGGTTGGTTCCTGGTTCCATGCCCTGGACCCTCAATGTCGGGGATGATGATGATGGACGGGGAAATGGTAACGTGACGCCACCTGTGGTGCCTGGCAACGTGTATACCAGCGCTGCGGCCAGCCGCTGAGGTGATTGAGGTGCAGCTCAGAGTAGTACAGCTCCCCACAGGTGGAGCTTTACCCCAGGGCAGCGGGGTGGATGAGGGGAGTCATTGTAGCATCTCTGCAGTAAACACTGCAGGCAGTGGCGGTGAAGCAAGCACTCACACACACAATAGTCTCTGTTTCCGTACCTTTTCACTGATGTCCGGTAACAGGTACAGTCCAGGAGAGTAACCAGGTTCTCGGTGCAATTTGCGACGTTCACCTTGGAAAGTTGCGAGGTCTCCTCTGTTATTGTGTGCAGTGATTGGGGTAAGTCCTGCCTAAAACTGAACTTGCCGCTCCTTCTCCCTCTCAGGGTACTTCTCCATAACTGACATTGGGGACTTTCTGTGGGATCCCTATTCTCTGCTTAGGTCCCTGGTCCTATACTTGGTCAGGTTTGAGTGTCTTTTTTTCTTGGGGCGACAGCGCTTACATTTTCTTCAGAATTATAACAAACCTTTCTCACCATAAATGAAAAGAGAGAACAGAGCATTGTGGTTATAACAGGCTGGTACTTTATTAAGATTTAATAATGTATCCATTTCAAATTGTTTATTCATCAAATTTTTTAAAACACGTTCCATCCATAGTCATGTAAACAAATGACTCTTTTATTTATAAATACTGAACTGTAACTTTATTTAATGCACTGATCCCCCCAGCAAAGCTGGGTGACCCTATCTCTAACAAAGTACCAGCAAAGTTTACAATAACATAAACCATATTCTTGAGGGCGGGCGGGCGGGGATTTCAGCAACTGCTGTTGCCACTGAATTGTCCGGCCAAATGTCCCCCCTTTATATATCCAAGCCAGAGGGTGGCTGGCCAATCAAATAATTTAAATTTGGCGGGCTTCTTCCTGCTTGATTTTATTTTCTGACGTCATTTCACACCAGCAACTATTCTGCTGGGCCAATGACTGTGCTTCTTCACCAAATATGCCCTATTGCAGCGCGTTGCCCCAAGATGGCTCCTATCCTATGTGAATAGTTGCCAATTCATGGGGCGACAGCGCTTACATTTTCTTCAGAATTATAACAAACCTTTCTCACCATAAATGAAAAGAGAGAACAGAGCATTGTGGTTATAACAGGCTGGTACTTTATTAAGATTTAATAATGTATCCATTTCAAATTGTTTATTCATCAAATTTTTTAAAACACGTTCCATCCATAGTCATGTAAACAAATGACTCTTTTATTTATAAATACTGAACTGTAACTTTATTTAATGCACTGATCCCCCCAGCAAAGCTGGGTGACCCATCAGGACGGTGCCTCTGAGGCGCCGGCCCCCTCCAACCAAGCCTCCACAATGCTCTGTGCCCCGACATTAAAAATGTCGAGGCCAACATCTGACAAGTGAACCAAATCCTGGCGATATAAGCCATGGACAAAACCTTCTAATTCCCTGTGTCTATAGGAAAACATGCCTATGGAGGGTAAAAACTTTTCCATATCTCTATTCAATCTCTTACGCATTTTGTCTAAAAACATATTGTTTCTCACCCTCCACGATAGTCGTGGTATCACTTCAGAGAATACAAATGTCGAGCCTTGAACCCTCTGGGCGAGCCAACAAAAATCCGACTTAACACGCCACAAAAGGTCCAAGGAAGAACCCTTACCTAGATCATTTCCTCCGGCGTGACAGATCACCAGATCTGGCCAGGGGAAGCGACCCAGCAAATGTAGAATTAGATCATTAAAACTATGCCACCTCAAACCCCTTACCCCATGCCAATGAATGATGACTCTGGATTCGTCAAACGAGAGATTTTCAGAATAGCTTCTGTTCTTGGCCCTCTTGTGGGCCCAATAAATGAATGAGTGGCCGACGATCCACACTATCTTAGGGCCTAGGGGATAAATTAACCATTAGATTATTTGTGAGGGAAAACGGAAAAAAGGGGGAACAGTTTAAACATTCTGATCAATAGGGCGTATGTATTTTTTAAATGAGTTTGATGTCCATCTACCCAATTTCTTAATGCATGTTTCGTTCAAACCTTGCTGAGCCGCCAAAGAAGCGGCTCCAATGCGAAATGAATGGGATGTTAATTTGAGATTCTTTAATTCAAGGTGATCCAAGCATTTGCGTAAAACTGATCTAAATTGGAACACAGTCAACGGGGTACCATCAACATGTACAAATAAGCTACCTGTGGAAGGGATGCGAGTGTTTAGCCATACTTTCATTGCTACAATCGGACAAATTCCGTCATTAAAGGAAGGATGAAGGATGATCACCTGGCCTTTGCCAAGCTGATCAGTCTTGGATCTGCGCAAATAAATACACAAAGGTGTTTTTGCCCATGAGATATCTTCAAATCGAAGACTAGATGTATTAGTCTTACTTAGTGAAACCAATTTGCCAATCCTCATTGCTGTAAAAAATAATGTGAGGAACGCGGCCCTAAACATAGTTGCTTCATAGCTGTTGAAGCAGACATCACCTAAAACGTCACATATACTTGAAAGGGTTGACAGAGGCATAGGAGATCTATCATCTGGCGCACAGAAAGATTTTTTGTAGCCTTTTAAAAATTGTTTAATTAGAAAGGATTCTGTAAGCGGTGGGAAACCAGCTAGTTTAAGAAAAAATGAAATCCCGGCGATTGTTTTTGTTATGGACGAGTAAGCCAAGTGCCTAGCTGCCAGGGATTGAATGAACGGGAGAGACGCTTGACTTGCTGCTGATTTTGGGCAAACTCCGTATTGTAAGCAAAATTGCACCCACGAGTACCAGGATGTACAATAGGACGCCCAAGTCCGTGGTGTGAGTGATTGCTGTACAAATTGTGGTATCAACCCAATAGGAGACTCCATAAGTCTGTTGGGACTGGTATGCCGTTCGGTTCCGCCCATGGACATCTGGCCTGGAACTGCGCCGTGTCATTGCGGGAAAGAAGAGCACACACTGAATGAGTATCATGTGTAGATACTTGAAGCTTTATCCATATATTGTATTCTAGTAACATAATCGATAATCTTTTTAAAAGTCTAGTGATTAAATATGATTTGGAAGATAATGAATTAACCGTAAATGCTGAGATCTTGTCATTCGTATAAAAAAATTATCCTTCTATTTGCTAAAATGATACCCCAAAGGGTAAATATGACTGTTAAAGCAAATGTATCACGGAGTGGAGGAGAATTAGCAAAATGTTCTGTAAGTTCTTCTGGCCATGCCGTAGCTATCCATTCTGTTCTAAAAAGAATGCCTAAACCCTTGTTAGACGTAAAAACATGTAATTGTAGTTCTGCAGCAAGGATGAATGGCGTCTGACAACAAGTAACTCCATTAAAACGGGACAAAAATTCTGACCATATATCTAAATCAAGCCTCAGGGATTGTGAAATTAATATATGGGAAGCAGAATTAGCAGCTGTCATGCCCTCGTATAATCGCCGTAGGAACGGCCAACCGGATGGGATGACACGTAATGCAAAGTTAAGGGACCCTGCCAATACCTGAAATTCTTTTAGCGTGGCTGCTTTCTTCTCTTTAAAAGACTTAATCATTCCGCGTAATTTAGTAAGCTTATCCTCTGGCAGTCTAAATTCCATTTTTTTAGAATCAATTAATATCCCCAAGAACTCTATGGACGTATGTGGTAGTGTAGTTTTATCAAATGCTACCGGGACGCCAAAATGGGCCATAAGCGACAAGAACGAATTCAATAATGAATCACAACATTTGGATCCGGGGGGTCCGACAAATAAAAAATCATCCAGATAATGAGATATCCCTCCCTCTGAGAAATTTCTCTGAGTGCACCACTGAAGGAAAGATGAAAATGTTTCAAAATAATTGCATGACATGGCGAATCCCATTGGGAGGCATCTGTCAAAATAGTATTTTCCTTCAAAGGTAAAACCAAGAGAACTGAACCCGGAAGGGTGGACTGGGAGCAGGCGAAATGCCGATTGTATATCGGATTTGGCCAGCAATGCTCCCTTACCAAATCTTTGTAATAATTCGACCGCAGAATCAAAGGATGCATAAGAGACAGATGCAACCCTTGGGTCCACCTGATCATTTAGTGACGCACCCTCAGGATAAGACAAATGATGTATCATTCTAAAAGATCCTTTTTCTTTTTTGGGAACTATCCCAAGCGGGAAAATGCGAAAATCTTTAAAAGGGGGGTCTGAAAAGGGGCCGAGGCATCTACCGGCCATTACTTCTTTATTAATTTTTTCCCGAATTATGTTTGGGAACTTTTTTGCTAAAAGGTAGATTACTACGGGGTATGCAACCAGATTCAAGGAAAGGCGGAACGAAAAATCCGAACTTAAATCCGGAATGCAACATTTCCGCGCTAGCCTGATCCGGGTATTGTTTTAGCCAGGGCATTAGGTTTGTGAGCCTCACCGGGCTCGGTGCCTTTAAGAAAGGGGTCTTTAGTCGTTGTTGTGTTTGATTTTTTGAAGCATTTTACTGCAGAGTGCGCTCCCCCGCATGATGAACACTCATGTCGGTAACGGCAATTTTGTAACCACCGGCAAGAAGATTCATTAAATGCGAAACAGAATCCTCTCCTAACCATAGAAGAGGTAGTCTGTTTCGCTGGGGGCTGACGCTGAGGGACCATCATTTGGAGCCAAAGACCTACGTCTTTGGTCCCCCATTTCAGTGAAGGATGCACAGCTAACTTTTGACGAAAGGCTTCGTCATAGTTCAACCATCCGGTCCCACCAAAATGTCTATAAGCTTCAAGGATTATATCCACGTGTTGGAATAATCCTGAACATAGGTTGGGGGATTTCTCACCTAATACAGCAGAATATATCAGGAAGGCTTGTAGCCATGAATTAAATGAGCGGTATGCTCGCTTTTTATTGTCTCCTTCTTTGTCGTCACGCCCCTCGTACTTGAACGAGTCGCGGTTCGGCAAGAGGGAAAACAAACCTAAAAATTCGCTATTCCAAATCTTTTCTTTCACATTGCTTGTTAAATGAAATCCCAACGGGGATACCTCGCAAGGGAGAGCCTCTTTTAAATGTGTCTCGGGAATACCCGGGCTGGCTTTCGCTTGCGAGGATGCCCCGGGGGGAGAGGAAGCTAACAGAGCTGCTGCCACCGCCTGTTTAACTAACTCAGAGATAGACGAAGCTAATGAGGGAAATAAAGGGTCATTCATAGACATAGAGTGGTTCTCACCGTATCCTGACGTGGCTGCAGCTCCTTGTTCAGAGATGACATCTGTAGTAGGAAGACCCGGAAAGCTGACCCCATCGTCACGGCTGCCGGTCTGGTGGGGTCCTGGGTCCGCTCTGTCGCTTTGGTGTACACCCCAAACTTGGAGTGCTGGACTTGCGCTCCTGCGGATGGTGCTTGGAGTGCTGGATGCTCCGGATACACCCCTGAGTACAGGGCCACTTGGCAGGTTCAGCCCTTGCATATCAGCTCCTCTGTCCCCGGGGGGAACGATTTGTAAAAGAGGAGACGAGGGGCTCATGGGTAAGTATCCCCTTGGCCCGTGGCTTGAGCCCGCTGATGCCGCAGCTTCCAAGCCTGGTTCTATAGCTCTATGCCTCCAAATTGGGTTGGCCTCCCATTGGGGGCTTTGTCTGCCCTCCTGCACTATATTGCATGGGGCCATAGCCGGACCGCAAGATCTGGCTATATGGTTTCGCTCTGTTGCAGCGGAGGGCTGTGTGCCCCTCCCTCTTTTGCTTACATAGCCCCTTGTATGAGCGCAAAGCGCCGGGGCTTCATCCGTGTCCCCGGCAGTGTCTGCTTCCGGGCCGCGGGACGTCACTTCCTGGGAGCCGCCTGACGTCACATCCTGTGCGACCCGCGGCACTGCTCCCGCATTCGCCGCCTGCATTCCCGATGAACGGACCTTCTCTGCGCGGCTCTGATGACTGCCGCCACCGCTGCCTCTCGCTTGCTTCCCTTTTCTTCTACCGGAAGAAGGAGGTGAGTAAGCCTCTCTCCTGGGGCGTTTCTGGCGCTGGCTCCTACGGCGTACAGTCGGGTCCTGAGCTGCGCGTCCAGCCCTCGCTGGTACCGATCTAGGTGCCGAGTCTTCCTCTTCGCCAAGGCATCTGCGAAGCCAGTCTTCCCCTCCATGTCCTCCTGCTTTCCTCAGCAGTCGCTCCACGAGGTCCTCCATATGATACCGCTTGGTCAGCTCCTGGAACACGGATTTCAGCAACTGCTGTTGCCACTGAATTGTCCGGCCAAATGTCCCCCCTTTATATATCCAAGCCAGAGGGTGGCTGGCCAATCAAATAATTTAAATTTGGCGGGCTTCTTCCCGCTTGATTTTATTTTCTGACGTCATTTCACCCAGCAACTAATCTGCTGGGCCAATGACTGTGCTTCTTCACCAAATATGCCCTATTGCAGCGCGTTGCCCCAAGATGGCTTCTATCCTATGTGAATAGTTGCCAATTCATTCCCTCAGGGGGATTAGATCCTCCTGGTCTGTCCGGGCTTTCTCTGCTACACTTTAGATTATTAACAGAATCTGACTCCGGTGTCCAGGTGGGCTAAAGGGAAACCAGGTTTGTTCCCTTCTTCTTTTCTCCTACTTCCTCCACTGGCCTCCGACCCTCTCCTTAGGGCGCAGCACAGCTGGGTCAGTGTTCCCTGGGCCTGGCTTGATCCCAGCGACCAGCTCCTTCCAGTACCTTCCTTTTTGGCTGTCTGACTGAAACTGCTTGACTCCTCCCCTCAGGCCTGGATCCTTATAGGGGAACTTGCTTAAAGAGGCCCTGTCACCACCCCCCATGGATGTGAATCTAAGGGCAGCACTGATTGCAGCATGTCTGCTGCATTTAGGCAAGGGGTCCCCCATGTGTGATGGCGGCTGGTACCCCGAGATAATAGTTTAGTAAAACTTACAATCTGGAGCCAAATGGGCGGTCCATGGTGCGGCAGCCTGTGTCTCTATGCCGCCTCCCTGCTGCCAATCACGTCCTCTTCGCTCTGTCTCTACTCCCTGTGCTGGTGACGCAGGCAGAACAAGGTAATGCTTATCCCTGCCCCCAGCCGGCTGTCCCGCCTCCTGCTGTGATGTCAGAGCATTTCCCCGCCCAGCTCAATAGCATAACATACAGCTGGGAGGGGAAATGATTTGATGTCACAGCAGGAGGCGGGACAGGCAGCTAGAGGCTGAGATAACATTACCTACTGCGTCACCAGCACAGACAGAGCGAGGAGGATGTGATTGGCAGCAGGGAGGCAGCACAGAGACACAGGCTGCCACACCAGGGACCGCCCATTTGGCTCCAGATTGTAAGTTTTACTAAACTATTATCTCGGGGTACCAGCCGCTATCAGACATGGGGGACCCTTTGCCTGAATGCAGCAGACATGCTGCATTCAGTGCTGCCCTTAGATTGTAATATTTGGGTGGTGACAGGTCCTCTTTAAGGCAGAAAGTAGAGCTCCCCCTCCAGGTCTGGGGTGGAAGGTGTTGTGTACTGTGTGTACCAAGGTGTGTGTCTCTTCTTGCACTGGTGGGTCCTGTGGCAATCCCCAGCAGGGGTGTCGCATTTGTGTCCAGCCTAATTGGTATGTGTCCAGCCTAATAGAGCACCGGTATGTGTCCTCCCTGATAGAGCACCGGTATGTGTCCTGCTGATAGAGCACCGGTATGTGTCCTGCCTGATAGAGCACCGGTATGGTCTCTGATAGAGCACCGTATGTGTCCTGCCTGATAGAGCACCGGTATGTGTCCTGCCTGATAGAGCACCGGTATGTGTCCGCTGATAGAGCACGTATTGTCCTGATAGAGCACCGGTATGTGTCCTGCCTGATAGAGCACCGGTATGTGTCCAGCCTGATAGAGCACCGTATGTGTCCAACCTGATAGTGCACCGGTATGTGTCCAACCTGATAGTGCACCGGTATGTGTCCTGCCTGATGGTGCACCGGTAAGTGCCCTGCCTGATAGAGCACCGGTATGTGCCCTGCCTGATAGAGCACCGGTATGTGCCCTGCCTGATAGAGCACCGGTTAGTGCCCTGCCTGATAGAGCACCGGTATGTGCCCTGCCTGATAGAGCACCGGTATGTGCTCTGCCTGATAGAGCACCGGTATGTGTCCAGCCTGATAGAGCACCGGTATGTGTCCAACCTGATAGTGCACCGGTATGTGTCCTGCCTGATGGTGCACCGGTAAGTGCCCTGCCTGATAGAGCACCGGTATGTGCCCTGCCTGATAGAGCACCGGTATGTGTCCAGCCTGATAGAGCACCGGTATGTGTCCAACCTGGTTCTTCTGACTTTATGGATAGAAAAACATTGACAGCACCCAAAATGCAATGTGGAGTGCAAGGAATTCTGGAGATCTCATTCAGCCATGGCCTTACTGATATATAGTTATCTCCCTCACACAATATCATGTTTGTTGTTCCATCTATTCCATTAATGTAGGCCGATATTGTTCTTGATGCCCATAGCAATTAGTGTAAAACTTTTAAGGCCACTTTACACACACCAACTTATCTGTCCAACTTCAGACCAACTTACTGGTTGCAGTGAAATCATGGACACATTGCTCCATTGTACACAGTCACAAAATGGAGCAATGTGTCCATGATTTCACTGCAACCAGCAAGTTGGTCTGAAGTTGGACAGATAAGTTGGTGTGTGTAAAGTGGCCCTTAATGTCCACACAGGACTGGAAGATGTCAAGGGGTGAGATTTTGTTTTTGGTGTAATTATGCTACAAAAGACTTTTAGCTACTACATCTAATCATAAAACATAGATGGAGGGGTAGATTAAAGCCACCTCCATAGTTCAGAGCGTTCTGAAGAAAAAAATGGCAGGTTTTCGTGTGACTTTTTTTGCATGTAGTTACAATGGCAATTTAGTGCAACCTAATGTCTTTAACATTTCTCAACATTGCTCTGCCTCTGAGCACTCTGATTTACTCTTAATGTTATTTTCTCATGATTGATTTTCTTTTTTTACTAATAGAGTTTAGAATCAGACCTACAGGTTCTGGGCTTGATCCGGAAGAGTGTTAGATCCGTCTATACTTCAGGCCTCTGTGAGTATATTGGAAGAGTATTAGTATTGTGTGAGTGCAGAAGATGGTTCCCCTTTCCTATATGGAACTTTGTACGAATCTCAGAAAATGTTCTTACTAAGTTCCAGCTTTTGACCTCGGTGATATTGTGATAAACAGCGGCTAGACACCTCTGGCGGTTTTTATCTTTCCTGGAGCAGAGGATCAGGTTGAACTTAAAGGGCTGTTCTATTGTTATTTTCTCAGGAGTGCTCTGCTTCTCTCCTTCCCAGCTTCCTGCTTTGTCGAGGACGGTGGGCTCCTGAAGATTGACAGCATACCAGTATCATGATTTATGCCACTGGTCCAAACTGAACAGTCTCCCATTCTCTTAAGGGTACCTTTATACGCGGCAACTTTTCTAGGAATTTCACTGGCAACTTACTGGTTGCAGTGAAATCATGGACACATTGTTCTATCTTGTTGCTGTGTACAAATGGAACAATGTCTCCATGATTTCACTGTAACCAGTAAGTTGCCAGGGAAATTCCTAGAAAAGTTGCTGTGTGTAAAGGTACCTTACGAGAGACAACTTTGCCTCTGCAGCATGGGAGAAGTGTATAAACTTTGATGCCAGCAATCCAGACAGCTTCATAGTGCTGCCAGCTGGTCCTAAAGCGTAAAGCCTGCCAGCAGTGCATACTCCTTACCTAGGAAAATTGCCACTCTGAGACTTCAAGGTGACTGGTCTCTTGGGCAACAAGCAGTACACTATAAAATTACAAAATCACTCTGTTCTTTATAATGGAGAGAATTGTTAATGGGAGGCAACTTGGTACGTTCCTTGTTCTGACAAGCACTTTGCAATTTTACCTATTTAAGAACTTGAGACAACCCTTTTAATCTAAAGGATCAATCATATGGGCTGATACTTAGCAAATGTTCTTCATCAGCTCCTATAAACTAGTTTCTGATTAGTTTCTGAATGAGCTAGTTTGATTGATGGATTTTCATTATCAGCCATTAAAATTATCGTTGTTGGCAGAACAGGGAATATCCAGATTCAAGCATAGAAATGAAAGCTGGGCACTGACCTGTTAACAGCGTTACTTGTATTCTCCTGTAGCGGTGGCGTGCTGTGGAATCTCCTGTTGCTCAGCCAGAGTTCAAGACATTAAATCCAAAAAGAAAGATGGCGGCACTCAGCATTCCAATTTTGCAGCTGGCTAATTTAATGCAAAAATTACAGCAGCAGGTGCATGATACAGGGAGGGAGGTGCTAGGACCTGACGATGACCGCTTTGAGGAATGTCCCGCTTCTACGGGTCCGGTGTACACTGGACCCGTAGAAGCGGGACATTCTGTGAAGCGGTCACCATCGGTCCTAGCACCTCCCTCCCTGTATCATGCACCTGCTGCTGTAATTTTTGCATTAAATTAGCCAGCTGCAAAATTGGAATGCTGAGTGCCGCCATCTTTCTTTTTGGAGAACAGGGAATATGCATGCTGTTTGGGACAGACAATTGTATTAATGATTGTTTTCTCACCATAAAGTTTGACTCGGCCTTCAAGCAAAAAACTAGAATTGACTTGCATTTAAATCTGAGTAAAAATCAAATTTTAATGAGTATTGCCAGCTTAAAGGGAACCAACCACCCCAAATGACCCCCCCGGACTGTTAATATGTGTCCCTACACCCAGCACACACATTTGGGGCAATCGTTTTTGCTAAAAAAACTGTTTAGTAGAAGCTAAGATATATGTTTATAAAGTGTAATAAATCGAGACGGCTGGGTGTTACCTAGCTTTGTCCACGTGCAGTGTTCGTGTAGGTGATCCTCCTCTCCCCCTCCCCTCTCAATTTCTAAGAGCCTGGCCGCGTCATGAAAGGGGCGGGGCTAAATCGTGACGAGCCCCGTCCCCTTTCATGATGCGATTTAGCCCCGCCCCTTTCATTACGCGGACGGGTTCTTAGAAATTGAGAGGGGAGGGGGAGAGAGGAGGATCACAGGCACGAGCACTGCACGTGGACAAAGCTAGGTAACACCCAGCCGTCTCGATTTATTACACTTTATAAACATATATCTTAGCTTCTACTAAACAGTTTTTTTAGCAAAAACGATTGCCCCAAATGTGTGTGCTGGGTGTAGGGACACATATTAACAGTCCGGGGGGGTCATTTGGGGTGGTTGGTTCCCTTTAAAGGGGTAGTCCACTGCTTGGACAACTCTTTGTCAACCGCTATATTCCTCCTTGTGAAATAAAAACGGGCCATACTCAGCTTCATTGCAGTTCCAGCGATGTCTGTGCCAGGGCTCTCATGACATTGTTATGCCAATCAGAGGCCACTTCATTCTCATTTTCTTCTGATGTAAGGCTGTGGTCACAGTACCATTTTTCACATGCATTTTTGGAGACCTGCGTTTTCAAAAACGCATGTAAAAAACGCACCCATAGGCCCCCATGTTAAAAAACGCATGCCCTAATAGCCAAAAAGCATGTGTGACTGTGCCATGCGTTTTTGGAGCATATCCAAAAACGCATGCGTTTTTTTAATAAGGGGCCTTATGGAGAACGCATGCAAAAACGCATGTACAATTAGTGCCATTCAAAAACGCATGCGTTTCCCATAGGAGCCCATGTTAAAAAAAACGCATGCGTTTGCGGAAACGCATGTGTTTTTTTAACATGGGCTCCTATGGGAAACGCATGCGTTTTTGAATGGCACTAAAAGTTACTAATTGTACATGCGTTTTTGCATGCGTTTCCCATAGGAACCCATGTTATAAAAACGCATGCGTTTTCTACAAAAACGCATGCGTTTTTCAAAACGCTCAAAAAAATACTACAAGCACTATTTTTATGTGCAGATTCAAAAACGCAGCCAAAAACGCAGGGAGCCATCAGAGACCTTAAAAAACTCATGCTGACATGAAAAACGCATGTAAAAAAGCATGCGTTTTTAAAAGGCACTAAAAAAAACTGTGACCACAGCCTAACTGACATTCAGAGGAGGTCAGAGACCATCCTCAGCACATATTTCTTCCAGTTATCAGTTTCGTCTAAAGGATGTGAAAGTGAAGTGACTGATTTGGCTCCATGCCTCTTGTGGCAAAATTGAGCTCTGGGAGACCCAGCACACACATTTCTAGAATAGTGATGAAAATTATGTCATAATCATTATAGAAACTATAAGGGAATATTATACCCACCTATAGAATCTAGAGCCTCAAAATCAAACACTCTGTGTTTGCTTTTCAGGTTCATGATCCTGAAGAAGTAGGACTCGGAATGTAACTTCACACAATCCCACACAGTAATATGAAGAGTGAGAGGCTCGTCCTAATGGGTTTATTTACCATGCTAACCTTCTGAATTGAAGGTATTGTGGTAAAGTTGCTGCCAGTTTTTACATCGCAGCTACTCATGACTGGCTGTCCATGTACTGATTTATTTAGCATACTCTGCCAAAGTTGTAGCCAACAATGATCTGTTTATTCAGGTTTATGGTCAGGGCCATCCTATCAGAACATTACCAATATAGTAATTAGCTTAATTTTTTTCCCCCACCACAGATTTTGAAGCAATACTATTTGATCGGTGGGGAAACAGATTAGACATTGATGGCACATGCTATTTAGTGGAGACTACTGGAGTACTGCCTCAACCTAAAGGCATTTATTCACATTGTATCAAAGTCATCAGAACAGGAGTTCGGCTGGACCAGCCAACCATCCAATGTGTACAAGGGTCTTCCAAATCTTAAGGCCACTTTACACACACAGATATCTGTGACCAACTTCTGAACAGATCTCTGGTTGCAGTGAAATCATGGACACATTGCTCCATTTTGTGGCCGTGTACAAATGTAACAATGTGTCCATGATTTCACTGCAACCAGAGATCTGTTCAGAAGTTGGTCACAGATATCTGTGTGTGTAAAGTGGCCTTTACACAATTAATGATCCAGGAAAGAGAAAGATTGGACAATTTGCCTTTTAGCACCTGATTATTTTGCTCTCTAGCTAGATAATCCACTGCTAGAGGAATCTGTTACCAGTTTACTCTGCTGTTTCCAATGAAAACACATGAACGTCTGGATCAGGCAGACTTTCATGTGCATGTGGGGAATAATTTGGCGGTAGAACTACATAAAATGTATTGACACTTTTTTAGAATAAATGATCATGTAGAAGTAGCTGTCTTCTGTTTCTATGTATCTCAGATAATCTGTCTCATGAATTTTCAGCTTTTGTGGAAGCTCAGGAAAGTTTTGTGGAAGCTCTGCAGGCTTTGGGTTCCAATCAGCTCTCAACCAGCAACCATGATCTAACCACAGGCTTCCTGAACTTGTCTGTCCTTTCCAGGGAGCTGGGTGCACTTTTCAGTAACATGGTGAGTGTATTTTTATGACACAACTCTCCCCACCCCTTTAAGTTACTGCAGTGCTGACAGCACATTTTCCTCTTCATATGGCTCCAATTAAAGAGAAACACCCATAGAACTTGTGAGAGTATGCAGACCTAAGTGTGAGAGGTTGAAAAAGGAAGGATTTCAAAAGCTATATAGTATGCTATAGGTTCAATACAGAGGTTTCTATAAGAGCAACTGCTCTTGTAGTAAAATATTTTGTCTATTACCTACCATAAATAGGCATGTAAAGTACATTTTTCACTTTTATTTTCCCTCTGATTCTCTAGTTGTAATGATTTTCTTTCAACACCAAGCAAATCATATAACCGTTGGCTATATATGTCATACTTTTGCAAAGCCTCAAAGCACATTTTACTGATATCAGCAGATGTGACAGTATCAGTGTAAAGCTCCAGATGGTGACAGTACACACAGTGGTTAACTGCTCCATTACATATCTTTAGCAGTAAGTAAGATTCTAAAAAATGAAACAAGACTAAAGATACATTCCTTTAACCATGTATTGTAATTTGCTAGATACACAACCTGAACAGCATCCTCTCTTTTCCTGTGGACTCTTTACTGCGTGGAGAGTTAAAAGATGGACGAATGGTGAGCTGATCTCATTTTCCTCGTTGAATTGTATAACACTGGTTTTTATCTGCCTAATACCTCTTTATATGTTACTATAGGAACTGAGGAAACAGGCAGACAGGAGCTGGAAGGAATGTGAGATAAGAATGTAAGATTTACTGCGTATTGGAGGACAAATATGGGGTTTGATGCTCAATTACCATATGTCTGATATTCTAATATTTTTGGATCTATTTATTAGTGGATATAATGATTTTAGTACAATATTATTTAACTGTTAATGAAAGCCAGGTTTTATAAAAACGAAAATATTGGTTTAATCGATGGAAACATGAAAATATGATCGCCATCTCCTTAACCGCAAAGCGGTGTAGCTGTCAAGTTTTATTAAGTTCAACAATAAAACATTACGTGGAGTAGTATTATTAAAGCACCGAACATCAAACGGCCAGGAGCATGTCTTTTTAGTAGGTAACAACAGTTGTACCATATAAAAATCGTCAGTGTTCATGAGTTGGTCAAAAAGATGCTGGTCACATAATGTAATAATTTCTGTTTGGACATTATAAAAATCTAAAAAAAAAAAGCAAATCAAGGCCTCCAGGAAGATGTAACATTGTCATCGTGCAACCTTGGGGTGCGTCCGTGCACCGTCTCGGAACAACTAATTATACAAAATAGGCAAATTTGGGAGGGAAAATGAATAGAAAAAATAGGATAGGGTGTAGAGGTGAGAGAAGGAGAAAAGAATGCGAGCGAGGATAAGGATGTTGGAATAAAGAAGTAAAGGCTAGAAAGGATAAATTGTCCAAGGGGTCCAAACAAACCACATCTGAATGGTTACATTTGTCTTTCAAGGGGATAACCAATTATTGAGAGCTGGTGAGTCTCTGAACATAATCCAGGGCCTCCATGTCATGAAATACCTGTCTGTGTTGTGGTCGGAAGCCTGAGATTGCGTTATGAGTTCTTCCATTCTGCAGATGTCGTTGATCTCTGCCACCAATTGTTCTTGGGAAGGACATCTAGATTGCTTTCAATATCTAGGAATCAATCTTCTAGCCGCTGTTAGGAAATGTCTGAGAAGATCAAGTTTAAATTTAGAATTGAGTCTCCAGCAAGATTCAGAAGGGTCAACTCAGGGGTCGGAGAGATTTGGTCAGATATTACAGAATTATATAGCTCAAAAACCGAGGACCAGAAAAGTGTGATTAGGGGACAGGCCCACCATATATGAAGATACGTGCCTCTGTCTGCCTGGCATCTCCAGCACTCGGCTGGAGCCGAGGGAAACATAGCTTGTATGTTCGTCGGGCATCTATACCATCTCATCACCACCTTACAGTTCCTTGCTTGGGAAATAGCATTAGCTTTATAAATAGCTTTTTGAGTGAAAAGAAATATCTTTCTCCAGTGGGGAGAATGGTCTCTGGAGGTCTCTTTCCCATTTGCTCATAAAGCGAGGGAAGAGGTCTATTGTGGAAGATCACTTCCAAGAATTGTCCAGTGAGTTGAGGAAATTTGCACCTTGAGTTCTTTATAAAATTTCCATTTATTGGTATTCAGGTAAAAACAGGTTTCTTAAAGAGAACCTGTCACCCCCCCCCCATGGATGTGAATCTAAGGGCAGCACTGAATGCAGCATATCACAGCATTCAGGCAAGGGGTCCCACATGTCTGATGGCGGCTGGTCCCCGGAGATAATAGTTTAGTAAAACTTACAATCTGGAGCCAAATGCGCGGTCCCTGGTGCGAGAACCTGTGCCTCTGTGCTGCCTCCCTGCTGCCAATCATGTCCTCCTCGCTCTGTCTCTGCTCCCTGTGCTGGTGTTGTAGGCAGATCAAGGTAATGCTTATCCCCACCCCCAGCCGGCTGTCCCGCCTCCTGCTGTGACATCAGAGCATTTCCCCGCCCAGCTCCATAGCATAACATGCAGCTGGGAGGGAAAATGATTTATCGTCACATCAGGAGTCGGGACAGCCGGCCGGCGGTGGGGATAAGCATTACCTTGCTCTGCCTGCGTCACCAGCACAGGGAGCAGAGACAGAGCGAGGAGGACGTGATTGGCAGCAGGGAGGCGGCACAGAGACACAGGCTGCTGCACCAGGAACCACCTATTTGGCTCCAGATTGTAAGCTTTGCTAAACTATTACCTCGGGGTACCAGCCACCATCACACATGAGGGACCCCTTGCCTGAATGCAGCAGACATGCTGCATTCAGTGCTGCCCTTAGATTGTAATATTTGGGGGGGTGACAGGTCCTCTTTAACACGTAAAAACACACAGGTCAGTTTAACATGTCTTCAGGCAACATGTTTCGGCTAGCTTGTAGCCATACTTATAATCTGACTTCAAGGCAGAAATAGTAAATTTAAATAATCCTTTAGGAAAACCTGCCAGATCATTATTAATTAAAGACTGCTGATCCAGTTCATACAGGATCTTTCCTTCCCTCGACAGGGAGTCATATTCCATATGAGGTATAATAATAATAATAATAATAATAAATAATAATAAAACTTTATTTGTATAGCGCCAACATATTCCGCAGCGCTTTACAGTACAATGGTGCATATAAGAAAAATATACGATACAGAATAGTAGGTAATACAGAACAGTAGTTACATACAATAAACATAGAATATATATATCAGGTGTATATATATATATAGGTATACTTGTACAAAATAATGATATCAGCGAAAACAAACCCGGAGAGTATCACATATAGAGAATTAATCCATTTTAGATGTTTCAGAAGAAGTCTCAAAAATTCAGTTCATGAAAATGTCCAATTATATTTCTTGTTTTATATAACCACAATAGCAGATGATAGTTGGCTTCAACATCCATGTTATTATAATTTAAATATCTCCTTTGTGAGTACTGACTATAAATTAGTCTGTGATAGTGTTATATGAGAATTTTTTGTGTCAGCATTTTTTATTTTTTCCTTCATTAAATTCAGCCATGAAATAAGGAATAGAAATATTTAATCATGTGAGAAACAGTGAGTATTTATAGTTGTGTTAATAAAGTGCTTCATACATAAGGCTGGTTTCACATTTGCATTTGCGTCTGCATGCAGAGGGCATACAGACGCAAATGCAGTGCAAACGCAGCCATACTGATGTGAATGCAGCGGAGAATCTCCGCATGCGTTCACATCAGTATGCAGCTCGGTCAGCCAATCAGCTGTCTTGGCGGCGGCTGGGAGGCAGAGATCAGGGGCGGAGATCTCCTCCTCCCGACCACCGCTGATCTCTTGACGGTGTCGGCGAGGAGAAACAGCTGATGTGACAGCTGTTTAAATCTTCAGCGCTGACACCGAAGAGGAGATGTCGGCATGGGAGATTTAAACAGCTGTCAGATCAGCTGTTTCTCCCCAACAACACCGTCGGGAGATCAGCGGCGGCCAGGAGAGGAGATCAGCGGCTGCTCCAGCTGATCTCCCGGTGGCCGCCCCTGATGTCCCAGGAGATCAGCGGCCGCCACCGGGAGATATTTCAAAGAGATCCACAGTGTTCACCTGCGCTGTCATGCGGAGGACACTGTGGATCCATTGACTCCCATGCATTGTGCGCTTGCGAGAGCTTGCAGATAAAACAAGCTCCCGTGAACACACAAAAAATGCAACATGTTGTGCTCGGAGGGCGCATAAATTATGTGCATCCGAATGCAACCGAACGCAGGCAAACGCAGGTACTATGTGTTCCCATGTTAAACATAGGAACGCAGTGCGCATGCATTTGGCTGCGTCCGGTATGCTGCGCTTTCATACGCAAGTGTGAAACCACCCTAAATGCATCAAAACCAAGTATCGCCTGCACAATTTATACAAATCTTACTTAAAAATTGAAAATTCTCTTGTTCGTAAGGAAATCCAACTATAAATCCACAGTGAGAAACTACACTTATGGAACAGTGTACTTCATCTCAAAATCTGCTTCTAAGTTACCATATGGAAAATTAACTATGGGAACCGATCTTTCTGCAATGAAAAACACATATATTAATTATATGAATAGTAATACAACTATATGCATCATTGTTGAAAGTTATTCTTATTAGTCTCCTATAAGAACCTCTATAAGGGCTCGGACACACTTCCGTGAAACTTGTCCGAGTGTACTGTGCGGAAAAATCGCATTGCTCCTGGACCAAAGTTATCTAATGTCCGAGAGCACATTTCCGAGTCTCATACGCTTTTTCCGCATCCGATTCTCGGATTGCAAGTCAATCGCAACATGTTGCGATTCTATGCGAGTCACGGATGAGACTCGCCAATGCAAGTCTATGGGTCCGACAAAAAGCACGGATTGCACTCGGACCGCACTTGCACCATCCGAGTCTGATGAGAGTTTTAATTGATACTTTATCATTCTGTAGCTCAGACAATTGTACAAAATGTTCCTGTAAATCAGGGGCGGGGAACCATTTTTCTGCCAAGGGCCATTTGGAAATTTCTACAATCCTTCAGGGGCCGTACAAAATTATTAACTTGAAAATTACCCGCTATATTTGATTAACCAATCAACTCACCCCTACTGTGGTGGCTGGTGCTGCTTCTCTTTGGCGTGGGTGATATTGGTCATGTTGCTTCTCAACTGCTTTTCCAGGTTTGCTAGAGCCCTAGACATCACAGGAGAGGCTGGGAGCATATACCTCACTGGGGAGGCTGAGGCTGGGGCATAGAGATCACTGGAGAGCTGGATTTAAAGGGCAGACAGTCGGCAAAACGCATGTGCCAGCCTGAGCACTGCGGTCCCAGGGAATCTACTTGGGGGCCACAAAAAAGTAATCAAGGGCCACATTCGGCCCTGGGGCCTGAGGTTCCCCACCCCTGCTGTAAATGATTATACAGTAAATAGCTGCTGAGAAAAAAAACTGATTGCACTCGGACAGCACTCTCAGGCCACACTGACCAAAAGTCAGATGACACTCGTCCAACTCTCGGATCCGTGAATGGGACAGTTTTTCCACTCGGATGTGTGTCTATACCCTTACTCATTATTTTCCATATTAACCCTCTTGGCACACTGTCTAACTACAGTTGTGGCCAAAAGTATTGACACCCCTGCAAATCTGTCAGATACAGTTGTGGCCAAAAGTATTGACACCCCTGCAATTCTATCAGATAATACTGAGTTTCTTCCTGAAAATGATTGCAATCACAAATTCTTTGGTATTATTATCTTCATTTAATTTGTCTTCAATGAAAAAACACAAACGAGGATGAAGCAAAAAGCAAAACATTGATCTTTTCACACAAAACTCCAAAAATGGGCCAGACAAAGTATTGGCACCCTCAGCCTAATACTTGGTTGCACAACCTTCAGCCAAAATAACTGCGATCAACAGCTTCTGGTACCCATCAATGAGTTTCTTACAATGCTCTGCTGGAATTTTAGACCATTCTTCTTTGGCAAGCTGCTCCAGGTCCCTGATATTTGAAGGGTGCCTTCTCCAAACTGCCATTTTCAGATCTCTTCACAGGTGTTCTATGGGATTCAGGTCTGGTCTCATTGCTGGCCACCTTAGAAGTCTCCAGTGCTTTCTCTCAAACCATTTTCTAGTGCTTTTTGAAGTGTGTTTTGGGTCATTGTCTTGCTGGAAGACCCATGACCTCTGAGGGAGACCCAGCTTTCTCACACTGGGCCCTACATTATGCTGCAAAATTTATTGGTAGTCTTCAGACTTCATAATGCCATATACACGGTCAAGCAGTCCAGTGCCAGAGGCAGCAAAGCAACCCCAAAACATCAGGGAACCTCCGCTATGTTTGACTGTAGGGACCGTGTTCTTTTCTTTGAATGCCTCTTTTTTTTCTCCTGTAAACTCTATGTTAATGCCTTTGCCCAAAAAGCTCTACTTCTCATTTGACCAGAGAACATTCTTCCAAAACGTTTTAGGCTTTCTCAGGTACGTTTTGGCAATTTCCAGCTTGGCTTTTTTATGCCTCGGGGTAAGAAGTGGCGTCTTCCTGGGTATCCTACCATACAGTCCCTTTTCATTCAGAAGCCGACGGATAGTACAGGTTGACACTGTTGTACCCTCGGACTGCAGGGCAGCTTGAACTTGTTTGGATGTTAGCCGAGGTTCTTTATCCACCATCCGCACAATCTTGCGTTGAAATCTCTTGACAATTTTTCTTTTCCGTCCACATCTAGGGAGGTTAGCCACAGTGCCATGGGCTTTAAACTTCTTGATGACACTGCGCACGGAAGACACAGGAACATTCAGGTCTTTGGAGATGGACTTGTAGCCTTGAGATTGCTCATGCTTCCTCACAATTTGGTTTCTCAAGTCCTCAGACAGTTCTTTGGTCTTTTCTTTTCTCCATGCTCAATGTGGTACACACAAGGACACAGGACAGAGGTTGAGTCAACTTTAATCCATGTCAACTGGCTGCAAGTGTGATTTAGTTATTGCCAACACCTGTTAGGTGCCACAGGTAATTTACAGGTGCTGTTAATTATCCATCATCATGGGTAATGTACGATCGCTTGGTAACAAGTCGGATGAACTGCTGGCTCTGAGTAAGACCCAGAAGGAGTTCAGGGAATGCAGTCTCATGTGCTTCACAGAAACCTGGTTGCATGAGGACGTCCCAGATTCAAGTGTATCGGTACCAGGGTTTCAAATGGTTCGGGCTGACAGGGACAGAGTGAAGTGCAGTAAGAAGAAGGGCGGAGGAGTGATACTGTACATTAAGAACAAATGGTGTAATCAGGGGCATGTAACAGTAAAGGAGAGACATTGTTGCCCAAACATTGAACTATTAGCAGTGGGCCTCAGGCCTTACTATCTGCCTAGAGAATTCTCTCTTGTTATTGCAGTGGTGTCGTATATACCACCATCTGCAAATCCTGAGGCAGCTGGGGAAGTACTGTCTGGGGTGATTGCCCGGCTTCAGACGAAACACCCTAACTCTCTGTCATTTCTGGGGATTTTAATCGAGCCAAGATCTCATTACCAAAGTTCTATCAATATGTCAAATGTTCTACAGGGGACAATTATATATTGGATCTCCTCTATGCCAGTGTTAAGGATGCTTACTCATCATCTGCATTGCCCCCCCCTGGGGAAATCTGACCACAACCTCATACTATTGTCTCCAGCCTATCAACCAGTTGTCTGCAAACAACCAGCGACAACTAAACAGATAAGGAAGTGGTCTCCGGCAGCAGAGAAGGGGTTACAAGACTGCTTTGATTGCACAGACTGGGAGGTGTTATGTGCCAGGGAACCTAATGATGATGTTAGTGAGGTTACCGGGAGAGTTACTGATTACATCAACTTTTGTACTGACAATATTGTACCTATTCATGAGATTCGGTGTTAAGCAAACAATAAGCCTTGGATTACAAAAGAATTGAAACATCTACTAAACAGGAAAAAAAAAGCTTTTAAAAGGAAGGACAAGGAGGAAATGAAAATTGTACAGCGAGACTTAAAGGGGAAAATTAAGATTGCCCGTGAAGCATTCAGAATTAAATTGGAAAATAAATTGTCACACAACAACTCCAGAGAAGTGTGGGCGGGAATGAAGCTATTGACTGGGTTTAAGGCAAGGTCAGATCAGGGGGGTGGGGGGCTGATCATGGCTAATGAAATGAATGAGTTTTTCAACAGATTCAGCAATAAATGTGCGATGTCAACAGGGGAGAGGGCCGGGGAGCGACAAGCAATATCAACTGGGGGGAGGAAGTTGGAGACTTTCTTGATCTCCGAAAATGATGTGAGGGAACAGTTTAGTAAGCTGGTCATTGGTAAAGCAGCAGGGCCTGATGGTATCTGTCCACGTGTCCTCAGAGTGTGTGCAAATCAGTTGTGCACTGTCTTCCTGCACCTGTTTAACTGGAGCTTACAATCACAGAGAGTACCAGTTCTATGGAAGACTTCTTGCCTGGTGCCGGTTCCCAAGACTACCTTCCGAGTTCCCATAACGACTATAGACCGGTGGCCTTAACATCACATGCGATGAAGTCCTTGGAGAGAATTGTACTTGCCTACTTGTGTCCGAGGGTGTCTGCTTTTACGGCCCCCCTTCAGTTTGCGTATCGGCAGAGTCTGGGGGTGGACGATGATGTAGCGTATCTGCTACAAACAGTACATTCCTTTTTGGACAATGATGGAACCACTGTGCGTGCCATGTTCTTCGATTTCTCCAGTGCATTCAATACTTTACAGCCACTATTATTACGGAAAAAGCTGGTTGAAATGGCGGTTGATGAGGGATTAGTGAATTGGATCATTGATTACCTGTCGGACAGGCCACAGTTCGTAAGGTTGGGGGCGGCCGTATCGGATAGTGTTCGGAGCAGTGTTGGAGCCCCTCAGGGAACGGTGCTGTCGCCATTCCTTTTTATGTTATACACAGCTGATTTTCAGTATAAATCAGACCTTTGTCACATTCACAAGTACTCTGATGACTCAGTGATAGTCGGAGGTATTGAGAGGCCGGGGGGAGGAGGAATACAGAAGGGTGGTTTTGGACTTTGTTGACTGGTGCCAGGCTAACCATTTAGAACTCAACGTAAAGAAAACCAGGGAGTTGGTGTTGAGTTATGGAAGGTGCATAAAGGATTGCTTACCTATCACTATTGATGGTCAGGATGTGGAGATGGTGGAGAATTTCAAATATTTGGGGGTTCACCTGGACAGCAAGCTTGATTGGAGGTGCCATATGGAGAAGGTTTGCAAGAAAGGGATGAGTAGACTTTACTTCCTGAGGAAGTTAAGGTCGTTTAATGTGTGTAGCAAAATACTTGAAATGTTCTACCAATCTATTGTGGCAAGTGCGATCTTTGCTGCAATAATATGCTGTGGTAGTAGTGTGCGCACAGCTGACACTAATAAGCTGAATAAACTTATCAAGAAGGCTAGTGCGGCGGTGGGTCTACAACTTAGGACTTTCGAGGAGGTATTAGAGAATAGAATTAATAAGAAATACAAGGCTATAGTGAGCAACAATACACACCCGCTCTCTGAACTGTTTGCGAAGCAGAAGAGCACATTCAGCAAGCATCTAATCCAACTAATGTGTAAAAAGGAAAGATACAGAAAATCGTTTGTTCCGACAGCTGTAGGGATGTTTAACAAATGTATAAGTGTAAAGCATCCCAAGACTAAGTGAAGTTCTAAGGGTATGGGGGGAATAGGTGAGGTACATGTACCAGTCTACCCGCATCTGCTGTCCATATAGATTTATTTTGTAAAGTGTGTAATGTTCTTGATCTTTGTTCTGCTGCTGTAATACTGTAATTTCCTCCGGGATCAATAAAGTTTATCTTATCTTATCTTATCTTATTTTCACATTGGCAACAGGATAAAATGGACATCAAAATTTTATGGACCATTTGTCCTCTAAGTACGTTGATACCTCATATGTGATGGAAAACCACTGTTTGGACACACATCAGGGCTCAGAAGGGAAGGAGTGACATTTGACGTTTTGAATGGAATATTAGCTGGAATCATTAGTTGACACCATGTCACGTTTGGAAATCTACTGATATGCTTAAACAGTGGAGCTCCCCTGCAACGGCTCCACTTTGGAAACTAGACTCCCCCTAGAAACTTATCTAGATGTGTGGTGAGCACTTTGAACCCTCAGTTGCTTCATATATTGAGCCGTGAAAATAAAAAAGTACTTTTTTTTTCTACAAAAATGTTCTTTTAGCCTCACTTTTTTTTATTTTCACAAGTGCAACAGTATAAAATAGACCCCAGAATTTGTTAGACAATTTAACCTTAGTACGCTGATACCCCATATGTGGTGGAAAAACATTGGGAGCACAGCAGGGCTCGGAAGGGAAGGAGAGACATAGGCCTGGTTCACACATACAAATCCGTTTTTAAGCCCTTACAAAAACAGATGCGTTTTTCTAAGGATGCCAATAGTGTCTCCTGAGGTCCTGGACATTTTTGGCGAATTTTGGGACTTAGTAATTTTTTCATTAAAAACGCATATACTTTAAAGCATGCGTTAACGCAGGTGCCTATATGTGCCATGTGTTAAAGCATTCATTTCCCATAGGGCCCCATGTTAAAAAAATGCATGCGTTTTTATAAAGCACCCCAAAAACGCAGCTAGCAGCATTTTTGGGCTGCTGCATAAAAACGCATGCATTTTTAGAAAAAACGCACCCACATGCGTTAACGCATATGCGTTTTTGGACTTAGAAAAAAATGTACAAAATGTTCTTAAAAACGGATTTAAGACAAAAACGGATGGTATGTGTGACCCTGGCCGTATTGGAGCGCAGATTTTTCTGGAATGGTCTGCTGGTGTCATGTCACGTTTGGTTAGCCCTTGATGTACTAAAAGAATAGAATTCCCCCACAAGTGACCGCATTTTGGAAACTAGACCCTCCAAGCAATTTATCTAGATATGGAATGAGCTCTTTGAACCCACAGGTGTGTCACAGGATTCACGTAGAAAGGTGAAAAGGATAAAATTTTATTTTTCTCACAACATGGTTGTTTTAGCCCCAAATATTTTCATTTTTTCCAAGGATAGCAGGAGAAATTGGAACCCCAAATTTGTTTACACAGCAATTTCTGCTGTTTACAAGGATGCCCCAAACCACTGTTTGCACGCACGTCTGGACTCAGGAGGGAAGGAACGTCATTTGATTTTTTGAGCACAGATTTTCCTATATTAGTTTGCTGAATATTTGCAGAGACCCTAAGTGCCAGAACAGCAGACACCCCCTCAAGTGACCACATTTTGGAAATTACACCCCTCTGGGAGTTCATCTATGGCAGCTGTAATAATGATTTTGTCTATGGAAAACATCCATGGATTCAAGGGCAATTCATTTTGTATTATTAAAATTGCAAATAAGCCCTTACAGTGCCCAGTACATTGTAATGCTCATACATTGTGTCCAGCTCATGCTTCTGGAGAAACACACTCCATAAATTAAGCAGGCTTCCTCACTACAACAGTGCAAACATGTGGCCATTAACTGTAGTTTAGACTTTGTGGGGCTCAAAAGGCAGGGGGAGCATTTGAATTTGGGCGTGCAGGTTTTGTTGATTTTCTTTGGGAGGTGAGGAACCATAGCACTTTTCCAGAGCCATTGTGCTACCAGTAACATGGAAGTCCCCTATATTTCCATTAACAGATGAAGTATCTGAGTGGGGACTTGTGTTATTGTAGGTTGAGTTGAATGCTACCCTATTGGTGCCGATTTGGGCACAGAACATTTTGGATCAGTTCACATATATACTGTGCTCTATGCCAAGCACTTATATTCAGGTAGCTACATCTCGTAAATATGTGATTCAGGTGAAATCCCCGATAGATCCTTTTTACTAATGAGGCAACAGAGTTACTTTGGTCTTCGTTTGGCCTCTGTTCAGCGGTGTCCTTCTTTTCAAAGGTGCACAAAACTGTGGTTGACAGCACTTTTGCACACACCTAAACAGACGTGCAAAAAATGGACAGTGCCTGATCACAGATCAGATGGGAGTTTAAAAGTCTCTCTCTCTGCCTCATTACAGTGAATTTTCTTTTGGGAACTTTGTCTGAATCATGTTTTTCAGAGATTTACATGTATTCGCCAATGTAAGCGCTCAGCGTAGAGCGCAGAATAAACATGAGCTGTGCCGTACTGCTGTCACGTGCTTAGATTGCGCTGACTTTGTTGGATGCTGTTGTGTGTGTTTAGGAGCTGAATGAGGTTCGGGTGTGAAGGTCTTGCTCAGCTGCTAATTGATGTGAGGATTGCGTGTGACTCACCTGCAATCTCCTCCATCTGGCCATTAAATAGCCTTTCCTCTCCCCTGTCAGATGCCATTGTTAGGGCTTGTAAAAGAAAAGAGAAGGAGCGCAAATGTGAAGCACCTCAGGGTAAAACGGATTGCAGGGAAAGCGGGGTTTCCACTCACCTTGTGGAGTTGTACTGGCTGGGTACAACTCCAGTGATAGCCTCCTGTGGAGCAATACCAAACAGGGCGTCCCCGAGAAAATCCTCGTGCCAGGGAGAGAACAGCGTCACTTCCACCGGTCACGTGATCCAAGGCGGTGACGTCAGAAAGGTCCTAGTAGTCCTCCAGACTTGGATAAACAGGTTCTTTTTATAAACGATGCCTCTCTTACAAAGCTACTGAACCGCACGGTCCCTCAGAAGGGAGAGAAGTGCACAGGAAAAAATAGTTGCGGTTCTGTTAGCACTAAGGAAGGAGGGCAAGGGGAAATTGTTATGATGAACAGACCTTTATTAAAAACACGGTCCCTCAAACTCCGCTACGCGTTTCGACGTTACCGTCTTCATCAGGTGGAATGCATTCCTTAGCGCTATCAGAACCGCAACTATTTTTTCCTGTTGTTAGGGCTTGGACACACTCATCAGAGTTTTACTGACGAGACTCTGAAAGGGCTGGAGCAGTGACCCTGAACGGCTTCACCCTATCTGGACGGGGCTGTCAGCTGATTGTGTTTTTGTGCAGCTCCAGACTCCCCATCCAGAGAGGGAGAGGCTGTTCAGGGTCACTGCTCCAGCCCTTTCAGAGTCTCCTCAGTGAAACTCTGATGTAACTAGGAAAGTGTGTCCAAGCCCTTAGAGTTATTTACTCTTAAGGGTACCGTTACACGACGCAAGATTGCATGCAATTTCACTGGCAATTTGCTGGTTGCAGTGAAATCATGGACACATTGTTCTATTTTGTTGCCATGTACAAATGGAACAATGTGTCCGTGATTTCACTTCAACCAGCAAATTGCCAGTGAAATTGCATGCAATATTGCGTCGTGTAACGGTACCCTTAGTCTCTGTGCTGTGAAGTTGCTTTGCTGCTGGGTGATTCCTTCCAGGATTCCCTTGCCTTGAAAGCTGTGTTTTCTGATCCGTGGGAGGAGGTAAGGGCCCTCAGTCTAGGACTAATTAGGAGCTTAAGGCGAAAAGGTGGCAAATTGGACCTCCTCACCATCAGAGGTACCTCCCAGATCAGGGCGAGCCAGGGATCCCCAGTTACAGGGTCAGATTAGCTCTTGCGAATCCCTTCGCCCATCATACCATCCAGTCACCTGATTTCTTCACCTCTCAAGCGTGACAACTGCGATTTTTGGGAAGCAGAATAAACTAATCAGCAGCAGTTGCGGAATTGGCTTTATTACTATTTTAATGCAATTCACCTTGTGTTATAAATGATTAGGCAGCTTTATTCATCAAGTACTGCTTTAAAGATGAGAAAAAAGGAGGCACTCACCATTCGATGCTCTGTATTTTTTAATGTACCTTTTTGCCAGGTTACATTACAGTCAGGGAGGGGGTGATGGAGGCCAACAACGGCACCGTTTTGCGGTGATTCCGCTTCAACGGGTCAGTACTCTGTGTGTGTTGTCAGATCCTTTCCTAAAAAGGGTGGACCTGTGCACTCACACACCAGTAAGGCTGGTTTCACGCTGCGGTCAGATCAGGTCAGCTCAGGTCAGCTCAGGTCAGGTTTTGTGTTTCAAAACCAGGAGAGGAACTTGCAGAGAAAAACTATAATTGAAAGATTGACACCTGTTCTAGGTTTTGGAGACACTCCTGGTTTTGAAACACAAAACCTGACCTGATCTGACAGCAGTGTGAAACCAGACTAACAGGTGCTTCAATTAAAACCATTTAGTTAAACCAAACAAAGCAAAGTGCACAATGAAGGTGGATGACACCAGATAGTAATTGCATGCATTTTCCATATACATTCCTAGAATTTTTCCAATTATTTACCAATTTTATAGCAAAAGGAAAACTGGCTAAGTCCCCATAAATAAATTTATATACAAACCTCTAACATAGAGATGGAAATACAGTAAATAAAGATATAGATATAAGCATAGATACACAAACAAGCTTCTCAGCCTTGCAAAAAAGCGTGCATCTAACAGTATGTGCTACTATAAATATGTATCGTTACATTCTCAATATTTTATACCATAATTACTTAATACTGAGTATTTTATTGATACATTTAACTATTGCTTCTTTTATTTATGCCTCAAAACATTAACAACTGTATATTCCTATTTTTCATATGTTATTTTTTATTTCTTTTTATTCATTATTGCGCTATATATAATATTTTATTTAATTAATATAGCCCTAGATGGGGATTTAGAAAAAGAGAAAAGAGATTCACAATATAGAAATATATACATACCTGTACATTTGTACTACACGTGTATATATTATATTATTAAAGGAGTGAAAGAGGGATATACAACAATAAAGTAGAAAAGATGAGAGAGTAGAAGGGGATAAATCTTACAATATTACCAGGGGCAGACTGGCCCAGGTGGCAGGGGGCAAGTGCCCCCCAGGTTGGTGGTATTGCCCTCACGTAGCCCCCCCCCCCGCCGAAATGCCGCAGAACACCAGGCGACGTGGCTGACACGCAGGTGAGAGAACCCACCACGGGCTGACAGCAATCCCCCCTGCGGTCCTCACTTCGACCTGTTAGCACCCAAGGTCTCAGTAGCCAATCCAAGAATTGGGATAAAGGCTCTGTTAAAGAGCCTGTGCCTGACACTATAGGTCTTCCGGGTGGGGAGGTGGCATTTTTATGGATTTCCAGGAGATAAATAATACAGACGAACAGAAAACCATCCAGATTTACAATTTGACAGATGAAGAAATCACTGAACACATGGAAAATGTCTTAAAAAAAGGACTTAATTTTTGTGTGCCTGAAACTTTTGATTTCACAGATTTCAAAGTAGACCTGTATAAGTCAATCAGAAAGATTCATTTATTTAAGCAATTTAAAAACCAAAAAAATGAAAATGTAATCTCTAGTAAACCACATGAAAAGCAAATTACAATAGGAGCACTTGGTTTTTTCAGTGACAATCCGTCACTTTAAAAAGATGTTTGTATGTTGCTTGATATAGATAGGGTGAAAAATAACGGGGATGAGGCAGGTAAGTCTGAAAATACATATTTTAAGGACGGTTTAAAATCTAATTATGTTCCAGTGGTATCACCAGGTAATAATGTAGATTTGTTTCAGGAACTAGTGTCCCGTGACATAGAATCTCTCATGTACCCTGTGTCTAAAAACTATTTGTCAGATAAAGAATGGAAAGCCATTAAAACTATGCAGAACTGGTCAAATATTGTGATCAGAAAAGCCGATAAAGGCGGAAGAGTGTTTTATTAAAAAAAATCAGAATACATAAAAGAGGCTTTTAGACAACTAAATGATGTAAAAACATATAAAAAATTACTGGCTGATCCCATTGTAAAATTTAAAGACCAACTTCGGTCCCTGTTGAGGAAATATGTGATAAATGGTACCATAAGCCAAAAGTGTGCTGAAAAGTTGTTCCCAGAGTATCCTATAAGGGCGCATTGGTACCATTTACCGAAAAAATCCATAAAAATGCCACCTCCCCGCCCCGAAGACCTATAGTGTCAGGCACAGGCTCTTTAACAGAGCCTTTATCCCAATTCTTGGATTGGCTACTGAGACCTTTATTGAGAGAAATTCCATCCTATATTAAAGATACAGGAGAATTACTGAATTCCATTGATAATGCAGAGTGGCAAACAGGTCTCAAATTGGTATCAATCGACATAGAAAGTCTGTATATTCGTATCCCACAGCATTTAACTGTGGAGATTATAAGGAAAATGTTAACTTATTGATCAGGCCCACAATCCACAATTGTTCGAGTTTGTTTGCGAATCACTAGAATTTGTACTGGAGCATATGCATTTAGTTCTTGATGACTGGTTTTTCAGATAGGGTACAGCAATGGTACACTCGTCGCATGTACCCTACAATTTGTTCTTAGCTGGCTTCACACTTGCAGATGGATCTGCAGCGTTTGCAGATGCATCTGCAAGTGTGAGCATGCTGACCGGCCTATGTTTATAATAGGCGCACGCGGTGTGAAAGCTCTCATTCACTCCTGTATGTGTACTGTCAGCAGCGTAGCCTGCTTACAGTCACACACTCCGTCCGCACTGTGGACGCGAATGTAGCGTCCATGCTGCGGCGGAGAGTTTGATCTGTAAGCAGGCATACGCTGCTGACAGTACACTACAGGAGTGAATGAACCTTCACACCGCGTGCCCCTATTATAAACATAGGGCGCGGTCAGCATGCTCACACTTGCAGATGCATCTGCAAACGCTGCAGATCCATCTGCAAGTGTGAAGGCAGCCTAGCACATCTAAACACTATGTTATTCGTAGGAAATCCATATCTAAAATAAAAAACCTACCTGAGATTTGTGGACGACGTCCTAATTATCTGGGACGGTTCCAAAAGGGACTTTGACAGTTTCATCACATATTTGAACACTGAGAACAAATATAATATGTTCTTTACTTCAGTATTTGGTGATCAAAAGATAGAGTTCCTAGACGTAAATATACAGATCATTGATGGCAATTTAGTTCGATTTTTACATATAAAACCCACTGCTACCAACACTTTATTGCACTATGATAGTGCACACCAGTACACACTAAAAGCTCATTACCTTTTAGTCAATTTATAAGATTGAATCGTATTAATAACAATAAAGAACTGTTGGAAGCACAAGTAAATGATCTAGAAAAAAAACTTTCTAGACAGGGATTATCCACAAAAATTGATTAAAGAGGCAAAAGAAAAAGCTTCTATACATTGTCTTGAAAAATCAAAAAGGAAAGGAACAACCAACATAGTGAATACAAAAAGGTTTACTGTCACTTTTAAATATAATCCCATGTTTGATCAAATAAAATCTATTATCCATAAACATTGGCATGTGATAGAATCAGATAGAGAGTTAAGGTACCGTCACACGTAACGATATCGCTGCCGATATCGTTCAAAAGTCACGTGTTCTGTGACACTTGAACGATGTTGAAACGACATCGTTGCGTGTGACAGTACAAACGATGAACGATCAGTCGGCTGATCGTTCATCGTTTGATTTGAGGTCCTGTCCTCAAATCAATCGTTGGGCGGCCGGTGGACACACAGCAACACTGCATGTGACACCGGCAGACGACCGATCAGCCAGCTCCCAGCACCTCTCACAAGCGCTGGGAGCTGGTATCCAAGGTAAACTGCGGGTATCTAGGCAGCGCGCGCTGCCTAGATACCCGATGTATACCTTAGTTACTAGCCTCCTCCGCTCATCGGCTGGTATCTAAGGTACACAGCGGGTATAAGGCAGCACGCGCTGCCTAGATACCCGCAGTTTACCTTGGAGACCATCCTGCTCCTGCTTACCGCAGGCTGGCAGCGGGAGCAAGACATCGTGGAAATGATATTTAAATCGTTTCCACAATGTCTCTGGTCCATTGATCGCTGGTGAGTCTGTCTGTGTGACAGCTCACCAGCGATCTGAACGATATTGTTAGCGATCGCGCGTGCATGTGATCGCTAACAATATCGTTCATCAGATTGAAGTGTGTGATGGCACCCTTATGGTACCTTTACACGCAGCTGCAGGTAACAGGTTTTCCACAGGTAACTTACTGGCTGCAGTGAAATCATGGAGAGATCACAAAATATAGGCCCCCCGATGGTAACATATAAAAAAAACAAAAATTTGCGAGATTTATTGGTAAAAAATCGGATTACACCTGAGAAACATAAAAAAAACATGGCTTGAAGAAAGGAAACCAGTAGGAAATTATAAATGTAGGAACTGCAATTACTGTAAATATCATATTACAGAGAATCCAGTACATATTGGCAATACTGCACATACAGTAAACACATACTTGTCTTGTAAATCAAAATGGGTGGTATACGCGGTAGTCTGTCCATGCAAACACTTTTATTAGGGAAGACTATCAGACCCATGTGGATTAGATATTTAGGGAACATTTTAAATCTATATCCACAGGAAAAGGTTCCCCCCCGCCTGATCAATTACATGAAAGAACATCACAATAGTGACCCTAGGTCACTATCTTTTGTAGGTTTGGAACAGATATCTCCATATTTTAGAGGAGGAGATACACACAAATTACTCCTCCAAAAAGAAGCTCGCTGGATAATTAATACAAGAGCCCAAGGGGCAGGAGGTTTAAACGATAAAAACAATTTACCGTAACTGTCTTCCTGTAAAAATTATTTTAGTATTTGCCCCAATGATAAAATCTGGCGATTAGAAAATGAATAAAATAAAAAATACATAAAGATATATATATATATATATATATATATATATATATATATATATATATATACTAGATGGTGGCCCGATTCTAAAGAATCGGGTAGTCTAGAATCTATATAGAGTTTATTTAGTAATAGGGGAGTGCTGTGAAATTAATTGTGTGTATACAGGCGGCTCAGTGGTTAGCAGAGTATACGGTGGCTCAGTGGTCAGCAGTGAGTGCGGTGGCTCAGTGGTTAGCAGTGAGTGCGGTGGCTCAGTGGTCAGCAGTGAGTGCGGTGGCTCAGTGGTCAGCAGTGAGTGCGGTGGCTCAGTGGTCAGCAGTGAGTGCGGTGGCTCAGTGGTCAGCAGTGAGTGCGGTGGCTCAGTGGTCAGCAGTGAGTGCGGTGGCTCAGTGGTCAGCAGAGAGTGCGGTGGCTCAGTGGTCAGCAGTGAGTGCAGCACAGGCTGGAGGGGGCAGAGGCTGGAGGGGGAAAGGAGGGAGGAGGCAGAGGAGGCAGAAACTGGAGGGGTTAGAGGAGGGAGGGGTCAGAGGAGGGAGGGGGCGGAGGCTGGGGGGCAGAGGAGAGCGGAGGCTGGGGGGGTAGAGGAGAGCAGAGGCTGGGGAGGCAGAGGAGAGCGGAGGCTGGGGGGGCAGAGGAGAGCGGAGGCTGGGGGGGCAGAGGAGAGCGGAGGCTGGGGGGGCAGAGGAGAGCGGAGGCTGGGGGGGCAGAGGAGAGCGGAGGCTGGGGGGGCAGAGGATAACGGAGGCTGGAGGGCTGAACACTCACTGGGCTGTTGGCGGTCAGCGGCAAGGCTGGCGGCGGTTCCGGAGGCCGGCCCCGGAGTGCGGGCGGGGCTAGCTCCGTGATGGAGGAGAGTCACCGGGTGTGTGGAGAGAGCGGCAGGACTGGGAGCGGTGCCGGCGGAGGCCGCACACCGGAGTGTGGGCCGGTCCGGGCCGGTTCCCGCATGTTGGTGGGCGCACAGCAGGCTGTGTGCGGAGGCAGTGGCGGGATGGCGGTCCCTGATGGAGAGTGGGCGGTGAGCAGCAGGGCTGTGGGCCGGATGTGGGTGGGCGCAGACGGGGCTCTGTGCAGGGCCGGTGGCGGGATAACGGCGAGTGGTGGCGCTTTAGCGCCCACGGCGAGGCGCTGTGCCATTTTGACAGCGGCTCGCGGTGAGCGCTATGCGCTCACCGCTCGTGGGTCTGGTACTTCCGGTTCCGGTCTTTGACACAGGGCGCAGGCCATCACGTAAGTTGAGCGGATTGGCGGGAAGTGGCCTTCGGTTTTTATATATAAGATATATATATAGCAGTACGATGGTATATGGTGGTAATTAGAGCAGATGTATAGCAGCACTATAGTATATGGCGGTAGATTATAGTAAATGTATAGCAGCACTATAGTATATGGCGGTACATTACAGTACATGTATAGCAGCACTATAGTATATGGTGGTACATTATAGCACATGTATAGCAGCACTATGGTATATGGCGGTACATTACAGTACATGTATAGCAGTGCTATGGTATATGGCGGTACATTACAGTACATGTATAGCAGCACTATGGTATATGGCAGTACATTATAGCACATGTATAGCAGCACTCTGGTATATGGCAATACTGCGGTGACCGCGGTCCCCCACTCCTCCTGGTCCCCGGTCGTCCACAGTAAAAATAAAAAAATCCTCAGTGAGGATACTCACCTGTCCGGCGGCTCGCTCCGCCTCCGCCTTGTAGGTCCTACAGGCCTTTAGGACCTGTAGTTGCCTGGGCAAGCAATCAGCTGAGGAGGTGAGGGGGGGGCAGGATTGTGTTGGGGGGGGCAGAATGGAGCGAGTGGGGAAAGAGTATGGAGGCGGGGCAACAGGATGGAGGCGGGGCAACAGGATGGAGGCGGGGCAAGAGGATGGAGGCGGGGCAAGAGGATGGAGGCGGGGCAACAAGATGGAGGCGGGGCAACAGGATGGAGGCGGGGGGGCAGGATGGAGGCGGGGGGGGCAGGATGGAGGCGGGGGGGCAGGATGGAGCGAGCGGGGCAGGATGGAGGCGGGGGAGCAAGAAGAGCGGGGGGCAGGATGGATTGAGCGGGGCAGGATGGAGGCGGAGGAGCAGGATGAAGCCGAAGGGGCAGGATTGAGCAGGATGGAGCGGGAGGAGCAGGATGGAGGCAGATGAGCAGAATGGAGCAAGCGGGGCAGGATGAGTAAGCGTGAGGGCAGGATGGAGGCGGGGGAGCAAGAACAGCGGGGGTGAGGATGGAGCGAGCAGGGCAGGATGGAGCGAGCGGGGCAGGATGGAGCGAGCGGGGCAGGATGGAGCGAGCGGGGCAGGATGGAGCGAGCGGGGCAGGATGGAGCGAGCGGGGCAGGATGGAGCGAGCGGGGCAGGATGGAGCGAGCGGGGCAGGATGGAGCGAGCGGGGCAGGATGGAGCGAGCGGGGCAGGATGGAGCGAGCGGGGCAGGATGGAGCGAGCGGGGCAGGATGGAGTGAGCGGGGCAGGATGGAGTGAGCGGGGCAGGAAGGTGCAAGGGGGGCAGGAAGGTGCAAGGGGGGCAGGATGGTGGGTTGCGGAGCAGGATGGGGTGGGGGAGCAGGATGGAGGGGGCGGAGCAGGATGGAGGGGGCGGAGCAGGATGGAGGGGGCGGGGCAGGATGGAGGCGGCGGGGCAGGATGGAGGGGGCGGGGCAGGATGGAGGGGGCGGGGCAGGATGGAGACGGAGGGGCAGGATGGAGACGGAGGGGCAGGATGGAGACGGAGGGGCAGGATGGAGACGGAGGGGCAGGATGGAGACGGAGGGGCAGGATGGAGACGGAGGGGCAGGATGGAGACGGAGGGGCAGGATGGAGGTGAGTGGCGCAGGATGGACAGAGCGAGGCAGGATGGAGAAGGCAGGGCAGGATGAGAGGCGGGGCAGGGCCAGGATGGAGATGGCAGGGCAGGATGGTGGGGGAGGAGGGGGGGAGGATGTAGGGGGCGGGGCAGGATGTTGGCGGGGGGTGAGGATGGTGGTGGGGGTGCGGGATGGAGTCGGGGGGGCAGGATGGTGTTGGGGGGCAGGATGGATAGGGGGGGCAGGATGGAGGCGCTCCTCCTGACCCCTTCCGCTCCCCGCAGCACCCGTCCCTCTGGGCCTCCAGTCTCTGCGGCCGCCCTCCCTCTGGGGCTGCACACCCCCCTCCCCTTCATGGTGATAATAAAAATAAAAAAACCTCAGTGAGGATACTTACCCTGCGGCGGCTCGCTCCACCCGTCTTGTAGGTGGCAGGACAGGAGCTGTCGTTGGCTGTGAAACCGATCTGCTGGGGGTGAGTGGGCAAAGCGGGGTCAGTGGGCAGAGTGGGGGATGAGTGGGAAGAGCAGGGGTTAGTGGGCAGAGTCATTGGGCAGAGCAGGGGTCAGTGGGCATAATCAGTAGTCAGAGCAGGGTCAGTAGGCAGAGCTGGGGTCTGTGGGCAGAGCTGGGGTCAGTGGGCATGGTCAGTAGCCAGAGGGGGGGGTAGGTAGGCAGAGCAGGGTCAGAGGGCAGAGCGGGGGTGAGTGGGCAGAGTGGGGGGTGAATGGGCAGAGCATGGTCAGTGAGCAGGATTGGGGCATCAGTGGTCAGAGCAGGGTCATAGCGGGGGTCAGTGGTCAGAGCAGGGGTTAATGGGCAGAGTGATTGGGCAGAGCAGGGGTCAGTGGGCACAGTCAGTAGGCACAGCAGGGGTTAGTGGGAAAAATCAGTGGGTAGAGCAGGGGTGAGTGGGCAGAGCAGGGGTGAGTGGGCACAGTCAGTGAGCAGAGCAGGGGTCAGCGGGGAGAGCGGGGGTGAGTGGGCAGAGCAGGGTTTAGTGGGCATAGCAAGGGTTATTGGGCACAGTCAGTGGGCAGAACAGGGGTTAGTGGGCAGAGCGGCGGTCAGTGGGCACAGTGAGTGGGCAGAGAAGGGTGAGTGGGTAGAGCATGGGTGAGTGGGCACGGTCAGTTGGCAGAGCAGGGGTCAGTGGGCATGGTGAAAGGGCAGAGCGGGGGGTGAGTGAACAGAGGGTGGTCAGTGGGCAGGCCAGGGTGAGTGGTAAAAGCAGGGGCGAGTGGGCAGAGCGGGGGTGAGTGGGCAGAGCGGGAGTAAATGAGCAGAGCAGGGTCAGTAGGCAGTGTGAGGGGTCAGTGGCCAGAGCATGGTCAGTGGGCAGTGTGAGGGGTAAGTGGGCATAGCATGTTCAGTGGGCAGTGTGAGGCGTGAGTGGGCAGTGTGAGGGGTCAGTGGGCAGTGTGAGGGGTGAGTGGGCAGAGCAGGGTCAGTGTGAGGGTGTGAGTGGGCAGAGCAGGGTCAGTGGGGTGTGTGAGGGGTCAGTGGGCAGAGCAGGGTGAGTGGGCATTGAGGGGTCAGTGGGCAGAGCATGTTCAGTGGGCAGAGGAGGGTCAGTGGGCAGTGTGAGGGTCAGTGGGCTGAGGAGGGTGAGTGGGCAGAGCAGGGTCAGTGAGGGGTCAGTGGGCAGAGCAGGGTCAGTGTGAGGGGTCAGTGGGGGGTGAGTAGGCAGAGCAGGATGAGTGGCCAGTGTGAGGGTCAATGGGGCGAGCAGGGTGAGTGGGCAGAGCATGGTCAGTGGGCATAATGGTGGGTGAGTGGACAGAGAGGGGGTGAGTGAGCAGAGAGGAGGGGGTGAGTGGGCAGAATGTGGGTGAGGGGCAGAGAGGGGGTGAGTGGGCAGAGTTTGGGGGTGAGTGGTCAGAGTGGGGGTCAGTGGTCAGAGTGGGGGTCAGTGGGCAGAGCAGGGGCAGAGTGGGGGTGAGGGGGGCAGAGGGGGTGAGTGGGCAGAGTTGGGGGGTGAGTGGGCAGAGTTGGGGGGTGAGTGGGCAGAGTTGGGGGGTGAGTGGGCAGAGTTGGGGTCAGTGGTCAGAGTGGGGGTGAGTGGGCAGGGTCAGAGTGGGGGTCAGTGGGCAGAGCAGGGTCAGGGGCAGAGTGGGGGTCAGTGGGCAGAGTGGGGGTGAGGGGGCAGAGTGGGGGTGAGGGGGCAGAGTGGGGGTGAGGGGGGCAGAGAGGGGGTCAGGGGGAAGAGTAGGGGGGTGAGTGGGCAGAGTTTGGGGGTGAGTGGTCAGAGTGGGGGCCAGTGGTCAGAGTGGGGGTCAGTGGGCAGAGCAGGGGCAGAGTGGGGGTGAGGGGGGCAGAGAGAGGGTGAGGGGGCAGAGTTGGGGGGTGAGTGGTCAGAGTGGGGGTCAGGGGCAGAGAGGGGTTCAGGGGGAAGAGTAGGGGGGTGAGTGGGCAGAGTTTGGGGGTGAGTGGGCAGAGTGGGGGCCAGTGGTCAGAGTGGGGGTCAGTGGGCAGAGCAGGGGCAGAGTGGGGGTCAGTGGGCAGAGTGGGGGTGAGGGGGCAGAGAGGGGGTCAGGGGGAAGAGTAGGGGGGTGAGTGGGCAGAGTTTGGGGGTGAGTGGGCAGAGTGGGGGCCAGTGGTCAGAGTGGGGGTCAGTGGGCAGAGCAGGGGCAGAGTGGGGGTGAGGGGGGCAGAGAGGGGGTGAGTGGTCAGAGTGGGGGTCAGGGGCAGAGTGGGGGTCAGTGGTCAGTGTGGGGGTGGGTGGTCAGAGTGGGGGTCAGGGGCAGAGTGGGGGTCAGTGGTCAGTGTGGGGGTGGGTGGTCAGAGTGGGCGTCAGGGGCAGAGTGGGGGTCAGTGGTCAGTGTGGGGGTGGGTGGTCAGAGTGGGCGTCAGGGGCAGAGTGGGGGTCAGTGGTCAGTGTGGGGGTGGGTGGTCAGAGTTGGCGTCAGGGGCAGAGTGGGGGTCAGTGGTCAGTGTGGGGGTGGGTGGTCAGAGTGGGGGTCAGTGTGGGGGTCAGGGGCAGAGTGAGGGTCAGTGTGGGGGTGGGTGGGCAGAGCGGGGGTGAGGAGATCGTGGGTCAGTGTGCAGCGCAGGGGGATGAATAGGCAGAGTAGGTGAGATCGGGACAGGACCTTTGATGACGTCACGGTCATGTGATATGTGACTCCACCCATCATCGTGACGTCATCAGAGGTCCTCAAGCCCCATGAATAGAGATCGTGGCTGGCTGGAGGGAGCTGTGGTAAGAGGCGGGGGGGTGACCGGAGAGTGGGGGGTGACCGGAGAGTGGAGGGCGGCTATGGTGACAGGCAGGGGGGTGATGGGGCAGCGGGGGGAAGTGTTGTGACAGGCGGGGAGCGCGGGCAGTGGAGGATGGCTATGGTGACAGGCAGGGGGGTGATGGGGCAGCGGGGGGAAGTGTTGTGACAGGCGGGGAGCGCGGGCAGTGGAGGATGGCTATGGTGACAGGCAGGGGGGTGATGGGGCAGCGGGGGGAAGTGTTGTGACAGGCGGGGAGCGCGGGCAGTGGAGGATGGCTATGGTGACAGGCAGGGGGGTGATGGGGCAGCAGGGCTGTGGGCCGGATGTGGGTGGGCGCAGACGGGGCTCTGTGCAGGGCCGGTGGCTGGGGCTCTGTGGGTCTGGTGCTTCCGGTTCCGGTGTTTGACACAGGAGGGAGGCCATCACGGAAGCGGAAGCGGATTTTGGGCGGAAGTGGCCTTCGGGTTTTATATAATAGATATATACACACGTTATACGTATATATATATCCCTAATCGTACCTTTGCACGCAGCTACAGGTAACAGGTTTTCCACAGGTAACTTACTGGCTGCAGTGAAATGATGGAGACATTATTCCATTTGTAGACAGCAACAAGATAGAACAATGTGTCCATGATTTCACTGCAGCCAGTAAGTTACCTGTGGAAAACCTGTTACCTGTAGCTGCGTGTAAAGTTACCATAAAGGCTTTTATAGATCAGTAGCCTAATGCTCCAAATGGAGGTCTGATCTTTCTTTGTATATTTCAGGTAAAAAATCATAATTGAGGTTTTCAGTTGAAGAGACTTGTATAAAAGACGGCAAATAGGTAATTGTATAGACATGTGGTTGCTCGCATGCGTGCACATATTTTGCCGCATTTATGTAAAAATTCACTTCATATGTATACCTTGTCTCTCTCCCCATTGAGACTCATTGTTACTATTTTTGAGAAGAGAAAAAGGAGCAAAAGAAATAGTAATATTCAGGGGCTGGCTGGTGCTGTTCATCCTGGGAGGCAGGCAGAAATGTGGAGCGGGGGGGGGGGGGGGGGGGGAAGGGTTGGGTGCTACTCAGTATTAAGTAATTATAAAATATTGAGAATGTAGCGATACATATTTATAGTAGCACATACTGTTAGATGCACGATTTTTTGCAAGGCTGAGAAGCTTGTTTGTGTATCTATGCTTATATCTATATCTTTATTACTGTATTTCCATCTCTATGTTAGAGGTTTGTATATAAATTTATTTATGGGGACTTAGCCAGTTTTCCTTTTGCTATAAAATTGGTAAATAATTGGAAAAATTCTAGGAATGTATATGGAAAATGCATGCAATTACCATCTGGTGTCATCCACCTTCATTGTGCACTTTGCTTTGTTTGGTTTAACTAAATGGTTTTAATTGAAACACTTGTAACTGTTGTGTGAGTGCACAGGTCCACCCTTTTTAGGAAAGGATCTGACAACACACACCGAGTACTGACCTGTTGAAGCGGAATCACCACGAAACGGTGCCGTTGTCCGCCTCCATCACCCCCTCCCTGACTGTAATGTAACCTGGCAAAAAGGTACATTAAAAAATACAGAGCATCGAATGGTGAGTGCCTCCTTTTTTCTCTTCTTTAAAGCAGTATAATAATGGACTTAGGGTATGTGCCCACAGGACGTTTTTAAAGCAGTCCTGAACGCAGCAAAACCTGTGGATCCTAGAGTCCTTGACAGGAGATTAGCTATGATCTTGTCTGTGTTTTTGCGCGTTTTTTGTGCGTTTTTCCTGCGTTTTTTCCATTGACTTTAGCAAAAACGCAGGAAAATAATTAACAAGTCAATTCTTTCCCATCCGCACCAAAAATGCAGGAATTTGACATTTCTTGACACTTGCAAAACCAATGTGTGGGCACAGCGTTTCTGTGAAATACATTGGTTTTGCTGGGAATCAAAACCGCAGGAACAAATTAGCATACATTACCATAAAACCAATGGTTTTCTGCTGCAGAAACCGCAGGAAAAACGTCCGGTGGGAACATACCCTCATAGGATTGTTCAACACCTAGCCCTATAAAGAGCCCTATGTGCGCAGGTCCCAGCGGCCTGCAGTGTGTAAAAGGACTCGGACACACATCAGTGAAACAGAGTTTACTGTGCGGAAAAATCGCATTGCTCTCGGACCAATGTTAACTAATGTCTGAGAGCACATTTCCGAGTCTGATACGCTTTTTCCGCATCTGATTCTCGGATTGCGAGTCAATCGCAACATGTTGCGATTCTATGCGAGTCATGGATGAGACTCGCCAATGCAAGTCTATGGGTCCGACAAAAAACTCGGATTGCACTCGGAAAGCAATCGCACCATCCGAGTCTGATGCTAGTTTTAATTGCTACATTACCATTCTGTAGCTCAGACAACTGTAGGAAATGCACCTGTAAATGATCATACAGTAACTAGCTGCTGAGGAAAAACTCGGATTGCACTCGGAAAGCACTCCCAAGCCACACTGAGCAAAACTAGGTTCACACTCGTCCGACTCCCGGATCAGTGAATCGGACCGTTTTTCACTTGGATGTGTGTCCATACCCTAAGGTCAAGAGTCGGTAGTGCCCGGATATCTTTGGACTTTATTCATCAAGTACAATTACAGTGATACCAGATGTTTAGGTTCGGCTACTATCATGCTAAAAGTGTGTTTTTACAAAATACAGGAAAAATTAACCTGCTGCCATAGTAGTATAAAAATAAACATACAATAAAGTGATGCCTTACCTCATTTTTTTATGTGGATTCTCACCGCAGATAAAGCAGACAGCTACAGCTGCCACTCCCAGATGCTTGGCTTTACCTTATTTATTTAACACTCTATGACGGCAGGTTGGTTGCCATATACTAACGTGTATGGCAACCATTGACAATCACTGTCTAAATGAGGAAATGCAGTCTGACTGCAATAGCCAATCAATGCAGTGAAAATGCAAGTAGCTTAATGGGCGGCCCCGAAAGTAGCAGGGAAGCCCGATCTAGCTTTTCTAGCATCTATCTGTCATCTGTCTATCTTTCTATGCTATCTATCTGTCTATCTTTTCTAATATTTTATTGCATGGAAACGTTCATGCTAAAATTGCGTTCCCAGTGCGTATGGTGTTTTATGTTTTCATCACACCCATACACTTGAATTGACGAAATCCACTGAAATACACAGCGTACTGCGATTTCTTTCCTCGGCACGTTTCTTGCAGAGGAAAAAAGTCACTGATCTACATTGCCCTATAGGTTAACATAGTGTGCGAGTGCAATCTAATGTTTTATAAGATTGCACTCGCATGATGTGAACGCACCCTTAGACCGGGTATCCCTTGGTGACCATGTTCATAGAAGTACCTCTAAAGGTGAGGATGTCTGGGCCACCACCCTTGCCTGGCTCCTGATTTGCCCTAGGCTTTAACCCCTAAGCACCACCTGGGCACCGGAATAAGCACAAGAATTCCCAGCAAGATGGCAATCTCCACAAGATGAACAGCAAGAAAGCTCCAGCAGGACAGGACTTGGCATCAGTACAGCTCACTGTCTTTGAAGAGAATAAACTCTATCAGTGACACCAGATGATGGGTCATGGGACTACTTAAGGCTGGCGTAGTGGACAACCACGTCACCTGACACCACACAACAGCAGTAGTTCACCTGGACAGCCACAGCCAGCTAATGCCATAGACAGCTGATACTGCAGCTACAGCTTCTGATATTAACCCTTAAGGTACCAACATAAATAAATACATTTGAACTATGCAGAACATTTCACAGAAATTGCAGAGCAGTCTTCACATGACAATATACCCTTAGACAGGAACTAATTCCCTTCCAGGGCGTATAGGTTCGCCCTTAATCGTGTTTCAAGATATTTGTATTGAAATCGTTATTGAAATAACCATGGAAGGGAAGGAGAAGGGTACAGAAGTAAGAAAAAGGGGGAAGGAAAAACAAACAATCTACACAGTATAGACAAAAAGGTTTGTAATCACTGTATCTAATATATAAAGCTGAGTGTGTGTGTGTGTGTGTATATCCGGGATTGGCATCTACACCGTCGCAACTACAGCCACAAAATTTTGCACAGTCACACGTCTGGACCCCAGGAGCGTCATAGGCTATGTTGTGAGGCAAAATTTTAACCCCGCTTATTCCAATTCACCAAACAATTTTGCCCCTATCTACATAATGGAGAAAAAGTGACAGTTACCAGCTGACAGTTGTGAATGAGAGGGGCTTAATGATAGCGCCAAAGACTAACAGCACATACCAGCATATAGTCACTAAGGTGGGGCCCCAACATAAGATATTCACCACGCACGGGGACATGTATACACACCACACGCACACAAAGAGTAACAGCAAGTGTATAGTCGCTAAGGTGCAGCCCCAACATTGGATACTCACCACGCAACCGAACAAACACACACACACCACAAAGAGACACACACAACACAGAGACACACATACACCCCCAAGGGGACACACACACACTCTATAGCGACACATGCACTCACCCCATAGGGACACACACCACAAAGAGACACACATAACACAGACACACACACCACACAGACCCCCCCCCCCCACAGGGACACACACACATACCCACCCTATAGGGACACATGCACTCACCCCACAGGGACACACACCACAAAGAGACACACACACATACCCACCCTATAGGGACACATGCACTCACCCCACAGGGAAGCACACACACCACAAAGAGACACACACAACACAGATACACACACACACACCACACAGACCCCCCCCCCACAGGGACACACACACATACACACCCTATAGGGACACATGCACTCACCCCACAGGGACACACACACACACAACAGAGACACACACCACACAGCCCCCCCCAGGGACACACACATACACACCCTATAGGGACACATGCACTCACCCCACAGGGACACACACATACACACCCCAGGGACACACACACCACACAGACAGACACAGATGTCCACAAATCACCTCACACAACTCGCCTCATACGTGAGTTCTCTTTATTTTCCAAACATAAACATCTGATTAAAAACAGCCAATGTGCAACACATGTGCCATATAGGGAATTAAGGCAGATGTCAGTCACATGAGCTGTCTATTATGTGTATGTGTGAGGTAACATATACTGCCCGGCCAGGGGGAGGGTTTACTGTTGGCTGGAGATTTATTAGGCTGCCTATAGCAACCAATCACAGCTCAGCTTCTATTTTCTATCAGGTCATTAATATGATGTATTCAAATTCTATTTTGTTATAGCTAACATCAGTTATTTATTAACCCGGGCGTAGCTGGGTACTACAGCTAGTAATATAATATAGTCGAATATCAGATGTAGAAATATAGATAAGTACCAAAGCTATAAATCCAGATATAAAACATGTGAAAACAAAAACTGTAAGTTTGCTAAAGAAATATACACCAAATGTGTCAAAAAAAGGTAGAAAATTCGTAAAGAATTAAGATTTTATTTGAGCCAAAGATAGTAATGTATTACCATTTAGAGAAAAGGAAAGGGTAAACAACTGGTAAACCGTGATGGTATATAAAATGTCAATTGGCCTTAATTAAGAGTAGTGGAGAGTATATAGATATCCAGGGGGTCCAATGATCTAGGTATTTTGAAAAAGAATTGCTTCTAATTGCTATAATGTGCTTATATATACTATGTTATATATGATTAATGCAAAGCAGTCTGTGGAGCGCTCAGGAAAGGCAGGCAGGGTGAATTGTTGAAAAAACATAGCTTTTTATTATTCTCCTTCACAGCCACAACGTGTTTCCACTGACACAGCAGTCTTCCTCAGGTGGAATGAAGGAGGACTTCAAAGTTACAACTTTTATAAGTTAAAAACAACCCTCATTGGTTAACAACCCCCTTTATGTCAACCAAATCCTGAAGTCTCCTGGTTAACCCTATAAATACTACAACCATAGGTAGATCATATTACATCTTCCCCATTAATAAAATAAGCCTCCCCCACAACACTACCCATAACATTCCTATCAGTCATATCCTCAAAATATAAAAATATATAAAATGTGTAAAAAAACAGATAAAAACCAATAAACATAAAATATATGAAGGGAAAGAAAAACCATAAACCAATATTTGAACTGTAAGGCTGCTACATTCAAGAATTCTATCTGGAAACTTTCTCAATGGTAAGGTTGAGTCCTTCAGGGTATAGCATCCCCAACTTGAACATCCAGTAACTCTCTTTCCGTATTAGGTTACTCAATCTATCTTCCACACCCTCCTTGATCTGATCTATGATGGTGAACCTCATCCTTCCTGGATCCTTTTGATGACTAGTAGCATAATGGCAAGATACACTGTGCAACTGGTATCCCCCCCGGATGTTGTGCCTATGTTTATTCAGCCTCGCATGTGCCGTCTGAATCGTCCTCCCCACATACTGGAGCCCACATAGGCATTCAATTAGATATATTATGTATGAGGATTGGCATGTGACCTTGTGCCTGATCTGAAAGGTTTCATTAGTGGTGTTTGAATGAAAATTCTTCACTTGGTTTTGGATCAACATAAACACTTAGGTGTGTTGCAGGCATAACAACCCCAATTAATGTTGCAACTCTCCTGTACCATTTTATGTTTCCGCATTATATTACTGGGCGCAATGGGATTCTTTAGGCTCCTGTTCTTTCTATATATAATTTTAGGTCTGTCGGGGATCACTGAATTCAAAAGGGGGTATCCTTTCAAAATAAACCAGTGTTTCTCCAGCATTTTTTGCACCATGGATTTGGAACGGCAAAAAGTGGTCACTAAACTCCACTTATTTAGCGCTATTCCAGATTCCCGTGTATTTTTCCCCTTCTCCATCTTGTCCAGACATGAGTCCTGACTGAGATTGCATGTCCTTTTATAGACATCCTTGAGGAGGTTATTGGGATAGCCCTTCTCAATGAACCGCTTTCTGAGAATTTTGGATTCACTTTGAAAGTCTGGATCAAAAGTACAATTCTTACGGACCCTCCAATACTGGCCATAGGGCACGTTCCTGATCCACCCGTGGAGGTGCCCACTGTCAAACCTTAAGTAGCTGTTGACGTCCACTGGTTTGAAATAAGTTGCAGTGGACACCATCTCCAGGTGGTCATGTCGCACCCACAGGTCCAGGAATTGGATTGAGGTGGGGAGATGGTAACTGTGAAGGTCAATCCCCAATCATTCAGATTAAGACCATTGACAAAGGCTTCTGCCTCCTGCACTGCCTCCTCCTTCTGTTTAATTACATATACACTATGTTGGGTAATTCGGTCTATAAGATCATCTATAGTGGGTGGATCAGGTTTGGCCCATCTCGTAGCAATGATGAGTCTAGCAGTCACTAAAATATGTGCAATAATAAATCGGAAATGCTTTGGGAAGTCCTCTATTCCAATTGATAGAAGGGCTAATTGTGGAGTAATAACTATAGTGATTCCTGTGACATCTGATAGTAAAATTTTAGTATCTATCCAAAATTTAAGCAGTTTAGAACATCCCCAAAACAGGTGGGTTAGTGTGCCTGGAAGATTGCAGTGCTCCAGCAATAAGGAGAATTGGTGGGGTTTATGCGATGTAGCTTTATTGGAGTCCAATACCACCGTGAAAGAAGTTTTAAGTATGACTCATGCATTGTCGCCGAAGCTGTATGAGAATATGTTATGTTTTAAGTCTTACTTATTCTTTCTAGATCTATTTTAATGTTAAGTTCTTTCTCCCAAGATTCAGAAAAGGGGTGGTTCGGCAGAGTCACTTCCTCATTGAAAATCTTATACAATACATTTGTCTTCCAGATAGATATTTTCCCTGGATTATTTAGTAATTGTACTACTATTTGGGGAATAGCAAACTTGAGGTAAAATTTCGCTAAAAAATTAGAAATAAGCCTCCAGTTCGTCCTTTCATCTCTTGAGAGAGAGTATCTGGTTTGTAGAATGTAAAAGGGTAACAGGGTACCATCAGAAATTAGGTCAATAACAGTATTTATGCCTTTACTGTAGCTAGCTAGGTCGACAGGTCAAGTTTACTAATTAAAATTTCTAGTACAGCCAAAGCAATATTTTTAATTATAATTAGAGGGGAGTGTGTAGCAGATTTGTACACCAGGTCTCTCCAGGCCAGAATAACGGCTTTAAGGGTAGGGTAGTTTGGAGGGGGCCTAGAGGGATCAATAAGGTGGGCGAGAATTAAGGGCCGTAATTGTTCAGTTTTAGCAGCTGACCTTTCTATGTTGATCCAGGATGTGTTATTAGATTCAAGTAACCATCCCTGAGAGAGCTTTAATGTGGAGGCCAAATAATAGTTATATAAATTGGGAACACCCAGTCCCCCCATCTTCTTATGCTTCGATAATGAGGAGCTAGGAATTCTTGCCTTTTTATGATTCCAAATATATTTCATAAGTTGAGACTGTAGTTTCTTAAAAATGGGAAGAGATCTTATAACATAAATAAATTTAGGGAGTAAGAACATCTTGAACGCTTCAATTCGACCTAACCATGAGATTTCTAGCTTAGCTAGACGAATATAATCTAAATGAAAGGCGTTGAATAGAGTAGTCAAATTTTCTGAAACTAAATCTGAAGAAGGTTTAGTCAACTTAATACCTAAATATGTAATTTTCTTCTCCTTCCATATGTATTCAAATTCTTTTTTAAGGTATTGTAGGAATGTGGTTTCTATATTGAAGTCAATTATTTGTGATTTAGATTTGTTAACTTTATATAACGATAGACGCGAGAATTCTGCAATTGTGGAGGTAATATGCCTGAGGGATTTAAGGGGATTTGAGATGGTGAGTAAATTATCATCCGCAAATAGGGCTATTTTAGTTTGTGCAGTATTAACAGGGATGCCAGTAATGTTAATGTTGTCTCTAATGGAAGAGGCAAATGGTTCTATAAACAGGGCAAAAAGAATTGGGGAGAGAGGGCACCCCTGTCTAGTGCCATTAGACAGGGAAAATCTTTGTGACAGAGAACTATTAGAATAGACACGAGCTGATTGGACAGAATACATTGACTTAATTAGCTGGAGAATATTACCCTTAAGGCCAAATTGTTGTAGTGTGCTAAATAGGAATGGCCAATAGACCCTGTCGAAAGCCTTCTCTGCATCCAGTGCAAGGAAGGCTAATGGAAGATTAGTACGCTCAACAAGGGTAATCAGATTGACCGCTCTTCTAGTGGCATCGGCAGTAGTTCTGCCAGGGATAAATCCCGATTGATCCTCATGCACTAAATTACCTATAAGGATTTTTAATCTGTCCGCGGCCAACTTTGCTAAAATTTTTGTGTCCGAATATAGGAGGGATATGGGCCTATAGTTCTTCGTGTCCAATGGGTCACCTTTTTGTTTTGGGATGATAGTGATGATTGCCTCAAGCATTTCCTGAGGAAGAAAGGATTGTTGTGTCATGTAATTGGCTAATTTGGTGAGGTAGGGAAGTAAATTAGTTTCAAAAGTTTTATACAGATTGTTCTGTAGTCCATCAGGGCATGGTGATTTGCCCAGTTTAAGACCTTTAATTACCCCCTAAATTTCTTTCTGAGAGTATGGTAGGTTCAAATCTAGTAGGTCTTGGTCAGTTAGTGTGGGTAAATTTAATTTGTGCAAATAATTATTAATTTCAGAGTCAGAGGGTTTAGAAAAGCTTGGGTCATCTTTCCAATTATAGAGGGAGTTATAAAAGTTTGCAAATACTCTAACTATATCTTTAGGGTGTTTATAGGAATGGCCTAGGGGGTCCCTAATATCGCTAATACGTGATTTAGTTTTATAATGTCTAATTTTAGCTGCAAGCAGTTTTGATGGTTTATCAGCAGAGAAATAGTACCGTATATACTCGTGTATAAGCCGACCCGTGTATAAGCCGACCCCCCTACTTTGGCCCCCAAAATCTGGGAAAAACTATTGACTCGTGTATAAGCCGAGGGTGGACCCCAGCACAGGTATACAGCCCCCAGCAGTGTGGTATACAGCAGCCCCTGAGGTATATACAGCAGCCCCAGTGGTAGTATACAGCAGCAGCCCCAGTGGTAGTATACAGCAGCAGCCCCAGTAGTTAGTATACAGCAGCCCCAGAGGTATATACAGCAGCCCCAGAGGTATATACAGCAGCAGCCTCAGTGGTATATACAGCAGCAGCCTCAGTGGTATATACAGCAGCAGCCTCAGTGGTATATACAGCAGCAGCCTCAGTGGTATATACAGCAGCAGCCTCAGTGGTATATACAGCAGCAGCCTCAGTGGTATATACAGCAGCAGCCTCAGTGGTATATACAGCAGCAGCCTCAGTGGTATATACAGCAGCAGCCTCAGTGGTATATACAGCAGCAGCCTCAGTGGTATATACAGCAGCAGCCTCAGTGGTATATACAGCAGCAGCCCCAGGGTATATACAGCAGCAGCCCCAGGGTATATACAGCAGCGGCCCCAGGGTATATACAGCAGCGGCCCCAGGGTATATACAGCAGCGGCCCCAGGGTATACACAGCAGCGGCCCCAGGGTATACACAGCAGCGGCCCCATGGTATACACAGCAGCGGCCCCATGGTATACACAGCAGCGGCCCCATGGTATACACAGCAGCGGCCCCATGGTATACACAGCAGCGGCCCCATGGTATACACAGCAGCGGCCCCATGGTATAAACAGCGCCATGTATACACAGCAGCGGCCCATGTTATACACAGCAGCAGCCCCATTTTATATGCAGCAGCAGCAGCCCCATTTTATATGCAGCAGCAGCAGCCCCATTTTATATGCAGCAGCAGCAGCCCCATTTTATATGCAGCAGCAGCAGCCCCATTTTATATGCAGCAGCAGCAGCAGCCCCATTTTATATGCAGCAGCAGCAGCAGCCCCATTTTATATGCAGCAGCAGCAGCCCCATTTTATATGCAGCAGCAGCAGCCCCATTTTATATGCAGCAGCAGCAGCCCCATTTTATATGCAGCAGCAGCAGCCCCATTTTATATGCAGCAGCAGCAGCCCCATTTTATATGCAGCAGCAGCATCCCCATTTTATATGCAGCAGCAGCAGCCCCATTTTATATGCAGCAGCAGCCCCATTTTATATGCAGCAGCAGCAGCAGCCCCATTTTATATGCCAGCAGCAGCAGCCCCATTTTATATGCAGCAGCAGCAGCCCCATTTTATATGCAGCAGCAGCAGCCCCATTTTATATGCAGCAGCAGGCCCCATTTTATATGCAGCAGCAGCAGCCCCATTTTATATGCAGCAGCAGCAGCCCCATTTTATATGCAGCAGCAGCAGGCCCATTTTATATGCAGCAGCAGCCCCATTTTATATGCAGCAGCAGCAGCCCCATTTTATATGCAGCAGCAGCCCCAGGTATACAGGCCCCCCCCCCCCAGAGGTATACAGGCCCCCCCCGTGCTCCTTAAACCTGTAAAGGAAGATGATTATACTTATCGCTGTCCGGCTGCCGTCCCCGCTCTCCATCGCGCTCCTCCATCTGCATCGCGCTCCTCCATCTTCCGGCTTCCGACTTCCTGTGTTCTGCGCCGACAATGACGTCATTGTCGGTGCCGACAGGAAGCCGGAAGATGGAGGAGCGCGATGCAGATGGAGGAGCGCGATGGAGAGCGGGGACGGCAGCCGGACAGCGATAAGTATAATCATCTTCCTTTACAGGTTTAAGGAGCACGGGGGGGGCCTGTATACCTCTGGGGGGGGGGGGGGGGCGCCCGTATAGTGACTCGCGTATAAGCCGAGGGGGTAACTTTTCAGCCCAATTTTTGGGCTGAAAAACTCGGCTTATACGCGAGTATATACGGTACCTAGATTTATTAGTCTGTAAAAATTTGTCATAGGCGGTGGTCAGGAGAGATTTGAGATTTGTTCTCAATTTAAGGATATCTTTCGAATAATCAAAGGAAGGGTTGGAGATTTGTTTTTGCTCTAAAGCATGAATTTCATTAACTAATTTTTTAGTTTTTTCTCTATTATAATTGTTGAGCTGCGAGGTTAATTGTATGAGTTTGCCTCTAAGTACTGCCTTGAAGACCGACCAAAGTGTAAAGACTGAGATATCTTCAGTGTCATTCTCAGTGAAATAATTCTGGATGGTTTTGTCGATTTCTCTTTTAAAAACAGGATGGTTATAAAGGAAGCTGTTATTGCGCCAGAGTTTCTCTACCGAGGTATTTTGGGGGTTTGATACTTCAAATATTGCAGGGGAGTGATCTGACCATACTCTGGGAGCTATTAGAATAGTTTTAAATTTAGGGAGTGAAAATATACTTGTAAGAACTAAATCAATCCTAGCGTGGGAATTGTGGGTTCCAGTGTAATGCGGAAATTCTAGGGAGGACGTGTGGAGACATCTAAAAACGTCATATGAATCCGATTTAAGCAACCATGGGTCAAGTGAGGAGGATTGATGTCTAGACTTGTTAGAGGAATCCAGGGAGGGATTTGGAACAATGTTAAAATCTCCAAAAAGGATTAAGTCGCCTTGTTTATTTTGAGTAATAATATGCATTATTTTCTTCAAGAACGATATTTGGCCTTGGTTGGGTACATAAACATTTGCTAAAGTGAAAACTTGGTGATTAAGTTTGCAGATTAAAATAATATACCTCCCATCTGGGTCTTTAATACTTGAAATAAGTTCAAACAAAACCGAATTTTTGATTAACAGGGCGACACCCCACTTTTTTTTAGAGTTATTATCATGGATTATATTCTGGAAATCTCTATGGGTAAATCGGGGAGGTTTAACAGAGGAAATTTTTGTCTCCTGGAGAGCTACAATATCAGCCTTATGGTTCTTGATTGTCTTCCAGCAAAGAAGCGACATTGTGGAGTGTTAAGACCATTGACATTATGAGTGAGAAATCTAAGGGACATGACTAATTTGGACAAGAAATGATAAAGGCTCAATATTTGGTGAAATATGACAATATAATACATCTTCACATGTCATCTCTCAAAGTTCACCGTAGAGTGTTCAGAAAAACAATACAGATCAGAATAAGTCTATAACCTTATATACAGGCAGGAAATTAAAAAACAAGAAACACAAACTTAACTAAACAGTAGAAGTAGACCTCAGTGCAGATACAAATCCAATTAACAAAACAAAATTCAGAGTTCCAAACAAGGAGGGACTAAACAGTATGATGGCAACCTCCTAGATGGGACTAAAGTTACAGCCTAATGCCTCAGCCAAGTGTACAGACTTAAAACGTCAGGTGATGTTAATACCTAGTTCCCTGAAGAGTTTCGCCCACATCAGCAGTGTCAGAAATACTGTAATTATTCCCTTGGTGGTAAAACAGGACCTTTTGTAGGATTGAAACCCCATTTGTAAGTTATCTGATTATTACACAAAACATCCGTGACCTTGATTAGGTTTTTACGTTAGGACATTGTCTCCCTTGACAAATCAGCAAAGACCTTGATGGAATCATATGGTTTGGGGAGGGACTTCTTATGCCTAAGAAATTCCATCAGCTCTTCCTTGGTTTGATAAAAGTGGAACTTAGTATTTACGTCCCTTGGGACATCAGGCTTTAGATGCTTGGGTTTGGGCAGGCGATGTGTCCTATCCAATGTGACCTCTAAGTCAGAAAGAGCTGGGATCGCAGTTTTAACCAGTTTCTGGATATATGGGGCAAGCTGGTCAGACTTGACAGTTTTTGGTATGGCTCTAAATTTTAAATTCTGTCGTCTACCCCTGTCCTCCAGGTCGGTGAGCTTGTTTTTAACTATTATAGATATAAGGACTACCACTTCTGGATAACAGTAAAAGAATACATTTTATTGATTCTTTTTTAAAAAATGACTGGTCTAGTCTACAAAGTGTACAAAAGTGGAAACAAGGGGTGTGTATTTACAAATTCACTGAAGAAAAAAAGCACATTTACAGTATGGATATACCGTATATACTCGTGTATAAGCCGACCCGTGTATAAGCCGACCCCCCTACTTTTGCCCCCAAAACCTGGGAAAACCTATTGACTCGTGCATAAGCCGAGGGTGGACCCCAGCACAGGTATACAGCCCCCAGCAGTGTGGTTTTACAGCAGCCCCAGAGGTATATACAGCAGCCCCAGTGGTAGTATACAGCAGGCCCCCAGAGGTATATACGCAGGCCCCCAGAGGTATATACAGGTAGGCCCCCAGAGGTATATACAGGCAGGCCCCCAGAGGTATATACAGGCAGGCCCCCAGAGGTATATACAGGCAGGCCCCAAGAGGTATATACAGGCAGGCCCCAAGAGGTATATACAGGCAGGCCCCAGAGGTTATATATACAGGCAGGCCCCAGGAGGTATATACAGGCAGGCCCCCAGAGGTATATACAGGCAGGCCCCAGAGGTATATACAGGCAGGCCCCAGGAGGTATATACAGGCAGGCCCCAGAGGTATATACAGGCAGGCCCCAGGAGGTATATACAGGCAGGCCCCAGGAGGTATATACAGGCAGGCCCCAGAGGTATATACAGGCAGGCGCCCAGTGGGGTATACAGCAGGCCCCAGTGGCACTCGCCCCCCCCCCCACACTGTGCAGAGCCCCCCCTCCCGATGCATTATCTTCCATCCAGCCGCGTCTTCATCACCGCCGGTCCTCCCGTCCATCCTCGCGCGCTGCGTTCCCGGTCTCATGTGACCCGGCGGTCGCAGTTGGATGACGTCATCACGCCAGGTCACGTGAGAGCCGAACACAGCGCCCGAGGATGGACGGGAGGACCGGCGGTGATGCGGCTGGATGGTAAGATAATGCATCGGGATGGGGGGCTCTGCACAGTGTGGGGGGGTGGCGAGGGCCACTGGGGGCCTGCTGTATAACCCACTGGGGGCCTGTATACTACCACCGGGGGCTGTATGCACGGCTCCCCCTGCCGCTGTGATGGGCGGGGGGAGCCGTGCATATCTAATGAGTGGCCCCATGTGACGGGCCGCTCTGTCAGCAGCCTCCCCCCGCCTCCTCCAGCCTCCCCAGCACCCGGACACAGCCCCCACACTGTATAGACCCGTGTATAAGCCAGGGGGGGACTTTTCAGCCCAATTTTTGGGCTGAAAAACTCGGCTTATACACGAGTATATACGGTACCTTTTCTGTCCCTAAATCTGTAGGGCTACCTGACAGTGGAGGTATTAACACCCTAATGTTCCGGGTGCCCCCACTCCGTGACGGCTTGCCCTATGATATCCCTAAGTAGGTCATCACAATTATAACCAACAGTTTATATATAGGGGTATCATAATCCAAAGGATAACGACAGAATTTAATCCGGATCAGGATCAACTTAAGGCGGCCGTCACACGGTGAGATATCTTTAGCGATATTGTAAGCGATCACGTGCACGCGCAATCGCTTACAATATCGCTCACATCGCTGGTGAGATGTCACACAGACAGACTCACCAGCGATGTGGAGCAGCGATCTCGCTCGTTACTATGGTACACATCGGGTAACTAGGCGCCGCGCGTCGCTTAGTTACCCGACGTGTACCATAGTTACCATCTCCCAGCATAGGCGCGGTCGCTGGGAGATGGATCATCGTGGTGTCATACACCACGATGATGCAGATCGTTGCATCGTTCATCGCTAGATCTGAGAACCGAACCTCAGATCAGCGATGTCACGATCAAGCGATTTACCATCGTAAATCGCTTGATTACATGCAACGATATCTTGCCCGATATCGCTTAAGCGATCAAAAAGGAGATCGCTTAAACGATATCGGGCAAGATATCGTTCCGTGTGACGGCCCCCTAACTCAGATATACCTTTACTTACAAAATATTATATACCTTTACTCACAAATTTGTTTTTAACTATTCTAAATTCCTCATTGAGGAGGCGATGCTCTTTTTCTAGTTTGCTATTTTTTTATCTAAGTCAAAGATCTCTGACTCATTCTTTTCAGTTTTATGAGTAAGTGAGTCAATTTGCTTTTGTAGTTTATCATATCTAGAGTCAAAGTCGATACGTAGTGACTCTCTGAAAGCAGAAAATATCCCCTTAAAGAAAGATTGGTCAATTGGCTTAGTCCAATCCAAATTTTGCAATGGGTCGGCAGTATCTGGGTAAGTGGGACTGTCTGTCCTCATCTGTTGTTTAGGGGGACTAGTTATAGGTGACAAGTCGTCATCAGAGTCAGTGTTTTCCTGCACTGTCGGATTCTGAGCAGCCTGTGATCTGGAGGCCGACTCTTTTCTCTTGACCCGTTTATGTTGCTGGGGGTCAAACTCAGAAGATACTGAGTCATCAGATATTGTACCCCGATTTTTAGACCATGACTCGTTATCAGGATGCATAGTGGGGGATCTGGATCTATCCCTATGTACAGTTGTTGACTGAGCAGAGTCTTTGTAAGAAGGTTTGTTTTATTCGGATCTAAGTCTGTGGGATGCCATGGACCCCGGTGAATCTGCTCAAATATTAGAATATTTTATAATACAATGTGGGTATATTCAAATATGCCCACACCACTGATCGAAAATAGGGGTGAGAATGCGCAAATAGGGGCTTATCCTTAGGAGACAGGTTTAATATGGTGATGTCTAGGAACTGCTCACCTGATAGGGTTGTGTAGCACACAACCGGCCTGATCACTCAGAACAGTACAGCTGCTGCCAGGACCGTACTTCCACAGATCACTGTGGTCACGATAAGCGTCTGCATCCCTGTTCGCAGAGGAAGGATTTTGGGATACGACTCCGAAACGTGTAGGAAATAAACTAGCTACCACCATACCCCGACATACCGCTGTATCTGGTTTTTCTATCATATGAACACAGCAGCTCGGACCACAAGGTACTTTGTCCTGCAGACACACCACTGATCGGTCACACAAGGGTAGAGCCAACCAATTAAATAAATGGAAGTAACAGTTGAAAATAAAATTTTTTGCTAGATATCATCCAATAACTTAGATATAAATGAAAATAAGTATTACCTCTAGTTTCCTGTGCAGGTATTTGGTAGAATTTACACCAAAAGTCCTCATAAAACAAGCAGTATTAGAAATGTTTGCAAGTGGAGACAAACAGATATATACAATTGTATGAATAAAGTACAATTAGAATATAAACTTCAAAGTACATTCCAACCTTCTCTTCACACACAATGAATATTATATGCTAAACAATGGCAGGTTATTTAACAATATAAGCATTAGGTATTTAATGAAGAACAGTTGTATGAATTAGCTCAAAGAATAAGAAGAAGAGGAAAGGGTTAAATAAAGAGAAAGATGAAGAGAGGGCAGATACAATACAGAACCTAATACAAGGCATCAATGAGAGGCTGGTTCTGATTGCAGCAGTCCAGGGGTTGAAAGTTCAAACTCTTCTTCCAAATGTTGCAGGGTAGAAATTTCAACAACTGTATGAGATGTACAAATCTTTAATGTCCAGCTCAGGTTGTATCTAATAATTTGGGAAGAGAAGAGTAGGAGACCCTCCAAAAAGTGTAACAGTCAATATATCCAGAAATAGTGGAGGACTGGACACCAGATAGTTATCAAACAACCAAATGGACTAAAAGGGGTAGAAGCATTCAAATGCAGTATAAAACCAAAGAGTGTTGTAGAATGAGCAGGTTATAATGGCACAGTAGAATTATGCTGTAAATGAAGATATACGGTGATGGTAATGATTCATAGCAGGCTATCACATCCAATGCCAAATCTAGTATAGCTAAGACACAGTTTTGGGTGTTGTATTGTTGGCAGGGAACACCAATATAACAATGCAATTTAAATAGTAAAAATAACACTCCCCACTGTTGAACTCAGCAAATGTTCCAAGGAATGTTGCAGGCAGAGTTGGTCCAAAGGAGTCCAGGAGCAGACTTTACCATCCAGCAGCGGGCAGTCTGATAAACACAGCTGCCAAAGGGTTAATAAGAGTGCTGAAAATCACTGCAGTACCACATCCATCACCCAGACAACAAGCACTGTCCATCAGAGTGACGCCTGTGCTGTTGTCTCAAATTATAGGCACAGCTGCTAGAAGAGGTGTAAACTTGCCAATGAAGGATGAATGCTGACAGGCACCACTGTAGGAGAACTCCAGGTCTCCATTTTCAGACACTGTCTATCAGAATAGAATATGATTAAATGCACTGTCATCAGGAAATCCAGTTCACTACACAAAGTGTCACATTCCACAGTAGCATTAATGGCAGAATTATCAGGAAGAATCGCCGGCTAAGATATTAAAACTGCAGCAGATGTTAAAATGATGTCATGGGCACCAATCCTCACACAGTCGCCCCACAAGTAAAATAGAATAAGATAGCGTGTCCCCGAGGACCCCCAGCTGAGGGACTCCTCTCAATCGGCAAATGCTGGTGGACAATATAGGAACAAGATATCCAGCAGTCCCTTCTCTATTGCTGGCGCAGGTCACAGCTGTGAGGCAAAAACAAGATGGCCGTCGCTGTCATTTTGTGCTTTGATATTTTCTGTCAGTGTATTTAATCATATTCTATTCTATCACTGGGATACCCAGCTCACTACAGAAGGTGTCACACTCCACAGCAGTATGAATGGCAGAACTGTCAGGGAGAACCGCTGGTTAATATATTAAAGCTGCAGCAGATGTTGTAATGGTATAATGGTCACCAGTTTTCACACAGCCACCCCACCAGCAAATTTATTTAAGATAGCGTGTCCCTGAGGATCCTCAGCCGAGGAACTCCTCTTAATCGCCAGATGTTAGTGGCCAATACTAGAGCAAGGTATCCAGCGGTCCCTTCTCTATTACGGGTGTAGGTCACAGCTGTGAAGATTGCTCCGGCTGTCATTTTGTGCTTTTATCTCCTGGTCTCAGATAGTCACTTCAGATGGTGGAGGTTAAATAATATGACACCGGTATCGTTTAGACCTCAGGGTCCCCTCCAATATATCAGAGGGAACCCTGGAAATAATAACTAACCTCCCGTGTAGTGAGAAACAATCAGGGAATATTCCAACAGCATATGCCAGTGTGTAGAACCGCAAATGGGATCCAGTGCTCTAAATCAATCCATGAGGTGGATTTTAGGTATCCAAAGGGATCAGGGTAATAACCCAAACGATTTCCAGTTGGAGTGGAGGGATTTTCACCCCAGTAAAGGGGCTAAATCCTGTAGTTTTATGGCTGGATGGCAAGAGCCTCAGCTACACACGTCCTCTCTCCATGAGCTCCAGGCCACGCCCCCTCACCCTTGGTCGTGAAGAGTTTAAAACTTAGTTAAATGAGTATTATATTTAATAAGTATTTAGTGTATTTATGAAGAGTTAACAATAATGCAATTAATACATGATATCTATCCATCGACTACCTATGTGTGTAGGGTCGATGTATTTTTTGGGTATTAAATTTTTATAGGCTAAGGTTCTTGGTACATACTGTATACTGTATACCTGTGTACCCATCAAGTAGCCTCACAGTAATTTTTGATCTAATGGGTCCCTATTGTACTTTTTTGCTCTTTCCTTGGGCTCAGCTAAGCCTTCATTTTTACTAATTCTCAGAGGTAGGACTCACATTAAAGACCTTTTGTCTACCCAAGACATTTTTTGGCTTTTTTAGAAAAATCTTATATTTAAGAAATCAACCTGCATAGTCAACCTATTGGCCAATATGTGTTTGCCCATCAACCAGCGTCAAGGTGACCTTAGATCTGATGAGTCCCTACTGTACCTTATTACTATTTTTTTACACTTAGCTAAGTCTCCATTTTTCGTATATATCTATGAATTGATCTATCTATCTATCTATCTATCTATCTATCTATTTTGAAAAAAATTCTTGCAGCACACAGCTACTACCAATGATGTACAAATGCTATAAGCTATATGTATATGAGGAAAAAGTTTAAAAACTTACGTTTTTTTTCAAAAAACTGAAAAATTCTAATTTTTTATTTCTGAAGTTCTTAGTACAAACATTGGCCAATGTCTGCTTGCTCATCAACTGCGACAAAGTGACTTCAGGTCTGATGAGTCCTACTCTGATATCCCTATCCTCCTTGTCCACCCCCCACTTCTCAGTGGGCAGACTCCATCTAGACCCTCGATCACCTGCAGGTTAATGAGGGTGCACATTGCAGCAAGGAGCCTGCAACTCCATATGATAAATAACAAGAAAAAAACTGCACAGCACTCACAGACTAGTGTGAACTGGTGCTAGCAAAGACGCAGGGTCAAATAATTTGAAAAAAATTCTTGCAGCACACAGCTACTACCAATGATGTACAAATGCTATAAGCTATATGTATATGACGTCATTGCCCGCGACCACAGGAAGCCGGAAGACGCTGTAAGAAGACGGGGATCGTGATGGCAGCGGCGGGACGGCGGCGACTAGAGAGTGATAAGTATAAGGATTTTCCTTTGCAGGTTTTACGGAGCAAGGAGGGGGGGCCCTGTATCCTGATGGGGGGCCTGTATACTGATGGGGGAGGCGGGCGGGCGGCTGTATTCTACCCCACTGGGTATATACTCGCGTATAAGCCGAGGGGGGACTTTTCAGCCCCATTTTTGGGCTGAAAAACTCGGCTTATACGCGAGTATATACGGTATGTATCTATGTGTCTATTTAAAAAACTATATATGTATGTATCTATGTATCTACTGTATCTACATATGCATCTATCACACTATGTATTAAACTATGTATCTATATATCTATCTTTGTATGTGTACAGAACACACCTTGAGATGGAGATGTGTGTGAACAGCCATCCCGCCCGTCTCTTTAGCTGTTGTAGCAGGCACCAAATGCGGCCAGTAGCAATGGTATATATATAAATACGGAGGTCAGACTCGAGACTGTTGTATTAGGTGACAAATGCGGCCAGTAGCAATGTTTATATATTATATATATATATATATATATATATGTATTATATAATATATATATGTATATTGTGAGACTGTGACCGGGTTTATCTATGATGGCCGGTACGGGTCATTCCATGTCAAGTGATCCAAAAGAGAATATTTTTTTTCCCTGACGTCCTCAGATTTTTTAAAAATTTTTTCTATATGAAGAACAACTTTATCTAATTACAAAAAAAAAGTTTTGAATTTTTTTCTTTATCAGTTAATTTTTTACAGATTTTTAAAGTTTTAAAAAAGTGCGAATTTTGGCCTGGTATGGCTTTACATTTTCTATCATATCTCGGGCTAGAAATAAGATAGAGAAACAAAATAAACACCAATCTACTCAGAACTGTGCAGGCTTTCACCAGATATGTCACAAGAGGATCTTTGTTAATATTTTACCCATGTGATCGCAAGCGCAAAACTTTAAAATGCATTTCCGAAAAATCGGCGCGCTTTAAATATTTCAAAAACTGCGCATGTGTCTGCTTTGCTCTTAGCCACATCTGTACCAAATTTCAAGTTGGGATCGCAATGGGATCATATTTTAACATATTTTACTAGTAATAGCGTCAATGGGTCATTCCATATCAAGTGATCTAAATATGAATATTTTTTTTTACCTGACGTCTTTAGATTTTTTTTTTTTTTTTCCTTTATGAAGTACTACTTTAGTTAATTACAAATTAAAAGTTTAGAATTTTTTTCTTCATCAGTTAATTTTTTACAGATTTTTAAAGTTTAAAAAAAGGGTGAATTTTGGCCTGGTATGACTTTACATTTTTTTATCTCAGGCTAGAAATAAGATAATGAAGTGGGAGAGGCATCATTTTACTCAGAACGGTAACAGCTTTCATTTGAGATGTTACAAGACTATGTTTCTTTATATCAAATTCAAACTGTTGACGGGCAATTGTGAAAAAATGACTGATTGTGTTCTTGGTGATTTTTGAATTGACACTATAATAGTTGAATATTTTGCACTTAGGTCCAATGAATGCGTCCATGGGGTCAAGCTGGGACAGAGTCATCACAAATTAGCCTTATTTGCAGATGACCTGCTACTTTACATCTCCCAGCCCTGGTCTCCATCCCTTCGGTCTTAATGGAGTTTGAACGGTTCGGACAATTGAGCAACTTTAAAGTGAATTGCTCCAAAACCGAGGCACTCAATATTTCTTTGCCTGGAGAATTGGTTTCTCATCTATCTAAACAGTTCCCATTTAAATGGAAAGTAGAAGCCATTAAGTACTTGGGAGTCCTTATACCAAAAGATCTTAAACAAATATTCAATTTAAATTATCAACCCCTTTTGACTAACGCGGAATCAGCATTTACCTCCTATAGACAATTAAAGCTATCCTGGTTCGGGAGAATAAACGTAGTCAAGATGGATGTCTTGCCCCGACTCTTATATACTTTTCAGACAGTTCCTGTTCTATTGGATAGAGGCTTCCTCTCCAAAATGCAATCTATGATCCTTAGATTTGTCTGGGGGGGCAAGAGGTCCAGATTGCGAATGAATATCCTATCCTTGCCCAAGACCAGAGGAGGGGTTGGACTACCCAACATACGAGCGTACTTTGTGGCTTCCTCTCTTGTTAGAGCTATAGATTGGCATTATCATGCGTCCTCCAAGAAATGGGTAGGGGTGGAGCAAGAGGGTTTGGGGATTCCGCTGAAACACCTGCTTTGGATTTCCCCTAAAGACTCCACAGACCTAGTACCTTTGACAGACATGACCAGAAACACCTTGAAGGTATGGCACCTAGTGACGAAAACCCTCCGCTTAAACGACAGACTTAGCCCTTTGACTCCCTTTTTTCCAACCCCTTTCCCACCCAGATTTGACAGGCAGAGATGACACCCGAGTAGGACAGACTCTGTCCAGTGGTGGTTTGCCCCCGATGGCAGAGCTCCAACTCAAAGAACCTACGAGACCTCTTAAGTGATTCGAATTTCTCCAATACAGAGCATACTTATATTCAGCTGACCACTCTTGCAGGGTAAGATTGACGCCCAACGTATTGGAGAGGTTATTCCAACTGGAGGCTCCACCGAGGCGCAAAATATCAGTTCTATACCAGGCCTTAGGGTCCATGAGAGAGCAGGGCACCCTTTACTTCCAACGTGCTTGGGAGAGGGAATTGGGGTGTAGCATTTCAGAAGCTAATTGGCAGAAATGCTTTATATTTACTCACTCACTAGCTAGCGCTTGTTCTGCACAAGAAAGAAGCTATAAGCTGCTCACTAGATGGTACTTGTGTCCGACGACACTCCGGAACATGTTCCCCGGAACCCCTGATACCTGCTGGCGATGTGGGGAAGAGAAGGGTAAAATGATACACATTTGGTGGAGTTGTGGGGAAATCCGGCGGTTCTGGTCTGAGGTTTTCAATGCATACGCCCGGATAACAGGTAAACAAGCCGAATGCTGCCCAGAATCGGCAATGTTATCCATTTTTCCAGGTCCTATTGGGCTACAGAAGAGGGATATTCTCCGCTTTTGCTTCTCGGCTGCTCGTGCTGTGATCCCGAGGTTCTGGAAATCAAGCCGGGCTCCATCTCTACTTGATTGGTTCAAAGAATTGATGGACATATATCGAATGGAGGAGCTCGCAGCTGATGCGCCGGGATCTCGGAACAAATTCTTAGGGATTTGGGTTGAATGGATTCTTTTTCACGACTCTGCAGAATTTAGGAGTATCTTTTCCAGCACAGATAATATGGCTCGACCTCTGGCTGATGGGGAGCCAGTGGGATGAGTACCCTTTCTCCTTCCCATACCTCACCCGTCCCCCCCCCCTCCTTTTTTACTTTTTTTCTTACGTGGCTTTTCTTTCCCAGTATAACTTTTTCTAATGGTTTTTGTTTCTCTTCTCTCTCTCTTCTTTTCTATCTCTCTTTTCTTCCCATCTGATACATTCAGTCTAGGTATTTCCTTTCTACACCTATACCTTCAGAATTCTAGTGAACATTAGACAGGTATCGGAAACTCTGAGCTGTGAGTAGATCATTAATATTTCGGCCTTCCTTTCCGGTACACCAGTCGATAGACTATTCCAACTAGGCCTCAACGGGTAATGACCCACTTACGTGGTCAACCTGTTAGAAGGGGCCAAGTGATAAAAATCATTCTGCTGGGGCTGCTTGTCCCCTTGACATCAGAACATCTCAAAACCCTGAGAAAGGTTGTATACTTGAGTGTTTGGAATTATATTTAGATTGTAGTATATATTGCACCAGAGATAAGCGCAAAAGTAAATTTGCAGCTTATCTTAAAGTTACTAATAACTTTGTGAATTCTCTTTTTGTATATTTTATATGTCTCAAGATTTTGTTAAAAGATTGAATGTATGTCTTTCATATGTTTTTTCAAAATGTAATAAAAATGAGATTAGCCATAGTTAAATATTTTAAAATATGATCCCATCACGATCCCAACTTGAAATTTGGTACAGATGTGGCTATGAGCATAAAAGACACATGGGCAGTTTTGGAAAATTTTTATTAAAACGTTTTTACGGAAATGCGTTTCAAAATGTTGCGTTTGCGTTCGCATGGGTAAAAAATTAAAATTAACAAATATACTCTTGTGACATATCTGGTAAAAGCCTGGACAGTTCTGAGTAGAATGGTGTTTATTTTGTTTCTCTATCTTATTTGTAGCCCGAGATAAAAAAATGTAAAGTCATACCAGGCCAAAATTCACACTTTTTTAAACTTTAAAAATCTGTAAAAAATTAACTGATGAAGAAAAAAATTCCAAACTTTTAATTTGTAATTAACTAAAGTAGTACTTCATAAAGGAAAAATAAAAAAAAAATCTAAAGACATCAGGTAAAAAGAAATATTCATATTTAGATCACTTGATATGGAATGACCCATTGACGCTATTAATAGTAAAATATGTTAAAATATGATCCCATTGCGATCCCAACTTGAAATTTGGTACAGATGTGGCTAAGACCATAGCAGACACATGGGCAGTTTTTGAAATATTTAAAGCGCGCCGATTTTTCAGAAATACGTTTTAAAGTTTTGCGCTTGCGATCACATGGGTAAAATATTAACAAAGATCCTCTTATGACATATCTGATGAAAGCCTGTATAGTTTTGAGTAGATTGGTGTTTATTTTGTCTCTCTATCTTATTCCTAGCCTGAGTTATGAGGAGAAACGTAAAGGCAGGCAACAGCGAAATTCACACTTTTTACGAACTTTGAAAATCATTTTAAAAAAAAAAAAATTTTTTTTTAAATTTTTCTCTTCACATTTTGCATTGTCTCACATGCTATTATCAAATAACAAAATCTCAAAAGAATTAAAAATATAGAGGTAATAATCATTGGTTCACTTGACATGGAATGACCCGTACGTCTCACCCAGGTTGTGCTCCCTCCATGTGTAGGAATATTTCCACTCCGGGGTTTTGTAGTGGTTTTACCTCCAGGAACAGAAAGTGTTAAAAGGGAAACAGGTGCCCTGGGTGTGGTCCTTAGTTAGGGAGTGAGCACAATTCCCTAGGCTCAGACAGAGAAGGAGTGTGAGCCAGATACAGATCCTTATGGCTAGATCTTGGAAATTCATGAGGATAGTGAGTGGCCCGGGAAGGAAGAGGAACAGGCAACTCCGGCTGCGTCCCGGAACCCGAGGTCTGTGACATATTGGACTTGTGTTGCAATAAACGTTTTTGTGTGAACCCTGGTGCCTGGATCCCGTGCCTGCATCCATGCAACCGCAACGCTACCTCACATATGGTGGAGAATGCGGGCATTGGCAGCCCGGTGAGGTGTAGCAACCCGATCTCTTGCAGTATACCCAGTGCACATGTCCTGGATCCAAGCGGCTACGTTGCAACACAAACCAGCAGCCAGCATGGAGGATCTGCTCAAGCATCTGGTGCAGGCACAGCAACAACAGGAGCAAAGGCACCAGGAGCAGCACCACATGCACCAGCAAGCCCTGCAGCAGCAGGAACAAAGATACCAGGAGCAGCAACGAATGCACCAGAAACAGATGGCCCTGCTGCCCGAGGCTATCCATGCCGGGCCGACGGCTCCACCCCGGGTATCTGGTGACGGCTGTAGCGTCCTGAAGGCGGTAAGACAAGCGTTACAAAAGATGACCCCGGGGGACGATGTGGAGGCGTTCCTGGCTGTGTTTGAGCGGGTGGCAGAGAGGGAGAAACTGCCGGCCGCCCAGTGGGCCGAGGTATTGTCACCCTATCTGATTGGGGAGCCCCAAAAAGCATACCTGGACCTTTGTACCGAGGACGCCCTAGATTATGGGGTCTTGAAAGGCGAAATCCTTGCTCGGTCGGGGGTGAATACTTACGTACGGGCTCAGCGGGTAAACCAGTGGTTCTATGAGGAAACCAAACCCGTACGCTTCCAGGCCTATGACTTGCTGCACTTGGTAAAGAAGTGGTTGCAGCCTGAGACTTTGAGCCCTGCGCAAATAGTGGAGAGGGTGGTGGTCGATCGCTTTGTGCGCACTTTACCTGTCACCATACAACGGTGGGTGGGACAGGGCGATCCAAGCACCCTGGATCAATTAGTGTGCCTGGTGGAGCGACATGTGGCTACGCAGGACTTGATACGAGACACTGGGACTTTGCGTGCCGCCCGTCGGTGAGCCCCCTCCAAGCCCCAGGTGAAGGACCCACCGCTGGCACCTGTGCAGGAAGCCGCTCCTGTCCCCCACGAGGCCTCGCCTTCCGTCCCTGAGGTCCGGAAGGTCAGGTCCCCCAGAAGACAACCCGTCAGGGGCTCCTCCTTCCCCATTAAGTGTTGGCGGTGCCAGTGGGTGGGACATATGGGAGCCCAGTGTCCCCTCACCACTGAGCCCATGGATTGTGGGTATACCCGGCGGGGATCGATGTATGCTCAGGCAGTGTGTACCGTGGGCCTTGTTACCCCGGAGACCGAACCCCACTTGTGCCAAGTACAGGTTAATGGGTGTCTGGTGACAGTCCTTGTTTGATTCCGGAAGCTTGGTAACCCTTGTGCGGTCAACCCTAGTGGCAGAAGGGAAAGCCACCGGGCGTACGGTAGGGGTGGTATGCATCCTATGGGGACTTCCGAGACTACCCTACGGGGTTGGTTACCATCACGGCACCCTGCGGACACGTGCAACATGAAGTGGGAATTATGAACACTCTTCCCTATGACGTGATCCTGGGAAGGGATCTGCCATATTTTTGGACTCTATACGAGGGGCCATGTAAGTCCCCTCAGGTAACGGACATAACTGGACCTGAGCTCGCCGATCCTGAGGTCGGGACACCTGCCGTAGGGGTCACCACGGTAGGGACAGAGTGTGAACCCGTTAGGCCACACCTAGAGGCATTGGCAGGAGAGCTCGAGACAGATGAGCCGATACCGGAGTTGGAGGAGGCCCCGGATACTTTCGGGACGGCCCAACTCCAGGATCCTACATTGATACACGCCCGGAGTCGGGTGACTGTGATTGATGGGGTGGCACAGGTGCCAGGTGCCCAGGTAAGATACCCCCATATTGCTCTCAAGCAGGATTTGCTTTACCAAGTAGATAAAATAAGAGGGGAAGTGGTAGAGCAGTTGTTGGTGCCCTAGCCGTATCGTCGGCGGGTCCTCGACTTGGCCCATAAACACCTGATGAGCGGCCACCTAGGGGCCAAGAAAACGCAGGAACGGGTGTTACAAAGGTTCTTTTGGCCCGGGGTCTTTGGGGAGGTGAAACGGTTCTGCGAAACATGCCCGGAGTGTCAGCTTACCGCACCACTGGCACACTTTCGCAGTCTGTTAGTACCTTTGCCCATCATAGAAGTCCCGTTTGAACGGATAGGGATGGATCTGGTGGGGCCCCTTGTGAAGTCCGCTCGAGGGCACCAACATATCCTGGTGATAGTTGATTACGCCACCCGGTACCCCGAGGCAATACCACTCAGACATACTGCAGCTAAGCTTATTGCTCGGGAGTTATTTGCCATGTTCTATCGGGTGGGGTTGTCCAAGGAGATCCTTACGGATCAGGGGACCCCATTCATGTCCAAGGTCACTAAGGAGCTGTGCAGACTACTCCAGATTAAGCAGTTGCGTACGTCTGTGTATCATCCTCAAACGGACGGGTTGGTGGAACGATTCAACAAAACCCTGAAAACCACGCTTAAAAGGGTGATTTCCAAAGACGGGAAGAATTGGGATATGTTGCTCCCCTATTTGATGTTCGCCGTCCGAGAGGAACCACAGTCATCCACGGGGTTTTCGCCCTTCGAGCAGTTGTACGGGCAACATCCCCGGAGATTGTTGGACCTCGCAAAGGAAACGTGGGAACAGGAACCCACCCCCCATAAGAGTGTGATCGAGCACATTTTGGGGATTCAGAACCGCATCGCCGCGGTCATGCCGATAGTATAAGAGCATCTGCTGGACGCCCAGGCCGCTCAAAGCACCAGGTATAATAGACAAGCCACCATGCGGTCCTTTAACCCAGGTGATCGGGTGTTGGTGTTGGTCCCCACTGCAGAAATTAAATTCCTGGCTAAGTGGCAGGGCCCATATGAGATCCGGGAAAAAGTTGGGGCGGTCAACTATAAAGTATTACAGCCCGGTAGGAGGAAACCCGAGCAGATATACCATGTCAACCTGTTAAAGCCATGGAAGGAACGGGAAGGCCTGCAGGTTGCCCTTCCCCCTTCCCCCTCCTCTTCGGTACGTCCAGCTCCGGGTACAGCGACCCCCGGGGAGGACGTGTCCAAAGTACGGATCGGAGAGGCCTTCACCAGGCAACAGAGGCGAGAGGCCAGAAGGCTGGTTCAGCAGAACCCAGACGTCTTCTCTGAACTACTGGGTAGGACGAATCTGATGTGTCATGACATTGTCACCAAGCCTCTCATGAAAATACGCCTGAAGCCATACCGGGTGCTGGAGGCTCGGAGACAAGCCATATCAGAAGAGGTGAAAAAAATGCTTCACCTAGGTGTGATTGAAAAATCCAAGAGTGAATGGGCCAGTCCCATAGTACTGATACCCAAACCGGATGGCTCCTTACGGTTTTGCAACGATTTTAGGAAACTGAACGAGATATCAAAGTTTGATCTCTACCCCATGCCCAGGGTGGATGAGCTGATCGATAGGCTGGGACAGGCGCGGTATTTCACCACGCTCGATCTGACCAAGGGGTACTGGCAGGTGCCACTAACGGAGTCGGCCAAGGAGAAAACCGCTTTTGTTACAAAAGGTCTCTTTCACTATGTTGTCTTGCCTTTTGGTTTACATGGCACCCCGGCTACGTTCCAGAGGCTGATGGACTTGGTGCTGGAACCCCACCAGGCGTACGCATCAGCATACCTTGATGACATCATAATATACAGCACCGAGTGGCAGACCCACCTGGAACAGGTACAAGCTGTGGTGGATGCGCTTAGGGTGGCCGGATTGGCAGCCAATCCCAAGAAATGTGCGTTGGGGCTCACGGAAGCCCGCTACTTTGGTTACGTGATAGGCCAAGGGGTGGTGAAGCCCCAAATCAACAAGGTTGAGGCGATCCAGAAATGGCCTAGACCCCTGACCACGAAGCAGGTTAGGGCTTTCTTGGGTATCGTGGGGTACTACAGGAGATTTGTCCCCAATTTTGCGGGACTCTCAGCCCCACTGACGGACCTTCTGAAAGGCAAGAAGTCTGTCATGGTGCGCTGGACTCCGCAGGCCGAGGACTCCTTCCGGGCCCTGAAGGGGGTCCTGTGCGGACAACCCGTTCTCATTAACCCTGATTTCCGGAAGGAGTTCATCGTACAGACAGATGCCTCGGAGGTCGGGCTAGGAGCGGTGCTATCCCAGGTGGTCCAGGGAGAGGAACACCCTGTCACATTCTTGAGTAGGAAACTCGCCCCTCCCGAGCGGAATTATAGCGTAGTGGAGAAGGAGTGCCTGGCCATGAAGTGGACCTTGGAGTCCCTACGCTATTACCTGTTGGGACGGCAATTTCGCCTAGTGACGGACCACTCCCCGCTGGTCTGGATGAGGTCCGCCAAGGAACGCAATGCCCGGGTCACCTGGTGGTTCCTTTTCCTGCAGAACATCCGGTTTATGGTTGAACACCGGGCCGGGAGGTTGCAGGGCAACGCCGATGCTTTGTCTCGGGGCCCGTGTTTGATGGCTAGAGTTCAACCCCACTTGCTTGAACTGAGGGTGTGAGGCTGTGACCGGGGTTATCTATGATGGCCGGTATGTCTCCCCCAGGTTGTGCTCCCTCCATGTGTAGGAATATTTCCACTCCGGGGTTTTACCTCCAGGAACAGAAAGTGTTAAAAGGGAAACAGGTGCCCTGGGTGTGGTCCTTAGTGAGGGAGTGAGCACAACTCCCTAGGCTCAGACAGAGAAGGAGTGTGAGCCAGATACAGATCCTTGTGGCTAGATCCTGGAAATTCATGAGGATAGTGAGTGGCCCGGGAAGTAAGAGGAACAGGCAACTCCTGCTGCGTCCCGGAACCCGAGGTCTGTGACATATTGGACTTGTGTTGCAATAAACGTTTTTGTGTGAACCCTGGTGCCTGGATCCCGTGCCTGCGTCCGTGCAACCGCAACGCTACCTCACTATATATATATATATAATCAGCAAAAAAACTGCAAAGCACTCGTTACACTGTGCGAAAGGTGCAAAGCTGTGCTGCTGGTTCAACATGCATAAAAAAAAAAAAATCACAGCTGCACTCAGTCTAACCAACAAGTGTGTGCTGACAAGCAATAATGGTTTGAGAAAAAAATTAAACATGCGTTTTTTCTAAAAAACTCAGTACTCACTTTTTTTTTATTAAAAGCCGGGGCTCTTGGTACACTCGTGGCCGGAGGGCAGGCATACATTGGCCAATGTCTCGGCGGCCCCGGGGTCCGGAGGGTCCTAACGCTGACATCCCTGACAGATCCTTTAAATTAAATTAAAAAAATTAAAAAACATCCCAGCTGCAGATTGCCGCAGGTGCTCAGGGATACATTGGCCAATGAGTGTACCAAGAGCCCCGGCTTTTAATAAAAAAAGTGAGTACTGAGTTTTTTTTAGAAAAAACTGATGTTTTTTAATTTTTTTCTTAAACCATCATTGCTTGTCAGCACACACTTGTTGGTTAGACTGAGTGCAGCTGTGATTTTTTGTTTTTTGTTGCATGTTGATCCAGCAGCACAGCTTTGCACCTTTCGCACAGTGTAACGAGTGCTTTGCAGTTTTTTTGCTGATATATACTAGACGAGGTGGAGTTGCTGGCTCCACCCAGCTGCAGATTGCATCCCCACCGACCCCAGGTGCTCAGGGATCAGGATGAGGTCAGAAGGACCAGGGAGTCCACGGACAAGGATCTGGCAGGGATGTCAGCGTTAGGACCCTCCGGACCCCGGGGCCGTCGAAACGTGGCCGGAGGGCAGGCATACGTTGGCCAATGAGTGTACCAAGAGCCCCGGCTTTTAGTAAAAAAAGTGAGTACTGAGTTTTTTTAGAAAAAACTGATGTTTTTTAATTTTTTTCTCAAACCATTATTGCTTGTCAGCACAGACTTGTTGGTTAGACTGAGTTCAGCTGTGATTTTTTGTTTTTTGTTATATATATATATATATATATATACGGTGGTCGGCACTAAACCTGGTGTATATATATATAAATACGGAGATGAGACTCCAGGCTGTTGTAGCAGGCGACAAATGCGGCGAGTAGAAATAGTATATATATATATATATGTAAATACAGAGGTCAGACTCCAGGCTATTGTAGCAGGCACCAAATGCGGCCAGTATCAATGGTATATATATAAATACGGAGATCAGACTCCAGGCTGTAGTAGCAGGTGACAAATGGGGCCAGTAGAAATGGTGTATATATATAAATACGGAGGTCAGACTCCTGGCTGTAGTAGCAGGCAAGCAAATGCGGCCAGTAGAAATGGTGTATACCGTATATACTCGTGTATAAGCCGACCCGTGTATAAGCCGACCCCCCCTACTTTTGCTCCCAAAACCTGGAAAAACCTATTGACTCGTGTATAAGCCGAGGGTGGACCCCAGAACAGGTATACAGCCCCCAGCAGTGTGGTATACAGCAGCCCCAGAGGTATATACAGCAGCCCCAGTGGTAGTATACAGCAGCAGCCCCAGTGTTATATACAGCAGCAGCCCCAGTGGTATATACAGCAGCAGCCCCAGTAGTTAGTATACAGCAGCCCCAGAGGTGTATACAGCAGCAGCCCCAGTGGTATATACAGCAGCAGCCCCAGTGGTATATACAGCAGTAGCCCCAGTGGTATATACAGCAGCAGCCCCAGTAGTTAGTATACAGCAGCCGTCAGAGGTGTATACAGCAGCCCCAGTGGTATATACAGCAGCAGCCCCAGTAGTTAGTATACAGCAGCTAACGTCTATATCAAAAATGGAATTTTATAGGAGGTACAAAATATTATATTTATCAAGACCAGGGAATACCAACTTACTAATATTAAAGGGGTAAAATAACAAGACCAAGAAAATTAGACAAACATATACACATATGTATACAATACTGGGGCCCAGCACATGTAGATTTACAGACAATTAACCATAGAGATAGAAGGTCATGAATTTTTTACCCAACAACATTCAAAATGTGTCGTCCTTAAAGAATATCGGTATATATATTGTTTAAACTCTAGTGCCTCACATCGAGGGAACCAAGAGCGAGACAACTTAATGAGAGAAAAGGAGGGGTAGATTTCAAACCCAAATGTAGATGTCAGGCAGGGTTTTAAACCATCGTGTACTAATGACCTTCCGTCAGGTTACTGGGTTCCCAAGATAAGTATAGATTGAACCACCAACGCTTGACGCGTTTCGCCTTCTCATATGTCAGAAGGCTCATCAGAAGATTTTGGGGTTATAGAATTAATGTTCCGTCTAAAAACAAAGAAATGGTCAAAACATTAGTTTACAAACAAGTGAGATCTTGAAGACATCTATAAGGACTTGAATAATATATAGTCTCGTACAAATACTTGTAGAATCACACCAAAAGATTACATATAGATTATGTACAAAAAATCCTTTTTACACAGATAATGTACAAAAAATTTTTATTTATACAAAATTGATCTAGTTGGTCAAATATGGATGCTCTGTGAAAGATGTAATTAAATTTCAATGGTAGAGAATAAGGATAAACATACCTTATAACTACATGTGCCAAACAAATGAGTTCTCCAGTGGGTGAGAGTACCCAGAATGGTCAAATAAGATAGAATTATTCTACAATTATTCTGAGGGGATTAAAACAAAGAACATATATGTATCTCCACAAGTATGATGCATATAAAGTATGATAACTAGACAAAAAGACTGCCGGACGCTCAGAAATAGGCTTACCCAGGGTATCTGTTATGTTGTCATAGATATGGCATCCAAAATAAGGGCATTCGTGGGACTTAGATAGACTATATAGAGAAAGAAGGTAAGTATACTAAATAATTCTACCATCGATGCCATAGACAAAAACCAAAGACTGCACTTGCAGGACGCAGTCAGACCACACTTGTGTAGCAAGCCCAGATGCAGGCTAATGAATCGCCTCAACCAAAGTATGGGAGGCGACTTGCCATGCACACTGAGGGCCTGCATCATTTTGTATTTTTGATAGGACTGGCGAGCATGGGAATCCGTGTCGTGGATCGCCAGCTTAAGTGTCTTGGCCAACACATGAACCAATATCCCATCTATAGAGGTTTTTTGTTCATCATACAGAAAACTTTTCTGCACTTTTTTATTCATTTCAGGATGTAGTTGGGCCACTTGGGGGCGCCGTTCATCTAGTGGTGCAGAATCATTGTACTGTGCAGCCAGGCTAAATAAGGCAGCAGAGCTTGGGTTTGCTTTCAGACACTCTGCACCATTTGTATCAGTGTGAATGGTGCCCTATGCAGGCCCTCAGTGTGCATGGCAAGTCGCCTCCCATACTTTGGTTGAGGCGATTCATTAGCCTGCATCTGGGCTTGCTACTCAAGTGTGGTCTGACTGCGTCCTGCAAGTGCAGTCTTTGGTTTTTGTCTATGGCATCGATGGTAAGTTTTTGATGCTGCTTTTCTAGTAGTTTTTGAAATATAATTCTAGAAAATATCCAAAGTGACCCCAAAACAAAAGGAAGTCATAGTGAAAATATCCCTAAGTAACATGGGATATGTCTAGCAAAGCCAAACATACCCATGTACTTGAAAATGTATTTGGGAATTATTGAATGTGAATGTGCCATATAACAGGATCGAAAATGCCCATATAAATATAACTCGGGAGTCTAATTACCCCTATATAGATATAGTATAAATAATAGTCCATTAGAAGCCCTATAATGTAGTATAAAATCAACCTGGGGATAGATGTCAGTATATATAACTCACCTACTATGTAGCCGTCCTGTGCCTCTGGGTGCCTGGGAGCAACTGAACGTGCCTCTCATTTATATAGGAACTCATGACTATTCATTGGTGGTTAGTGGTAGCAGGTGATGCTAAATAGCAATCACCTGTTTGTGCCAGTGACGTAATGGTAAACGTCCTCTCGCGTAGATTGTTTGGGCTACATGGTTACTGAAACCACGGAGCTCCAAACAACTTAACCGCGCATGCGCGGGCGCGTCAGATGACGTCCATGCGTCGGGATACAATGACGCGGGCGTCTGCGTTCCACTGACGTTCTCGTGGAACGCAAGCCATAATGGCCCCTTTACAGGTGACAGGTTTTCCACAGGTAACTTACTGGTTGCAGTGAAATCATGGAGACATAGTTCCATTTGTACACAGCAACAAGATAGAACCATGTCTCCATGATTTCATTCCAGCCAGTAAGTTACCTGTGGAAAACCTGTCACCTGTAGCTGCGTGTAAAGGGGCCATAAGAGTGCGCATGTGCGAGCTGCGCGACCCGGAAATAGGGGTAAAAAAGTATATGTGCATGAAATAGGGCAGCATGATGCTAGAAGGACAGATCAAATTGTCACTAAGGAAATAAGGCCATAAGTAACCAAGGAAAAGGGGAGTTTTAACTTCTAATGGCAAAAGATAGTATGATAGAAGAGTACTAGGGGAAAAGGAGCTAACCGGCAGTCTTTTAAATAGTGCCCTACATAATGTAGGTAGGAAAATAATTCCTATATATAGAGTATAACAGGGAATAATATGGGGGTGTTCTACATAGATTGAAGATTGAGATAAGAGATCATACATATTTACCATCAAGATTCACATGTTGCAAACAAAGTTCATTTAAACAAGGAAAATATATAAAAGCCTATTTAGCTATAATATCTAGATACCAGGAGCTATATATATTTAATTGTTCCTGTCTGTGATGTGAAACCCTTCTCGGGTAATAACATCTTAAAGACCAGTATTTATACTTATCAGATCACCACTATGTCACAAAAAAACAAATAGAAAACAGGAGCCAGAAAAATGTAAGTGTTATCTAGAGAAAACAAGTGTAACTCAATTGTTCGTTTAGCCCGTTAGGGTGGACGCTATTAAAGTTCTGGATCCACCTTGCTTCTTTTTGAAGAAGGATTCTATCGAAGTCTCCTTTTCTAGGTGAAGGTTTTGGTACTTCCAAAACTCTAACTTTTAGGCATTTGGAGTTCCCCAGATGGAATTCACGGACATGTCGCGCAATAGGGGTGTCCCTATCATTTCTCACATCACCATGATGTTCCCCAAATCTTTTACGCAGCTCTCTCTTGGTTTTGCCAATATAATCTTTGGGGCACATACAGGTGATCACATAGATCAACCCTTGTGTGCTACAATTGGCAAAGTCGCGTAAAGTGTAGACCATACCAGTTTTGGAACAGGTTACAGTTTTTGAGGGTTGTACCCATGAGCAAAACTTGCAGTGTCCACATCTGTAGGTCCCTACAGTTTTCAGATTTTGCAACCAATTATTCTGTGGTTTGGGTTTTTGGTAGTGACTACGGACCAACCTATCGCCAATTGACTGTCCTCGTCTATAAGTAACACTCGCGTATGGCATGATGTAATCTTTCAGATCAGGATCTGCAAGCAGAATATGCCAATGTTTCCTCATAATAGCCATTATTTCCTCATTGTGAGCATCAAAAGTACCAATTAGTCTGGTGATAGATGACTTCTCTTCCTTTTTTTTGGGAACAAGTAATGTATCCCTATTGCACTGTTGTGCATTCTTATAAGCTGCGCTCAAAGTTGAGCGAGGGTAACCTCTATCCAGGAATCTTTAATAGATCTGCCTGTCTATAGAACTCACCATTGCTAGAACAATTCCGTCGTATGCGGATATATTGTCCTTCAGGGATGCCTCTTTTTTGGGGTTCCAGATGATGACTCCCCCAGTACAACAAATTATTTGTTGCAGTTGGCTTTCTGTAAATGGTGGAAAAAATTCCCCCTTTATCATCCTTGATGAGAAGGATGTCCAGAAAAGGTAACCTATTGTAACCAAATTCACAGGTGAAAAAGAGTCCTAAGTCATTGGTGTTAAGTTCCTGCACAAAGAGACTAAAAGTCTCCTTATCCCCTGACCATAGAAGAAGGATGTCGTCCACGTAGCGACCCCAAAAAATGATGTGCTGGGTCCATTTCCGCATGGAGTCGCTAAAAACGTGTACGTCTTCCCACCAGCCCAGGAGCAAATTGGCATATGAGGGCGCAGCAGAGCCCCCCATAGCCGTGCCCCTGAGCTGGTGGTAAAACTGACCAGAGAAGATAAAGTAGTTATGGGTCAACAGGAACTTAAGAAGACCCATAACAAAAGAATTGTGTTGGGCGAATTGTCTACCCCTGGCTTTTAGGAAATATTCTACGGCCCTCAAGCCTAGGTCGTGGCGGATCGAGCTGTATAACGATTTGACATCAATGGATGCAAAATAAGTTGTTTCATCCATCGTGATACCATCAAGTTTTACAAGGAGGTCACTAGTGTCTCTTACATATGATGGTAGGGCAAGGACGAATGGTCTTAGGATATCCAGATAAACTCCCACATTTTGCGTAACAGAATTAATCCCAGAAACTATCGGTCTTCCCTTGAGTGGTATTAGTCCCTTATGGACTTTGGGAAGTGCGTAAAACGTAGGTATTAATGGATCAACCGGGGTCATAAACTTCATTTCATTTTCCGAGATTAAATGAGCCTCTAGACCCTCCACAAGAATTTCATAGAGTTCATTTGAAAAAGTGTTGGGTCGGATCTTTAGTCAATCTACCATAAAAGGTTTCATCCCCTAAAATGTTAAGGCACATAGTTGTATAGTTATTGTGGTCCATTATAACCACATTACCTCCTTTGTCCGAGGCCTTAATAATTATTTGTTCATTCTTAGACAATTCATCCAAATGTTTTTGTTCAATTCGAGTGAGGTTAAATTTGTTTTTTGTGGTAAAAGGGGATAATTTAGAAAGCTCGTCACTCACTATCTTAAAGAAGATATCAATTGAATCTGTTCTGCTGGTAGGAGGCATCCTTTTACTGGATCTTTTTAAAGTAGTAAAAGGTCCGGTACCCAAGGTACCCAAATTTTCAGACTCCAAGTCGTTCAAGTCCTGCAATGATACACGTTCTTCCTCACTAATCCCTGACAGAACAAGATCTTCCCTTTTTGTGTTATGGAAAAATCTTTTCCACTTTAATTTCCTACAAAATAGGGATAACAATATATATACTGATATTCTTTAAGGACGACACATTTTGAATGTTGTTGGGTAAAAAATTCATGACCTTCTATCTCTATGGTTAATTGTCTGTAAATCTACATGTGCTGGGCCCCAGTATTTGTATATATATGTGTATATGTTTGTCTAATTTTCTTGGTCTTGTTATTTTACCCCTTTTTGATACAAATAAAAAGATAATTTTAATATTAGTAAGTTGGTATTCCCTAGTATACATAATAGTATACAGCAGCCCCAGAGGTATATACAGCAGCCCCAGTGGTAGTATACAGCAGCAGCCCCAGTGGTATATACAGCAGCAGCCCCAGTAGTTAGTATACAGCAGCCCCAGTGGTAGAATACAGCAGCAGCCCCAGTGGTATATACAGCAGCAGCCCCAGTGGTATATACAGCAGCAGCCCCAGTAGTTAGTATACAGCAGCCCCAGAGGTATATACAGCAGCCCCAGTGGTAGTATACAGCAGCAGCCCCAGTGGTATATACAGCAGCAGCCCCAGTAGTTAGTATACAGCAGCCCCAGTGGTAGAATACAGCAGCAGCCCCAGTGGTATATACAGCAGCAGCCCCAGTAGTTAGTATACAGCAGCCCCAGTAGTTAGTATACAGCAGCCCCAGAGGTATATACAGCAGCCCCAGTGGTAGTATACAGCAGCCCCAGTGGTATATACAGCCCCAGTGGTAGTATACAGCAGCCCCAGAGGTATATACAGCCACAGTGGTAGTATACAGCAGCCCCAGTGGTATATACAGCCCCAGTGGTAGTATACAGCAGCCCCAGAGGTATATACAGCCCCAGTGGTAGTATACAGCAGCCCCAGTGGTATATACAGCCCCAGTGGTAGTATACAGCAGCCCCAGAGGTAGTATACAGCCCCCCCCATCAGTATACAGCAGCCCCAGAGGTATATACAGCCCCAGTGGTAGTATACATGCAGCCCCAGTGGTATATACAGCCCCAGAGGTAGTATACAGCCCCCCCATCAGTATACAGGCCCCCCGCCTTGTGCACAATCCTGTAAAGGAAGAGATTAGTATACTTATCACTGTCCCGCTGCCGCTGTCCCGCCGCCGCCATCGCGCTCCTCCGTCTTCCTCCGGTTTCCTCCTCGGTCGCGCAGACAATGACGTCATTGCCTGCGCCGACCGGAGGAAGCCGGAAGAAGACGGATGAAGACGGAGGAGCGCGATGACGGCGGCGGGACAGCGGCAGCGGGACAGTGATAAGTATACTAATCTCTTCCTTTACAGGTTTGTGCTGCAAGGGGGGGCCTGTATACTGATGGGGCGGGCCTGTATACTGTATACACTGTATACAGTGTATACAGTATACAGTGACTCGCGTATAAGCCGAGGGGGGGACTTTTCAGCCCAATTTTTGGGCTGAAAAACTCGGCTTATACGCAAGTATATACGGTATATATAAATACGGAGGTCAGACTCCAGGCTGTAGTAGCAGGCGAACAAATGCGGCCAGTAGAAATGTTATATATATATAAATACGGAGGTCAGACTCCAGGCTGTAGTAGCAGGCGAACTAATGCGGCCAGTAGAAATGGTGTATATATAAATACGGACAGTGGCGCACCCAAGGGGGGGGACCTATGTGTCTGGACACCCCCCTTTGGACGGCCCTGAGAAGCTGGGGGGGCCCACCGCCGCCCGCCCCGGTATTATTATGTCTAGGCCTGTACGGTGCTTATTCTTTATTACTTTCAGTCCCTGACTCTGCCGCCACGTCCGCCGCCCTGTGTGCGTTCCACACACTAGGAATGCATAGCAGAGAGGGTCCTCGCTACTTTCAGGGCCGGTGTGTGTTTCTTGGACCCCTACCTTGGGAAATTTCTGGGTGCGCCACTGAATACGGAGGTCAGACTCCAGGCTATTGTAATAAAATCAACTGTCCAATTATATTAGGTTTCACACTAACATAAATAAAACCAAAATCTCACGTCCTTCCCATGGAAGACAAGTGAAACTACTGTCTCTTTAACAAATGTATTACTTTTATTGATGTTCAATATTTAATACATCTGTCAAGGTACCAAAATTATTACAGGCTATAATCCATATTATTAAAATTCCTATAAAAATACCTCTCAAAAGCAAACAACAGTATATATAAGGGCGCTCCTATGCAGTGTTTATCATCAGATAGCCTATAAACTGGTGCTCATAATAGTACAAATTCACCATTCTGCCCAGCCTAAGAACAGCCTAATACTCTCATAGGGGCACTTTCTATACCCTAATACAAATTTTAATAAGGCTATGTGCACACTGGCCGGGTTAGTGCAGGTTTAGCCGCGGAAACCGCCGGTCGGTTTCCATGAGGTTTATGCAAATTTATGTTAATCCAAAAGCGGCTTTTGGGTTAACATATAAACCTATGGAAACCGACACCCAGTGTGCACACACCGGCGGTTTCCACATGCTCATCCGTTGCTAACCCGCTGGATTCCCAGCGGGTTAGCAAAGAATGAGCATGTTCTATAATCCGGCCGGTTCTGCAGCGGCTGCAAGCAGAATCATGTGCTGCTTCCAGCCGCTGCAGAATCGCCGGCGCTAACCCGCTGTGCACCGCCGCACACCCGCCCGTCTCCCGCAGCACGGACCCGACAGGAAGCCGGTGGACGGCTCCGGAGCTTCCTGTCGGGTCCCGCCCAGCCGCCGCCGCCACTAACCCGCCCCCGTGTGCACATACCCTAAGGGTCCCACAGCAGCACACAAATTTAGATTCCTGCTTGTAAATACCTCTAGTTCCAGGCTGCACTGAAGCTGTTCTGCTACACAGGCTTCTCACCCCTCCAGCCAACATACGTTTCAAGTTTTTCCTCCTCAGGGCCCTAATCTAACATTCAATCTGCTCTCATTGAGCTTTCAGCTCACTTTGTGTACTGAAGGGGGCTGCCAATTTGAACATGGCGACTAAAATACCCAAAAAACAAATGTGTCATTGCACTTTTTTTGCAATTTCACTGCATTTAGAATTTTATTGCTATTTCCCTGTACACTATATACTAATAAATGATTGCATATGAAAGTACAACTTGTCCCGCATAAAACAAGCCTTCATATGTCTATATTGACGGAAAAATAAAAAAGTTATGGCTCTTGGAAGCAGAGGAGCAAAAAACGAAAATGAAAAATGAAAAATTCCCGGGTCATGAAGAGGTTAAGGACCAATCTGTGCCCATAGGGATACATGGGAGGCCAAAACAGATCGCTCGCTATCTGTTTCAAAATGGATACACATGGATCCACAAAAACGTGATGTGAAGGAGGTCTAATGAGTATTGCGAATGTCGTACTATCCGTGCGAGTAGCAAATAGTAATGATTACACTCGCTCATCACTACTTACAGACCATCTTTTAGTCTATAATTAATACCCCTGTTGAGGAAAAATACCACATTTATGTGTGTTCAATGGTACATTTTCTCAAAAAGTAGAGCTGCTGCGAAAAAATGAACTACATATACTGATTCAAAGGACTGAATATACTTAAAATCAGGCCTAATACCTGGGGCACCATATTTTTTTTAATTTGTTCCCCAGTGTTATCATACAGTGTTGATTTATGACCAAACTTGTCAATTACCTCCTATTAGCTAATGAATATTCTTTCTTGACTCCAATATGGTAGGATATATACCGTATATACTCGTGTATAAGCCGACCCGTGTATAAGCCGACCCCCCTACTTTTCCCCCAAAACTTGGGAAAACCTATTGACTCGTGTATAAGCCGAGGGTGGACCCCAGCACAGGTATACAGCCCCCAGCAGTGTGGTATACAGGCATCCCCAGTGGTAGTATACAGCGGCCTCCCCAGTGGTAGTATACAGTAGCCTCCCCAGTGGTAGTATACAACAGCTTCCCCAGTGGTAGTATACAGCAGCCTCCCCAGTGGTATATACAGCATCCCTAAAGGTATAAACAGCAGACCCCAGAGGTATACAGCAGGCCCCAGAGGCATATACAGCAGGCCCCAGAGGCATATACAGCAGGCCCCAGAGGCATATACAACAGGCCCCAGAGTCATATACAGCAGGCCCCAGAGGCATATACAGCAGGCCCCAGAGGCATATACAGCAGGCCCCAGAGTATATACAGCAGGCCCCAGGGTATATACAGCAGGCCCCAGGGTATATACAGCAGGCCCCAGAGGTATACAGCAGGCCCCAGAGGTATACAGCAGGCCCCAGGGTATATACAGCAGCCCCAGAGGTATACAGCAGGCCCCAGTGGCAGTCGCCCCCCCCATCATGGGAAGAAGCCCCCCACACTTTGCAGAGCCCCCCCCCGCTGCTTTATCTTACCATCCAGGGTCTTCTTCACCGCGGGTCCTCCAGTCCTTCCTCGCGCGCTGTGTTCCCGGTCTCATGTGACCCGGCGGTTGCAGTGGAATGACGTCATCGCGCCGGGTCACGTGAGACCTGAACACAGCGCGCAGGACCCGCAGCGAAGACCCCGGATGGTAAGATAAAGCAGCGGGGGGGCTCTGCAAAGTGTGGGGGGCTCTTTCCATGATGGGGGGGCTAGTGCCATTGGGGGGCTGCTGTATACACTGGGGGGCTGTATGCACGGCTCCCCCTGCCGCTGTGATGGGCGGGGGGAGCCGTGCATATCTAATGAGCGGCCCCACGTGACGGGCCGCTCACTCATCAACCCCTCCCCGCCTCCTCCAGCCTCCCCAGCACCCGGACACAGCCCCCACCACATATATTACCGTATTGACCCGTGTATAAGCCGAGGGGGTGACTTTTCAGCCCAATTTTTGGGCTGAAAAACTCGGCTTATACACGAATATATACGGTAAATACAAATTGTTAGGTCATAGCATTACAGATAACCATTTTTAGCAATTTACTGCTGATAATGTACTATATTATCTTTCACAAATGGAATTCAATCTTTCCCACACTGCTCAGTAAAAATATACGTCAGGGGTGGGGAACCTCAGAACCCAGGGCTGTATGCGACTCTCGATGACCTTTTGTGCAGCTCTTAATCACATTCCTGGGGACTGCAGTGCTTGGGTTGGCAGCCGCGTTTTGCCAACTGCAAGTTCTTTAATCCAACTCCCCAGTGATTTCTATGGTCCAACCTCAGCTTTCCCAGTGATGTCTATGCTCTATGCTCCCAGCCTCTCCTGTGATGTCTATGGCCCTAACAAACCTGGAAAAGCAGTTGTGAAGCATAATCAACAAATCACACTTCCGGGGGAAGGCATCCTAGAGTGGACCCACTGGGCCATGGTACTGAACTCCCCTGGGTGAGCTGGTCCTAGTTTAACCAACCCCTATACAGGGATTGTCAGGGGCAAGCCCAGGGGGTCTAAATACCACAGCTGCTAGTACCAGGGGGACAGCTCGTAGGGTTAACCTATACTACGGTGAGGCCAAACAGGGAACAAGGTACAGAGCCTGGGGCCTGGAGAGCTGGAACCAGAGGAGAGCACAAGGTGGGCCTGACAACCAGTCAGAGAAACAGAAGCATACTAACACAATAATCAGGCACCTCTCAGCAGTGGAGGTGGACTGATATACCGGAGGACAGACAGCTAATGGTCAAGAGGAGTGTCAGGTTGAGCCAAAGCCTGCCCCTAGATTCACAGGGGAGGAGCTCGGCCACACCTAGTGCACCGCTGATTAGATTCATGACTGTGCTAATGTGTGAGCCCGGTGGTCAGCAGACAGGAACGGGACCCAGCGATGGCTCCGAGACACAGCACGCCTGGACGCCGGATGCCCGATCGGTAGAGGAGCAGAGGGTGCAGGCCCAGGAGTAGTGAGCTGGGGAGCGATTCCAGGAGACATAACAGTACCCCCTCCCTCACGCCCCCTCTGCCAAGGTGTGCTAAGAACCTCGCCAGAATGCGTGGTGCATCAATGTTCTCTTATGGCTCCCAGGTCCTCTCCACAGGACCGAAGCCAACCCAGTCAATTAGGAAGAGGGTTTTGCCTCTACTTTTCTTCATGGAAAGGATGTCTTTGACTTCATAGACATTCTTGGAGCTGAGAGGCCATGGCACAGTGTCAGAGAATGGATAAAAGCGATTAAGAACCACTGGTTTCAACAACGAGACATGAAAGGAGTTAGGGATGCAAAGCGAGGCATGCAGTCTCAGCTTGTAGGCAACGTCGTTGATGCGTCCCAGGACTTCGAAGGGACCGATATAACGTGGCCCTAACTTGTAGGATGGCACCTTTAGCCTGACATATCTGGAAGAAAGCCACACTTTATCGCCCGGGAGGAAAGATGGCGAATCCAGATGTCTCTTATCGGCATGTCTCTTCATCCTGCAGGAGGCTTGTGTAAGAACGTCTCTGGTCTCTTTCCAGACCTTGGAGAAGTCCACAGACAATGCATCAGCCGCTGGATTGTCGGACGCTGAGTAGATCGAAAGAGGCAAACCAGGATGTTGCCCGAATACCACAACAAAAGGAGATTTAGCTGACAACTCACTAGAGTGATTGTTGTAAGCGAATTCCGCCCAGGAACAGGAGGAGACAGGTTCAGTTATCGTGATGAGCATTGGCGAAGTGCCGAAGATAGGTGGTGAGGACTTGGTTAATTCGCTCCACCTGCCCATTGGACTGAGGATGATAGGCAGATGAGAAGGCTAACTTGATGTCCATATGCTTGCACAGCGCCCTCCAGAACCGGGAAGTGAACTGGAACTGGACTCCCCTATCGGACACGATATGACGAGGAAATCCGTGGAGGCGGAAGATGTGTTCAATGAATGTCTTGGCCAACTCCGAAGCGGATGGTAGACCGGGCAAAGGAACGAAGTGGGCCATTTTAGAGAAGCAATCCACAACTACCCATATGACCATACAGCCGGAGGAGCAGGGAAGATCCGTAATGAAATCCATGGCTATGTGTTGTCAAAGAGCCGATGGAACCGGGAGAGGCTGTAGATGTCCACCTGGCAACTTCAAGGACACCTTATTTCTAACACAAGACGGACATGAAGCAACAAAATCAGGACGTCTTGACGGATAGTACGCCACCAATAGTGACGAGAGATCAAAGAGAGAGACTTTTTAACTCCAACATGACCGTCAATTCTCGACGAGTGTCCCCATGATTGGATAGTCTTCCTTTTATTCTGTGCCACGATGGTCTTACCCGGCGGAAGTCCAGCTGTACGTCAGGAGGCCACAGTGATCATCTTGGTAGGGTCAATGATATAGAAGGACTCCTCCTCCACGTCCGACGGCTGGAAGGATTTTGACAGAGCATCAGCCTTGACATTTTTGCTGTTAGGCCGGAAGTGCAGTTCAAAATTGAAACAGGCAAACAACAGGGACCACCGGAACTGCCGGGGGTTGAGCCTCTGGGCGGACTGGAGATAAGCCAGGTTCTTATGGTCGGTGAAGATAACAAACGGATGAACGGCACCCTCAAGGAGGTGTCACCACTCCTCGCCACTCCTCTAATGCCAATTTGATGTCCAGCAATTCACGATCACTGAGAGACTAGTTGCTCTCCGATGCGGTAAATGCTTTGGAGAAAAACGCACAGGTGACTAACCGACCAGAAGAGGATTTCTGGGATAGGACAGCCCCTTCTCCTATGGAGGAGGCATCTACCTCTACAATGAACTGTCTGTTTACCTCTGATCGGTGCAAGGTAGGAGCCTCGGAGAAGGAGTGCTTTAAGGTGGAGAAGGCTTCTTCCGCCTTCGGGGTCCAGTTGCAGGACTTTGCTCCCTTAGAGTACTGTCACACCACGCCCCTACGTCACCTATCGGCGCTGATTTCGCCCCTGCGTCGCCTAATATAAAGGGGCGATGTCAGCGCTTGTGAGTGCTCGCCTGGTTTCAGATCACATCATGACCAGTCGGCCATGTAAATGGTCGACGGCGACCTGACAGGGCGATGGGAGCCATAGGCTCCCATTGTACTGCATCGCCGCTGGGGTCTTGAGACACCCTGGCGGCGATGCCGCCTGTCAGATCGACGGTGCACTGCCGGAGGTGTCGCCCCATGTAAATAGGGGACGACGATGCTGGCGGGGCGCCAAAAACGTGTGCGCTCCCGCCAGTCACCGCCGACATCTCTGGTGCCGTCGCCAAGTGTGACGGCACCCTTACAGATGAGAGCCATGATGGGTTTGATCAAGGAAGAGAAATGGAGAATGAATTGCATATAATAATCTGCAAAGCCAAGGAACCGCTGGATAGCCTTAGTTCCCACAGGACAGGGCCACTTCAGAATGGTGGAGAGCTTCTCAGGGTCCATCCATAGTCCGGAATCCGAGAAGATGTACCCGGGACACTGATGATGCCAGACGCATAAGGAAGCTGCTCCGTTGAGAGACTCTGATTAAAGGTGCATATCGGCTTCCCCACGGTCTCAGACCACTCCTGACTGACCTGCCAGCATTCCGTGCATACCAGGGATGCCGAGGGCTACTCCGCGGCGACGGGGAGAGGAGCAGAAGGTAACAGACTTTTTCACTGTAGACAAACAGCAGACTGTTCCCTCACCCAACATGGCGCCGGCCTCATACACTACAGCTTCTTCCCGAGGCTCCCGCAGCCCCAGGGAGAGGGGGGAGAGCGAGGAGGGAGAAGCTCCTATTACACACGATTCCCTCAGGGAGATGCTGGGATCCCTGAGAAGATCCATACAGGAGGACACCAGGATCTTGCTAGGAGAGCTAAGGAAAGATCTAGCTGCCTTAGGAGAACTCACCAGGCACATTGAGCACAAAATGGTTGAATATGCTGATGCCCACAACACGCTGGTGACTGATCACAAAGCCCTGGAGAAGGATGTTTTCTTCATTCAATATCATATGTGTGCTATGGAAGATAGACTCCGCAAAAACAACATAAGAATCAGAGCGATTGCAGAGGAGGTGGAGGAAGGTGAACTCTCACAGACTGTTTATGCTTTCTTGCTGCACCTCCTGCCTCAAATCCCCCCCCCTCGGAGCTTATTTTTGAAAAACTGTATAGACTCCCCAAACCTGCTCGGATAGCAAAAGACCTCCCCAGGGATATCCTTGTTTCCTTTCAGAGAAGTTCCACCAGAAACTCAGTGGTGCTCGAAATGAGGAAATCTCCCCCCAAAGACCCCCCCTTTCAGTGAGCTCAAAGTTTTCCCTGATCTCTCCCCGGGCACCATGACCAGACGGCGAGAGTTTGCCCCCCTTTGTGCAATCCTCCATGACAGGGGCCTGATGTATAACTGGGGCACCCCGGTCTCGGCTAACGTCCGTTATAAAGGCTCGAGGCAAGTCTTCACATCCCCTAAACAACTGAACCGGGCGCTGAAATCCTGGAACATGTTACCGCTGAATACCTCCTCCTCGCCTCGCCCCGGCACCTCCCCAAAGACCAAAGCTGGAGAGGCGGAGGATGCTGTGGATGACTAGGATAGTGGCTATCTGTTTCTTTGGTCTCTCCCGGATGCTTTCCTGGACTCCTTTTAGTCGGTCGTCTGAGGAGTACTTAGGGACCTCTTTTAAGAACCTTCTCTCTTTCCTTACCATTCAGTAGCCCAAGAGGGCTGCTCTGAGAGAGGGCAGAGGTCTCACCCCCCTCCCCATAGCAGGCGAGAGTCTGCCTCCACCGTTTTACATATTTGTTGTCTTTGTTTGTACTTTATTGTCCCTTCCCTTACCCTCCACCCCTTTCCCTCCTTCTTTCCTCTTCTCTCCCTTCCTCGATTTTCCCCTCTTTTTCCTGATCCCTTTGGATCCATATACCACGAACTAGGGCTAGTTACCTACCTTTGGCAATGTCTCTGAAAATTATCTCCCTGAATGTGAAAGGCCTCAACTGTCCGGCGAAGCGTTCCTTCCTGTGGGGAGAGTCCCGCAGGACACGAGCAGACATCCTGTGTCTGCAGGAGACTCATCTTCTACGTGCAGATAACTTTAGATTGTCTCATAAATATTGTCTCCCCCTCTATCTGCTCCCGGATCTTTACACTCCGTAACCATCTTAGAGCCTCCCTATTAGAACAACGAGAAATCCCTCAGACGCTCTAAAATTGCTTTCTACGAGTCGGGTGACAGGGCGGGCGCTTTGTTGGCCAGAAAACTCAGGAAGAGGGAGTCCCGGGGTGTGATTTAATGCCTGAGAGGTGGAGACGACTGTGATCAGGAACCCGCAGGATATAGCGGGCGCCTTTGCTCAATACTATACATAACTCTATAACTTGAGAGACGATCATGACACTCCGCAGCCTACGCCTGATCTCATCGCGGGATTCCTGGGCACTTTAGATCTACCATCTCTTTCGGAGGCCCAGTTGGACACCTTAAACTCTCCCTTCTCCATTGCGTAGCTGATTAGAGTTACTAAAGCTGCTAAATGTTTTTCAACTCCTGGTCCAGATGGGTTTCCGAACGATTATTATAAGTCTTTCTCTACTGCTCTTGCCCCATACTTGCTTAGGCTGTTCAATCAATGGCAGGCACAGGGAATGATTCCCCCCTCAATTTTTGGAGGCCACTTCTCCCGGGGTGGGATGGGTGTCCCCAACCTTAGGGAGTATCAGAGGGCATGTATCCTGGAAGAGGCCATGGCCTGGTGGTGTTCTCCGCTGGAACGGGGATGGATTCAAATTGAATCACACTTTTTTGGGGTCAAACCGCTTGGCCTGGTGCTTGCGGCTGAGTCCGTGGGAGCCTCGCCGTGGAGACCTCATTTGGAGACGATGCAGTCTCTCTTGACCTGTTGGAGGGAGACCCCGGCCGGTTGGACCGAGTTCCCCCTGTCACGGATCCCTCTAAGGGCTTTCCGCATGCACATTCCAGACCTAGGGGTGGTGGTTTGGTAGGAGGCTCGTCTCCTTACCCTGCGGGATCTGATGCCGAGCGGCACCCTGGTGCCCTTTGAAACCTTGGTCTCTCGACACCCCCCGCTTAGGGTAAGTTTTTTACAGTACTTACGTCTTCGACACTTCCTCCTCACGTGCGGAAAGGGCCGCTCTCCGGGGGGCCTCCTGGCCCCCTCGCCCCTGATAGGATTTTTACTTTCTGACCCTAGGTTGACTAAAGGGCTCTCCCCTATTTACAGAGGACTGGACGTGGCCCATTTGGCCTCCAAGCTGGACTACATGCTGAGATGGGAGGGAGATCTCGACTTCTCCGCGTCCACAGAGGACTGGGAGAACACCATTAGCATATCCCGCAGGATGACAAGGTGTATTAACCACCTGGAAAACCTCAAAAAGATCCACCTTGGGTGGTATCTCCCTCCACCCCGGCTGTCCAAGTTCTCAGGTGACGCCTCCCCTCTGTGTTGGCGGCAATGTAGGATCATAGGCTCGATGGCGCATATGTGGTGGAAGTGCCCAAAAATAACGCCCTTCTGGAGGCTGGTGGAAGCCTGCTGGGCTCCGTCACTGGAGTGCGGTCTCCGCTGCTTCCAGAATTGGCTATTCTTAACATTGGTCTGTTGGTTTACCCTCCCCGATACAGAAAAGTGGTCTCATATATTCTCATCGCGGCCAGACTCTCACTTGCAGCGAACTGGAAGTCTCATGTGTCTCCTACCCTCTCTGGAGTCATAGATCGTACCAATTCTATCTTTCACCACAAGTATGCCCTAGCTCAAGATGCTGATAAACGCAAAACTAAGAACTCTTGGTTCATTTGGGCGTCTCACCTGGCGGCAACCCCGATGCTATCTAGAAGATGATGCTGGTCCACTGAATCTCTTGTCAATGCTTACGCCCTTCGTGCATGTTTCATATGGGTGCTGAGGAATGAGATGTTGATAGGTTGTGCTAATGCTGGTGACCCTATGCAGGGGATCTACCTTTTCCCAATACCCCCTATCCCCCCTTTCCTAGACCTCTCCTCCCCCCCAGCTTGTTTCCCCTTTCTTTTATATGATCGTTTTGTATGTAGTTTGGTGCTATGTTGGCACTGTCTGTATTATTCAAAAATCTTTCAATAAAAAACTTATTGTTAAAAAAAAAAAAAAAAAAAAGATGTACCCGAGAAAGGTCAAAGAGGTCTGTTCAAAGACGCATTTTTCCATCTTGGCGTACAACCGATTCCTCCTCAGTTGCATGAGGACTTGCCGTACTTGCCGTCCGTTAGAGGATAAATCCGGGGAAAAGATGAGGATATCATCCAAATATACCACTACACACGTGTACAACAGGTCACGCAAGATGTCATTGACGAACTCTTGGAACACCGCGGGGGCGTCACACAACCCGTATGGCATGACCAAATACTCATAATGGCCTTCCCTGGTGTTTAAAGCCGTCTTCCATTCGTCCCTGGCACGTATGCGAACCAGGTTGTAGGCTCCTCGGAAGTCTAATTTCATGAAGATGTAAGCCCCTTTGAGCTTGTCAAAGAGCTCCGAAATCAGCGGCAGTGGGTATTTGTTCTTGACGATGATCGTATTCAAGCTCCTATAATCTATATAGGGTCGAAGGGTGCCCTCCTTCTTCTTCACAAAGAAGAACCCTACACCAGCAGGGGACGTGGATTTTCGGATGAAGCCCCTAGCCAAATTGTCCGCGATGTACTCCGACATGGCTTGCGACTCGGCTGGGGACAATGGGTAGATTCGTCCCCTGGGTGATGTAGCATCGGGAACCAGGTCTATAGGGCAATCATTCGTCCGATGAGGCGGGATGACTTCTTCCTCTGTCTTGTTAAAGACATCCGCGTACTGCTAATAAGCAGCCGGTAAACCAGAAAAAACAGAAGCCGGTTGCGGGGAACCAGGTGGCAGAACGGACTGCAGGCATCTCTCTTGGCAGAGAGGACCCCTGCTGCCCCCACACCTCACCCTCGGGGACCCCTGAGCGCAGCCGCCACACTGGGGGGCCCCTGAGTGCTGCCCACACATTGGAGGGCCCTGAGCGCTGCCCCCACACAGGAGGGACCCTTAAGGGACCCTTGGCGCTGCCTCCCCCTCCTCCCTTCTAACCTTAGCTGCAGCCGCTGATCTCTCAGACTCTCAGCCTGTCATGTAGTGTGAGCTGCTGCTGCTCTATTTCCTGTGTGTGCGGAGAGACAGGAGATAAGTGGATGCAGATCTCACTACATGACAGATGTGAGTCTGAGATCAGTGGCTGTATCTAGGTTTTCTGGCACCCGGGGCAAGAGTTCAGTTTGGCGCCCCCCCCCGCGGTCTGAGTAGACGTCATGTGACCAAGTTACCAATCATCCATATGCGATTTTTACACTTACAGGAGCAGTGGCTGCTGAAACCAGCAAGAGCTGTTTCTGACAGTAAGTATATTACACGTTGTTAGGAGTGGGCTAAGGTGCGTTTGCGTTTCCTTGCGTTTTTTAAAAGTACACGTTGCATTTTTGTGCGTCTGAGGATGTTTGATATAATAGCAAGCTTCCTGAAGCACACAATTAATGCAAGCAGCTCCATGGAGCCGCACTGCCATGTGGATGGCACTGCAGCCAAGCGGAGTGCCTGGCCTTCCAGATCTCTCTCCTCACCTCTCTTCTCGCTGCTCCGGTCTCCTCAACATTTGCTCTGCACATATCAGCACAGTGGCACTCAGTGATGAAAACATCATGTCCCGCCATGCTGAACTGCAGAATGCGGACAGCGGCAGAAGAGACTCTCGAGAAGAATGCTGCTGGCAAAGGCGGCTGGGACTATAGGAGTGGGAGTGGAATCCGCGGGGGGCTACCACTGGTAGACATACCTCGTTTGCACGCGGCTCCGCTCCATACACCTCGTATGCAGGCGGCTCTGCTCCGTACACCTCATACAGACACAGCTCCGCTCCATACACCTCGTACACATACAGTTCCGCTCCGGACACCTTGTAAGCACACGGCTCTGCTCCGTACATCTCTTACACACACAGCTTCGCTCCGTACACCTCGTACACCCCGGCTCTGCTCTGTACACCTTGTACACGCACAGCTCTGCTCCATACACCTTGTACACACTCGCCTCTTCTCCGTACACACTCGGCTCCTCTCCGTACACCTCGTACACACGCGGCTCCACTCCGTACACTTCATACACACGCGGCTCAGTTCCATACACCTCGTACACTCTCAGCTCCACTCCATACACCTCATACATACTCGGCTCTGCTCTGTACACCTCATACACACTCGGCTCTGCTCCATACATCTAGTGCCCACTCGGCTCCGCTCCATACACCTAGTACACACTCGGCTCTGCTACATCCACACTGTAAATCCATCCTGACCCCACACATAAACTTCACCTCATGCAGCATCATGATGGCCAGCACGGCAGAGTCCTGCATACACCGAGGTGTTGATCATGTGATCATCATCACAGGTCCTGTCAGCACAGAATGTGCGGCTCTGCAGTGGAGAAGAAAGCCGGCTCCCATTGCAGGGGGGGCAATATGTGGGCAGCGGGGAGAGACATCGAGCTCTGCAGGAGGAGGCTGAGTGTGTCCACCCTGTTTGCTGCGCCCGGGACAGATGAACCTCCCCAGCTTTCCCCCCGAGATACTGCCCTGGCTGTGGGGGCACTGCTCAGGAGCCCCCCGAGGGTGAGCTGTGAGGGCAGTGCTCAGGGTCCCCTGAAGGCTAGGGTCACATTTGCATTGTGACCCTAGCTTGATGCAAGTATTTTCAGCTGCTGCGCATAGCCTTTAACGCTATGCGCTGGAGACCATAGAAACCCACTGTTTACCTTGCCAACCACTGGTTGGCAAGGTAAACAGTGGGTTTCTATGGGCTTGTTGTCTGGCAGCGCATAGCATTAAACGCTCGGCGCTGCAGTGGAAAACACTTGCGTCAGGCTAGGGTCACAACGCAAGTGTGACCTCAGCCCTCAGGGGCCCAGTGGGCCCTCTCCAAGCAGTCCAGGCCCGGGTACTGACGCCGGTCGTGTGCGACGGTGTTGGCCGGGGTGAGGAGAAATGTCTCTTCGCTCCGATCAGACGCAGCTTAGAACTGCCGGCGCTATTGCGCCGACAGTTCAAAGTGGAGTACAAAGACTATGCCGCGTGCCAGCGGGGAGGGCTCTGCGCATCCTCTCTGGCACGCGTGCCATAGGTTCGCCATCACTGCCCTAGATTGACTGCACAACATACAGAAGTCATTTGGCCTCAATTACTGGCCTGTTTACACAGGTTGAGGGGCACTGATAATACAGAATGATTGCCAATATGTCTGCCTTGTCCCATACAGTATCATGTTATCAGCAGATGATCCCTTTTCTACATTGTGCTGTGTGCTGCCAATATGTTTTTTTGCCTGTGACAAAAAATCATTGGCATGCTTAGGCTAGGGTCACACATAAGCCCTGGATCCGTTATTGGCATCAGTTTTTCCACTTTTGTGTTCTAAGTCCAAAAACTGATGCCATAAACAAATGCTGCATCCAAGTTTGACTGCAATGGTGTCAGTTTTGTTACAGGACCCAAAAAACGTTGCAAGCAACCTTTTTGGGTGCAGTAAAAAAACTGATCCTTTTTTTAACATGGGGCCCTATGGGAAAACAAGTCCGATTTTTAGGGCATTGTTTATGGAAAAAATGGCAAAGTCCCAAAAACGCAGAGCTGCAAAGGAGGGTCAAAAAGCACCATAAAAAAATGGATCAGTTATTGAAAACAAGGGTAAAAAACTGATGGCCATGTGTGACCCTAGCCTTACACTGGTAGTGTAACATAGTTAACATAGGTAACATAGTTTTTAATGTTGAATGTACACTTTAAGTCCATCTAGTTCAACCCATAGCCTAACATGTTGTTCCAGAGGAAGGCAGAAAAAAAACCATGTGGCAAACAAAAGGTAAGGAAGGGGTTAAACTTCATAAAAAGAAGAAAAAAAATCACCATTCTGCCTAAAATTCAATCCTTTATTACAGATCCATAAAAACAGAGCACCATTTTGGTTTTATGGATCTGCAATAAAGGATTGAATTTTAAGCAGAATGGTGCAGCTGATTTTTTCTTCCCTTTAGGCCAGTTTCACACATCTGTGTCACCACGGATGTGTGAAACATGGCTGTTTGGGGGCGGGGTGTGCACACCTGTGTCACAGACGTGTGACACGTGTGCAGTCCGTGTGCTATCCGTGGGGCCGTGGATAGCATACAGACAGCCTGTCACCTGCATACTTACCTCCCTCCAGCGCCGCTGCCCCTCTCTCTTCCGGTCCGCTCTTGAGTGGCACCGGAAGTGAGAGGAGCAGACACCGCTGGAGCGAGGTGAGTATGAAATTCTTTATTTTCAGGTTTTTCACTTTTGTCTGTGGTCCGTGCACACGGATGTCACACTGTGAACATCCGTGAGCAGGACGTTTGGACGTAAGTGCGGTCTGTGGCTCCGCATAAAAACGGACTTGTTGCCGTATGGAGCACACGGACACGCATGTGCTCCACACGGAGACACGGTCCGTGCGGAAACACAGACGTCTGCATGGGTCCACAGGGGAACATGTGTCCCCGTAAGCCCGTGCCTCCGACATGTGTCGGCACGGACTGCACACGTGCCGGAAGCACGGATGTGTGAAACCGGCCTTATGAAGTATGAACTGTCTGATTATAGCGTGCACCACCTTTTGCCTGTTGCCAACTTTGATTGCCTATATCCTTAGCTATATACTGGAGAGTCTGCTCTGTGCTATATCAGGTGATGCAAATCAGTTTTCTTTTTTACTCAAAGAAGGGGTTAAACACAGCATTGCCATGTGCAAATGACGGCTCTTTTTTTGCAGAGCAGGTCTGACATGGGGCAGGCTCACTCCAGGTATGCATTCTTTCCTCAAAGTTGAGGACAGTATTCTCCAATATTCCTTCAGCCCTAATGGGGCCGTAACACGCGTCAACGTTGTCAGCGATCTGGTCGGTGACGACATTGACGGATGATCGCTGGTGAGCTGTCACACAGGCAGACTCAGCAGCGATCATTTTACCAGCGACATCGTGGAAATTATTTCTAAATCATTTCCACAATGTCTGCAGGCTGGTATCTAGCGTAAACTGCAGGTAACTAGGCAGCACGCGCTGCCTAGATACCCAATGTATACCTTAGTTACCAGCCTTCTCTGCTCACCGACTGGTATCTAAGGTACACAGCGGGTAACTAAGGACCCTAGTTACCTTATGTGTACCTTAGATACCAGCAGGTGAGCGGAGAAGGCTGGTAACTAAGGTATACATCGGGTATCTAGGCAGCGCGCGCTGCCTAGTTACCCGCAGTTTACCCTAGATACCAGCTCCCAGCGCTTCCTGAGAGGCGCTGGGAGCTGGCTGATCACATCTCCCGGTGTCACACGCAGCGATGCTGCGTGTCCACCGGGCGACCGTCGTCAGATTTTAGAACAAGTTCTAAAACCTCTGACGACCATCAACCAGCGATTTTTCGCTGGTTCATGCACCCTGTCACACGCGTCAATATCTCTGCAACGTCACGTGCAGCAGTGATCGTGCATGCGATATTGACACGTGTGACGGCCCCATAGTACACCACTGAGGAAATGCACCACAACTTGAATTCAATTAATCTTAAAGGCACCAAGTAAGGTCCAAAGGAGTTCCTATGGATACATAAATACTGACTAATAAGAACTCAGTGTTGCTGTATAGGGTACATAACATATAACTTTGTGGTATTAATAGGATGGGTGCTAACTGTACGATTCTTCTGTGCTAGAAATGGTGATGATTACTTGTCTGTTTTTCCTCCCTGTAGGGCAAAGAAGGCTCGCTCTGGGACCCGAGCAGAATCTGATAGTACCGAAGATGCTGACAGAGAAAAAAAGCAGTTTCAACTTAACTTATGTGAGGTACAATTATAGATAAACATAAGACAAATGATTGCGGATAAGAAACATGCAGAAAAACATTAGAATTTTTGTTTACATGTTCTTATTTTATGATTCCTTCACAAGTACCTAATCAAATTAGGAGAAATGCAAGTCAAACAAGGTCCCGACTTCCTCGAGTGTCTCATCAAAACATTCCATGTTCAGCACAAGTATGCATTTATGCTTTTTTTTATTATCACTTTAAAATTGAAAGCATTTAAATGTAATTTTATTCTGGTAAAACACATTATTTGTATTATGTTATGTTATTATGTGTGACTTTTTATTATTATTAGGAAACTTATTTTCTGACCTTTTCTAAACATGATAGCTATAAAAATAGTGACACTTGTTTTCAAATAAATAATGACACATGCTTTGAAATAAATAGTGACACATACTTTGAAATAAATAGTGACACATACTTTGAATAGTAATACATGCTGTTAGATTGCGTTCACACACAGCGTAATTTGTGCGTTTTGTCACGCGCACTTTTCCCGCAAAAGCTCATCTACGTCTGTGTTTGCCGGCAAAGTGAATGGAAATTCACTGTTGCCGTTCAGAGACTGCGTTTTTTCGGCTGCGTTTTTGCGGGAGAAAGTGCGTGCATAGAAAGAATCAACATGTTAATTCTTTGAGCAAATATGCGCGTGCTTTCTCTCATAGGCCCCATTATAAGGGCTGGAATATGCATTGTCATTCTGACAATGCCTATTCCAGTGCCTATAGTCGCAGGCACTGGGGGAAGTGATTTCACACGGGGGGGAGAAAGAATCCTGTGTTCCTCCCCTTGTGTGGCATGTCAGGCCTGGAGTTTCGCTTTCGCAGTGTAAATACAGTACAGACCAAAAGTTTGGGCACACCTTCTCATTCAAAGATTTTTTTGTATTTTCATGACTATAAAAATTGTAGATTCACACTGAAGGCATCAAACTATGAATTAACACATGTGGAATAATATAATTAACAAAACGGGTGAAACAACTGAAAATATGTCTTATATTCTAGGTTCTTCAAAGTAGTCACCTTTTGCTTTGATTACTGCTCTGCACACTCTTGGCATTCTCTTGATGAACTTCAAAGCAGCAAAGCACCGCCACACCATCACACTTCCTCCTCCATGCTTCACAGTGGGTAGCAGGCATGTAGAGTCCATCCATTCACCTTTTCTGCGTCGCACAAAGACACGGTGGTTGGAGCCAAAGATCTCAAATTTGGACTCATCAAACCAAAGCACTGATTTCCACTGGTCTAATGTTCATTCCTTGTGTTCTTTAGCCCAAACAAGTCTCTTCTGCTTGTTGCCTGTCCTTAGTAGTGCTTTCCTAGCAGCTATTTTACCATAAAGACCTGCTGCACAAAGTCTCCTCTTAACAGTTGTTGTAGAGGTGTGTCTGCTGCTAGAACCCTGTGTGGCATTGACCTGGTCTCTAATCTGAGCTGCTATTAACGTGCGATTTCTGAGGCTGGTGACTCGGATCAACTTATCCTCCGCAGCAGAGGTGACTCTTGGTCTCCCTGTCCTGGGACGGTCCTCATGTGAGCCAGTTTCTTTGTAGCGCTTGATGGTTTTTTGCAACTGCACTTTGGGACACTTTCAAAGTTTTCCCAATTTTTCGGACTGACTGACCTTCATTTATTAAAGTAATGGTGGCCACTCGTTTTTCTTTACTTAGCTGCTTTTTTCTTGCCACAATACAAATTCTAACAGTCTATTCAGTAGGACTATTAGCTGTGTATCCACCAGACTTCTGCACAACACAACTGATGGTCCCAACCCCATTTCTAAGGCAAGAAATTCCACTTATTAAACCTGACAGGGCACACCTGTGAAGTGAAAACCATTTCCGGTGACTACCTCTTGAAGCTCATCAAGAGAATACCAAGAGTGTGCAAAGCAGTAATCAAAGCAAAAGGTGGCTACTTTGAAGAACCTAGAATATAAGACATATTTTCAGTTGTTTCACACTTTTTTGTTAAGTATATTATTCCACATGTGTTAATTCATAGTTTTGATGCCATTAGTGTGACTCTACAATTTTCATAGTCTTGAAAATACAGAACTCTTTGAATGAGAAGCTGTGTCCAAACTTTTGGACTGTACTGTACATACACTGCGAAAGCGAGATAAAAGTTAACAGGAGGTATTAAAAATAAAAAATCAAAATACTTACCTCTCCGCCCGCAGTCCTGGAACCCGAGGAGAAGATATCCGATCGCTGCAAGGACCTTAAAAATGTGATTGGCTAAAACCGATCAGCTGACGTGTAACGTGACATCATCAGCTGATCGTGCCGTGATCCGAATGGTTTTGGCTGGCGGTTTAAACCGCTCAGCTGATGCTGTCAGGTGATGCATCAGCTGATCAGTCTGCTGCCGGTCAGCTGATTAAGGTGCTGCAGTGATCGGACGAGGTAAGTATTTTTTATTTTTAATACACATTGCTTTCTTTTAGTTCACTTTCTCAGTGTATGCACATACACTGTGAAAGTGAAAATACACACATGTCACATGGGAACTGGATTATTCCTGACATCACTTTCCCCTGCGCTCTTGGGGGAAAAATGCGACTGTAAAAAAAGCGGTGTGTGAATGCCCCTATTTTTTTACTTGCGCTAAATAGCGGGGCCATAAAATGCAGAAAATATGCCTGCGCAAAAAAAATGTGGCAATTATGCCGCTTGTGAAGTTAGCCTTACCGGACTCAGCATACATAGGTATGTGCATAAATAATACTATTGTTTGCCTAATAAAGGTGTATTTAGACTTCCCTACAAAGCAGTAAATGAAACTCATTGGATATGCAATGAAATACAGACACTAAAATGTGATGGTATTCAAGTATGTTCACACTGCACTTTTTTCTGATCGTCAAAAAAGACTATTTTTCAAGAATCACTCTTTCTGATGAGATTTTCTAAATCCTGAGCACTTTTTCATCATTTTTATCCACCCTTCTTTTTTTGTGTATTTATCTGTATTTTTGGGGCATATTTTCATTGGCAATTTTCTAAAAAATTTTAAAAATCCATTAAACAATAAAAATATCACTAGCGTTTTTTAAAGCAAAGACAGACTAAATGCTCAAAGAGATACATGGTCATCTTACAAGCACACCCATTGACTTCAAATACACAGTATTGACTGTCCTAGCGAAAAAATACAATAAACAGACATGCCACTTTTGAAGAGAATCTCTCACCAGGTTTTTGCTTTTTCATCTGAGAACAGCATGATGTAGTGAGCATGGTATAGTAGATTTCTGCCTATGCACAGTGTACACAGGAAGCTGCCAAACACTGTTGGAAGTGAGATTATACAGAGCTCATGATTTTAGAGGACTACATGGCAGCAGGTTTAGTACTCATCATCTCCTTGTCAGATCTGGCCGTTCTACACCTGAGCAGGCTCCTCGCACTTCTGGACATACTCTGGCTCTCCGACAGGTAACTCGTCGCCCCTCACTGGCCATGAGGGGTGAGGTGTCGCATTCGGAGGGTGGAACTAGTGCAGGTGCTCACTTTAGCTGTTTAATACACTCTGGGAGATTTACTTCTGGTTTTGCTGGGAGGCGGGATGCTGTTGTTCCCATTAATTATGATGATCGGGTTAGTAGGGATGTCATTGATTGAAGTGAAACGGGAAAAAACGGTGTCCTATGGTCCGCGCTGCCAAATCCACTTGTTCTAAGGAACACACACGAGTAGATGAAGTATATCCAAAAGCCTTTATTACATCCTACGCGTTTCGGTGCCTTCCTGGCACCTTCCTCAGGTCCCTGAAGAAGGTGCCAGGAAGGCACCGAAACGCGTAGGATGTAATAAAGGCATTTGGATATACTTCATCTACTCGTGTGTGTTCCTTGGAACAAGTGGATTTGGCAGCGCGGACCATAGGACACCGTTTTTTCCCGTATTACTGTGTGATTTCCACGTGCTAGTGGTCGGTAAGAGTCCAGCAGCAGCCAGCAGGATACAACACTATATGCCTCCATACCAGTTGTGGGTGTCACAACTGAAATAGGTGAGTGGTTCCCTTTATACCACCTACATTTGAAGTGCCTGTGTGATAGGGCACTATTGCGCCTCTTGTTCCCCTTCCCTTTCTTTTAATTGATTGGAGTGAGGAGTGTTGGAGTAAATGTTTCCAGGAAATCTCTTGTGTTGGGCGTTCTACTATTCAAACCCCTTTGTCCTTGGAAGAGTTTCCTGAGGTGTTCTCTGAATAAGAAAGTTCAGTTTTACCACCTCATCTGCCCTATAATTGTGAGTTTCAGTTTATCGCAGATGCCCCCCTGCCTAAGGGAAGAATTTTTAATCTTTCTGAACTTGAGAGGGTTGCTATGAGGAATTATTTCAGGGAAAATGTTGCCAAAGGTTTCATCCAGCCATCTAAATCTCCTGTGCGAGCTGGTTTCTTTTTTGTGGCTAAAAAAGATGGATGTTTAAGGGCATGTATTGATTAACAGGACCTAAATATGATTTCTGTTAGAAATCAGTATCCCCTTCCTTTCATCCCTGGCTTGGTTAACCAACCTATTGGGGCCAAGAACTGTACTAAACTGGATCTTAAGAGGGTCTATAAATTTTCCATATCAAGTCACAGGATGAGTGGAAGATGATCTTTAACACACCCAAAGCACATTATAAATATCTTGTAATGCCATTTAGTCTTTTCAATCCTCCTGCAGTGTTTCAGTCTTTGGTCAATGACATCCTTAGAGATAATCTGTTTTTTTTTGTAATTATGTATGTTACTGACCTCCCTCGTAAGGAAGTAGATGTGTCTGGGTAGGGTCTGAAGCTGCCATTACATTTTCTTGTCTCAAAGAGGTGTTTACCTCTGCCCGGGTCCTGGTTCAGCCTAACCTCGATAGATCATTTGTTGTTTAGGTGGATGTATCACAAATTGGAGTGGGGCGATATTGTCCCAGGGGTCGCCTCTCACCTTCGGCCTTGTACGTATTTTTTTAGGAGATTTCCTTCCACTGAATTAAATTATATTGCAGCTAACTGGGAGTTGTTAGCCATTAAATGGAGGCATTTTGTGGAGGGAGCCAGACATCCGTTAGTTGTTTTTACAGACCGTAAAAATTTAATCTACTTGGAAAATGCCAAGAGGCCTAATGCCATGCAGGCCAGATTGGCCTTATTTGTTTCACGGTTTCACTATTCCATTACTTATATTTCTGTGTGAAAGCATAGTCATGCGGATGCTCATTTGCGAGACCTGTGCTCCATCCAGCAAGAGGAGGTTTGTCCCACCCTCCTATTTTTTCCCTGGGTATGGTGGTTGCTACTGCTAATGTTGAATGGGAAATTGTTGCGTCGCTCAATTGACACCCCACTGGATAAGTTGTTTGGGCCTGTTAACCCTAGGCTCTGTATTATCCAGAACTGTCATGATTCTGTTTTGGCTGACAACTCAAGGATTAAGGGAACCACACATTTGGTTAAACTGAGTTATTGGTGGCCTTCTTTAAGTCAGGATGTTGAGGCCTTTGTGCAGTTCTGTAAGGTGTGCGCCAGGAGTAAGGTGCCGAGGTCCACTCTGATTGGTAAGCTCCTCCCTCTTTCCATTCCGGAACAACCCTGGTTGCATATCTCAATGGATTTCATTACTGATCGTTGATCGTTTCTCCCGCCAGTGCCATGTTATCCCTCTTACTCAATATCCTTCATCTCAAGACATGGTAAATGTGTTTATTACTAATGTGGTCAGGCTGCATGGTATCCCTGTTAATATAGTGCCCCATCAAAGTTCAGAGTGTATTTCCAGGTTTTGGAAGGTTTTTTTGTGGTCAAATTGGGATGGAGCTGTCTTTTTCTTCTGCATACCACCCTCAGTATAATTGTCGTTCTGACAGGACTAACCAGTTATGGTACCTTTACATGCCGCCACAGAGGATAGCAACAGGTAGGCACCGCACGTGCATGCGCGCGTTTTTACCTGTTTCTAACGGTTGCCGATGCCGCATATACACGCCGCCACAAAGTGTTCCACAGAAGGTATTTGCGTTCCCCGGAAGTGCCGACGGGTGCCGCGGGTTACCTTCTGTGGAGTACCTTCCCTGATTTACACGCGGCTACCACAAGGGAATATGGGCGTACATCTTACGCGCCGCAAGTACATAGGCGTGACAGATTTGTGTATTACGTGACGCTCGTACGGTGATTGGACAATGCAATAGCATCATGATTGGCCAGCCTGCGCAGGAAGACTGGCTAATACATGACGCTATTGCAAATGTGTAGTGTGACTGGTCAGCTCGTTAAATATGGCGCCCTGTGCAGGGACAGCCAATGGTTACACAGTAGCCCCCACCAATGATAGCTGATGGGGCGTGGTATACTGACGCTGTGGCATGCCCCAGGGAATTCACTAGGGTACGCAAAAACCTTGCCTGTGCCCCGATTACACGCCGCCACCATAGGGATTATGCCTTCCTGTTTTTGAGCACGGCTCAGACACAGGTATCCGAAGGAACTGCAAGACACAGGAAGGAAATTCCTGAATTACACGCCGCCACATCGTGGCGTTTTCACGGCAACAGGCACAATTGTGTCTGATGCCTGGCGATTTCTACCTTCCTGTGGTGGCGTGTAAAGGTACCATTACTGGAAACTTATTTAGGTGATGATCTCACAATCATCTTCAATGTGGGACTTATCTATGTTTTACAGCATTTGTTGTTAACCCCTTCATGACCAAGGATGTATATGCATGTCCTTGACGGTGTTCCTTCCCTTTGCATCATCCCCTACACATGTTAGCTGATCTGATCAGCTATGTGTAGCTAACAGCATCAATCGGATCAGCGATCCAATCGGAACTTTTGGTTAAATCAATATTTATTGAATTTTCAACATATATACAGCCATCGCATAATTACGCGAAAAGAAAACCACAGAGATGACAGTAGATGACTATGTGAGGTTGATAAAACACAGTGCAATTTACATAACCTTGACCTCCATTCTGTAGACATGCTATGTGGTCTGTCTAGGGTAGATATCCTACCGTATATGTTTCAGTCCCATATATATATATATATAATATATATATATAAATGGAGCTCTTGGCTATACCACTAAAGTCTCTGGAAACAAAGAGGAACAAAAATGAATCAAATTGCAAGTCTATTAGTGCCTCCAGCTGGTGGAAGAAGTAATATTCACATTAGAAATTGTAGATACTTCTGGTAACAATCAACCTGTGGTGGTAAATGAAAAGTATCAGAATAGATAGGAGAGGAAAAAGGAAAGCAGGAGAAAAAAGGAGATAGAAAGGGAAAACAGAACTGAGCGGGAAGTCATTAAAATCAAAATGGTGTACGCAAAGTATCAAGTAGTGCACCTGAGGTGAGACTTGGAGGGTAAACCCATATGATTAATCCCATTGTGACAGCCAATCTCTCAAATCATGCAATTCTCTATACATTATCCAAGGCCCCCATAGATTACAGTGTTTGTCCGTGGCATCTACATTAGGAAGGATCTGCGACGCCAGCTCCTCCAACCTACACATGTCATTAAGCTCAGAAACAAGCTCTGCTCCGGTTGGGCCTCTGGTTCTTTTCCACCATCTGGGAATCAGGCATCTAGCTGCTTTCAAGAAGTAATGAAGTAGACCCCTCTTGAATTTTGATATAGACATGGAGGATACATTCAAAAGTGCAAGCTCCGCTGTAACTTCCAGATGGCTTTACGTGACCTTATTATAAAGTGTATTTACCTCCTGCCAGAAGGGGGCAATCAAAGGACAACTCCACCATATATGTAAGTAAGAACCAACGTCCATCAGGCAACGGCAGCACCTATCTGATACCGTAGGGAAGATCACATGTACGTCCGCCGGGTATTTGTACCACCTCGCCACCACCTTATAGTTCTGTCTTTGGACAAGGCTATAAGCCAGTGTTTCTCAACTCCAGTGCTCAGGACCCACCAACATGTCATGTTTTCAGGATTTCCTTAGTATTGCACAGGGGTTTGAATTACCCCAGTGCAGGTGATTAAACTATCACCTGTGCAATGCTAAGGAAATCCTGAAAACATGACCTGTTGGTGGGTCCTGAGGACTGGAGTTGAGAAACACTGCTGTAAGGGATGATTTATTCGTAAAAAGAAAGATTTTTTTTCCCAGTCAGATTCGGGCAAAGAGATACCCCTCTCCCAGGCCTCTCGGAACCTGGAGGGCCGAGGCACAATGTCGTTGAGTTGGTCTTGTAGGATGCGATATAATATAGAGATTGCATGAGGAATCTGGGATCACCTACTGCAAAGCTGTTCAAATCTTGTCAATGGTCTTACAATATCTGTATGGGTTAAGGATTTCATATAGCTATAAAATCTAGTGTAAGCAAACCATGCGCCTTTCGGAGGGGGGCCTGATGGATACATATCTGAAAGGGGTTTAACTCCAGTGTGGGAAATATAATCCTTGAGCGTAGGATATGAAGGTTTCATGAGATGTAGAAAGGATGGATCACTAGCGTCCACCAAGAAGGAAGGGTTCCCATATATAGGGATCAATGGGTGAGTGGTCAGAAACGAGGTATGTAATTGACTATGCATGAAGGGTGTTTGGCCCCAATAGAAGAGGGAGTCCAAATCAATGATAAGGGAATATCATCTGTCCCACCCTTCTCCACCTCCACCCACCTCTTCTTCTCTCCCAAACAGAAGAGGTCCAAAATGAATCTGTCCATGGCCTCATAGTGGTAGAACAATGGGTTAGGAAGACCCATGCCCCCACGACTGACTTGTTTATGTAATAATCAAAGAGAGAGCCTGGGATGGCCATGGGATAAAATGAATCATATAATTGATGTCTTCAGCCTGGAGAAGAATGTTGCTGGCAAGCGAATGGGTACCGTCTGGTATATATACAAAAGTCGGGGTAAAAGATTCATGCGGATAGAGTGGATCCTCCCCAACCACGTTTGAGAAATTTTGTGCCATTTAGTAAGGTCTGCGTCAACCCGGGTAAGCAAAGTAGCATAAATTAACCTCATACAGTTGGGAAAGTTCCCTTGGCGGCTTGATCCCTAAGTAAGTTAGATATTCTCTACGCCATTTGAAAGGGAAGTCTCGCTCAAGCATATCAACTATGAGCCTGGGAAGGGATATGTTCAGGAGCTCCGACTTTGAAGCATTAATTTTAAAATTAAAATTTAAAATTGCTAAGATGACCGAAGGTGGAAAGTTCTGATAAAATGTTGGGAATACTGATCAGAGGGTTAGAAATATACATAAGTAAGTCATCAGCAAAGAGAGCCAATTTATGCTCTCGATTACCCACGTCCAGGCCCCGAATGGAGGGATTATTTCGGAGAGCACATGCAAGTGCTTCCATACATAGTATGTACAGCAGAGGGGAAAGTGGACACCCTTGACGAGTTCCATTTTTAATGGAGAATACTTCTGAGAGAGATCCATTGATCTGGAGTCTAGCCGTGGGGCAGGTATATAATGCTGCAATACGGTGGATCATGGTATCATCCAGTCCCAGGTCCCTGAGCGTAGCAAACATGAACCTCCAGTGCACCCTATCAAACGCCTTCTCGGTATCAACAGTCAGGATGCACATGGGGATCCCCCGCCTTTTGAAGGCTATTGATCTGGCCTCGCGACCTGAGATAAAGCCCACCTGATCGGCATCTATCGTTCCAGGAATGAGGGTTTTCAGCCTATCTGCGATCATTTTGGCATAGAGCTTAATATCTAAATTCATTAAAGATATCGGCTATAACTTCCACATAAGGATGCGTCCTTTCCGAGTTTATGTAAGACCACCACGTGAGCCATTAGGGCCTGGATGGGAAATGATCCACCTGAGGAGACGGCATTGCACACATCCAAAACGATCGGACCTATGAGATCAGAGAATTGTTTATAAAATTCGGCGGTAAAACCGTCCGGTCCCGGACTCTTGCCAGCTTTCAATTGTTTAATCCCATCTTCAAGTTCGGTCAAGGAAAGGCTGCTAGACAATAGCTCACATGCCTCCTTCGGGAAAGATGGAAGGCCACACTTCCGAAGGTACGCCCCTATCTTCTCCGAGAGTTGGGCCAGCGGAAGTGCATCATAATGGCTATTTAGCTGATATACTCTCAAGGTTTCGCCAATTTTATTTATATCTGAGGTCTTGTGTAGCAGCCGTCCACCAGCATCCCGAATATCTGAGATGATGGTCCGTGGGGGGTCAGGGTGTAATGCTTTTACTAGTAACTTGCCACATTTATTCCCAGCAAATAATAGCGAGATCGGATCCTATCTCGAAAGGCATGACCTTTCTGATCTAAGAGGGCAAGTAATTTATGTAGTGGATAGATCAGAATAAGATATCGGGTCGGGATTACTTTTGTGTGCGGTTTCCAACCTGGCGACCTGGGAGAGAAGGGCCTGTATCTCCTGTGCGCGTAGTCATTTCAGACGCGTGCTGTGAGAGACAAGAACCCCTCATAATACGCTTTTCAGCGCTTCCCATTTTAATGGAGGAGGGGTCAGGTCAGACAGGTGATCAGAGATGAAGTGTCGAATCGTGGATGTTAAATCTGCGCGATATGTGGGGTCTCTTTTTGTCACCTCCAAAACGCTACCTAAGCTACCAAAACACGTCCCTGCAGCATCCTATCACTAATCTCACACTCCTTTTGTGTCCTAAAAGCATCCTGTTAGCCATGTTAATTAGCAGGGGCTATATTCTTTAGCCCTTAGGGTGTGTTTGTTATGTGCCCTGTCGTCATAAGTTCACGCCCTAATGGGTGTGATCTTTTATTCATGTTCCATTCAGGCGCCCTCCCTGTTCTGCACGGCGCTGGCTGGGCATTAATGACGCGGTTCGCGTCATTTCCGGGATCGGGTGACGTCAGTACACCCATGCCGCTCTTTAGGCTTCAAGCGGTGCTTGAAGCATAACACAGCGGCGTGAGTGTACTGACGTCACCTGACCGGAAATGACGCAAATTGCGTCATTAATGCCCATCCAGCGCCGTGTAGAGGAGGGAGGGCGCCTTAATAGAACATGAATAAAAGATCACGCCCATTAGGGCATGTATTTTGTATCGAAACAAATATGGGAGCATGGTCTGAACATAGGATGTGCCCAATCCGTGCCTCAACTCCCCCCTTCACCCCCTGTCCAGGAGGGAGTGGGAGATAGGTTCCATATCTATCCTGTTGTATAATGAGTACACAGGAGGCTAAAAGGTTTAATCCTTGGTGTCCGGGTGCAATATGCGCCATACATCTGCCAAGTGTAAGCTCTCTCAATGCCTTGTGAGGTGGTGGAGAGATGGCCCAGAGATGTGGGATTTACCTGACGAGACGTCCATGGATGGGTTGATAGGGTAGTTGAAATCACCTCCCAGTATGATAGGTGTTGAGCCAGCGAACGCCTCCAGCCGTTTACGTGATTGTGCCCCAAATCGCCTCTGCCTCCTGTTGGGATAATAAATATTAGCCAACACATATATACAAGAGAGACAGGGTATTTTCAAAAATATATAGCGACCCAGTGGATCCACTGACTTCTCAAAAATTGTCGGGGAATATGTTCTATGAAAAGAAATGGACACACCGCCTGACTTTCAATTTGGGTTTGGGCTGTCAATCCATAGTGGGAAGTCCCTTGACTCACATTTTGCGACTTTATCAGTGCGGAAATGCGTCTCTTGTAACATTAATACCTGAACCTTACTTCTGTTTAAGGAATAGAGGATCTGACGTCTCTTCTCGGGCTTATTCAGCCCCTTAGCATTAAATGAACATCTAGTAAAAGCAGACATGGTGGACAAATGTGTCTCCAGGGGTACCGAAAATGGGCAACCCGCTCAGCGACACAAAGGAAAAAGGGGGAAAGGTGAGAAAAAGTAAAATGAAGACTATAGAAATGGAAAAAGAGTGTGACATAATACAATCTGTCAAACACCTATAGGTGTTCTAAACTGTGCAGGTATGGATAACCAGAGGTATCCAGTATGTAAGGGTATGCGTAGAAGCCCAGGTTATGAGCCCTCCGCCACACCACCTCCCCACCACATCATTAAAGTACATCAAAATGCAATACACCACTTGTATGAAGTAGCCAATCTAGTACCTAGTAAACTGGGAATGGGAGTGGGAATGGGACCAACAAGATCCCAACAGGAAGTAAGGGTAGGAAAAGGCAGGGGGACTGAAGGGAAGGGAAACAAACAGGGGTAGGATGAAGGGGGGGGGGGAACAAACAAAGGGAGGGTAATGAGGAAATACCAGGAAGATTAGCAATCAAAATACAGATGGGAGGCCTAAGCCCACCAAATAGTCAGGAACCATAAACATTGTAATCCTCTGCAATTAGAGGATCAGAATAACCCCAGTCATCTTGGAGGGAATGTCACCAGCTATATACTATAATCTCCTCAATTAGGGGATCACCGGGGTGAAGCTTGGTGCCGCAGCCCCCTGCCATCTGCTGGGTGGTGGCGGCAAGTGTGGAATTCTCGGCCAATCAGGAAGGGCAACCTCCGGAATATCCAGGGCTCTGCAAAAAAATTGGTAAATCCCCTAGTCGTCTAAATGAAGCAGACCTCCCCTCCTTAGTGCAACCAATTGGAAGGGGAGGCCCCAGCGGTATGTTATGTCTTTTTCCCTCAGTATGGCTAGGAGGGGTCTAAGGCATCGGCGTTGCAGCATTTTGCGTCGGGCTACATCCGGTAAAAGGGAGACAGGTGCCTCACGGAAGACAATCTCACCCTGTTGTCTGGCAGCTTGGATTATGGCCTCCTTTATTGAATAAAAGTGGGTCCTGCATATGATATCACGGGGCCTGGCCTCTGAAGATGATCTTGGTGCCAAAGCCCTGTGGACCCTGTCCAGCTCAATATGGGGACTGTTCGGATCACCAAGAACCTGTTTGAAGAATATTTGGACGGTTTTAGGTAGATCCACAGGAGAGATGGACTCTGGAAGCCCTATAATGCGAACATTATTGCATCTATTGCGGTTCTCAGAGTCTTCTTGATTGTATAATAAATCTTCAATAATAGAAGAGTGTGCTTCCAGAAGGGACCTTTGTGCTTACAATTCGTCCAGCACGCTGTCTTGCGTCTTCTCCACCTCCTCAACTCTGGTGGTGAACTTCATTTTAAGAGCCTGGACTTCAGATTTATAAGAGGCCTCCAAACAGCAGGCAAATCGCTCCATATCAAGCTAGGTAGGTAGGTTTCTAAGGTATGCACCTATCTCACCTCCGGATGCCCCCTCCATCAGGGGAGGCGGCCCAGCATGGTCCTCCTGCAGGTCCTGGAGCTCTGCAAAGCTGTTACTCGGCTCCCTTCCATCCACACCCGCAGCACTGCGCTGCTGAGGAGTCAGCGCCATCTTGGAAACTCCGGCATCTGCGGGGGGACCTGCTCCAGAGCGGAGAAAGTGGTCGATACCGCCGTGGGGGCCACAATCTTTGCCTCCTGAGGTACCTTGGGGTTTCCTGGTTTTTCCCATCTAGAAATGGTGGTGAAATGATCAGCAGATCTGTGATTTAGATGCTCAGTGAGGTGGAGCGACGGGAACCAGCGTCCTACTCCTCCATGCGCAAGCCAGGCCCCTCCAATCATCACTTTTAACCCTTTGGATCGCACTGTCAATCACTGACAGCGCGATTCAAAGCACTATGGCGGGGATCACGCTGTTCCCCATCGGCATCAGCTGATGACTGTGAATGGTGTCATGACTCACTTCCTGCCAGTGATGCCCGAATAATGTTGCCAGCAGAAAGTGATCACTTGTGGTTTGCAGAGGGATGCTGAAGCATCTCTACAGCTGTGTAGGCGATCAAAACAGGGCATCTACCCAAAAATTGTATTGTTGAAAACACCAGCTCAAGATGCAGACAATGAGCTATCACACAGCCCCAGATCCGAAAAATGAGAACGCTACGGATCATGGAAAATGGTGACAAAAGTGCAAATCTTTTTCTTTAAAGACTTCTGAATTATTTTTTACCACTTAGATAAAAGTAAAATTATACATGTTTGTTATCTACAAAGACTTACCAACCTGAGGCAACAAACTGATATACGTTTTACCACATAGTAAACAGGATGAATACAAAAATAAAAATAATTGTGTAATTCCACTTTTTTTTGCTATTTTAATGCACTTGGAATTTTTTTTGCTGTTTTCAAGTACACTACATTGTAAAATAAATGATGTCAATCAAAAGTACAAGCCCTTATTTGTCTCATATTGTCCTCATATTGACAAAATAATGTAAACCTTATATCTCTTGGAAGAAGGGGATGGAAAAACAAAAACTGGGAAATTGTTAATTGCCCAGGTGTGAAGAGGTTAATAGACATAATTAATCTTTTGGTAAATCTCCCTTCTTTTGTAACTTTGTCTTTCATCCCAGAGTTCCATCTTTCCTCAAGGGGTGGGAAAAGATTCCAGTTTCTGAGATCACTAATGGTACCTTTACACGCCACAACCGAGGGTAGCAACAGGTAGGCACCGCACGTGCATGCGCGCGTTTTCAACGGTTGCTAACGGTACCTGATGCCGCAAATGCACGCCGCCACAAGGTGCTCCACAGAAGGTATTTTCGTTCCCTGGAAGTGCCGACGGGTGCCGCAGATTACCTTCAGTGGAGCACCTTCCCTGATTTACACGCTACCACAAGGGAATCTGGGCGTACATATTGTGCGCCGTAACTACATAGGCGTGCCAGAGATGTGTATTACGCAACGCTCGTACGGTGATTGGACAATGCAATAACGTCATGATTGGCCAGCCAGCGCAGGGAGGCTGGCTAATACATGACGCTATAGCAAATGTGTAGCGTGACTGGTCAATTTGTTAAATATGCCGTCCTGTGCACGGACAGCCAATGGGTACACAGTAGCCCCCACCAATGATAGCTGATGGGGCGTGGTATACATGACACTGTGGCACGCTCCAGGGAACTCAAATACCGTACCTGTGCTCCTATTACACGCTGCTGCCATAGGGATTATACCTGCTTGTTTTTCAGCACGGCTGAAAGACAGGTATCCAAAGAGACAGGAAGATACAACCTGAATTACACGCCGCCACTTTGTGGTGTTTTGAAGGTAAAAGGTACAATTGTCTCTGATACCTGCCGGTTTCTACCTTTCGGTAGCGGCGTGTAAAGGTACCATAATAGACTGAAGGCGGTATAAGAGAGGATTCACAGTCAGCTTCATAAGGTGACTGTCGGACAGAAGTTTGTCGCTGATAAACATCAGTTTCAGGGGGAGGATTTGGGAGTTGGGGATCTGGTGTGGGTGTCCACTAAAAATTTAAAACTCAAGGTACCCTGCTCTAAGGTTGGCCCCCAGTTTCTTGGACCTTTTCCCATATTAGAGATGGTTAATCTGGTTTCTTTTAGGGTGATGCTTCCTGCCAGCATTAAGATTCCCAACGTCTTTCATACAGTTGTGCTCAAACATTTACATACCCCGGCAGATTTTTTGTTATCCTGGCCTTTTTGCAGAGAACATGAAGGATAACACAGAAACTTTTTTTTCACTCATGGTTAGTGGTTGGGTGAAGACATTTATTGTTAACTACTGTGCTTTCTCTTTTTAAATCATAATGACAACCAAAAACATCCAAATGACCCTGATCAAAAGTTCACATACCCTGGTGCTTTTGGCCTGATAACATGCACACATGTTGACACAAATGGATTTGAATGGCTAATAAAGGTAACATCCTCACCTGTGGCCTTTTTTGCTTGTAATCAGTGTGTGCATAAAAGCTTAGCGAGTTTCTGAGCTCCAGACAGACTCTTGCATCTTTCATCCAGCCACTGACGTTTCTGGATTGTGAGTCATGGGGAAAGCAAAATAATTGTCAACGGATCTATCGGAAAGGATAGTTGAACTGTATAAAACACGAAAGGGATACAAAAATTGAACCTTTTGGCCCCAGCCATAAACGTTACATTTGGAGAGGGGTCAACAAGGTCTATGATGAAAGGAACATCATTCCTACTGTAAAGCACAGAGGTAGATTGTTGATGATGTGGGGAAGTGTGAGCTACAAAAGCACAGGAAACTTGGTCAAAGTTGAAGGAAAGATGAATGAAGCACGTTATCAGCAAATACTGGTTGAAAATTTGCTCTCATAATTCCAGAAGCTGCGCATAGTACATACTTTGACTTTCCAACATGACAACGACCCAAAACATAAGGCCAAGTCGACCTGTCACTGACTATGGCAGAACAAAATGAAGGTTCTGGACTGGCCATCTCAATCTCCTGACCTCAATATCATTGAGCCACTCTGGGGAGAACTCAGCATGCAGTTCATGCAAGAAAGCCCAGGAATTTACAGGAACTGGAGGCTTTTTCCCAAGAAGAATGGGCAGTTTTACCATCTGAGAAAATAAAGAGCCTTATCCACAACTACCACAAAAGACATCAAGCTGTCATTGACGTTAGAGGGGCAATACATGGTATCAGGAACTGGGATATGTGAACTTTTGATCATGATCATTTGGATGTTTTTGGTTGTCATTATGGTTTAAAAAGAGAAAGTACAGTAGTTTGACAATAAATGGCTTCACCTAACCACAATCACTAGCCATGAGTGGAAAAAAAGGTTTTGTGTTATCATTCATGTTGTCTGAAAAACGTCCAAGAAAGCAAAGAATCTGCGAAGGGATGTAAACTTTCGAACACAACTATATGATCTCTCCTTACGAAAGCCCAAAGATCTATGGTTTCCCATTCCTCTGGAGGTACTTTTGATAGGAGGAGTATGAAGCTTAACAAATCATTGATTTCAGGAAAGCGAGAAATTTTGTGCAATATTTAGTACATTGGAAAGGATATGGGTCAAAGGAGAGGTTGTGGGTCCCTAAGCGGCAAATCCATGCTGATACGTTAATCGCTGATTTTAAGTCCAAGTTTCCTGACAAACCGGGTGCTTAGCACCCTAAGGGGTTTTCTTAAGAGGGGGGACTGTCAGGTCTGGTGGTTTTATACCGAAGCATGCCCCCCACACTTCTGGACATAGTCTCTGTCCGATCACCTGTCACCCCTCACTGGCCATGAGGGGTGGGGTGTCACAACCAGAGGGTGGAGCTAGTTCAGGTGCTCGCTGTGGATGTGTATACCCTCTGGGAGATTTACTTCATGTGTTGCTTGGAGGTGGAACACTGTCGCTTCCAGTGATTATGAAGTGATATGATTATGATGGGAGGTTTCTTCCACTCCCCTCTCCTCCTCCTTTGCCTCTCTGGCTGAGTGTGGAGATTGGGCATTGCCTCAGCAATGTCAGGTGATCCCTGAGATATGTCAGCTGTGCTTGAATGGTAGAGATTAGTAGTTTGGTGTGATTCTCAGGTGGATTCTCTACTCTGGCTTCTGTTCTGGCTTTTTACCTGGTTTTCCTTACTTGGTTTTGTACTGCACTGGTTCATTGTTGTGTTTGGTCTGTCTGAGGCCTGTGTGCGCCTACACCAACCACTGCTCTACTTGCAGGTGAATAATGCCTCGGCTCATAATGCATTGCAGTAGTGTGACAGCGCAAAGTGTGACCGTCATACTGCACTTGCCGGCTTGCAGTACAGTCATTCCACCACTACCCTAGCATTATTTTCCTTCTGGAAAAATCTTGATTAACTCAAAAGTATAATAAGCAGCCCAGAAAGTCGCTAAAATCATCCCCACATTGTCTCAGATTAGACAAAAACCTAGCAACAGATTTCCTGTAAATTCCTGGCATTATTGAAAGCTTGAAGCATTTTGAAGACTTTAAAACCCAGGACAAATGAACAGGTAATTTTCCCATACAAATTAATAGGAACATTCTTTTGATAATTTTGTTTACACTTTTTCCAACATTTTTTTCTTAGCATTTCTGCTCAAAAAACAGTAGAAAATGATGCAGCATGAACACTTGGGCCAGAGACACACTGAGCGAGACACATATGAGATACTCACTCGAGTCTCACATACCACTCCCGACACCGCCACCAGCTCTCTGGAGAGGAGCATGTCAACTGCATAGAAACACCTGCAGCTGACACACTCCTGTCCAGAGGGCCAGCAGTCGTGCCAGGGAAGGCATGTGAGAATCATGCGAGTGTGTCTCCGCCTTCCACTGTAACATTGCCCTGAAAAAAGGTGCTGGATTAGATAACATAGGAAAGCATTGTTTAAGCAAATTATAATGAACTAAAATAATCTTTGCTCTCACAAAAAGTTGTATTTAAAACATGTCAGCTGATTCAGATATAGTCATTAAATGTAGTATACAGGGGGAATCCGGGCACTGGTTAACCTTGTAACTGGGCTAGTAACCACCCAAGCTATGGTCTGCGGCTGGCAAAACCTAATTTCCACTGGATATCTGAAATTGCTACATGATTCAGAGTTCCATTGACATTGAGGTTTCCATTGATGAAGAATGGCTTCACTATCTTTGTACCCCATGTACCACACAATACCATCAGTTTTTGTTTTTCCAACAGTCTTAGAGGGATCTCTTCACTGTGGGTTAGTGTCAGACCAATAGCGGTGGTTTTGTTTGGTAACTTAAACCATTCACAAAAAAGTTTGCCGCATCACTCATCTGAAGGCAATTGTCTATGCTTTGAAGATACGAGATGTGCAGCATCTGAAACAATGAATACTGCAAGCCTGTGCTGGCATTTCTTTTGCGGTGCTACTATCAGTGTGTCAAGAGTGGGAGAAGAGGGTTGCATTGACAAACCAACACAATGGGCAACACTTTGAACACATTTTATAAGTGTAACTTGTAAATAACTCATTATAAAATAAAGTTATGTTAAAACCAAGCACACCATTGTTTTTCTTATGAAATTCTCAATAAGTTTGATGTGTCCCATTACCCTCTTCCCATTGAAAAAAATAAAGTTGTGTCCAACATGGCCAACTTCAAAATGGCTGCCATGGTCACCACCCATCTGGAAAAGTTTTCCCCCTCCCATATACTAATGTGCCACAAACAGGAAGTTGATATCACCAACCATTCCCATTTTATTTAGGTGCATCCATGTAAATGGCCCACCCTGTACACTATGTAAAAAGACACATTTGCATATTTTCCTCACCATTTGACAAGAAATCAGAATAAACCTTTCCCTGTTTTAGGTCAATTAGGATTACCATAATTATTTATATTTGCCAAATGCCAGAATAAAGATAGAGAGAGAATATGTTAAGTTTTATTTAATATGTTTTATTACTTTCTGCAAAGTGACAAGTTTATATACATTTCATTAGTTTTTGGTACCATTGCCCTTAAACTGTATGACTTGGGATGCAAAGAAAAACAGACAAATAACATCAGCTGAAATAGAGGACTAACTGAAAACTAGTGGTGTGGCTGTTTCAAGATGCACAATAAGGAGGCACTTGAAGAAAAATGTGCTGCATGGTGGAGTCTCCAGAAGAAAGTCATTACTGCACAAATGCCACAAAGAATCTTGCCTACAATACACCAAACAGCACCCAGACAAGCCTCCAAACTTCTAGAACAAGGTAATTTGGAGTGATGAGACCAAAATCAAACTTTGTGGCCACAACCATAAACATTACATTTGGAGAGGTGTCAACAAGGCCTATGATGAAAGGAACACCATTCCTACAGCAAAGCATGGAGGTGGATCACTGATGATGTGGGGATGCGTGAGCTACAAAGGCACAGGAAATTTGGTCAAAGTTGAAGGAAAGATGTATGTAGCACGTTATCAGCAAATACTGGAAGCAAATTGGGTCCACTTCTTTTTAACATATTTATTAATGACCTTGTAGGGGGCATACAGAGTAGAATCTCAATATTTGCAGATGACACTAAACTCTGCAGGGTAATCAATACAGAGGAGGACAATTTTATATTACAGGAGGATTTATGTAAACTAGAAGCTTGGGCTGCTAAATGGCAAATGAGCTTTAATGGGGATAAAAGTAAAGTCATGCACTTGGGCAGAGGAAACAAAAGGTATAATTATGTGCTTAATTGTAAAACACTGGGCAAAACTGTCACTGAAAAAGACCTGGGTGTATGGATAGATGACAAACTCACATTTAGTGGCCAGTGTCAGGCAGCTGCTGCAAAGGCAAATAAAATAATGGGATGCATTAAAAGAGGCATAGATGCTCATGAGGAGAACATAATTTTACCTCTATACAAGTCACTAGTGTGACCGCACTTAGAATACTGTGTACAATTCTGGTCTCCGGTGTATAAGAACATGTTAGGCTATGGGTTAAACTAGATGGACTTAAAATCTTCCTTCAACCTTAAAAACAATGGTGCAATGTTACTATGTAAATGTGCACTTATCAGCCTGGAAGCTGTGCATGGGACGTACTTGAACGTTCCAACAGGACAAAGATCCAAAACAAAAGGCCAAGAGTAAACACTGTAGTTTGACAATAAGCAGCTTCATCCAACCACAAACCATGAGAGGTCTCTGAAAAAAGGCCAAGAAAGAAAAAAATCTACTTGGGTATGTAAACCTTTGAGCACAACTGTAACTCAGATGTTGCCAACAAACCTATCATAAGCTTCCAAACACATGACATTATCATATGGGCTTTCCCAAATTGTTTAAAGGCATAGTAATCTTAGGCATAGTAATCTTAGTGTTTGTAAACTTTGCAGAAAGTATTAAATATGCCTCAAAACATTCTCTTTCTCTCTCATTATTCTGGCATTATAAACATGCATATGTGTCTTTTTATATAGTGTATGTGAACTTTTTGTTTTAATTTTATATATACATATAGAGAGACCTCCTAGTCATTGGGAGCTGGAGATGTCACTTTGTACCTACCTGACTAGTAATATGGAACACATAGAACCTAACCAGTTTCTCAAAGTATACTTTTTCTACAATGCTAGTGTTTCAGAGTAAAACATACGCGGCTGTAATATCACATATATGGTTTGGGCAGCATGAATCAGATGACAGGTTTCCTTTAGAGCAGGGGTCTCAAACTCGGCTGGGTTGGTGGGCCGCACATAGAAAAATTTTTTATCGGGGCCGCATTGCTTGTAGGACTAAGGGTACCGTCACACTAGGTGACATCGCCGGAGATATCACAGGCGACACACGGGAGCGCCCACATTTTTGGCACCCCGTCAGCGTCGTGTGTTTAGACATGGCGATACCTTCGGTGATGCTTTGGCGATGTTTCAGGCAATGTCGCTGTTGGGGTGTCTAGAAACCCCAGCAGGGATCCTGTAACATGGGAGCCTATGGCTCCCATCGCCTGTAACATCGCTATTCGCGATGTTACACAGGGCGATGCTTACACATCGCCTGAGAGTGGTTGCCTGGTTTCACAGCAGTGCTGTGAAACCAGGCGACCACTCTGAGCCGATTTTTCGGTGCAAAATCGCCTGGTGTGACGGTACCCTAAGTGACATTTTTAGTAATACCAGATTTTTTTGGTCAATGTAGTAACGTCCAAATCCTGATCCCCTTCTTGTAGTAATGTCCGCATCTTGGTCCCTTTCTTGTTGTAATGTCCCCATACTGGTCCCCATCCTGGTCGCCCTCTTGTACTAATATCCCCAACCTGATCCCCTTCTGTAGTAATGTCCCCCGTGCTAGTCCCTTTTTGTAATGATGACCCCCTTACTGGTCCCCTTTAGTAGTTATGTCACCATCCAGTCCCCCATACTGGTCCCCTTTTGTAGTGATGTCCCCATCCTGGCCCCCATAGTGCAGTAATGTCCCCCATGCTGGTCCCCTTTTGTAGTGATGTCCCCATCCTGGCCCCCATAGTGTAGTAATGTCCCCCATGCTGGACCTCTTTTTTAGTGATATCCCCAACCTGGTCTGCCTTCTTTTTACACACTCAGACATATTCACTTACAATCACACCCACACTCACATTAACTCACACTCTCACACTCACGTGGAACAAAAGGGGGGGAAAGCACAACCCATGAGCGGTACCTGGTGGTCTAGTGGGGGCGTCAATAACAGATATGGGGGGTTCGCATCTCACCTTTGGAGGTTCTGCAACCCTGCACAACCTCGGCGTTTCGCAGTGGAAGGCTCCGGACTCCAGCGGTCGGGGTTTTTTTCCACGAGCAGCTCCTTCTTCCAGTCAGTTGACACGAGCAGCCGATCACCTGCCCCTGTGACGTTCTCAGCTACGTCACCGCAGGTCCTTTGGATTCTGTTAGCGGTGACTTTGGCTCACAGCTGCTCCTGCTGCAAACCTAGGATGGGGATATGATATTTGTACAGAAGTGTGTGATTATAGCAGAAGCGCTAGAGCACAGGAGGCCACGTTTAATTACCTTTAATATACCACAACACATTTCCACGGCGGCCCGCCGTCTTCATCAGGTAAATCCACCTGATGACGAATGCGGACCACCAAGGACTTTTGTTATAATCACACACTTCTGTACAAAATCGCGCACTCTGACACCCTCATGCATTCACACTCACAGGCACCCCACAGGCTCTCTGACACCCACAGGCACTCTGACACCCACAGGCACTCAAGAGGCACTCTCAAGACAGGCACTCACACACACAGGCACTCACACACACAGGCACTCACGAACACAGGCACTCAGGAACACAGGCAGTCACGAACACAGGCAGTCACGAACACAGACACTCATGCTCACAGACACTCACAGGCGCTCACAGGCACCCACAGGCACTCACACTCACAGGCACAGGTACTCACACACACAGGCACTCACGCTCACGGGCACTCACGCTCACAGACACTCACACACACAGGCACTCACACTCACAGGCACTCACACACACAGGCACTCACACACACAGGCACTCACACTCACAGGCATAGGCGCTCACAGGCACTCACGCTCACAGGCACTCATGCTCACAGGCACTCACGCTCACAGGCACTCACAGGCGCTCACAGGCACTCACGCTCACAGGCACTCACAGGCACAGACACTCACAGGCACTCACACTCACAGGCACTCACACTCACAGGCACTCACACTCAGGCACTCACGCTCACAGGCACTCACAGGCGCTCACAGGCACTCACGCTCACAGGCACTCACAGGCGCTCACAGGCACTCACACTCACAGGCACTCACACTCACAGGCATAGGCGCTCACAGGCACTCACGCTCACAGGCACTCACGCTCACAGGCACTGACGCTCACAGGCACTCACGCTCACAGGCACTCACAGGCACAGACACTCACACTCACAGGCACTCACACTCACAGGCACTCACACTCACAGGCACTCACACTCACAAGCACTCGCACTCACAGGCACTCGCACTCACAGGCATAGGCGCTCACAGGCACTCGCACTCACAGGCACTCAGGCACAGGCACTCACACTCACAGGCACTCACACTCACAGGCACTCACAGGCACTCACGCTCACAGGCACTCACGCTCACAGGCACTCACTCACAGGCACTCACAGACACTCACGCTCACAGGCACTCACAGGCACAGGCACTCACAGGCACAGGCACTCACACTCACAGACACAGGCACTCACAGGCACTCACACTCACAGGCACTCACACTCACGCACAGGCACTCACACGAACAGGCACTCACAGGCACTCACACTTACAGGCACTCACTCACAGGCACTCACAGGCACAGGCACTCACTCACAGGCACTCACACGCACAGGCACTCACACGCACAGGCACTCACACGCACACTCACAGGCACTCACACTAGCACACACTTTTATTACACTAATCATGCTGGTCCAGTGAATGGGGACCCTGGGGCTTCCCTGTGCGGCCCCCAGCACTTTGGACCAAGAACCATGCTGGCGGCGGTCCAGTGCATGGTGCCGCCGCTTTCTCCGCTATAACATTACTTGCGGCCGCTTCACTGTCTCTGCCGCTCGCTCTGCAAGTTCAATGCGAGTCACCGTCAGCCAATGAGAGGCCCGCAGGTGACGTCAGCGGCCTCTCATTGGCTGAGGGGCTTGTATTGAGCTTACAGAGCGGCAGAGCGAGCAGCAGAGACAGTGAAGTGGCCGCAAGTAATGTTATAGCGGGGAAAGCGGCGGCACCATGCACTGGACCGCCGCCAGCATGGTTCTTGGTCCAAAGTGCTGGGGGCCACACAGGGAAGTTCCAGGGGCCGCATGCGGCCCGCAGGCCGCGAGTTTGAGACCCCTGCTTTAGAGTATATCTTACATTCATATCTTTTTCTGACATACTGTACCAGCTTTTTTGGATTAATATTAGACTAATACTAATAGTTTTATAACTGAACTGCTAATAAGTGGGGTTTAGTTTTTTTCAGGATGGATTAAATGCTACACAAAGTCTCTTTCCTTTTATCGAGAAGCTCTCTTCATCTCTGCATACTGTGAGTGTCACCTCTTATATCATACTACATATCAGCAAAATCCTGACAGCAATAACACTATCTCTGCTTTCTGCATAAACAGTGCTGAAGAATTTTTTTTTTTTTCCATAGATTCATCAGACTCAGGATGACAACCTTAAACAACTTTCAGAAGCCCGGGATAATCTGCAAAAACAGTTAAATATAGAAATTAAAGAGGTGAGAAGAACTCGGCAACATTTTAGCAGTTTAAAACCAAACTGAAGTTTGAATACAATTTGCATAAATCAACAGTAAATGTGAATATGACATTTTGTAATATATCTTATCAGAGAAATCCGCTTCTTTCCCCATTTTTCAGACACTTCTACTTAGTCATATGAAAAAGTTTGGGCACCCCTCTTAATCTTACTCTTTTTTTTGGTTTAAAATTGTTTTTTTGCAACAGTTATTTCAGTGTGATATATGTAATAACTGATGGACACAGTAATTTTTCAGAATTGAAATGAGGTTTATTGTACTAACCAAAAATGTGAAATATGCATTATTTCAAAATTTGACAGGTGCCAAAGTATTTGCACCCTTCTGATTTTCATGATTTGAATACTCCTAACTACTTTTTACTGACTTACTGAAGCACTAAAGTGGTTTGGTAACCTCATTGAGCTTTGTACTTCATAGCCCGGTGTATCCAATCATAAGAAAAGCTATTTCAGGTGTCCACTTGTAAGTTGTTCTCCTAGTTGCATCTTCTCTGAGGAGTGGCATCATGGGCTCCTCAAAACAGCTCTCAAATGATCTGAAAAAAAAAAGATTGTTCAACATAGTTGTTCAGGGGAAGGATACAAAAAGTTGTCTCAGAGATTTAACCTGTCAGTTTCCACTGTGAGGAACATAGTAAGGAAATGGAAGACCACAGGGCAGAAGTGGCAGGCCAATAAAAATATCAGAAAGGCAGAGAAGAAGAGTGGTGAGAACAGTCAAGAACAATCCACAGACCACCTACAAAGACCTACAGCATCATCTTGCTGCAGATGGTGTTACTGTGCATCGGTCAACAATACAGCGCACACTGCACAAGGAGAAGCTATATGGGAGAGTGATGCGAAAGAAGCCGTTTCTGAATGCACTCCACAAACAGAGTCGCCTGAGGTATGCAAAAGCACATTTGGGCAAGCCGAAGAAGGTCCTGTGGACTGATTAAACAAAGATTGAGTTGTTTGGTCATACAACAAGGCGTTACGCATGGTGCCACAATAACACAGCAATCCAAGAAAAACACTTGCTACCCAGTGTCAAATTTGGGGGAGGGTCCATCATGCTTTGGGGCTGTGTGGCCAATGACGGCAACGGGAATCTTGTTAAAGTTGAGGGTCGCATGGATTCCATTCAGTATCGGCAGATTCTTGAGAATAATGTTCAAGAATCAGTGTCAAAGTTGAAGTTGCGCCGGGGATGGATCTTCCAGCAAGACAATGATCCAAAACACCGCTCCAAATCTACTTGGGCATTAATGCAAAGGAAATTACAATGTTCTGGAATGGCCATCCCAGTCCCCAGACCTGAATATCATTGAACATCTGTGGGATGTTTTGAAGCGGGCTGTCCATGCTTGGCGACCATCAAACTTAACTGAACTGGAATTGTTTTGTAAAGAGGAATGGTCAAAAATACCTTCATCCAGGATCCAGGAACTCATTAACAGCTACAGGAAGCGATTAGAGGCTGTTATTTTTGCAAAAGGTGGATCTACTAAATATTAATCTATTAGGCTTTTCCTCTGATTGCTCCACTCCTGGTTTTGGCTACAAATGCTGAGGTAAAAAACTCATCAAATACTCAGTGTGTGCACAAGGCCTTAGGCTGGCTTCACACCATGGTAAGGTCCGGTCCGGGGCAGTTCGGTGTAAACCAGACAGCCCCGGACCAGTCTTTGGCCCCATAGTAGCCTATGGGGCCGGATGAAGCCGGATGGCAGCTATCCTCCCGGATCTGGGGCAATCCGGCCCCATAGGCTCCTATGTTAGGGAGCGCCGGATTGCCCTGGGTGGATCTGGGAATCGGACACTGGCGGCTGCACGCCGCTGAGATTTCAGGACCGCGGCTAGCTCTCCGCGAGCCGGGGTCCCGAATCATTAGCAGCTGTAGCTGCGTCCGGCTGCACACAAGACCAGAGGGCACATTTGGCCCTTCCGGTTCTGTGTGCTGATCCGGTCCGGGGCTGTTAGGTTCATGCCTGACAGCCCCGGACCAGACTGTGCCGTGGTTTTGAAGCCAGCCTTAGATGCCTTCATAAAGCTGGATTGTGGAAGAAACAAGTGGTGATCTTTTGCACTTGGGCAAATAGAACACGCTCAGAGTGCTTGATTTACAAACCTTTATTGCCCTTTACTTCCCGCTATACGTTTCAACAGGGTGCCTGTCTTCCTCAGGTGGAGTCTGGAAACACATTGGCGTTTAAAAAATCAGTTTGTTTCTCATCCAGGAGAGTCAGACGAGTGTTATCCATTTTTTGATCCGTGTGGCATGCAATTGCTATGCGAGTGTGCTGTCTGTGTGCAATGCGTTTTTTTTTCTCAGCAGCTGTTTACTGTATAATCATTTACAGGAACATTTTACAGTGTTCTGAGCTACAGAATGATAATGTATCAATTAAAAAAACAGATGCCACTAGGATGGTCCATGTGCTGTCCGTGTGCTCTCCGTGATTTTGTCAGATTCATTGACTTGTATTGGCAAGTCTCGCATGAGAATCGCAGACTGTCGCAGCATATTGCAACTTTTTTCTCATCCAGAATCTGGATTAGAAAAAGGCTTCCGACACATGTTAATGTGTTGTCACTCATTCCGTAACGTTGGTCCGAGAGCAATCTGATATTTTATCGCATTGTCCCCGTCCGTTTTTCATGTCAGTGTGTCCCAGCCCTAAGCCAGTCTCATAGGCAGTTACAAGAACATGATACTGCTGTTTATCTCTAGATTGTATGACCTCCTGTACACTAAACATGGTTATTTCCCCATCCCTGTAGTAAACCACATAGCATATGCATACGTACCATATCTCCACTTCCCTCCTTGTCTGGGGGTGGATATTGGCTTTAAAGAAAAGGTGTAACGAGCTGAACACATAATGTTACAATGCAATGCTATTCTAAATGTGATTTACCTTTGTTGTCTCAGGATTCACCAAACAGGAAGGAAGCCGGATATAGTTTACACCAACATCAAGGGGATAAGCAGCATGGAACAGAAAAATCTGGATTTCTGTACAAAAAGAGTGAAGGGTGTGAATCATTAATTCTTCACCTAGGTTAAATCTTTCTACCCCGTCAATTACTATGCTATGTCACTGCACTTCATATTTTGTTAATATTTTTCTAAGCTATCCTAAATGCTACGGGTAAGATTGTTTTCACACACAGCAGCCATTATGTTTTGTTTTTTTCGATGAGGAGCATAAACTGAACCAAACCTGCACTGTGTGGACACTTTTTTTATTTGCAAGCAACTTTCTCATGTATTTCTCATGTAAAATTGCTCTTTTATTTCCTTTTTTTTTTTTTCCTTAAACTAAAGCCATGCAGGTGAGTTTGGGCTTTGGACTAGCTTAAGCCAAACCAGCACTTATCACCATACATGAAGTAGAATCTTATATTCCTGCAGAAACGCAGTGTTAATACACACCATATTCCAGACAAAACCTATAATCTAAATCGTGAGTCTGAAATATTGCATATGAGTTTATTCCTCTCTTTTATTCCTCATGTTGACCAGTTTGCTCTTTAGATGTTAGTGTCATTATCCATATTAGGTATCAGCCAGTTTCTATTTACCTTAGGCTGGCTTCACACCACGTTTTTTTGTATCCGGGGCTGTCCGGTGTGTCCGGATCCAATTCTGGCCCCATAGTAACCCTATGAGGCCGGAATACGCCGGATGACTGTATTTTGGTATCCAGTTTTTGAATGTCCAGGAGAATCTGGAAGGAATGGGATTTTTCTCCCAGACACAAAATCGGAGCATGCACCACTTTTGTGTCCGGGGAGGAAAATCTCCCCAAATTGGATTCTCCCGGATCCAAACTGATCCGGCGCAATCCGGTGCTACCTAACATGGTAGCCTAGGGGCTGGATTGCCCCGGTCCAGGAGGATTCAGGAACCGGACAGCTGTGGCTGCACACAACTGTTATTTCCCCGCAAGCCGCGATCCTGAATCATCAGCAGCGGCAGCTGCGTCCGGCTGCAAACCGGACCGGAGGGCATATTTGCCCTCCGGTTCTGGGTGTTGATCCGGTCCGGGGCTATCAATATCATCCCTGACAGTCCTGGATCGGATCTTGCCATGGTGTTTTGTAGTAGTTTGCAGTTTGTAAGATAAGATAAGATAAGATAAACTTTATTGATCCCGGAGGAAATTACAGTATTACAGCAGCAGAACAAAGATAAAGAACATTTCACACTTTACAAAATAAGTCTATACAGTCATGGCCAAAAGTATTGACACCTCTGCAATTCTGTCAGATAATACTCAGTTTCTTCCTGAAAATGATTGCAATCATAAATTATTTGGTATTATTATCTTCATTTAATTTGTCTTCAATGAAAAAAACACAAAAAGATTTGTCCTAAAGCCACATTGGATATAATTCCACACCAAACATAAAAAAGGGGGTGGACAAAAGTATTAGCACCCTTACAAAAATCATGTGATGCTTCTCTAATTTGTGTAATTAACAGCACCAGTAACTTACCTGTGGCACCTAGCAGATGTTGGTAATAACTAAATCACACTTGCAGCGAGTTGACATGGATTAAAGTTGACTCAACCTCTATCCTATGTCCTTGTGTGTACCACATTGAGCATGGAGAAAAGAAAGAAGACCAAAGAACTGTTTGAGGACTTGAGAAACCAAATTGTGAGGAAGCATGAGCAATCTCAAGGCTACAAGTCCATCTCCAAAGACCTGAATGTTCCTGTGTCTACCGTTCGCAGTGTCATCAAGAAGTTTAAAGCCCACGGCACTGTGGCTAACCTCCCTAGATGTGGACGGAAAAGAAAAATTGACGAGAGATTTCAACGCAAGATTGTGCGGATGGTGGATGAAGAACCTTTACTAACATCCAACCAAGTTCAATCTGCCCTGCAGTCCGAGGGTACAAGAGTGTCAATCCGTACTATCCGTCGGCGTTTGAATGAAAAGGGACTGTATAGTAGGAGACCCAGGAAGACCCACTTCTTACCCCGAGACGTAAAAAAGCCAGGCTGTAGTTTGCCAAAACTTACCTGAGAAAGCCTAAAATGTTTTGGAAGAATGTTCTCTCTTTTTGGGCAAAGGCATCAACATAGAGTTTACAGGAGAAAAAAAGAGGCATTCAAAGAAAAGAACACGGTCCCTACAGTCAAACATGGCGGAGGTTCCCTGATGTTTTGGGGTTGGTTTGCTGCCTCTGGCACTGGACCTGCTTGACCGCGTGCATGGCATTATGAAGTCTGAAGACTACCAACAAATTTTGCAGCATAATGTAGGGCCCAGTGTGAGAAAGCTGGGTCTCACTCAGAGGTCATGGGTCTTCCAGCAGGACAATGACCCAAAACACACTTTAAAAAGCACTAGAAAAAGGTTTGAGAGAAAGCACTGGAGACTTCTAAGGTGGCCAGCAATGAGTCCAGACCTGAATCCCATAGAACACCTGTGGAGAGATCTAAAAATGGCAGTTTGGAGAAGGCACCCTTCAAATATCAGGGACCTGGAGCAGTTTGCCAAAGAAAAATGGTCTAAAATTCTAGCAGAGCATTGTAAGAAACTCATTGATGGTTACCGGAAGCAGTTGATCGCAGTTATTTTGGCTAAAGGTTGTGCAACCAAGTATTAGGCTGAGGGTGCCAATACTTTTGTCTGGCCCATTTTTGGAGTTTTGTGTGAAATTATCAATGTTTTGCTTTTTGCTTCATTCTCTTTTGTGTTTTTTCATTGAAGACAAATTAAATGAAGATAATAATACCAAAGAATTTGTGATTGCAATCATTTTCAGGAAGAAACCGAGTATTATCTGACAGAATTGCAGGGATGTCAATACTTTTGGCCAACACTGTATGGACAGCAGATGTGGGTAGACTGGTACATGTACCTCACCTATTCCCCCCATACACATAGAACTTCACATAGTCTTGGGACGCTTTACACTTATACATTTGTTAAACATCCCCACAGCTGTCGGAACAAACGATTTTCTGTATCTTTCCTTTTTACACATTAGTTGGATTAGATGCTTGCTGAATGTGCTCTTCTGCTTCGCAAACAGTTCAGAGAGCGGGTGTGTATTGTTGCTCATTATAGCCTTGCATTTCTTATTAATTCTATCCTCTAATACCTCCTCGAAAGTCCTAAGTTGTAGACCCACCGCCGCACTAGCCTTCTTGATAAGTTTATTCAGCTTATTAGCGTCAGCTGTGCGCACACTACTACCCCAGCATATTATTACAGCAAAGATTGCACTCGCCACAATAGATTGGTAGAACATCTCAAGCATTTTGCTACACACATTAAACGACCTTAATTTCCTTAGGAAGTAAAGTCTACTCATCCCTTTCTTGCAAACCTCTCCATATGGCACCTCCAATCAAGCTTGCTGTCCAGGTGAACCCCCAAATATTTTAAATTCTCCACCATCTCCACATCCTGACCATCAATAGTGATAGGTAAGCAATCCTTCATGCACCTTCCATAACTCAACACCAACTCCCTGATTTTCTTTACGTTGAGTTCTAAATGGTTAGCCTGGCACCAGTCAACAAAGTCCGAGACCACCCTTCTGTATTCCTCCTCCCCCCGGCCTCTCTCAATACCTCCGACTATCAGAGTCATCAGAGTCACTTCTGAAGGTGACAAAGGTCTGATTTATACTGAAAATCAGCTGTGTATAACGTAAAAAGGTATGGCGACAGCACCGTTCCCTGAGGGGCTCCAACACTGCTCCGAACACTATCCGATACGGCCGCCCCCAACCTTACGAACTGTGGCCTGTCTGACAGGTAATCAATGATCCAATTCACTAGTCCCTCATCAACCGCCATTTCAACCAGCTTTTTACGTAATAATAGTGGCTGTAAGGTGTTGAATGCACTGGAGAAATCGAAGAACATGGCACGTACAGTGGTTCCATCATTGTCCAAAAAGGAATGTACTGTTTGTAGCAGATATGCTACAGCATCGTGCACCCCTAGACTCTGCCAATACGCAAACTGAAGGGGGTCCATAAAAGCAGACACCCTCGGACACAAGTAGGCAAGTACAATTCTCTCCAAGGACTTCATCGCATTAAGTTAAGGCCACCGGTCTATAGTCGTTATGGGAGCTCGGGAAGATAGTCTTGGGAACCGGCACCAGGCAAGAAGTCTTCCATAGAACTGGTACTCTCTGTGATTGTAAGCTCCAGTTAAACAGGTGCTGGAAGACAGTGCACAACTGATTTGCACACACTCTGAGGACATGTGGACAGATACCATCAGGCCCTGCTGCTTTACCAATGACCAGCCTACTAAACTGTTCCCTCACATCATTTTCTGAGATCAAGAAAGTCTCCAACTTCCTCCTCCCAGTTGATATTGCTTGTCGCTCCCCGGCCTTCTCCCCTGTTGACATTGCACATTTATCGTTGAATCTGTTGAAAAACTCATTCATCTCATTAGCCATGATCAGCCCCCCACCCCCCTGATCTGACCTTGCCTTAAACCCAGTCAATAGCTTCATTCCAGCCCACACTTCTCTGGAGTTGCTGTGTGACAATTTATTTTCCAATTTAATTCTGAATGCTTCACGGGCAATCTTAATTTTCCCCTTTAAGTCTCTCTGTACAATTTTCATCTCCTTCTTGTCTTTCCTTTTAAAAGCCTTTTTTTTCCTGTTTAGTAGAAGTTTCAATTCTTTTGTAATCCAAGGCTTGTTTTTTGCATAACACCGAATCTCATGAATAGGTACAATATTGTCAGTACAAAAGTTGATGTAATCAGCAACTCTCCCGGTAACCTCATTAACATCATCATTATGTTCCCTGGCACATAACACCTCCCAGTCTGTGCAATCAAAGCAGTCTTGTAACCTCTTCTCTGCTGCCGGAGACCACTTCCTTATCTGTTTAATTGTCACTGGTTGTTTGCAGACAACTGGTTGATAGGCTGGAGACAATAGTATGAGGTTGTGGTCAGATTTCCCCAGGGGGGGCAATGCAGATGATGAGTAAGCATCCTTAACACTGGCATAGAGGAGATCCAATGTATAATTGTCCCGTGTAGAACATTTGACATATTGATAGAACTTTGGTAATGAGATCTTGGCTCGATTAAAATCCCCAGAAATGACAGAGAGTTAGGGTGTTTCGTCTGAAGCCGGGCAATCACCCCAGACAGTACTTCCCCAGCTGCCTCTGGATTTGCAGATGGTGGTATATACGACACCACTGCAATAACCAGAGAGAATTCTCTAGGCAGATAGTAAGGCCTGAGGCCCACTGCTAATAGTTCAATGTTTGGGCAACAATGTCTCTCCTTTACTGTTACATGCCCCTGATTACACCATCTGTTGTTAATGTACAGTATCACTCCTCCACCCTTCTTACCGCACTTCACTCTGTCCCTGTCAGCCCGAACCATATGAAACCCTGGTACCGATACACATGAATCTGGGACGTCCTCATGCAACCAGGTTTCTGTAAAGCACATGAGACTGCATTCCCTGAACTCCTTCTGGGTCTTACTCCGAGCCAGCAGTTCATCCGACTTGTTACCAAGCGATCGTACATTACCCATGATGATGGATGGGACCGCAGGTTTAAACCTTCTCCTCCAGAACTTGATCTTCTTGCCTGCTCTGCAACCTCTGAAAGGTCTCCTCATTTCCCGTGGAACATGTGGTATTGCAACTGCTGGAGAAGACTTTGTCCTGCGCAGTTCCAGAAGACGACTCCTTGAATACACTACTCGTTTAGCGACAGACCTAGGGAAAACCCTCCCATCAGTGATTCCATCCATCCCACGAGGCCTCTCCGTGGCATATTGTATACGGTGCTCTCCGCCGAGCACATATGGCTGTATCGCTGACACAGGCTGTGGGCAACAGCATACATCCATCGGTAGTATTAGCTGAGATGGACCATATAGCGTACCCCAAAGTGGCCATGCCAGCAGGGGACTTGTGAGTGGTAGTGGAGGATCCAGGTGAAAACCATATGCTGTGTGCCCAGCGGCAGTAGAAAGTGTGGGGTGTGCTGCATTTTCCATCCCACAGCAGACCAGCGTGCAGGAACGTCGCAATCCACGAGATGAAAAACATTGTATAGATCCAAGGTTAAAATTAGAGGTCCAAAAAGACATCAGGAAAGGTACAAATACTGTAGCAAAACTGTAACAAACTAAATAATAGCTGCTGCAATGGGCTGCCACTAGCAAGGCGCCCTATTGTCTCCACAGTCTGGCAGAGAGCAGACAGCACGTCTGCACACCTCTGAGTCCAGCTGAGAAAGGGACTGATGCAGTATTAAAAAATAAAGTGTAGCCGTTACAGACAGAGCAAAAATGAATGCATACTTTGAATTTTATTCTGCATTTGTTTTTATTCCCTTTTTCAACTATTCATGATTTATGAGAGGTGTCTCATCTAGTGTCAAATTAATGGATCATGTAATGGATCTTTTTATTTCTGCTTTTCTTAATCCCAAAGCGAATCCAAAAACCAGAGATAAGTAGTGGAAATGTGAATATAGCTCTAGCTGCAATGTCTGCTTTCTTACACTCCACTTTATTCAGTTTCTATTAGCTTTGTACTATGAAAATAAAATCACTGATGCATGTGAAAAAAGGTATCCTCATTATTTCAAGTTAAAGAACACATTTGACCAGTTTAAAGGGAACCAACCACCCCAAATGACCCCCCCGGACTGTTAATATGTGTCCCTACACCCAGCACACACATTTGGGGCAATCGTTTTTGCTAAAAAAACTGTTTAGTAGAAGCTAAGATATATGTTTATAAAGTGTAATAAATCGAGACGGCTGGGTGTTACCTAGCTTTGTCCACGTGCAGTGCTCGTGCCTGTGATCCTCCTCTCCCCCCTCCCCTCTCAATTTCTAAGAGCCTGGCCGCGTCATGAAAGGGGTGGGGCTAAATCCCGTCATGAAAGGGGGCGGGGCTCGTCCCGATTTAGCCCCGCCCCTTTCATGACGCAGCCAGGCTCTTAGAAAGTGAGAGGGGAAGGGGAGAGAGGAGGATCACAAGCACGAGCACTGCACGTGGACAAAGCTAGGTAACACCCAGCCGTCTCGATTTATTACACTTTATAAACATATATCTTAGCTTCTACTAAACAGTTTTTTTTAGCAAAAACGATTGCCCCAAATGTGTGTGCTGGGTGTAGGGACACATATTAACAGTCCGGGGGGTCATTTGGGGTGGTTGGTTCCCTTTAAGCTTATTAAACTGGTCACATAATGGAGTAGTGGCTGCAGTGCTTAATAAAACATTCTTTACATTTTTAATTTCTCCTCTCCTTTGTGGTGATATCAACTTGTGAGGTTTAGGTTATAATTTATGCTAAGCGCAAGGGAGAATTACCAGAGATTCACCTCTGGGGGGCATATAGTCCTTCCCTTGCATGAGCTTAACCAATGCTAAGTACATTGTCACAAACTTAGTCAGGACCTGCATCTCTCTGGCGCCCTCTTATCCTGCTGGCCAAATACAGTATTGCCAGAGGATAAGAAAAGAGACGCAGCTTCTCTAATTTATGCTGACCATTGTGGCACGTGCTATGACGAGATGTGTATATATACCACCTGTTCCTGCTAGGAATGTATATATACCTCAATCTGGCGACCCTTAAGCTACAATATCACATAAATACAAATATTATGCTGTCTCCACCAAACTGTTTCAGGTGGATCGGTAATCTGTTTGGTAACGTGAATTTTGCGGGGGGTGCGTGTCGCTCGTTCATAGGGCAAGAAGAACAAAACTAATAAATTATCATTTTACTCCAAACAAATGGCAGTGTTTACAAAAGATATAAAAGATATTACAAAAGAGACAATTTACATATATGCATAAACAGTTATTAAAATAAAAAGGATTAAAATAAGAAGAAAGACTAAACCTGTACCGCTCTGTGACAGTCACAGATTTAGGTGGGGGGCGGCACCCCAAAAATGGTGTATGATTCAGCCTCACAGTGGTAACGTGATGATGCTGTGTCGTGGTCCCTGGCGAGAATAAATCAGCAAAATGATTTTTCTGATTTTATGGTTTAGGCCATAAATCCAGGCACTCACACTGTGCTGACCTCACAGATGGGCTGTTTTCTTGGTGGAACACCCATTCTCCACACTAATGGAAAACCCCTTTTTTCCATATCTTTGCCCGGAAGCTCTCAGGTCAACGATATGAACATCATGTTCCCTCGTGATATTACGTGCTGTTTGAGTCCAAATATGATATGTCTGTGATGTGCGCATGGTAAGAATTAATTTCCCAGGTTTCTGACCCTTTTCCAGAAAAGTAAGAGATCCCCAAAAATTCCAGCATGCGAAAAATATGATTTATGTATTTGTGTCATTAATGTGCATTATTAAATTTGATGTTAAAAGTCTGTAACTGCAAACAAAGGAATCTTTGAGGGGAAAGAAAACCAGCACCATCAAACTGGCTTTTACGAAGTGGCTGGGTCATAAAAATTCCTGACTGGGGGTAGCATAGAGGAGAGAGACACAGTTCCCCTACAAACTAAAAAGGGGCAGGGATGTTAGCCAGCTCTGGCTGTATCTCTATAACAATAAATATAATCCATATTTTTCTGACAGGCATCATGCAGGGGAAAAAATAAAACACGCCCACGCCGCTTAGAACATGCTTTCTTCTGTGAGACATGTAGTGACACTTAACTCTGCACCCCGCTGTCATCTTTACACCTTCTGTATAAACAAAAAGTGAGCTGAGTGTCATTACGCACACCTACTACCTTTCGTTTCAGGGCTGTCAGTGAAGGAATTGGTGGCGTACAGTAGAGTATGTAACTGTTGGATATTTTTATCTCTCACTCAACGTCATTGAGAGCTTAGACACCGTAGAGTACTCTTCTTCACCGTAGACAACTCCTCTCTTGCTCATTTGTCTCATCCAGCTGCTCTATTCTGTCCCGTACACTGCCCCTCCCAGGGTGACCATATTAGCATGCTGTCTTTGAGGCTGTCTATCAATAGCCTGATTCTGAAGCTATATCTATCCTAAACAAAGCCAATGTTCGACTTCTACCTTTTGCTATTAATTTCCTCTTGTCAAATTCTCTGCTTTTGCCTGTAAACCACTGCATTCAATTTAACTAAGTGGTTTCTGTATTAACCCTTTCTAGCTGTGGGGTATTAGCATGCTTTTCTGCCTGTCTCCTCTACAAGGACGTCTTTTTCTTCTGCTCTAGTATTAGCCAGTGTGATTTAAGCAAAAGTTAGATACTCACACCTCTCTGTATGGAAGACATCTGTGCACTTGAGTTGACCAAATGAAGTGTGATTGCGTCCATCCTCTCTCGTTACATTTGCCAAACGTATCCCCTCCATCTTTTAAAGCCTCTTTTGCTGCCATGGCACAACACTTTTTTTCTTCTGCACGTCCTTGTAGATAACTCACATAGAAGTTTTTTCTTAGTTACACATACATTTTTTATAGTCCTTAATTTTTTTGTAGTTTTCTTATAAATGTTCCGGCAGACGGGGACGCACTCATGAGAGGTTCTCTTTCAGCTGACTTCCATTGAGTGACCTCCACATGGTGCCACACTTTAACACTTTTTCCTTTCCAGTCTCTACCTGTCGTGTACGGTTTCTTCTTTTCTTCTTTTCTTCTCAGGTTCCTTGTGGAGGCAGGCTCTTGGCTGGCTCGCTATTTGTTGCCTATTTTTGTCTCTCATTCAAAGTCCTTGAGAGCTTAGACACCGTAGACAACTCTTCCTGAAGTGGAAACTGAAGTTTATTAGAGAACGCAATGGAACAGTTAGAAGACAAGCACAAAGCAATCAGACACACGCAGGTGTCCAGACGATAGTGTGGTCTGGCCTCGATACCACTGTATGTGCTTTTTATACATGATTAGCCAAAGAGAAGATACAGCAGAGAAAATGCATTTTCATTGCAGAAACAAAGAATATAATGATTACATCATGACATTATTTACAAGCATTGCAGTAAGACTCATTATAATCATATATGCCTCTAGGTTGCTTCCAATCAATTCAGGGATGTTGTCATAGTTGACATCTGTGATCTGTACTCGCATAATTCCTCAGACAATGGAAACCTAGTTTCTTTATCAATTCAATAAGCCTATTATTCATGACTACTCTGTGTGCAGAATTATTAGGCAAGTTGTGTTGTAGAGGATTTTTTTTATTATTGATCAACAACTACCGTATATACCCGTGTATAAGCCGACCCGTGTATAAGCCGACCCCCCTACTTTTGCCCCCAAAACCTGGGAAAACCTATTGACTAATGTATAAGCCGAGGGTGGACCCCAGCACAGGTATACAGCCCCCAGCAGTGTGGTATACAGGCCCTCCCCCCAGTGGTAGTATACAGCAGCCTCCCCAGTGGTAGTATACAGCAGCCTCCCCAGTGGCATATACAGACCCCAGCAGTATATACAGCAGCCCCAGTGGTATACAGCAGCCTCCCCAGTGGTATATACAGACCCCACCAGTATATACAGCAGCCCCAGTGCTATACAGGCCCCAGCAGTATATACAGCAGCCCCAGTGGTATACAGGCCCCAGCAGTATATACAGCAGCCCCAGTGGTATACAGCAGCCTCCCCAGTGGTATATACAGACCCCACCAGTATATACAGCAGCCCAAGTGGTATACAGGCCCCAGCAGTATATACAGCAGCCCCAGTGGTATACAGGCCCCAGCAGTATATACAGCAGCCCCAGTGGTATACAGCAGCCTCCCCAGTGGTATATACAGACCCCACCAGTATATACAGCAGCCCCAGTGGTATACAGGCCCCAGCAGTATATACAGCAGCCCCAGTGGTGTACAGGCCCCAGCAGTATATACAGCAGCCCCAGTGGTATACAGCAGCCTCCCCAGTGGTATATACAGTCCCCACCAGTATATACAGCAGCCCAAGTGGTATACAGGCCCCAGCAGTATATACAGCAGCCCCAGTGGTATACAGGCCCCAGCAGTATATACAGCAGCCCCAGTGGTATACAGCAGCCTCCCCAGTGGTATATACAGACCTCACCAGTATATACAGCAGCCCCAGTGGTATACAGGCCCCAGCAGTATATACAGCAGCCCCAGTGGTATACAGCAGCCTCTCCAGTGGTATATACAGACCCCAGCAGTATATACAGCAGCCCCAGTGGTATACAGGCCCCAGCAGTATATACAGCAGCCCCAGTGGTATACAGCAGCCTTCCCAGTGGTATATACAGACCCCACCAGTATATACAGCAGCCCCAGTGGTATACAGGCCACAGCAGTATATACAGCAGCCCCAGTGGTATACAGGTCCCAGCAGTATATACAGCAGCCCCAGTGGTATATACAGACCCCAGCAGTATTACAGCAGCCTCCCCAGTGGTATATACAGGCCCCAGCAGTATATACAGCAGCCCCAGTGGTATATAGCAGCCCCAGTGGTGTGGTATACAGCAGCCCCAGGGGTATATAGCAGCCCCAGGAGTATATAGCAGCCCCAGAGGTATATAGCAGCCCCAGTGGTGTGGTATACAGCAGCCCAGGGGTATATAGCAGCCCCAGGGGTATATAGCAGCCCAGGGGTATATAGCAGCCCCAGGGGTGTGGTATATAGCAGCCCCAGGGGTATATAGCAGCCTCAGGGGTGTGGTATATAGCATCCCCAGGGGTATATAGCAGCCCCAGGGGTATATAGCAGCCCCAGTGGTGTGGTATACAGCAGCCCCAGGGGTATACAGCAGCCCCAGGGGTATATAGCAGCCCCAGGGGTATACAGGCCCCCAAATGCTGGCACTCGACCCCCCTCCTTGTAAGAGGCCCCCCCCCCTGCTGCTTAACTTACCAACCCTGGTCTTCTGCACAGCGCCGGTCTTCTGTGCTCCGTCTTCCATGCTCCCGTCCTCGCTGCATCCGGGATCCCCGGCCGTCGCACGATGACGTCATACACCTGCGACGGCCGGGGATCCCGGATGCAGCCGGACGGGAGCAGCGAGGACGGAGCACCGTGGACCGGCGCTGTGCAGAAGACCGGGGATGGTAAGATAAGCAGTGGGGGGGGCCCTTACACAGAGGGGGGGCGAGTGCCAGCATTTGGGGGCCAGATATGCACTGCTTCCCCCTGCCGCTGATTGACAGGGGGAAGCAGTGCATATATAATGAGCTCATACAGCAGCCTCCCCCCGCCTCCTCCAGCCTCGCCAGCCCCGGACACAGCCCCCCACCACCGTATTGACCCGTGTATAAGCGGAGGGGGAGACTTTTCAGCCCAATTTTTGTGCTGAAAAATTCGGCTTATACACGAGTATATACGGTATGTTCTCAATCAACCCAAAATACTCAAATATCAAAGCTTAATATTTTTGAAAGTTGGAGTGTTTTTTTTTTTTTTTTTTTTTTTAGATTTGGCTACCTTAGGAGGATATCTGTTTCTGCAGGTAACTATTACTTTGCAGAATTATTAGGCAACTTAATAAAAACCAAATATATTCCCATCTCACTTGTTTATTTTCACCAGATAAACCGATATAACTGCATAAAATTAAGAAATAAACATTTCTGACATGCAAAAACCAAACCCAAAAAAATTAGTGACCAATATAGCCACCTTTTTTCAATGATGACACTCAACAGCCTTCCATCCATAGATTCTGTCAGTTACTTGATCTGTTTACAATCAACATTGTGTGCAGCAGACACCACAGCCTCCCAGACACTGCTCCGAGAGGTGTACTATTTTCCCTCCTTGTAGATCTCACATTTTAAGAGGGACCACAGGTTCTCTATGGGGTTCAGATCAGGTGAACAAGGAGGCCATGTCATTATTTTTTCATCTTTTAGACCTTTACTGGCCAGCCACGCTGTGGAGTAGTTGGATGCATGTGATGGAGCATTGTCCTGCATGAAAATCATGTTTTTCTTGAACGATACCGACTTCTTCCTGTACCACTCCTTGAAGAAGTTGTCTTTCAGAAACTGGCAGTAAGTCTGGAAGTTAAGCTTCACGCTATCCTCAACCCGAAAAGGTCCCACAAGTTCATCTTTGATACCAGCCCATACCAGTACCCCACCTCCACCTTGCTGGCAACTGAGTCGAAGTGGAGCTCTCTGCTTTTTACTGATCCAGCCTCTGGCCCATCCATCTGGCCCATCAAGAATCACTCTCATTTCATCAGTCCAAAAACCTTTAAAAATCAGTCTTAAGATATTTCTTGGTTAAGTCTTGATGTTTTATCTTATGTTTCTTGTTCACAGGTGGTCGTTTTTCAGCCTTTCTTACCTTGGCCATGTCCCTGAGTATAGCACACCTTGTGCTTTTTGATACTCCAGTAACATTGCAGCTCTGAAATATGGCAAAACTGGTGGCAAATGGCATCTTGGCAGCTTCACGCTTGATTTTCCTCAATTCATGGGCAGTTATTTTGTGCCTTTTTTGCCCAACACGCTTCTTGCGACCCTGTTGGCTATTTGCCATGAAACGCTTGATTGTTCGGTAATCACGCTTCAAAGGTTTAGCAATTTCAAGACTGCTGCATCCCTCTGCAAGTCATCTCACAATTTTGGACTTTTCAGAGCCCATCAAATCTCTCTTCTGGCCCATTTTTCCAAAGGAAACGAAGTTGCCTAATAATTAAGCATACCTTATATTGGGTGTTGATGTCATTACAACACACCCCTCCTCATTACAAATATGCACATCACCTGATTTACTTAATTGGTAGCTGGCCCTCAAGCCTATACAGATTGGAGTAGGACAACATATATAACAAGTATCATGTGATCAAAATACTCATTTGCCTACTAATTCTGCACACAGTGTATGTATCACCACCTATCAAATGATGCAATCCACTTTTCCTATTTCATTTAACCTTTCTAAACCTTCCCTTAAACCTTTAGAGAACACTTATGTTATTCTTGGAGACCTTTCAGCCACTGAATCTCATTAGCTGGAAAGTTAATTTGCCCAAGTTTGATACAAAATGGCTGCTTAGAGCAGATCCTTTATGACTGGTCTCTTACAGTAACAAACACCTCCAGTCTTCTCAGAGCACTCAGTGTGAACAGGAGATGGTGTAGAACAGAGCTGCAAGTGATGAGAGAGGAAAGCTACAAGATGTTTTTTGTAATTAATAGCAACATTCTTTTATACTGCCCCCATTCTCACACTGACTTTAGTGAGAAGAAAGCTGTTGCTGTTTGTAATGACATTCGGCGCTTCCCTACTTTATAAAGGTGCAGAGATCGCAGAGAAGAGAGTTGTGTGTAATTACATGTCTCACAGGAGATAGCTTGCTCTAAACCTCTCTGGGGTGGTGTTTTTCTTTCGTTTGCATGACTCCATCTACTTATGATTGGTCAACTTCATGCAGAGGAAAAAGTACACACCCCTAGAGATAAATTTCTAATAGTGCCCGCTTGGGCTTAGCATAAGTTAAAATCTAAACTTTACCAGCTAATGTTTCCGCAAAGTAGATAAGAGGTTAAAAAATGAAACTTTGTTTTATTCAGCTCTACATGATTTAAACAAACATAGAAGTATTTAAGGAATCACTCAAACACTAAAACATTCTCATACATACGTATTTGAATTATTATTTTTAATGCTTATAGGCTTAATTAAGAGAAGAAATAGAACTATGGCAGGTGCATTCTTCTATGGCTTTACAATTTCTTAACTTTACAGTTTCTTGATGTGAGCCAAGTTTTTACCTAGCAGATAAAATGAAAAAGCTCCAGAATGGAGCTAAATGTCTTTATACAACACTGGTCAACACTAAAATTGTTAATGACTTAAAATGGTCCTAATCTGTAGTATCTTGTTGTGTTAAACACGAATATGACCACGAAAATTTTTTATTGACTTTAGTTTTGAAGATGTTTCATATACTGCATTTTCTATGCTTCACCGTGTAAATTAATCCAGAAGGACTGTAAGAACATGCTAAATAAGCCTAGAATGCTATAATTTTGCATCACATTGCATAGTACCATCATGCATACATAATCCAGAGTTTATTGCATCATTTAATGCAGTGCAGTACTACTGCCAGGTGCCTGTTGAAGTAAACTAACAAAAGCAGTGTAAAGCCCTGTGAGGAACGTTGAGTATGTAAAATATTTCAGACTTTGTGGGATGCAGTTTAAGCTACTGTTAAATAAAATGTATTATTTTAACCATTTAGTTACAATACAGAACACTAATGCCTCGAAAATGTGTTAATACCGTGTACAATTTTTGATATATTTGTGGGGAAGTGACATTTGCAAACTAGAAGAAAAGTATTACATCTCAAGTGAAGAAGATGTATTGTCTTTACCTCAGATGCAAGATAGATTACCAGGACAAGCTCTTGGCCCCACACGTGTGCTGTGCTACATGTGCAATACAGCTTTCGTCTAGTATCTACAAACTTTCTCAGGAATGTTAGGGCAGAAACCTACAACAAACTAGTAGAAGACATGGTGATGCAGTATCAGAAATGTGTCTCTTATGATCCTCTTCTTTCACTCCATCTGTATTTCTTTCCTGACAACTGTGCTATGGTTAGTGATGAGCATGTCGAATGTTTCCATCCAGATATCGCAACAATGGAACAAAGATACCAGGAATAATGGTCCACTACCATGCTCCTCAGAGATGCTTCCGACATGCCGTACAAGATAAATCTAAGACGTAGTCTATGACTTGATTTTTTACATATATTCACCATAAGCCAATTATTATAGGCATGCATTTTGTGATGTAAACAATAAACAGATTGCAAAATAACTAGAGCCAATTTTTCATTTTGACTCATATTCGTGTTGAACAGATTAAAATTGGTAAGAAATGACTAATTTTATTTCAGTAACATGACTTTTGTTAAAATTTGTTGACCAGTGTAATCTCAGTGGTTTGATGAATTAACCTACTTACTTATTATTTGAATGGATTTTATTAAATACCTTCTGAATTTTAGAAATTAAAATTTCAGCTGGCACAAAACACACAATGCAATACTATCTACACAAGTGGGGAAAAATGAAGTACATACCTTTTTAATATGACTGAATCCATCAAAGTTTTTAGAAATAGACAATAAATAGCTACAGCATTTTTAAACAGAAGAAACACATTTATTTTCATCTACTGATGCAATTAATGAAACTACAATTAAATACATGACACATTTTTTTTAAATTGTGAGTGGACTTCATTGAACCCATCTATTTACATTTTTACAGTTTCTTATTCTTAAAAGTCTGCTCATAACAATTATATTATCATTTGACACATGTATTTATCCACGTTTCCTATTTTTTTCTATATTTAGAATTCGAAAAGTTTGGCAGAAAAGGAAATGCGGAGTTAAATATGGATATCTGACAATATCTCACAGTACAGTGAGTTAAAACTTTTTATTCCAAATAATTACGATACTACTGCATGGATAACTGTCTTATTGTAGTTTCCTATAAACAGTAGGTATAAATATGTAACAGTAAAACTAAACAGTAATGTAACAGTAATTTTTTGCAAGTTCTTTAACCCCTTCCCGACCTATGACGTTGGGGGACGTCATAAAAATTGGTCAACGACGTCATGGTCGGTTCGTGGTCTTCTAGCTCCAGTGACAGGGGTCGGCGACATATCACTGAAGCTACAAGAAGGAGAGGACCTTAGGTGATGTCAGGGAGGGTGGCAAAGTCTGCCTGTAATCTCTGTGATTGGTTTTTGAAACTTCAAACAGCCAATCACAGTGATTGTGACCGTACATCTGTGAAAGGGACTGTCATAGCCCCTTCCATAGGATGGAGCACTGCAGGGGGCGGTGCCATCCTGCACCCGCTGATCTCCCCCGTCCCTTTTTCTCCTCGCGCTCCTCTCCTATTCCCTGCTTCTGTGCCGACTCCTTCCCCCTCACGCTCAGGTCCTGATCTCCCCCTGTCCCTCTTCCCCCCCTCCCCCCACACACTTCCGATGCCTTGTGGCCCCCCTCCCTCTCCTGTGCTGCTCTGATGCCATGTGGCCCCCCTCCTTCCTCTCCCGTGCTGCTCCAATGCCCTGTTGCCCCACTCCCTCCTCTCCCTTGCTGCTCTGATGCCCTGTGGCCTCCCTTTCCCGGGCTCCTCCGTTCCTGATAGCTCCTCCTGTGCTGAGTGACAGGAGGAGCTCTCGGACATTGGGTTGACAGGAGGATCTCTGGGGTGAGGTGAGTATGGATGGGTGTATGGTGGATGGAGAGAGAGCCTGGATGGATGGATGGATGGGTGGGTGGTTGGGTGGATGGAGAGAGGCTGGATGGATGGATGGGTGAGTGGGTGGATGGGGAGAGAAGCCTGGATGGATGGATGGATGGATGGAGAGAGCCAGGATGGGTGGGTGGATAGAGAGAGAGCCTGGATGGAGAGAGTCCGGATAGATGGATGGATGGGTGAGTGGGTGGATGGAGAGAGAATCTGGATGGATGGGTGGATGGAGAGAGAGCCTAGATGAATGGATGGATGAGTGGGTGGATGGAGAGAGAGCCTGGATGGATGGATGGGTGGATGGAGAGAGCGCCTGGATGGATGGATGAGTGGGTGGATGGAGAGAGATCCTGGATGGATAAAGGATGGATTGATAGATGTCTTGTTGGATGGGTGGGTGGATGGATGGATGGGTTGGTGGGTGGTTGGATGGAGAGAGAGCCTGGATGGATGGATGGATGGATGGGTGGGTGGATGGAGAGAGCCTGGATGGATGGATGGGTGAATGGAGAGAGCCAGGATGAATGGATGGGTTTGGATGGAGAGAGAGCCTGGTGGGATGGATGGATGGGTGGGTGGATGGAGAGAGAGCCTGGGAGGAAGGATGGATGGGTGGATGGAGAGAGAGCCTGCCTGCGTTGGTGGTTAGATCGATGGATGGAAGGAGATATAGCCTGCGTTAATGGATGGAAAGAAAGCCTAGATGGATGGATGGGTGGGTGGATGCAGAGAGAGCCTGGAAGGATGGGTGGATGGATGGATGGAGAGAGAGCCTGCATTCATGGGTGGATGGAGAGAGTGCCTGGATGCATGGGTGGATGAAGAGAGAGCCTGCATGGGTGGATGGATGGGTGGATGCTTCTATGGATCTAGTAGAACAAGGGATCACATATCCACTTGTTGTACACTCCCTGACAGACATTATGTCGCTTATCCATGTTATGTAAATAAAAGCTTATAACTTGATGTTAAATTTATCCATTGGTTGTATAAATTACTCTTTTGAAAGCTGAAACCCTCTGAAATGTGGTTTAGGTTAAGAAAATAAATTGGCATCAATGCTGAAATATTGATCATTTAATGAACACAGAATGGTCAGATTTTGGCAAGACAAAAGTTTTGTCGCCCACAGAAAGTAATGTGGTTATCAAACAAAAAATTTACTTAAAATACAAATATATGTTGCATAACATAGGTGAATGAAGTTGTGGTGCTATTAGAGTTATATTTTGTCACATCGCCATTGGACTCGGTGGCTGGTGTTCCTGCCTCGGCCACTGGGAGGAGCCGGTTTCCTTCGGCTGATGGCGCCAGTGATAGGAGGGCCTTGTCCTCATATGGACCTGCTCCTGCGACGTCTGCCTCTGTCGCTGAGCGCCGCCATGTTTCTCCTTTGGGTGGTGTTGGTAGCAGAGGAGCGGGCCCTGCAGAGCTGTCTGTTAGGCGCAGCCTTCGTTCTGCTGTCAGAAGTGGGGTGGGCGGAGCCAGTCGTGCATCACCATCTGGCCTGGTTCTAGGGGCGGTCCGGATGAGATCATCAGGCTGTGGGCTCCAGCCTATGGGAGGTAGCCGCGCCCTTCAAGCACATTGGAGCCTGGCTTGCAGGCCGCCAGATATAGTTTTGGTTCCCCAGTGATAGTGTGTGTTTAGTTTCGTGTCTGACCTTGCCTGGTTTTCTGACTCTGCCTCTGCCTATTGATTTTGTACCTCAGCTGCCCTCTTGGTTTTGCCCTTGACCTTTGCCTGGATTTTTGACTCTGCTATTGCCTGACGATTTTGTACCTTAGCTGCTCTCTCGGTTTTGACTCGGACTTCTGACTTCGTTTTTCGGGTCTTGATTTTTCCCTGGCAACCTCCCCGGCTCTGTTGCTCATATAGGCAGCTACCCCCTGGGCTCCGCTGTAATTCCAGATCCCTGTATAGGGGTTAAGGGTCTCGGGGTTTCTCGGGGTGCTGCCTACCAGCAGCTCGGCCTCACAGCGGATGGTCGTCACATATTTAACATTTTGTGTGACTTCCATGAGCTTGAAGGGCTGCATCCATGCGGTTCAACAATGATTCATACAATTTATTAATGAAGTCATCAAGAATAGCAAAGAATGCAGTCTTACATGCCTACCAGAGTTCATCTAGATTTTTTAGTTTTGTCTTCCAAGCTTCCTCTTTCATACTACCCCAAACATGTTCAATGATGATCATGTCTGTTGACTGGGCTGGTCAGTCCTTGAACACCTTGATCTTTTTTGCCTGGAGGAACTTTGTTGTAGAGAAGGATGTATGAGATGGAGCACCATCCTGCTGCAGAATTTGAACCCTTTTATGATTTGGAATATAAGAGGTAGTTAATACTTCTTGATATTTTAGGCTATTGATATTGCCTTCCACCTTGCAAATGTTTCGCACACCCCTATACTGAATGTAACCCCAGACCATGATCTTTCCACCATCAAATGTAACTGTTTTCTGGGAGTATTTTGGATTCATATGGGCTCCAGTAGGTCTCTTGCAGTATTTGCGACGGCTGTGGTGTAATTCTACTGAACATTCCTGAGAGAAATCCACCTTCTGCCACTTTCCAGCGTCCATCTGTTTAGCAGGCTGTGGGACTTTGCAAATGCCACTCGGTTTTTTATTTGCCTTTTGTTTAGTGCTGGCTTCTGGGCACTGATTCTACTATGGAGGCCATTTTGAGACAGAATCCTACAAACTGTTCTAGTTGACACAGGGACTTAAGGTGACCAGGCCTGATGGAGCTCTGCTGCAGTGGAAGAGGGGCATGCTTTGGATTTTCTAACCAACAAACCTTCCTCCTGAGCAGTTGTCTTGCGGGGTCTGCCAGACCTGGGCTTGTCAAACACATGTCCAGTCTCTTCAAATCTATTTTTAATTCTTTGTACTTGACGCTGAGAAACATTAAAGGTGCCAGCCACCTCTGCAGTGGGTCTGGTCTTCAGCCTCTTGATAATCAAGGCTTTGGTCGCAGGGTGGATTTTTGGCATGTTGTCAGAGCTCAAGTTGCAGTTCAAGTGAAGTCTGGGGTACTGGGTTTCTTTTTATACACACTCACTAATTAACCGATCATTTACTGAGCACAGGTGAGGATGTAAACTAGGATTGGGTGCATTATATGACCAGACGACAAAACTTTTGTCTTGCTAAAATCTGACCATTCTGTGTTCATTAAATGATTAATATTTCGGCATTGATGCAAATTTATTTTCTTAACCTAAAGCAAATTTCAGAGGGTTTCAGCTTTCAAAAGAGTAATTTATACAACCAATGGATGCATTTACCGTCAGGTTGTAAACTTTTATTTACATAACATGGATAAGCGACATAACTTCTGTCAGTGAGTGTAGTCTCTGGGGTCACAGTCATGATGCACTGTATGGCAATGATCTGCCGTACCGTGCACCATGACTCACACCAGAAACTACAACAAGTGGACACTTGATCCCTTGTTGTCTCTGGGGTCATCTCCGGGGTCAGAGTCATGGTGCACGGTATGGTAGATCATTGCCATACAGTGCACCATGACTGACCTCAGAGACTACAACAAGGGATCAAGTGTCAACTTGTTGTAGTCTCTGGAGTTACACAGGTGGTGCACTGTATGGCAGTTCATTGCCATAGAGTGTGCCATCACCAGAGACTACAATAAGTGGACACTTGATACCTTGCTGCAGTCTCTGGATGTAGCAGAGGCGATTGAGCCTCATGGGACCATCGTTGTGGACTACATCAAAGGGTCTGGAGTAATAAAGATGGAGTCTAAATTTGTGTTTTTTGTTTTTTTTTCTTCTAATAAAAATGTTTTTCTCTGTGGTGTATTTTTTTACTATTTACTAGAGATTCCTAATGGCCAGGTCTAACATTGGCCCGACATTATGAATCTCGGGCTTAGTTCCAGCTGCCAATAAAAAAGCTGGCATTTACTCATTTATTACCCAGTTTGCCATCTGTACCAGGGCAACTGGAAGAGTCTGGGTACAGCTCCAGAAAATGGTGCTTCTGGGGCTGCTGCGGGCTTCAATTTGCAACATGGAGGGCCCAGAACACTTGAGCTGCTCCATGCTGAGGATTCCATCCCTCAGATGCCTAGTTTTACCTGGCTGGCGACCAAAAATACAGCGAAGCTCCACATTGTTTTTCTTTTTATCAAATTCTATAAATAAAAAAATGTCAGGCTTTGCTGTATTTTTGGTTGCCAAGCCAGATACGAGTCAGCTGGGGGTCGGTGGCAGTCCGTAGCTGCCAAGTTGTACCTGGCTTGCAACCAAAAATATGGTGAAGCCCCACATTGTTTTTTTTTTAATTATTTCTACAAATAAAAAAAAAAAGACATGGAGGGTCGTCGTATTTTTGGTTGCCAGCCAGGTACAACATGGCAGCTAGGGGGCTGGAATTCTCAGTGTGGAGAGACCCAAACATTCTGGGCCCCCATGCTGCGAATTGCAACCCACAGTCACCCCAGAATATAGCGTATTCATTTAAGGTGCCATTTTCTGGTGCTGTACCCCGACTCTTCCAGTTACCCTGGTGCCAGTGGCAAAATGGGTAATAAAGGGGTTAATGACAGCTTTGTATTGGCAGCTGGTACTCAGCCCGACATTCATAATGTCGGGCCAATGTTAGACAAATTAGGAATTAATAGTAAATAGTAAGTAATACACAACACTATGAGAACAATAATTTTATTACAACAAAAAACAAACATCTCAACTCCATCTTTATTACTCACATATAACACTGGGGAACACAATTTTTTAGGATTTAGGTCAGACAACCGTTCTTAATTAATTTTTGGATGCTGAATCCAGAAATGATTTCAGTTTTTCTCTTATCACGTCAAGTTTTTGAACTATAGGATTTTTGTCTTCTCAAAAATATGTAAACTACTGTACCTAAAAAGTGTTTGTTTTTTTTTTAAATAGTACAAATATGAACAAAAAATGAAATGTATAAGAAATAGGCATGACAAATATGTTTTTTAACACTATCATGTTTTTTACAGCTCTATATGAGTATTTCCATTGAAAAAGTCAAATGGCACTCCATCCCTTCAGAGCCCTGCCGTGCGCCCAAACACTGGTTTTTGACCACATATGGGGTATCGGCGTATTCAGCAAAAGCTGCACAAAATATGTTAGGGTCCTTTTATGCTTTTACTTTTGTGAAAATGCAATAGTTGAGGCTAAAATAACATTTTTTCCTTCCACGTTGCTTTAGTTCCTGTGAAGTACCTGAAGGGTTAGAAATCTTCTGGAATGTAGTTTTGAGTAGCTTGAGGGGTGCAGATTTTGGACATTTTCTGTTATGTATGCCCCTCAATGGGATTTCAAATGTGATGTGGACACTAAATAATGGTTTTGTAAATTTTGCTGGAAAAATGAAAACAGCGGAGTGAAGTGAGCCATTTTGGAGAATCTGTCCATGATTCCCCTGATCATAGAGCAACCTGAGGACACTGGCAGGTCTATGATAAAAATCTATTGAGATGTCTTGCCACAGAGTAGACAGCACCAGTAATGGAAGAAGACAATCAGCAAGAAGCTAGTTTTTTTTTACGGGCACATTAAGGATGGCCGAAACAAAATCCACCATGTCTCTGCACAGGGCCACCAGTAGTTAAGAGATAAGGAGATTATTCTACTTAAGTATTAATGTTATCCACAGGTTCCCAAGAGTCTTCTTCAGAGTGATACCCCTGCCATTTTATGCAATATTGGAGCTTATTCCTGCGAATCCTAGAATAAATAATCTCCACCATAAACTGTTCTTGCCCATTGATCACCACAGGTTGTGGAGGAGGTGCAACGCATCCCTGGAAGGTATTAGGAGGCACAGACTTTAGTATGGAAACATGAAAAACTGGGTGTACTTTCAGAGTCCTAGGTAGCTTTAGACGGCAGGCAACAGAGATCACAATACCGCTGATCTTGAAAGGGTCGATGAATTTCTGTCCCGAGTTTCTGCGAAGGAACATTAAATTTCAGATTTCTAGTGGATATCTACAGTGAGTCTACCTTGAGCATGAGGCAGGCTTCCGGAATCTATCAGCCGATGTCTTGTAACGCTCTTGAGCTGAGGTTAGTGACTTCTTCAAAACCTCTAGATTTTGTGTCAACGCAGTCAACAGCCGGAACCAGAATATTAATTGGAGACCTGCGCAAGATACTTGGATGGTAACCTAGATTGACAAAGAAAGGCGTCACATTAGTAGAGGCACTCTAAGAATTGTTGTAGGAGAATTCAGCTAATGAAGTATCTCCAACCAATTATTCTGAAGGTGGCAGACATAGCATCATAGATATTGTTCCAAAGTCTGATTAGTACACTCGGTCTGACCGTTCATCTGGGGGTGCTAAGCAGAAGAGAGACAGACATTAATATTGAATGCAGAGCAAAACCCCTTCCAGAATCTTGCAGTGAGCTGCACTCCTCGGTCAGAGATCATTTCACCTGGAACTCCATGCAGCCGAAAAACATTCTGTTTAACTAAGTTCACTGTGTCTTTAACTGGGGAGAGGCCGGAACATGGGACAAAATGAGTGGCCACCACCAGGATCGTATTCATGCCTCTGATGGAGGCAGCTTCACAATATAGTCCATTGAGATAGACCCCCATGGGCGGGACAGAATTGGAAGTAGTTGTAGAAGACCCTTTAGGTGACTCATGAGGAGTTCTATAACGAGCACATACCTTGCAAGAGAGAACATAGCCTACTTGCCTTAAGGATACTTAGGACTAACAGAAAAATTAGTTTTGGAACTCTTGTGTCTTCTGTACCCCACTGTGACCATCCAACTTGGAGTCATGGATCAACTTGAGGATCTTCAGATGGATAGCCTCAGGGATGTAGATACATTGATCTCTGAACCACATGCCACCCTTAAGAACAAGATTGATATCAACAGGTGGATTAGCCAGAAATATATCACCGTCATAGGCCTTTTTGATCTTCTTCCACAAGTCCTGGTCGTGGATAACTGTGATGAAGTTGGCATCAGAATGGTATTGGACAGGGCTCCAGGTACAGAATGCGCAGCATAGACTCGGGATAAAGCATCAGCCTTCCATTTTGAGAAGCTGGATGGTACGAAATAACAAATTTAAATTGATTTAAAAATAAATTCCAATGAGCCTGACGAGGAGAAAGACATCTAGTGGAGCTGAAGAACTCTAAAATGCGATGGTCAGTCAGCACTACGATCTGTAGTGCAGCTCCTTATAGATGGTGCCTCCATTCTTTGAAAGATACAATAATATCCAGTATTTTGTATCCCACATCATAGTTTTTCTCTGCCAAGGTAAGCCTATGAGTAAAAAAAGCACAAAGATGTAGCAGACCCTTCTCTTCAGTTCTTTGGGAGAAAAAGGCCCCTAAAGCATTATCAGAAGCATCCACCTCCATGATGAAAGGATGTGCTGGGTCTGGGTGGATCAACAGCAGTGCTGAGGTGAAACAGGTCTTAAGCCGAGGATCAAAAGCTTCCTGAGCCTGTGATGACCACTTAAAGGGCTTTACCTTCTTAGTCAAGGAAATGATGGGATGGACAATGTCTGAAAATTTTTTAATAAACCATCTATAGAAATATGCAAAACCAATAAAACATTGAACTTTAACGTTCTTGGGTACTGGCCAATTAAGGATTGCCTGAATATCGCCAGATTCCATGTTCAGCCCCTGAGGAGAGATGACATAACCTAAAAATGGTATCTCTGAGCAATGGAACTAACAGTTTCTTCCGCTTGATATACAGATTGTTCTCTTTCAGATGTTTTAAAACCGATTTGACATGTCCTTCATGTTCCTGTAGAGAGTCAAAAAAAATTAGAATATCGTCCAAATAGATTACCACAAACTGGTCCAATAAATCTCTAAAAATGTCATTAGTAAGATGTTGAAACATTGCAGGGCATCACAGATCCCAAAGGGCGTCACTAGATATTCAAAGTGTCCATACCAACATCTGAATGCTGTCTTCTATTCATCACCGGGACGAATACACACCAAATAATAAGCCCCACGGGGCGTGGCTTAACTATGGCGACATCAGGGTGCTTGTACTAAGAGCTCCTCCGCATCCAGCTAAACTTACCCGGCACAGAGCGGATCCCCGACGATGAAATATGCCCAGAGGCAAGAGGGTATTGTCCTGTCACCCGGCGGCAGCATCGGAGCGGCAGGGAGCGACACTGGAGCTGTTATTCCAGGGTGGAAGGCTGCAGCTCCAGCAGCAATGGCGCCGACCGCAGCACTGGAATCACAGGATGCAGGCCAGAGCGTGGCAGGCAAGCAGGTGAGTGGGAGAGCAGGCGGTGGAGACCGGAGCACAACAGGTTTTAACCCCTGCAGCAACCCCATACCACCAGGAGCAGAAGCATGAGGATCACAGCCAGGAGAGGGAGAAAAGGATGACTGGGCTGCACACATTTCAATTAAAGGTTATTCTATAGCAAGCGCAGGGGCACAGATAAGGCAGGTAGTTATGGATCAAGAATCCTCTTTATTCACCACAACATGTTTCCACGAAGGCTTATCGTCTTCCTCAGGTGGAAAAGATGAGAGCCCCCCCGTCACAACCTTCCCTTCCCCTTCAAAGTGCATGTGGGTTCTCCCTATGGGAGCGCTTTTCTCTCTCTTTTTGTATTCCATGGGCTGCACACACGACTCGGGGGTTACAGAATCCTGTAACAAATGCTGAGATACAGCAGACATCAGCCACGAGCTCTTAAACCTCACCATCCCATGATACACATAGAAATAAAACAAATTCTGAGTCTGTAACAACAGGACTGAGGTGGAGAGACCCTGGTAATGTGTACCCTGGGCAGGGCAACTTCCCACTCTCAATCTCTAACTACAATCAGAGCCCAATGGATTTAATCAGGGCTCTACCCACCAAACAGGACTTGGACTCTATGATGGCTAGATTTGAAGCCTCACAGGAAAGGGCCCTGGCCATAGTTCGGGGTGATCTTGACCTCTTAGATACCCGAGCAGGTACATTGGAAAGCTCCACCTCAGCACTTGCATCCAGACTTGATATGTTGTAAAAAAAGCTCTCTGAGACTCAAAATCATATACAGCAGATGGCACTATTGCTGTATGACCAGGAAAATCGTGGTCGGCGTAATAACATACACCTGAAATGGGTTCCTGAAAACTTCCCTGTCAGCGCTCTGCCGGCTAAGGTCTCTAAAATTTTTAACACAGTGTCCCAAAAACACCTGGATGCTAAAATAGTGATTGGCAGAGTGCACAGAGTATCCCGCCAACCATCCTCACAAAATGCGTGCCCCCAAGACATCCTGTGTAAACTACACTATTACATAGACAGAGAGGCAATTCTGCAACATTCATTGTCCTATGGGAAATTTTTTTGGACGACGTTGAGATACGCCTGTTCCCTGATGTTTCTGCCCGCACGCTGGCAATGAGGCGCATCCTCTCGCCACTATTGCAATGCAATCGAGAGCTTGATGCCACATATACATGGGGCCACCCATTTCACCTTATAGTCAAGAAAGGAAATGCGCAATTTTATCACAAACTTCCTGAAGAGCAACCGGACCTGTTCCTTTTCTTTGACACTGCTTCTATACAAATACCAAACTGGCTCCTGATAGACCTACCACGACAGATGCAGCAAAGTGATAGGAGAAGGCGCCCCCTTTACGATCAACACACAGGAGAAGTCCGGGGTCTGGAGCTTCCCCGAACAAATGCAAGGATCAAAGAAACAGCCCACCCTGACTCTCTACAGATGATTCCCTAGTGGGAGGTTTCGGTTAATTTGTTTGCACCGTTATGTGATTAATGCTCGGATTGTGCCGTCTGTTATTACACACTAGTAAAAAGGCCCGATGCTATCGCATCGGCAGTGCGGTGAAAGGCTGAGTCCTCTGCGCTGTGGGCCTGTCCTCTGTCCCTGTTCTGTGGCACTGTCCTGTGTCTTGTGGCCATGTCTTGTGGGTGTGTCGTATGTCATGTGTCCCTGTCCTCTGCCCCTGTTGTGTGCCCCAGTCCTGTGTTTTGGGCCCCTGTCCTCTGGGCCTGTCCTGTGGCATTGTCCTCTGCTCTGTGCCCCTGTCCTCTGTCCTGTGTCTCTGTGCCCCAGTCCTCTGTCCTGTGCCCCTGTCCTCTGTTCTGTGCCTCTGCCTCTGTGCCCCTGTCCTCTGTACTGTGCCTCTGTCTCTGTGGCCCAGTCCTCTGTCCTGTGCCCCAGTCCTGTGTCTTGGGCCCCTGTACTGTGGCCCTGTCCTGTAGCCTTGTCGTCTGGCCTGTCCTCTGTCCTGTGCCTCTTTGCTGTGGGCCAGTCCTCTATCCTGTGCCCCAGTCCTCTGTCCTGTGCCCCAGTCCTCTGTGCTGTGGGTCAGTCCTCTATCCTGTGCCCCAGTCCTCTGTCCTGTGCCCCAGTCCTCTGTGCTGTGGCCCAGTCCTCTATCCTGTGGGCCAGTTCTCTGTGCTGTGGCCCAGTCCTCTATCCTGTGGGCCAGTCCTCTGTCATGTGCCCCAGTCCTCTGTGCTGTGGCCCAGTCCTCTGTGCTCCTGTCCTCTGTCATGTGTCCCTGTCCTGTGCTCCTGTCCTCTGTCCTTATCCTCTCCTCTGTCCTGAGCCTGTCCTCTGTTGTGCCTCTGTCCTGTGCCCCTGCCTTCTTCCTCCTGTGCTTTTGTGTGTGTGCCCCCCATTCCGTGTCTCTGCTCTCCCCTGTGTTACAGTGCCCCCCTTCCCTGTGTCTGCTCCCTCCTTCTGTGTTTCTGGCCCTCCTGCCCTCCTCCCCTCCTTCCCAGCTGTGACAGCTCCGTGTCATAGCTAGGAAGAAGTGAAGACTACAGGAGGCGGAGTTGCAGTGATGTACGGTCATGTGAGTGATCACATGACTGTGACATCAGCAAAGGTCCTGTCAGGAGTGTATATCCAGGGCTTAGAGCGCATGCGTGCGCGTCGGGAAGCCGCGGCTGGGTGCGAGGATCGGCGGAGAGGCTTGCGACGGTGGATTCCCGGTAAGGCGTCATCGGTGGCGTCGCGTGTGTTGGAGTGGCGTTAATTGTGGCTCGCGATGGCGCACAAGCGCGCCATCGCTCGCGGCGCTGGCATCCGGCCGCAATGCATGCTGGAATAGCGGCACAGTGGCCGGATGCCAGAAACTCGTGATTATGTATAGAGATTTAATTGATTGCTGGATGCGTGTGTAAGCCGTTGCATAGTTTTTCACGCTTCACTTACAGGGGGAAAAATATTGTTCTTTTTTTGCTTTTTCTCCTTTGTGTATTTTCTCCTGTGCCTCTTTCCGTCTCACTTTGAGAGGGCGGTGGCATCTTCGGTTTTATCCAAAGAAATATAGTTACTTACTTTAATTTTGATTTTCAGCCTCCAAATTAGCTGGAGACTGATATTGAAATTGAAACTGTTTTGATTCTGCTGTTCTTCTGGACCCTTAGTTCTTCTTTACAATTAACTCTTCCTCCCACCCTAATATACTTCTTCCTATCCTCCTTCTAGTTTCTCTCACTCTCCTCTATAGATCGCACTTAAAGGGGTAAACTACTTTCCTCTGGAACTTCTACCATCCCTTTTGTTCCCCTTTTCCTTTTTCTCTCTACCCCTTCGCTCGCAGATGGGGGTTGGTGAACAGTGACTCATCCAAACTGACGATGACCTCTGCGGAATTATCGGCTTTGCGTTGCGGAACCATTAACGTTAGAGGACTACACAGCCCGGGTAAGAGATCCATTTTAGCTAATTACCTACGAAAAGAACGAATACAGGTCGCATTCTTGCAGGAGACACACCTTAGCACTCTCAGAACCTACAAAATGGCTAATCATTGGTTCCCTGATGCATATCCCAGATCCAGGGGCACAAGTCTACTCATCTCCCGTACGGTCCCTTGGGAATTGGTTGACACGCGACATGTACATCAAGGTAGAATGATATTGGTTAAAGGACGTATGGCACTGCAGCTGTTCACGTTTGCTTCATTTTACCTTCCCAACACAAATCAAGTTATAGCATTACAAGAATTTTTGGAGCAGATAGTTGAATTTGCTGAGGGTGCGCTGGTATTAGGGGGGAAGGGACTTTAACGTCGCACTTAATCCTGATCTTGACACCTCTTCTGGGACACATGCCTGCTCGCAAACAGTACTGCGTAGACTTAAAAAACTCCTACATGAACACCAGTTGATAGACTTTTGGAGGCTGTATCACCCGAATGATAGAAATTATTCTTACAAGAATGAAAAGCGTGCTAGGGCACTGTCTGCCCCTATCTTGGTGCACTTAGTCCATGTGAGTGAGCGGCTCCAATAAGCAGCGGTGCACGTGCAGAAATCTAGGCAGACTTAAATCGCAGTAACATTAAGATGAATAAACACGGCACTCACCGCAGGCGGAGTAAATCTTCAATGCTTTAATCCATGCGAGTTACTGAAATTATTTTTACTACTCGACTGTACACGACTCTTACTCCAGGATTGACTATCTCTTTGTAGGACACAAAGATATACCGCTGATTCAAGCAGCTGATATAGACTCTATCACTTTCTCAGATCACGCCCTATGTACACTTGAGATCACAGTGCCTGCCTTGGCCTCTCGCCAATTGCAATGGAAACTGAATGCCTCTCTATCTATTATACGGTTATTGCACGGGAGGTTAGGCAGACACTGAGAGACTACTTCGCTGAAAATGTTAATCCTGAGTTGTCGCCAAGCTCCATCTGGGAGGCTCACAAATGTGTAATTCGGGGCCTGCTTATTAAACATGGGGCGCGACTGAAGAGATAGATAGTGAACTGTCCTTCCTGCTCTCTAAATTGAGAGAGCTAGAGATGACTCATAAACGTAGGCTTCAAGGAGAAGTAGGTCTTGAGGTACGTAAGGTTAGAGAAGACCTACGCAGCTTCCTAAATAAATAAGCAAAATACTGGCTGGCGAAATGCAGGCGGCAATTTTATGAGTTTGGGAACAAGACGGGCAGGCTACTGGCAAGGGCTCTGAGGCAACAAAGGGCAAGGACGTTCATATCGAATATTGGAGAACCGATAAATAAAAATGTTGCACAATCATCCAATGTGATAGCGGAAGCTTTCAGGAAGTATTATGCGGAGCTATACCATGTGGATGCTTGTAACTTCCTAACACTATCCCCAACATTCCTCCCTGAAATTGAAGAATACCTTAAATTGGCCACATTCCCTAAATTGAACACAGCGGATGTGTAAATGCTGGAACAGCCAATTTCTGAACAGGAACTACTTTTGGGGTTAAAAACTGTGAAAAATGGTAAAATGCCGGGTCCAAATGGCTTTTCCTCAATTTACTACAAAAACTTGAAATTTTTTTTACTAGCCCCACATCTACTCAATTTTTTTAATGATCTGAAAAGTGGACGTGGACTGCACGCTGACTCATTAAGGGCACATATATCAGTGATCCCTAAGGAAGGCAAAGACCTGGCCCATTGTGCGAGTTACCATCCAATTTCACTTCTAAATGTGAATCTAAAGTTGTTTACAAAGATCGTGGCTACAAGACTGGCTCCCTTACTGGTGGAGGTGATTCACCCAGACTAGGCAGGTTTCATGATGGGGAGAGAGGCACGGGACAACACTATCAAGGCGATCAATTTGGTCCATGGGGCTAGGAGTGGTGGGGTTCCTTCTTTACTTTTGTCAATGGATGCTGAAAAAGCATTTGATAGAGTTAATTGGATCTTTATGAGGGAGACTCTTCTGTTCTTGGGCCTGGGACCAAATATGATGCGCTGGATTATGTCTGTACTCAAATCTATCGGCCAAGGTTAGGGTGAATGGTTGCCTCTCAGAGCCCTTTGACATCTATAAAGGCACTCATCAGGGATGCCCACTCTCGCCATTTATTTTTGTTCTTACCATTAAGCCACTTCTTAGGAGAATTAGAGCCAACCCTGACAGTACAAGAATAGATCTGGGTGGAAAATCACATAAAGTGGCAGCATACGCTGACGATTTATTATTTTTTTCTAACCAAACCCGCCACATAACTTCCTAGTTTAATGGCAGAGTTTCAAACCTTTTCTCAGCTTTCTAATTTTAAAATAAATTTCCAAAAATCGGAAGTATTAAATGTCAATCTCCCAAATTCTACTGCTGCCCAACTACAGTCATCCTTTAGCTTCAATTGGACCAATCAATTCATAAATTATTTAGGGGTAAAGATGACGGCTAACCCAGACACACTCTTCAAACAAAACTTTCCAGCTCTCCTCTCCTCAATTCGAGGATATTGCAACACATGGACCAAAATTTCATTTTCATGGTTTGGACGGTGTCACATATTTAAAACTAGATGGGTGCCCGATGCACAATGCATCGGGATTCTAGCCGAGCGAGTCTCTGACTCGCAATGGCCGCTTCGCGGCCAATGCTTCGCGCTGCTAAGGCGACTCGCCATGCCCGCTGCGCGGGCATAGCGAGTCGCCTTAGAACTGCTCGCAATGGCCGCTTCGCGGCCAATGCTTCGCGGTGCTAAGGCGACTCGCCATGCCCGCTGCGCGGGCATAGCGAGTCGCCTTACAACTGGTCGCATTGGCCGCTGCGCGGCCAATGCATTTTTCGTATCCACATGACCACGCTGAGTCGCATGCGACTTTGGTGCGCGAAATCCATTCGTGATTATATAATAGATGAATGTCCTCCCCCGCATTCTCTACTAACTACAAGCTGTACCCGTTAAAATCCCAGGGACATTGTTTAAAACTATCGCTTCTATTCAAACCGCTTTTGTATGGGCTGGGAAATCAGCCCGATTGAACCGAGCAACGATGTCCAGACCGAAAGGGATGGGTGGTATTGGCTTACCCAGCTTTAAATACTACTAACTTACAGTACATTTTACAAGAATAGTAGACTGGTGCCGGAACTCAAAAAAACATCGTGGGTGCAAATAGAACAAAATATTTGTCCTGTACCCATGGACAGACTGACCTGGCTCCTATCTGCGGTCCCAACCAATGTGCACTCTCATCCCACAATAGGAGCGACAGTGAAATACTACAATACGCTATGGAATAGACCTTTCATGATCCCATCATGCTCAGAACTTATGCCTGTGTTGAGTCACCCAGATTTTACCCCTGCTCTCAATGACGGAGTGTTTCGTAGCTGGATTTCAATGGGAAGGGATAGAGTGGAGACCTTTAGAGAGGGAACTGACTGGCCTTCATTAGCTACACTGAAATTACGGGACAATCCAACCCCCCGTTAGGGTGTTGGAGATGTTTTCAGCTACAGCATTTTCTACGCACACTCCATCCACGACATTGTTATGACCGCCCTAAGACTCAGTTTGAAGTGCTCTGTACTGACCCAGGACCTGCAAGACATACTTTATCCAGGGTCTATGCGATGTTGGTATTCCCCCCTCTTCCCCCCGGGCCAAAATCCGCCTAACTTCATAACAAAATGGGTAGCGGATTTGGGAGTCAAGTTCTGGGATACACAAGTTGCCAGAATTTGTCGCCTTGCTCATAGCGCTTCCATTAGCTCTAAACAGCAAGAAGCTGGATATAAGATGGTATCCAGATGGTACAGAGTACCCATGAAATTGCATGCAGTTTACCCTGAGGCGGATATCTGTTGGAGGTGCAGTAAGGAGGTAGGTTCTTTGATCCACATCTTCTGGGAGTGTGGGGTGCTTAGAACCTTTTGGAATGGAGTGGAAGAAATGGCAAAACAGATTACTAAATATATGGATCCACTTACATCGGCTCCAGCTTTATTACACCTTAATAATGTCCCTATCGCGATTTATAAAACCTCACCACTGAAATTTTTTCTTATTGCAGCGAGAGCATGTATACCCGAACATTGGGGCTCATCCTCCCCCCACCCCCACGATTCTCACAATGGGTCAGTAAAGTTAATGAGTTAATGTACATGGAGGACCTGACCGCCTCCTTGCATGATACATATATGAAGTTCTGGACCACTTGGTCAGAATGGATGGATTTTCAGCAAACGCATAAATATGGAATGTTGTCGGCTGGTGCAGAAGATTAAGGCCTAGATCATTAAACCTCACGATACAACTTCCCCTACCCTCTTTCCAACCTCACCCCCCTTACTTTTCTTTTCTTCTCCTTCTCTTTCTTGGGTGCTTGGTCTTTCCACTAAGCAAACACCCGTTTTTAATAATTTACCCAAAATCTCATCAACAGTCCAATTGATTACGAAATGAATATACTGTATGTGTTGGCCTATGCGGCTAATAACTTTTGGTTTGACCTGTCATGATTTAACAGCGGATGGACAATCTCCATTATGGGAACAATATACACAAGGTTTCTATCAAGCAGATTACGACATTGTCTAATGTACTAGTTGAAACCTGTGAATGTAACAATTACTTGTCTATGATGTGGAAGATTTGGTCCTATTTGCTAATATATTGTATTTTACTTGTGAAAACATTTAAATAAATAAAGAATTAATCAAAAAAATAATAAGCCCCACTAAGATCCAGTTTAGAAAATATTTTAGCATGATGGACTTTTTATAATAATTCGGGAATCAAAGGTAAGGGATTTCATACCTTATTGTGTTCCCAATAGTCAATACAAGGCTTTAAGGTCCCATCCTTCTTTTTTACAAAAAGATAGGCACACCGGCTGGTGAGGAAAAAGGACATATGAAGTCTTTGGCCAAGTTTTCATCAATATAATCCTTCAAAGATTTAAGCTCAGGTGCCGCCAAAGGGCATACATTACTAAACACACAATGTAGGTATTGAATGAAGCCTTAACCCCATTACGACCAATGACGAGTTTAGCCGTCATGGAAAGATGTCGTCTACCGCACCATGACGGCTAAGCTCGCCATGGCTTTGAACTGTCACTGCTTGTAAACAAACAGTAACAGTTCAATTCTAACAGCTGTCAGTGACAGCTAAGGATCAGAGGCCGAGGTGTGGGGACCCTTTTTAGATGTCCCCATACTGAGAGCGATGTGATCGGTCAGTCAATCTGACTGACCAATCACATCATGATAGCGCAGGGAAATGCTGAATATGAGCACTTCCCTGTGCGATCGCTGCAGAAGTTGGGCTGTCAGCTGTGCCCGGCTCCTGCAATCATCCCTTGCCAGTTACCACTGCCCCTCCACTGCTGTTCCCACTCTCCTGCCTCCAATCCCAGCTCTCTTGTCTCCTGCCTCCACTCCCCTCCCTCCGCTTCCTCCTCCCCTCTCTCCTCTGTCCTCTCCCCGGTCTCCTCTGTCCTCTCCCTGCTCTCCTCCGTCCTCTCTCCGCTCTCCTGCCTCCTCTCCCCGCTTCCTCCTCCCCTCTCTCCTGTCTCTGCTCACCGGTCTCCTCCATCCTGTGCCCCTCTCACCTCCTCTGTTCGCTCTCCGCTCTCCTCCTCTGTCTGCTCCCCACTCTCCTCCTCTGCCCGGCAGCCCGCCGGCTCTACCCCGCTCCTCTCAGCCTCATCCCCTGCATGGAGGAGATGAGGCTGAGAGGAGCGATCTGACAGCCAGGGACAGCGATCTGTATGATCAACATGGTATCCGCTAACAATTTGAATGGAAAATTAGCTCCAATTGTTAACGGACCCAATGTCACGTATGGAGAACCCCTGTGTGCCTAAACATTGGAGCTCCCCAACAAGTGACCGCATTCTGGAAACTAGACCCCCCAAGGAACTTATCTAAATACATAGTGAGCTCTTTTAACCCCCAGGTGCTTCACAAATTGATCTGTAAAAATGAAAAAGTACTTTTTTTTCACAAACATTTTCTTTTGGCATCAATTTTTTCATTTTCTCATGAGCAACAGGATAAAATGCACTCTAAAATGTGTTGGGCAATTTCTCCTGAGTACACCGATACCTCATATGTGGTCATAAACCACTGTTTGGGTGCACGGCAGGGCTCGGAAGGGAAGGAGCGCCATTTGACTTTTTTAAATGGAAAATTAGCTCCAAAAGTCAAATGGCGCTAGTGGATAGTGGATAACCCTTTTGTGGTTCCTTCCCCACAAATATAATCCAGAACTATATCCTTCTGCACCTCAAGGCTCCCCACATGCCTTTGTTGTCCAAACGCATGTTGGACTCTAATATACCAGAACTGATCTTCCTCCAATATCCAAAATTCTTCCTGTAGAGACTCAAATGTCTTCAGATTCTGATTCACTATCAACTGTGACATATAACATAGTCCCTTCTATGCCCACTCTGTCTCTCCCAGTTTATTAATTTCAGCTAAGTTATCATTCCCCAAGATGGGAGTATATATTGTCAGTCCACTCACCTCTCTAATTTTTTTAATTCTAGTTCATACCCTATGCACCAGGGACATTGTAGAAAATGTTTTACCCATTCTACCAAAAACACTTGCTTCCAATTCCTGCACCAGAGGCACTCTCCACACCACATGCTCCAACAGAGCCTGCACTGAATTCCACCCAGCCTGTGACATCCATTCTCTAATGTGTTGAGACTGGGACGCCAGAAAATAGATTCAAGGATTAGGCAGAGCAAGCCCCGCCCCTCTTGAATCTCTGCAAAAGTTCCAAAGTTCCAATTTTATTCTGGGCTGATGTCTTCCCCCAGACCAAATCTCGGAAGATAGAGCTAAGTCTCTGGAACAATGCCCGAGGGAGCCACATCGGTCAATCATGTAAAACATAACAAAGGTTTAGGCATAAGTACCATTTTAGACAGATTTGTCCTGCCAAACCACTGAGAGATGCAGTTTACACCATGTTTGGGCCTTATCCCTCAGTTTAGCCATTAATGGGAGCACATTTAGTCCCATGTACTCAGTAACTAGTACAGTAACTTGGATCCCTAAATATTTAAATTGATCTACCAGGTGGCCTGGTAGGCAATGTGAGAGGACACACCGCAGCGCTCTTCTGCCGGTAAATACCCTGAAATCCTGCACCACCACACCTACTGGTATCCTCAGCCAACTGGAGGCAGAGCTAAAGGTGCCGGCACCCGACCGTTGCAGCCTGGAACCCCAGAGACACGCTATGACCCGCTGATCGGCAGAAAGATGCGGGAGAAGGAGGCAGCTCCCAAGATGGCACCGATTCAAGAGAGGAAGCGGTGAAAGCAAATGTGGCCTGCCAGCGGCGCATGGAGGTGGTGGCAAAACTAGAAATATACGCCGGGTCTCAGAGAAACAAGCAGAGGTGACTGGCAAAGGAGGTGAGGTGGATGGGGAAGAGGAGGAGACCCCTGGATCAGAGGAGGAAGAAGTAGAGGAAAATAAGTGTGCAATGCAGAAGCAGGGGAGAGCCAAGCAATAGACGGTGATCAGACAAACCCCACTTTAAAAGATGTATTTGAGGTGGTCTCCTTCTTTAAACAAGCCTTAAAGACTCTGACTCCGCAAGTGCTGAGGATCCAGGAAGAAGTGATCAGCATTAAAAAAGATCTGAAGAAAGCTGATACCAGAACAGGAGCTTTGGAGGAAAGAGTGGAAATAGCGGAAGACCATATAGTCAAACTGCAGAAGGCAGAGAAAAAATTTGCACAACAGATCTCTGAGATGGCAGCTAAAAACGACGATCTAGAGAGTCGCTCTAGAAGGAATAATATTAGAATTGTTCGCCTGCCAGAGAAGTCTGAAGGGAGAAATCCTACTGATTTTGTGGAAACCTGGCTCAGGGAAAAGATTGGCTCAGATACCCTGACTAGGCTTCTTGCAGTAGAGTGAGCATGTAGAGTTCCAATGCAGCCTCAACCACCAGGCAAGGGACCACGTATACTGCTGGCAAGAAACCTTAACTATAGAGACAGAGACATTCTGAGGAAGGCGAGAGATATGGAGGATCTTACGGTGAATGGTCAGAGAATTGCCATCTACCCAGATTACTACGTGACGGTACAAAAACAAAGAATGCAGTTTGTTGAAGTAAAAAGATGCCTTAGGGAGATTGGAGTTTTAATACTCGATGTTCCCTGCGAAGTTACGTGTGTTTGCAATGGAAAAAGTGCACTTTTTTGTGAAACCGGAGGAGGCTATGCAGTGGATAGAAGTCAATGATAAAAGGCTCCAGGCGAAAGGAGACTGAACTGGATGACCCTAGGATTCAGACCCTATTTTGCGCTTGCTTCCTTTGCAGATTTTAACTGAACTGGATGACCGGCATGCAGCTAGAAGTCACATGGAGGTCGGCTGAGGACATTGGATCTCCTTAATTACTACTTCCTTTTATTGGAGGACTGGTTCCCTTATTCTCATTTTTTCTGTATTTACTTTTTCTTGGTTTTGCCTTTTTCATGTATGCTTTTTTACTATCCTTTTCTCTCTCTCTAGGCCTCAGGTGGTTGAGACGGAGGTATGGAGAGAGTGATGGGGGAGCTATCAGGAGAAAAGGGGAATTGCGATAAAATGGTGCGGTGGTGACTATTGTTAGAGCTTTCAGTTATATGAATGTTATATTTTCTTTCTTACAGGGTTTTTTTCTTGGTAAAACCATTCTTATATATGGCAGGAGGGGGAGAGGTAAAAAGACAATATGGTATGTTATGGTGTTCTATTTTTATAGAAATAAGAGAATGATGGGGGAGTTTGATCATTGGCAATATGGTCCAGGATTGATGGACTCCACTCTCACTGAGAGTACAAAAGGTGGCGGGAAGGGGGGAAGTAGGGGGTGGGGTATTCAGGAGGGGGGGCTAAAGCATGGGAAGGGAGTAGCATTGATCATAGAGCTTTTTTAGAAACAATATAGGGGAGTGGATTAAAATAATCTGTTGGAATGTAAGAGGGTTGTCAGAAAAGACTAGACGTGTGGCCATAATCGATATGTATTAGACCAAAAACCCTCCGTGGTGTGCCTTCTGGAGACCCATTTTACTGATGAAACAATGAATGTCCTAAACAGATGGTGGGTTCAGAGGGCATACCATTCCACTTTCTCTAAATATGCAAGAGGGGTATCTGTGTTAATTCACAAATCTGTGCAATTCGAGGAGGTGGAGACCAGTATCAATACGGAAGGGCAATATGTGGACGAGAAATGCAAACTGTTTGGTTAACTTTTGTGTATTGCAGCTATATATCTTCCACCACCTTATTCTAGTACAAAGATTAGAGAGGTGAGGGAGTTCTCTGAAAGAAAGGGCCTGCTGATTGGTGACTTTAATAATGAGGCAGACTCTTATTGGGATAGAAGCAAAAGGCCTCAGGGGGTACAGGCCAGCTCTATAACTCCTTTTGCCACCTTTATTCAAGAAATTGGGATGGTGGATATTTGGAGGATAAGGAATATGGGGAGGAATTGTCTTTCCTGCTACTCGACATCTCATGATACATTATCCCGTATTGATATGGCCTGGGATGATGGACGCAAGTGTAGGAGATGTTGAATATTCGACCAGAGTGATCTCAGAACACAATCTGGTTCTTGTGTCCGTTAGACGGCTTCTACCATGGGAGGGGATGATGAGAGAATGGAATATACACCCAGTATGGTTGCGAAATATAAACATGCATAGTATTGCACAAGAAATGGAGATATTCTTTACCATTAATGATGGGAGCACTGATCCATTGATAGTGCGGGAAGCCATGAAGGCATATTTTATGGGATTGTTGTTCAGGGATATATGTAGATGTAAGACGCAGACTAAACAGACTGAAAAAGAATGTTTGGAGGCCATGGGGAAAGCAGAGATGGAAATGGTAGTACTACTCACACCATCCACTAGACAGCGGTTGAAGGCGGCACAAGACGAGGCTAATCAGGTGCTAATGGAGAAGGAAGAGAAGAGACAGGCATTCCAAAAATTGAACTTCTATGAGGAAGGAGAGAAGGTGGGACATATGTTATCAGTGGTAGCGGCAGCCCAAAGGGGAAACTCATATGTGCACTGCTTGGACTCAGAAAAGGGGGATCAGGTTAATGAGGCAAGCAAGGTATTGTGGGGTCTTTACCAATTTCTACAGCAAATTATATTCATCAAGAGAAGGCATGGATAAGAGAGGTGGAAAACTTTCTGGAGGCGGTTTCACTTCCCACACTAATTGATGAGGAAAGGGACATACAGGATACCCCACTCACTGTAGAGGAATTGGAAGTTGTTCTGCATGGCATGGCTAATGAAAGTGCCCCGGGGTAGACGGATTACCGATAGAGGTATATAAACACATGGAAGAAATTCTGTTGACTAAATTATTAAGGGTCTTTGAGTAAGCTAAGGAGAGGGGAATTTTACCAGCATTTATAAGAGAAGTGATAATAATTGTGATCCCTATGGAAGATAAAGATCCAAGACTACCTTATAGACCCTTTTCGTTGTTAACGGCGGATGTAAAGCTTCTGGCCAAAGTCTTGTCAAACCGGTTAACTGCAGTAATATCTAACGTAATACATCCAGACCAATCAGGCTTTATGCCCAACAGGTCTACGGCGACCAACATACAAAGGCTGTATTTAAATCTTCAACTACCGTCTGACAACACCAGCCAAAGAGTGATTGCTGCATTAGATGCCCATAAAGCCTTTGATAGCGTTGAGTGGGGATATTTGTGAGGAGCTCTACAACGTATGGGATTTGGCCCACAGTTCATAGCCTGGGTGAAATTACTATATGCTCAACTATCCGCAAAAATTAGAGTTAACGGAATGCTCTCCCGAAAGGTGGAACTACACAGAGGGACGCGACAGAGTTGTCCGCTGTGCCACTCCTTTTTGCTCTTGTGGTGGAGCCCCTGGCGGCCGCAATCAGACAGGCCAAAGAGATACAGGGGTTTAAGTATGGGGAAATGGAGGGAAAAAATCGACCTATACGCAGATGATATTTTGTTGTTCCTAGGGGATCCCTATGTTTCACTGGATCATGCCATGCAGATAATTGAGAGATTTTGGGCGGTCTCTGGGTTGACTATTAATTGGATTAAATCAAATTTATTCAAAGTAGACAGGGGAGTGGAATGGACAGAGAGAGATGGGGGGGGGGGCAATAAATTGCAAATTGTGGACAGGCTCAAATATTTGGGCATTCAGATATCTTTACCTATAACGGATTACCTGCACATTAACCTAACACCACTGATGAAAAACCTAAGAGCCAAAGTGGATGCCTAGACTAAATTACACTTGTCGGTGGTGGGAAGGATTAATGTGATAAATTATATTGATGCCTAAAATACTCTATGTGCTACACAATGACCCGCTGTGGATACCGCAAGGGCAACTTAGGGCAGTGAATGCACTCTTCAGAGATCTTGTGTGGGGTAAGAAACAGGCCAGGGTTAGATTGGAGACTCTGCAGAGACCCAAAGATGATGGGGGCCTAGCATTGCCGAATCCCGGGTATATATTATCTGGCAGCTTAATGTCAGCATCTGCGTGGTTGGGCTGCTCAAGCTGAGGATATTCCGATCCAGAAGGTGATGGAATATGTACTGGACAGAAGCCCTTTGATAGAGGGATTGGAGGATGGCTCAGTTGGTATAATAGGGAGGTAATTTCCTACCTTAGATCTTATGAGTAGAATATGTGGCAAGATCAAGCAGTTGAGAGGGGTGACCCAGCTGACAAAATTCACACCTATTTAGGATGACCGTAATCTCCCTCAGATCCAAAGGATGGGTAAATTAGTGGAATGGAGAAATAAGGGTATACTATATATGCATCGGGGTTTGAAATACTTTCCACAGTTACAAGAATAATTTGGATTGTCTCCCTCTGGATGGTACTACTATAGACAAATGAGACATGCGGTCACAGCTCAAACCGTTAAAAGAGTTTGAGTGTGCAAAATGATATGGTATTAGAACATGTGGAAGGTGGTGGTGTCATGAGGGGGTAATTTCGAGTACATATAGAGACCTACTGCATACCTTTCTCTTCAACCATCCAATTAAATTGAGACCTGGATGGGAAAAGGAGGTAGGGATAATAGCAGATGAAGTATGGGAAAGTGTTTTAGAATATGTACACAGACTGTCCATGAGCGAACCGGCAAGACTGCCCCATTTATATGTAATACATAGGGTATATAGATCCCCATTAATGCTATTTAAAATGGGTCTAAGAAACAATTCTGAATGTCCCAGATGTAAAGGGGATAATGCAGGGATCTTTCATATGATGTGGTCTTGCCCCAGACTGTCCCCCTTCTGGATTACTGTCATCAATAGGATAGAAGGGGCATACAGATGTGATATTCCTAGAAAGCCACTGGTCTGTTTGTTGGGATACGTGGAGGAAATTGCAGTAGAGAACCCATTAAAAACCGTTATTGCTAGGCTACTCTATTCTACTCTACTCTAAGGAAACTGACTGCCAGAAATTGGATATGGGAGGAACTGTCATCAAGAGGGGAATATATTAAACAGGTCCGGCTAGAGTGGAGTATTTACGAAAAAAGAGAGAACTTTAAAATGTATGAGAAGATGTGGACTCCCTGGTTACAATATGGCTAAGTTTTGCTATGAGGCAGACTGTTATAACTCCGGATTGGGGGAAGGTCTGACAAACCTAGGATATACATGATTGTATCATTAATTAACTAATTAGGAAATCCTGGTTAATAATAAGTTTTGACATGAGGGGAGGATAAGCTGTCGGGGAAGGGGGAAGGAGGGGAGCCATATAGGGAGGGGATTTAATCTGTTGTTGTACTCTATAATGAAGATTTGTTGATGATGATGTATAAATACTCTTCAATAAAAAATGTATCTGATTTAAAAAATTGATCTACCAATTTGGTCTAGTACAACCATACTCCTCCAAGTCACCGAGCCCATCACTATCCACCATCATAAGGTGGGACTTGCCCCAATATGTTTTAGCCCCAACATTTTCTCAAACTTATCCACTACTGCCACCACCTGATTTAAGGACTCCTTGGGATCCTGCATGAAGAGAAGGACATCATCTGCATAGAGTGCAATCTTCTCCTCCACCCTTTTACCACTGTATTCTTCCAGATATGAGCAGCAAGCAGCTCAATTGCAATGCCAAATAGTAATGGAGAGAGGGGGCACTCTTGACGAGCCCCCATAGTAAGATCAAATCTATCCGGCCTCTCTCCATTTACCCGTATTCATGCTACAGGGGAGGGATAAAGCAACCATACCCACTTGATGAACACTGGTAAAAAGCCCATCAGTTCGAGAACCAGCCACAGAAAGTCCCACTCCACACTGTCGAACGCCAGCATTGTCTGCAGGCAGCTGAATATTTAAAAACAATCTCCTCAGATTAATGGCTGTCGCTCTATTAGGCATAAAGATAGACTGATCCAAATGAGTCACAGGTGTGATCACCCCCACCAGCCTATTTGCCATAATTTTTGCTAGCAACTTGGCATCTACCAACAGTAGTGAAATGGGCCTACAGGACTCCAGTCTTCTAACATGTTTATCTCCTTTGGGTGAAACTACAATTGTTGCTTCTCTCATTGACTCTGGCAGTCTTCCCTCCTCCAGGGCCCCCAGGAGTATCTCTCTCAGGCTAGGAAACACCACATCTTTGAGTTGTTTAAAAAAATTTTCTGGCAAACTATCTGCCCCAGGAGCTTTATCGTTTGGCCATGGAGGCCAACGCCTTTTCCAGATCATCCATCGCCAACGGGAGTTCCAAGCTCTACCTGTCCACCTCACTGAGCTTTGGCAACCCCGCTTCCTCCAAGAACCCGTAAATCAAATCCCTAGAGGCCGACAGTTGAGAAGCATACAAGTCCCCATAGAATTTCCTAAAAACTTTTAGTATATCCTCAGTATCCAAAACCAATGCGTCACTATCATCATACATACTATAGCATATGAAAATTCCCTCTAGGCTACAGTTATCACTGATAAAAGATGACCTACTTTCTCACCATCCTCATAGAATGAGACCTTCTGAAACTCCTGTCTCTTCTTAGCACTTTGCAAATGAAGTTTGTCTACTATATCCTGCGCACATTTAAGGTGTCTCTGTGTCTCCGGGGTTGGCCGACTCTTTACCTCCCTCTCTGCTACCCACAGGTCCTCCAGTGCCCGAAGCTCCTCTCTTCTAGACTCCGTCTTACACTTAGAGATATCCCTAATAAACAAACCCTGGATAAAAGCCTTCATAGTATCCCACACTATGCAACAGACGCACTCCCATCATTCTCCAGAAAGAAGTCCTCAACTCCTCCTGCAATCTTACCCATATCAAGTGATCTCAACCAGGCTGGATGAATCTTCCACTCCCCCCTGTGACTCCCACATCTTAATCTAGTGCATATTACCACTTCTACCAGTTTATGATATGGGACCACCCTAGGCAACTAATCCACTGTCTTAATCCAGGAATTCATTAATCTATCCCCCAGTGCTATATCAATTCTTGACATGGATCTATGAGAAAAAGAGGAACACGAATAACACCTAACATCCTTATTCCTCATCCTCTACAAATCCACAAGACCAACCTCTTTGATATGTTTTGCAAAGGGCGTATCCCCGTCACACTCATTACCTCGCAAAACCCATCTATTCTTATAAAGCACCCGATGAAGAATATTGTTCATCTCTCCAACCACTAGTAGTGGTATGCCGAATCTGTGTCTAGCCAACTCCAGAATTTCCTGCATTTTTGCATCCGAATATGGCAGCGGAAAATACACTGCAACCACACACACCAATTGCCCATACACTTGACATACCAGGAACACATACTGACCATCCTTATCCACACCACTTCCACCTCTTCAAATGGTAACGAGGTGTGAACCAGGACAGAGACCCCCCATAATTAGAGTATGTAGCATGATAGGCATGCCTGATCCAGTGACAGGCTAAAACCCCCATCCATTCTTTGACCAAATGGGTCAACAGTAGACACAATATGGACAGCCTATGCAGAAGGGCATGATGTAACACTGCCGCTCTCTTAGTCCTATCGGCCAAACCCAACTTATTATTTTAACTGTTCCAGTCATTATGTATCCAAGATAGTGCACAGCTCCCAGGGATTCTTTGCACTTTGCAATCTACAGTCCCCTCCCCAACTATCCCACCCCCCTTTCCCTACCTCCCCTCCCCCCGTACCAAACATTCCCAGTAACCAAACTAAAGCCCTGGACCCACCCCCTACCAGTTAGCTTCTCTCTTTATGAGAATGGGTAAAATCCCTTGACCCAGCCTCCTTCACTTACACTACCTGTCCTTCAGCCAATGACACTTAGTTAATAAAGTGTAAGACAATAATACACGTCACCCATCCTCTCCCTCCCGCCTTTAGTAAACATTTCAACATAAAGAAAGTCTAACTTAGTGAGCTGCAAAAAACCTTTCCGCAGCTGCCACAGCTCAATAACTGTATCAAAGTAAAAAAATAGGGGGGGGAACAAGAGGCGCAATAGTGCCCTATCACTAGTGACACTAATGTATGCGGTGGGTATGAATTCACTCACCTAGCACAGTTGTGAGACCCACAACTGGTGTAAAAGCATTTGGCATTAAATGCAGCTGCTGCAGGACTTCCACCTTCCACATGCACGTGGGAATCATCCAGAAGTTACCTCAGGGGAAATGGTGTATCAGTGTCCGCGCTGCTGAAATCCCAAGAAAACGATCCGGAAACCATATGTAGGTTGCATCAATCATCCATTTATTCCTTTCCTACGCGTTTCAACACTGTCCTAGTGTCTTCCTCAGGGATCTGATCCCTGAGGAAGACACTAGGACAGTGTTGAAACGCGTAGGAAAGGAATAAATGGATGATTGATGCAACCTACATATGGTTTCCGGATCGTTTTCTTGGGATTTCAGCAGCGCGGACACTGATACACCATTTCCCCTGAGGTAACAGCTCAATAACTGACACTCCGGTAACTGCCAGTCCAGAAAAAAGGGGAAAAAAGAAACAAAGTGTAGAAAATGGTTTAATGTAGGCTCTTGAAAAGGACACATCATATGTTGTCATATCTCAGCCCACTCCAGTATCTCGCAGTTTTTTGTTGTTACGGTCAATCCAAACTGTAACTTCTTCTGGTGATTGGAAAAAGTGTACTCTCTCAAAGGCAACAAACCTCAACTCTGCGGGATACAGCATGGAATATTCCAGTCCCAAGTCTCTCAATCTCTTTTACACTTCCACAAACCGCATCCTCAATTTTTGCACCAACGCAGAGTAGTCGGAATAGATAGAAATATGTTGCCCGTTAATCATCATGTCCTCAACAGTTCTGGCTTTCCTCAATGTGGCATCTCTATCACGGTAATTTAGTATTTTTACCAAAATAGTGCAATGACCTGATTCGGGAGGCAGGGGTCTCATAGGCACTCTGTGTGCTCTCTCGACTATGAATACCTTAGAAAGTGCGGCAGCTCCAATTTTCTCCAATAACCATTTCTCAATAAAGCCTGTGGGATTAGAGCCCTCTGTTTTTTCTGGGTCCCCTATAATTCTGGTATTATTCCGTCGAGAGCGGTTTTCAAGATCATCATTCTTGGCCGTAACCTCAGCCAGTTGCTTGGCATACTGTTTCTGTGCTTTCTGTAATTTTTCTCTTTGGTCTTCTGCCATGCTGACCCTCTTTTCAACCTCTCCAGGCCGTACATCTGCTTTACGCATAGCAGCTTTTAAGCTCAGCATCTCAGACTGAAGACCGTGCATTTGTTGAAGTAGTGTAGTTAGGGTCTCCTTACAGAAGCTCACAATAGCATACACGTCTTCAATAGTGGGCTCAGCACTAATAGTAACAGCCCCAATTTCGGATCTGCCTGCTCCTGCTTCTCCCTAAGGGCCTGCAGACTCACACACTTCTCCCTCCATAGTAGCTTCCTGGGCCAGCTCCTGATCTTCTACCTCCTCTTCTGCCCCTGCCACCAGCTCCCGCTGCTCGTCTAGGGCCTTATAATGGACAGGACTAATGCAGGAGCTCCCTGTAGGGTCTGAATATGCTTATGATAAGGAAACTATAAAGGGTAGAATAATGATTTTACATGTTTTAAAAAGTCTGCCAGGCACTGTTCAAGGCTAATATTAGTATAATACTGAAAAATGACCTGACAACGTCCCTTTAAGTCAAGAACAGTCTCATGCTCTACATCTTTTTCAAAGTAGGAAGCAATGGATCACTTAAAGGGAACCTGTCACCCCCCCCAGGGCCTATTAAGCTAAAAGAGACACCTTCAGCAGCGCCTATGCTGCATTTTGTGAAGGAGGCTCTTATTATCTGATTTCCTCCCCGGATCACCAAAATAAACGCTTTATAAGAGATTAGTTTTGGTCCGGGAGGTATATTCTCCTCCCAGGACCAAAATGCTGTTGTTACCCCTCCTCCTGTGTTGTGGAAACTCCTCGCTAGATTCCTAGCTCTGAAGCCTGCATAAAGCATAAGATCACACAGGGCGGGATCTGATGATGCGTAATACCATATGACCTCAGCTTTTGGCCAGAGCTCACGTAGATGCCTGAGAGCTGAGAGAACATGCCGACGCTGCTCCGAATGATAAGAGAAGAAGAGACCCGAAGAACACAGGAGCGATAACAGCAGCCAGGCGTTAAGGTCCGGGTAGGAGAGTATACCTCCCGGACCTAAACTGATATCTTATAAAGTATTTACTTTGGTGTCCCGGGGGAGTAGGATAATAAGAGCTATCTTCACAAAATGCAGCATAGGCGCTGCTGAAGGTGGCTCTTTTAGCTTACCGTATATACTCGTGTATAAGCCGAGTTTTTCAGCCCAAAATTTGGGCTGAAAAGTCTCCCCCTCGGCTTATACACGGGTCATATATGGTATATAAGGTGGGGGCTGTGGAGGCTGGAGGAGGCGGGGGGAGGCTGCTGTATGAGCGGCCCCGTCACGTGGGGCCGCTCATTAAATATGCACTGCTTCCCCCTGTCAATCAGCGGCAGGCGGAAGCAGTGCATATAGCCCCCAAATGCTGGCACTCGCCCCCCCTTGTAAGGGCCCCCCCCCGCTGGTTATATTACCATTCCGGACTTCTGATCAGCGCTGCTCCTCGGTGCTCCTCGCTGCTCCGTCCGTCCATCCTGCTACATCCGGGATCTCCGGCCGTCGCAGGCATATGACGTCATCGCGCGACGGTCGGGGATCCCGGATGTAGCAGGACGGGAGCCACGAGGACGGAGCGCCGAGGAGCAGCGCTGATCAGAAGACCGGGATGGTAAGAGAAGCGGGGGGGGCCCTTGCAAGGGGGGGCGAGTGCAGCATTTGTGGGCTGCTGGGGACCCCCTGGGGGCTGCTGGGGACCCCCTGGGGGCTGCTGGATACCCCCAGGGGGCTGCTATATGTACCCCTGGGGGCCTGCTGTATACCACTAGGGCTGCTGTATACTACCACTGGGGCTGCTGGGGCTGCTATATACTACCACTGGGGCTGCTGTATACTACCACTGGGGCTGCTATATACTACCACTGGGGCTGCTATATACTACCACTGGGGCTGCTATATACTACCACTGGGGCTGCTGTATACTACCACTGGGGCTGCTATATACCACCACTGGGGCTGCTATATGTACCCCTGGGGGCCTGCTGTATACCACTAGGGCTGCTGTATACTACCACTGGGGCTGCTATATACTACCACTGGGGCTGCTATATACTACCACTGGGGCTGCTGTATACTACCACTGGTGCTGCTATATACTACCACTGGGGCTGCTGTATACTACCACTGGGGCTGCTGTATACTACCACTGGGGCTGCTATATACTACCACTGGGGCTGCTGTATACTACCACTGGGGCTGCTGTATACTACCACTGGGGAGGCCTGTATACCACTGGGGGGGGCCTGTATACCACACTGCTGGGGGCTGTATACCTGTGCTGGGGTCCACCCTCGGCTTATACACGAGTCAATAGGTTTTTCCAGATTTTTGGGGCAAAAGTAGGGGGTCGGCTTATACACGGGTCGGCTTATACACGAGTATATACGGTAATAGGCCCTGTGGGGGGTGACAGATTCCCTTTAACAAAGCATACAGTTTACGTGTCAGCAAAGGCAGGTGGAGCAAGAGCTGCAGCAGACCAAGTAGCATGAGCAGCCAGAGCAGAAGGAACGCTGACAACAGGTGTAGGTAGCAGAATTTCTGATAAGCAGCAGCAAAGGCTTCACACAGAACCTGCAGGAGGCAGAGAACTTGTGAAGCCACTAGGAGCAGGAAACCAGGCAGAGGAAACTAAAGCAAAATTATAGAGTTTATAAAGGCAGGAAGACAAAAGGCATATTAAAACAAGGACGTAATCTTGAAAGAGGGCAGAATGCCTAAAAGGTATTCAACTCGCTCCAGGACCAAGTGCCTCCAGGTCTCCGCTGCTGCCACGAAGATGTAACAAAGACACCGGGATGCTTTGTATAAAATCTTTTCTGCTTTATTTCGTTTTGGAGCACAAATCCCAGCTCCTTCCTCAGGGAATTACCACATCGTTGGAAGTGCGGTCCCTGCGGCAGCTGCTAAGTTTGAGCGATCAAGCTGGTTGTGAGCTTTACAACCAAACCAGGTGAGCAAATTTTGAACTACACGTTACCAATCTCCTAAGTGGGATAAGACCCTATGCGCATTTTCATTTTTATAAAAGGTATTCAAAGCATTCGGAATAATGACAACAGCTGGTCATGAGATGTGGTTTCCAACTCGAGAAAATTATGAGATTCCCAAACTTCCAGGACATCTTAGCACCTGCTCTGCAGTCTCTGTGAACTTCTCTGCAATAGTTTAAATGTGTTTATTTCTGTTGGTACCTTAAGGGTTAATTTCAGTAGCTGTACCTGCAGTATTAACTGTCTATGGTATTAGCTGGCTGTGGCTCTCCAGGTGAGCTGCTGCTGTGTTTGTCAGGTGACGCAGTTGTCCACTCCCCCAGCCTTTAAGTAGTCCCATGACCCATAAACTGCTGTTACTGAGTTTATTCTCTGCAGATGCCATGAGCTGTGCTGATGCCAAGTGCTGTTCTTCTGGAGCTTTTTGGCTGTGTAGCTTGTGGAGATTACCATCTTGCTGAGAGTTGCTGTGCTTATTTCGCTCCCTGAGTAAAGGTGAGGGGGTTATAGCCTAAGGCTGGTCAGGAGCAGGGGCAAGGGTGGCGGCCCACACATCCTCAAATTTAGAGGTCCTTCTGGGAACAGGGTCAGCTAGGGACCCCAGTCTAAGGGTCAGACTAGTTTTTGCTCATTACTGCCATCCTAATACCTTATCCCCTTGTCTGTTTACTACTACCCATGACACCCTGCAGGTCCCAGCCGGAAGATATTGTGGTCATGTTTCTGATCATGATTTTACCTTTCAATGTGATGTGAATAATGGCATGGAGAGCGTCATGCAACTGACCAATTTTAATTTGGGGCTGATGTGCTGGTTGCAGTTATATAGAAATCCAAAAGTTAGAAAACACTGGGCACCAAACGACCTTAGTTAGATTGGGCTGTCACTCCCGTGACTATTGCAGTTGTTATCGGCGGTGCTGGCTTCAATAGTCAGTAAATAAATCCAGTAGTAGAATGAATGTAGCCGCACTCACCAGAAGTTGATCTTCAAATCTTTTATTTCACGTTCATCCAGACCGGCATGAACAACAGCAAGGGAGGGGGTGCAGGGACGGAGGACAACGGCCTGCCGTTTCGCGGTCTTGTACCGCTTCGACGGGTCCTCTATAGCGTCTGTCGTCATGTCCGGAATATATCAAGCCGGCACGTGACGTCACTACGACTATAGTATAACATTTTAAACAAACAAATATATGTATGACATCAAAGCCACATCTAAATGAAAAGCATTACAAGCTGAAATGATTATTAAGAACAGACCAAAAGCAAACTCTGTTTATATCAGAGACACATTAGACGCAGTTGATTTCATTACTTAGCGTCTCATTGCTATGGTTCCTACCGTAGTTTATCTACAATAGTGGCACTCATACCTTGGAATTACCGCTGCATCTCCAATATACGCAGCTTCAACTACAATCGCGGGGACTGGCTAGGCCTATACAAAATCTTATTAAATATCATAACTAAATATTTTATGGTGAATTTTTTCAATCTTGTACTGCCGATACCTGTTCTTACTGATCTTTGGTGTTCCTTGAATCGTTTACACATCTCTCTAATTGTTTTGCCGATGTAAAAGCGCCGACACGGGCAAAAAATCACGTAAATCACCCATGTGGTTTTGCAGCTAATAAAGGAACTCACTTTGTGCAATCTATCCCCTATTGCTACAGGGTTGCTGATCTCATGATTATGACAAGAATTGCAATTTCTGCATCTGAAGTTCCCTTTGGGTCTTCTTTCTTCTAACCACGTAATTGTTTTGTTAGTGCTAATCCTATTTTTAACAAGTGAGTCTTTTAGATTATTACACCTTCTATAGGAGACAATAGGTGGACCTATCCCTATAGAGTTCAATTCTCTATCTTTTTCTAATACGTGCCAGAATTTATTTATAGCACCTGAGATTTTATTGTACATAGGCCCGTATTTAAAAGAAAAAACAAAACGTTTTTTCTGATTTTCAGCGGGTTTAATCCTCTGGTGTATGTCCCTCAAGGCTCTACTTCTGGTCTCAGTTAGGAGATCGACTGGGTAACCTCTTTGCTTAAAATTCCTTTCTAATTCCATTAGTTGGTTGTCACGCATAGCCGATGTATTATTCATCCTTTTTGTTCTCAAGAACTGGCTATAGGGGAGAGCTCGTTTAGTGTAATAGGGATGTGCACTATTATAATGTATTAGTGTGTTAGATGATGTTGGCTTCCTATATAGAGATCTTACTACTGTTCCTTCCTCTAGATTCAATTTAACATCCAAAAAATCTAAGTTTTTATTGCCAAATACCGACGTGAATGACATATTATAATTATTATTGTCGTTCAGAAAGGCTACAAAGGAGAGAAAATCCTCTTCTTCACCCTCCCATACGACAAATATGTCGTCCACGTATCTTATGAAAAGTTTTATAAACTTCAATTAAGGGTTAGAGTTGTTATAGACCAGTGATGGCGAACCTTTCTGAGGCCGAGTGCCCAAACTGCAACCCAAAACAAAATTATTTATGGCGAAGTGCCAACACTAATTTAACCTAAATTACAGCAGTGGTTATCTATCACAAGCGCTGCACAGGGGGGAGATCCAGCAGATGCTAACTCTCTTCACTGTACACGGCTTGTAGTCCTGAAACATTGATGATCAATTCAATTATTGTAACAATTAATTGATTTTAAACTTACCTTTGCAGTCTTCTCTTCTCTTCGGCAGTGGTCAGACAGCTCATGTGTACTGGACATTGAAGCTGAGCCGCTGCCACTGCCCTTTCTAGAAACAGCAGGTGGATTGATCTGTATGGAAAAAATGCAGAATATTAGACAGAGCAAGCAAATTTCATACTGAAATCCTGGTCCCTATTTTGTAGTAGTATCTGCATCCTGACCCTCTCCTTGTAGCTATGTGCTCCATCCTGACCCTCTCCTTGTAGCTATGTGCTCCATCCTGACCAGTGGCGTAACTAGAGTCTGGTGGGCCCCGGTGCGAAATTCAGACCTGGGCCCCCCTCCCCCCCCCCCCCCCCCCCCGCGCGAGCACATATTGGTCAGATGTTTGGGCCCCATGTAACATTCTAAGATCTATAAAGACTCACAAATTAACCCCTGCTATATATGGTCATCCTACTGGAATGTGGAGCTTATCCTTTTAAATATGTCTCCCACCCTGCTATATATGGTCCTCCTCCTGTAATATGGCCCATCCCATTATTATAATGCATCCCCATATTCCTCCATATATTACAATATACCCCCATAGTCCTGCATGTATTATAATGCATCCTATAGTCCCCCATTCATAAGGTAGCCCCAATAGTCATCCAATTATTATAATGCACCCCCACTATCCTACATATAGTAGCCTCATAGACCTCCATATAGTATAATACAGCCTCACAGGCCTCTATATAGTATAATACAGCGTCAGAACCCCTGCATATAGTATAATACAGTCTCCCAGCCCTCCATATAGTATAACGCAGGCTCAGTTCTCCATGTAGTGCAGCCTCTATATTGCAGCCTTATATATGCAGCCTCATAGCTCTCCATGTAGTGCAGCCTTATATCTCTCTATATATTGTGTTATATATGCAGCCTAAGGCTATGTGCTCACGGTCCAGAGGAGCTGCATGTTGGACGCAGCTCCTCCGGACCTGAGTGAAGCCGCGGGTGCCCACAGGGAGACCGCAGCCGCCCTGTACTCACCATGTGCGGCAGGTGCAGGGCGGCTTCTCCCTGCTGTCACCTGATTGGAACCGCTTCCGACTCTGAAGCATGAAATTAACATGCTGCAGAGATGCGGAGGAGCAGACACCCACACCGCAGCTGTCAAAACACTGCGGTCGGGTTAAGCATAGTTAGGATGGGATTTCTACAAATCCCATCCACTATGCTTATACTGTATTACGCAGCAGTTTGAATGCAGCAACAAGACGCTGCGTCCAAACCACTAAGTATCCTTATCATCAGCACACAGCCTTATATAAGCAGACCCACCAGGATCTGAAAAATAGGATTAGTGAGAACTGCACAAAACTGTAGACTCACTCCAGTGTCACCCCACATGTTAGCCTATTCCAGTAGTGGAGTCTTCTGCTCCCCTTCTTTAGTGTCCCCTGCTCTCCTCCTCCTGTGTCCCCAGCTCTCCTCCTCTGTCCCCCGTTCTCCTGTGTCCCCCGCTCTCCTCCTCCTGTGTCCCCATCCTCCTGTGTCCCCTCTCTCCTCCTGTGTTTACGTTCTCCTGTCCCCAGCTCTCCCCCTCCTCTGTCTCCCATTCTCCTGTGTTCCCCACTCTCCTCCTCCAGTGTCCCCCATTCTCCTGTGTGTCCCCCACTCTCCTCCTGTGTCCCCAGCTCTCCTCCTCTGTCCCCCGTTCTCCTGTGTCCCCCGCTCTCCTCCTCCTGTGTCCCCTGTCCCCCTGTGTTCCCCTCTCTTCTCCTGTGTCTACGTTCTCCTGTCCCCATCTCTCCTCCTCCTCTGTCCCCCATTCTCCTGTGTCCCCCGCTCTCCTCCTCCTGTGTCCCCTCCCCTGTCCCCCTGTGTTCCCCTCTCTTCTCCTGTGTCTACGTTCTCCTGTCCCCATCTCTCCTCCTCCTCTGTCCCCCATTCTCCTGTGTTCCCCGCTCTCCTCCTCCAGTGTCCCCATTCTCCTGTGTGTCCTCCGCTCTCCTCCTCATGTGTCCCCCATTCTCCTGTGTCCCCAGCTCTCCTCCTCTGTCCCCAGCTCTCCTCCTCCTCTGACACCCATTCTCCTGTGTCCCCCGCTCTCCTCCTCCAGTGTCCCCCGTTCTCCTGTGTCCCCAGCTCTCCTCCTGTCTCCCGTTCTCTTGTGTCCCCAGCTCTCCTCCTCCTCTGTCCCCGTTCTCCTGTGTCCCCAGCTCTCCTCCTCCTCTGTCCTCCGTTCTTCTGTCTCCTGCTCTCATCCTCCTGTGTCCCCCGCTCTCCTCCTCCTGTGTCCCCTGTTCTTCTGCCCCCTGCTCTCCTCCTCCTGTGTCCCCCGTTCTTCTGTCCCTAGCTCTCCTCCTCCTGTGTCCTCCGCTCTCCTGTGTGCCCCATTCCCCCAGCTCACCTCCTTCTCCTCTTACCATTGTCCTCCGCTCTCTTCTTCTCAATGAGCGGCCAGGACCGGACACATGGCTACCGGGACATCGGGCAGGAGACTGAGTAGGGGGCGGAGCCACCGCTCAAGTCCCTGGTCACCTGATCAGCGTCAGACACGTGACCTGCAGGCAGAGCTGCCACTCGGAATTTCGGGGCCCCTTACTGCCAAACGTTTGGGGCCCCCCAGCGTCCACCCAGCTCCGCCTCCACCTATGGTCTTGCCTCCATCCAAACATATATTATATTTATAGTGAAAAATTGAAACAGCACCAAAAATTACCTCAATTTATGTGCAAAGCTTTCCCAACCAGCAATCCAGATGGTTCCTTACAACAGAGTAAAAAAAGAAAAAACACAAAAAAAAAATAGAAAAAAGTGGACTTTATTGCTCAATGTGTGGCCACGCCATTGGGCAATAAACTCTACTTTTTTCTAGATTTTTGTGCTGTTTTTTCTTTTTTACACTCTCTCTCTATTATATATTACACACACACACACACACTTGAGACTGCTGTGGGCTGAATACACAAATGTATAAACAACAGAGAATACTCAGTAGAGACGGCTGCTAGCTGTATACACAATAGAGACTGCTGCTGGCCGTACACAATAGAGAATACACAATAGAGATGGCTGTGGGCCGTATAGACAATAGAGACGGCTGCGGGCCGTATCGACAATGGAGACGGCTCCTGGCTATACACACAGTAGAGAATACACAATAGAGACTGCTGCTGGCTGTACACAATAGAGAATACAGCATAGAGACTGCTGCTGGCTGTACACAATAGAGAATACACAATAGAGACTGCTGCTGGCTGTACACAATAGAGAATACACAATAGAGACTGCTGCTGGCCATATACACAATGGAGATGGCTGTGGGACAAATGCACAATGAAGACGGCTGCTGGTTGTACACAACACAATAGACACTGCTGCTGGCCTGGCAACATACACAATGGAGATGACTGCGGGACAAATGCATAATGGAGATGGCTGCGGGACAAATGCACAATGGAATGGCTGTGCAACAAATGCACAATGGAGACAGCTGCGAGACGTATGCACATTAGAGACTGCTGCGGGATGTATACACACTGGAGACTGTGCAGGATGAATACAATGTATATAATAGGCTAGCCCCTTCTGAAAGGGGTCAGCACTGTCCACGGTGGGCTATCCCTGTCTATAAAAGGCTAGCCCCTTTTGTAATGTGCCAGGCCAGGCGAATCTGATACCTGAGACGCGTGGCAACAAGGCACCGAACAGAGGCAGCATGTGGCAACCTGACACCAAATAGAGGAGGTCCATGGCCATCTGACCCAGGATTTTTGTAGGTTCTATGTCACCTATATAAATGTTTATACAGTTTTATTGTGGGAGACAGACACCATTTAATTATTTTAGCCACTGGTGAATTACTTAAATGTTCAACTTGCAGAACTACATATCCCAGCAAATCATCCCAGACTATTACAGTCACTTTTCTGGCTGCTATACTGTCCATTATGGGCTGCAAAGGACAGGGCTCAGATATACAATATGGCACCATGTTTCCTGGCCCTTATGTCTTATAGGGTCCCCAATATTATAGGGGTCCTACAATGAGACCCTTCACCCAGTGTACATATCACCATGAAGAACAGTGACGAGTCACAGATGAGGGAAGATTCACTCAAGAAAGTATGATCCACATTTATTAAACTGCAGCTCCATTTCTATGGATTTCATATAATATTATATAATGAAGTTGCTATTTAAGCAATTTTCTAATATATCACAGAAAGTAGTGATATTTACACACAGCAGTGGTGATCTTATACAGCACAGATCAATACAATAGTAATTTCCAGGCTATTACTGTATATGTGGCTGATAAATGCCCCCCACCTCACCCCTCCCGACAATAGTTGCTTTAATTCCCCTCCTTGCACTTTCATCCTATCTCTCCTTCATTTTCCCCTTCCTCCTTCTGTCTCTTCCAAATTCCTAGTGGCAGCCCTGTTCGGAGGGGGCAGGAATAAATCTGCCATAGCAGCCGGGGAGCGGAGCACTGCTGCATGTTTTACCACTGACATTATCACAGTTGCACATTCACAAAATCAGCCGAGAGCTGCTGATGAAGTGACCGGTTATTTACCTGTCCCGGGCAAGCGCACTTTCTGAGGCCATAGACTGGACGCAATCCAGGACCCCCCCAACCCTCTCACCGCTCCTCCAGGCCCGCGACTTCCGGTTGGCGGGCCATATCCGCAGTAATGAACAGGGACCGCTCAAATGCAGGGAACAGTATGTGGCCGGACAGCTTCCAAAGGTAGCGCTGTCCTGAGTCTGTGCGGCGGCGTGTGCTGCGCCTGGCGCTGGCGCTTGGATCGCAGGGCGCAGAGTGCTGGGATCGCCCGGCGCAGGGGGCGGCTGGCTACGCGGGCGCCGGGCCCCCTATCGGTACGGGCCCCGTCGCAGCCGCGACCCCTGCGACCGTGAATGTTACGCCACTGATCCTGACCTTCTCCTTGTAGCTATGTGCTCCATCCTGACCCTCTCCTTGTAGTAATGTGCTCCATCCTGACCCTATCCTTGTAGCTATGAGCTCCATCCTGACCCTCTCCTTGTAGTAATGTGCTCCATCCTGACCCTCTCCTTGTAGTAATGTGCTCCATCCTGACCCTCTCCTTGTAGTAATGTGCTCCATCCTGACCCTCTCCTTGTAGTAATGTGCTCAATCCTAACCCTCTCCTTGAAGTAATGTGCTCCATCCTGACCTTCTCCTTGAAGTAATGTGCTCCATCCTGACCTTCTCCTTGAAGTAATGTGCTCCATCCTGACCTTCTCCTTATAGTTATGGGCTCCATCCTGACCTTCTCCTTGTTGTAGTGTGCTCCATCCTGACCTTCTCCTTGAAGTAATGTGCTCCATCCTGACCTTCTCCTTATAGTTATGGGCTCCATCCTGACCTTCTCCTTGTTGTAGTGTGCTCCATCCTGACCTTCTCCTTGAAGTAATGTGCTCCATCCTGACATTCCCCTTGTAGTAATGCGCTCCATCCTGACCCTTTCCTTGTAGTTATGTGCTCCATCCCGACCCTCTCCTTGTAGTTATTTGCTCCATCCTGACCCTCTCCTGGCAGTAATGTCCCTATCCTAACTCCCTTCTTGTAGTAATGTCTCCAGCCTTATCCCCTTGTAGTATGGTCGATCCCTGTCCCTTGTGGTAATGTCCCCATCCTGCAGTAATACGCCCCCTCCTTGTAATAAAGCCAACATCATCCCCCTTCTTGTAATAATGTAACCATCATGCCCCCTTCTAATGTCACCATCATGCCTCCTAATGTCACCATCATGCCCCTCTTATTTGTCACCCTCATGCCCCTCTTGTCACCCTCATGCCCCTCTTGTCACCCTCATGCCCCTCTTGTCACCCTCATGCCCCTCTTGTCACCCTCATGCCCCTCGTCACCCTCATGCCCTCGTCACCCTCATGCCCCTCTTGTCTCCATCCTGCCCCTTGTCACCCTCATGCCCCTCTAGTCTCCATCCTGCCCCTTGTCAGCCTCATGTCTCTGTGTCCATCCTGCCCCTTGTCAGCCTCATGTCTCTGTGTCCATCCTGCCCCTTGTCAGCATCATGTCTGTGTCCATCCTGCCCTTGTCAGCATCATGTCTGGTCCATCCTGCCCTTTGTCAGCCTCATGTCTGTGTCCATCCTGCCCCTTGTCAGCCTCATGTCTGTGTCCATCCTGCCCCTTTGCAGCCTCATGTCTGTGTCCGTCCAGCCCCTTTGCAGCCTCATGTCTGTGTCCATCCTGCCCCCCTGTCAGCCTCATGTCTCTGTGTCCATCCTGCCCCCCTGTCAGCCTCATGTCTGTGTCCATCCTGCCCCCCTGTCAGCCTCATGTCTGTGTCCATCATCCTGCCCCCTGTCAGCCTCTTGTCTGTGTCCATCCTGCCCCCCTGTCAGCCTCATGTCTGTGTCCATCCTGCCCCCTGTCTCAGCCTCATGTCTGTGTCCATCCTGCCCCCCTGTCAGCCTCTTGTCTGTGTCCATCCTGCCCCCTGTCAGCCTCATGTCTGTGTCCATCCTGCCCCCCTGTCAGCCTCATGCCTGTGTCCATCCTGCCCCCCTGTCAGCCTCATGTCTGTGTCCATCCTGCCCCCCTGTCAGCCTCATGCCTGTGTCCATCCTGCCCCCCTGTCAGCCTCATGCCTGTGTCCATCCTGCCCCCCTGTCAGCCTCATGTCTGTGTCCATCCTGCCCCCCTGTCAGCCTCATGTCTGTGTCCATCCTGCCCCCCTGTCAGCCTCATGTCTGGGTCCATCCTGCCCCCCTGTCAGCCTCTTGTCTGTGTCCATCCTGCCCCCCTGTCAGCCTCTTGTCTGTGTCCATCCTGCCCCCTTGTCAGCATCATGTCTGTGTCCATCCTGCCCCCCTGTCAGCACTCATGTCTGTGTCCATCCTGCCCCCTGTCAGCCTCTTGTCTGTGTCCATCCTGCCCCCCTGTCAGCCTCATGTCTGTGTCCATCCTGCCCCCCTGTCAGCCTCATGTCTGTGTCCATCCTGCCCCCCTGTCAGCCTCATGTCTGTGTCCATCCTGCCCCCCTGTCAGCCTCATGTCTGTGTCCATCCTGCCCCTTTGCAGCCTCATGTCTGTGTCCATCCTGCCCCTTGTCAGCCTCATGTCTGTGTCCATCCTGCCCCTTGTCAGCCTCATGTCTGTGTCCATCCTGCCCCTTTGCAGCCTCATGTCTGTGTCCATCCTGCCCCCTGTCAGCCTCTTGTCTGTGTCCATCCTGCCCCCCTGTCAGCCTCTTGTCTGTGTCCATCCTGCCCCCTGTCAGCCTCATGTCTGTGTCCATCCTGCCCCCCTGTCAGCCTCATGCTGTGTCCATCCTGCCCCCCTGTCAGCCTCATGCCTGTGTCCATCCTGCCCCCCTGTCAGCCTCATGCTGTGTCCATCCTGCCCCCTGTCAGCCTCATGTCTGTGTCCATCCTGCCCCCTGTCAGCCTCATGTCTGTGTCCATCCTGCCCCCTGTCAGCCTCATGTCTGTGTCCATCCTGCCCCCTGTCAGCCTCATGTCTGTGTCCATCCTGCCCCCTGTCAGCCTCATGCTGTGTCCATCCTGCCCCCTGTCAGCCTCATGCTGTGTCCATCCTGCCCCCCTGTCAGCCTCATGTCTGTGTCCATCCTGCCCCCCTGTCAGCTCATGTCTGTGTCCATCCTGCCCCCCTGTCAGCCTCATGTCTGTGTCCATCCTGCCCCCCTGTCAGCCTCATGTCTGTGTCCATCCTGCCCCCCTGTCAGCCTCTTGTCTGTGTCCATCCTGCCCCCTGTCAGCCTCTGTCTGTGTCCATCCTGCCCCCTGTCAGCCTCATGTCTGTGTCCATCCTGCCCCCCTGTCAGCCTCATGTCTGTGTCCATCCTGCCCCCTGTCAGCCTCATGTCTGTGTCCATCCTGCCCCCCTGTCAGCCTCATGTCTGTGTCCATCCTGCCCCCCTGTCAGCCTCATGTCTGTGTCCATCCTGCCCCCTGTCAGCCTCATGTCTGTGTCCATCCTGCCCCTTGTCAGCCTCATGTCTGTGTCCATCCTGCCCCTTGTCAGCCTCATGTCTGTGTCCATCCTGCCCCTTGTCAGCCTCATGTCTGTGTCCATCCTGCCCCTTTGCAGCCTCATGTCTGTGTCCATCCAGACCCCTTGCAGCCTCATGTCTCTGTGTCCATCCTGCCCCCCTGTCAGCCTCATGTCTCTGTGTCCATCCTGCCCCCCTGTCAGCCTCATGTCTCTGTGTCCATCCTGCCCCTTTGCAGCCTCATGTCTGTGTCCATCCTGCCCCCTGTCAGCCTCATACCTGTGTCCATCCTGCCCCCCTGTCAGCCTCATGCCTGTGTCCATCCTGCCCCCCTGTCAGCCTCTTGTCTGTGTCCATCCTGCCCCCCTATCAGCCTCATGTCTGTGTCCATCCTGCCCCCTGTCAGCCTCATGTCTGTGTCCATCCTGCCCCTTTGCAGCCTCTTGTCTGTGTCCATCCTGCCCCCCTGTCAGCCTCATGTCTGTGTCCATCTTGCCCCTTTGCAGCCTCTTGTCTGTGTCCATCCTGCCCCCCTGTCAGCCTCATGTCTGTGTCCATCCTGCCCCCTGTCAGCCTCATGTCTCTGTGTCCATCCTGCCCCTTTGCAGCCTCATGTCTGTGTCCATCCTGCCCCCCTGTCAGCCTCATACCTGTGTCCATCCTGCCCCCCTGTCAGCCTCATGCTGTGTCCATCCTGCCCCCTGTCAGCCTCTTGTCTGTGTCCATCCTGCCCCCCTATCAGCCTCATGTCTGTGTCCATCCTGCCCCCTGTCAGCCTCATGTCTGTGTCCATCCTGCCCCTTTGCAGCCTCTTGTCTGTGTCCATCCTGCCCCCTGTCAGCCTCATGTCTGTGTCCATCTTGCCCCTTTGCAGCCTCTTGTCTGTGTCCATCCTGCCCCTTGTCAGCCTCATGTCTGTGTCCATCCTGCCCCTTTGCAGCCTCATGTCTGTGTCCATCCAGACCCTTTGCAGCCTCATGTCTCTGTGTCCATCCTGCCCCCCTGTCAGCCTCATGTCTCTGTGTCCATCCTGCCCCCCTGTCAGCCTCATGTCTCTGTGTCCATCCTGCCCCTTTGCAGCCTCATGTCTGTGTCCATCCTGCCCCCCTGTCAGCCTCATACCTGTGTCCATCCTGCCCCCCTGTCAGCCTCATGCCTGTGTCCATCCTGCCCCCCTGTCAGCCTCTTGTCTGTGTCCATCCTGCCCCCCTATCAGCCTCATGTCTGTGTCCATCCTGCCCCCCTGTCAGCCTCATGTCTGTGTCCATCCTGCCCCTTTGCAGCCTCTTGTCTGTGTCCATCCTGCCCCCCTGTCAGCCTCATGTCTGTGTCCATCTTGCCCCTTTGCAGCCTCTTGTCTGTGTCCATCCTGCCCCCCTGTCAGCCTCATGTCTGTGTCCATCCTGCCCCTCATTATACCGTGGCTTGAAATAAAAAAAAAAAAAATCATACTCACCTAGTACTCCCGCCTTCACCGCTCCTCTTCTCCTCGCGTCTTCCGTCCCAGCGTCACATGACCGCGGTCATGTGACGCCGCGCGGTCATGTGACGCCGGCGGGGCGGAGCTTGGAGAGTGTCGGAGATGCGGAGGAAGGAGAATCCTCCGATCCGACACGGCTTTGAACTGCCGGCGCCATCATGCCGGCAGTTCAAAGCTGCAGTGACAGGCGACGCCGCGTGCCAGGGAAAACGGCTCTACGTGCAATCCCTGGCACGCGTGCCATAGGTTCGCCATCACTATGTCGTCCACATATCTTATGAAAAGTTTTATAAACTTCAAATAAGGGTTAGAGTTGTTATAGACTATGTGATCTTCAAAGTGAGCCATAAATAAATTAGCCAAAGTGCAGGAGACCGGAGTCCCATTGCGGTATCGGCGATCTGTTTGTACCACGTATCATTAAATGTGAATGCGTTGTGGGTCAAAATAAACCGCAACAATTCACAAATAAAGTTGACCAGCGATCTATCTTGACCATCAGCTTGGAGAATATCACGAATCACTGACACCGCCAAATCTTGTGGGATCCGGGTATATTGGCTCTCTACGTCAATAGAGGCCATACTATACCCGGTCCGCCATTCAAATCCATCAATATATTTAATAAACTCGCCTGAGTCTTTAATATAAGACAGTATTTTTACTAACAATGGTCTTAAAAGCCAATCCAAATACTGTGACAAAGGTTCAGTCACAGAACCAATCCCGGAAACAATAGGACGTCCGGGAGGGTTCTGGACTGATTTGTGAATCTTTGGCAGGCAATACCAAAAGGGTTTCCTGGGAAACTCAATAAAAAGTTTCTCTGCTTGTTTTTTCTCTATTGTCCTGTTATTTACATACTTTCTCAGCAGATTTCTTAACTCATTATTAAATTTAAATGTTGGATCACTGGGTAGTTCTACATATGTGTCGGTAGAGCCTAACTGTCTCAATGCCTCTTTAATATAGTCCTTTTTTTCTGAGTAGGACTACTCCCCCACCCTTGTCTGCTTTTTTGACTAAAACATCCTCCCATTTCAGGACAATATCTAGGGCTTTCTTTTCGCCTTTGGTCAAATTAGATCTGGGTTTGGGGTAAATCAGTGCCTCTACTTCTTTGCAAACCATTTCCTCAAATAGATCTACACTGTTTCCAGGTGATACTGGTGGAAAAAAATCAGATTTTACTCCTCCTTTAAAATACCCATTGTCGTATCTTTCTTCACTTATCCCTGCTGTTATGGGATCAACATCAAGTAACATAGCTACATCCTCTTTTACCTCTTTTAGAGAATTATCATTAGCAAAGAAACCCAATGCTTCTATATTAATTTGCTTTACTGTACTGCCAGTATTGTTTATTCCTTTCTCACCACCCTTTTCATTAATACTTGTGAAATGTTTAAATAGATGTATTTGCCTAATGGCTTTGTATAAATCAACTTTAAATTCAGTGTAGTCAAACGGTTCTTCTACACAAAAATTTAACCCCTTCTTAAATAGGGAGTCCATGTCTTGAGTGATGATTTTATCAGTCAAATTAAATATACATATTTGGTTGTTACTAGCTGTGTCTAGTCTCTCCAAGATACAGTCTTTCTCTTTCCGTATGTCAGCATTCCTCCTTCTCCCTCTTCCTCTTCTTGTTCTTCTTCGCCTAAAGGGTCTCCCTATTGGTGATTATTCTTTCTATTTTTCTTTTTTTGGGGCATGGGTTCCCTGTCACTTGACTCCTTATCAGTCTCACTTTCACTTGTACTTGCGTTTTTATTTTTATTCTTATTCTTGTTTTTATTCTTTGACCCTTTTCCGCCTCTCGGGGTGTAAGGTGACTTTGGTGGATAATTGGGGTTTCTAGGGGTGTCCTTGGGGCCGAAATTTGGTTTCCTCTTGTCTTTATTCTTAAATGGGGTAGCATTAGATGTCTTACCCCAAGTGAATACATCGCCAGCTTCGTAATCCTGCTTATCCCTCATTGCATAGTCCAAAAGCCTTAATCTCTCGCTCTGCTAGATTTTGTATGCGTGTTTCCAAGTTTTTCGTGCTCAATCCCTCAAAGGATATGTTACCAGCAAAAGGGTTGCAAGGGGTTTAAGATTAATGAAGACAATGGCTTTTGGGAAGGAAGACCCAGATTTTGTAAAAGAATGGCATAGCTTGCTGGAAGCCAGTTCTGATAACCTGCTTAAATTAGTTTTGAAACAAAACATAAAAGAACATGAAAAGATCAATGCCCAATTAAGAACTTTAAGAACGGAGTTGGAGGCAAGATATGGGAAAAAACAGGAATGGACTACATTCCGGAAAAAATTAGATAAAAAACTGATCCCTCTGCAAAAAGAAATTAAAGAGAAAAAGAGAGAAAAATTCTTGAGGGATAAGCAGGATTACGAAGCTGGCGATGTATTCACTTGGGGTAAGACATCTAATGCTACCCCATTTAAGAATAAAGACAAGAGGAAACCAAATTTCGGCCCCAAGGACACCCCTAGAAACCCCAATTATCCACCAAAGTCACCTTACACCCCGAGAGGAGGAAAAGGGTCAAAGAATTAAAACAAGAATAAGAATAAAAATAAAAACGCAAGTACAAGTGAAAGTGAGACTGATAAGGAGTCAAGTGACAGGGAACCCATGCCCCAAAAAAAGAAAAATAGAAAGAATAATCACCAAGAGGGAGACCCTTTAGGAGAAGAAGAACAAGAAGAGGAAGAGGGAGAAGGAGGAATGCTGACATACGGAAAGAGAAAGACTGTATCTTGGAGAGACTAGACACAGCTAGTAACAACCAAATATGTACCGTATATTTAATTTGACTGATAAAATCATCACTCAAGACATGGACTCCCTATTTAAGAAGGGGTTAAATTTTTGTGTAGAAGAACCGTTTGACTACACTGAATTTAAAGTTGATTTATACAAAGCCATTAGGCAAATACATCTATTTAAACATTTCACAAGTATTAATGAAAAGGGTGGTGAGAAAGGAATAAACAATACTGGCAGTACAGTAAAGCAAATTAATATAGGAGCATTGGGTTTCTTTGCTAATGATAATTCTCTACAAGAGGTAAAAGAGGATGTAGCTATGTTACTTGATGTTGATCCCATAACAGCAGGGATAAGTGAAGAAAGATACGACAATGGGTATTTTAAAGGAGGAGTAAAATCTGATTTTTTTCCACCAGTATCACCTGGAAACAGTGTAGATCTATTTGAGGAAATGGTTTGCAAAGAAGTAGAGGCACTGATTTACCCCAAACCCAGATCTAATTTGACCAAAGGCGAAAAGAAAGCCCTAGATATTGTCCTGAAATGGGAGGATGTTTTAGTCAAAAAAGCAGACAAGGGTGGGGGAGAAGTCCTACTCAGAAAAAAGGAATATATTAAAGAGGCATTGAGACAGTTAGGCTCTACCGACACATATGTAGAACTACCCAGTGATCCAACATTTAAATTTAATAATGAGTTAAGAAATCTGCTGAGAAAGTATGTAAATAACAGGACAATAGAGAAAAAACAAGCAGAGAAACTTTTTATTGAGTTTCCCAGGAAACCCTTTTGGTATTGCCTGCCAAAGATTCACAAATCAGTCCAGAACCCTCCCGGATGTCCTATTGTTTCCGGGATTGGTTCTGTGGCTGAACCTTTGTCACAGTATTTGGATTGGCTTTTAAGACCATTGTTAGTAAAAATACCGTCTTATATTAAAGACTCAGGCGAGTTTATTAAATATATTGATGGATTTGAATGGCGGACCGGGTATAGTATGGCCTCTATTGACGTAGAGAGCCTCTATACCCGGATCCCACAAGATTTGGCGGTGTCAGTGATTCGTGATATTCTCCAAGCTAATGGTCAAGATAGATCGCTGGTCGACTTTATTTGTGAATCGTTGCGGTTTATTTTGACCCACAACGCATTCACATTTAATGATACGTGGTACAAACAGATCGCCGGTACCGCAATGGGGACTCCGGTCTCCTGCACTTTGGCTAATTTATTTATGGCTCACTTTGAAGATCACATAGTCTATAACAACTCTAACCCTTATTTGAAGTTTATAAAACTTTTCATAAGATATGTGGACGACATATTTGTCGTATGCGAGGGTGAAGAAGAGGATTTTCTCTCCTTTGTAGCCTTTCTGAACGACAATAATAATTATAATATGTCATTCACTTCGGTATTTGGCAATAAAAACTTAGATTTTTGGATGTTAAATTGAATCTAGAGGAAGGAACAGTAGTAAGATCTCTATATAGGAAGCCAACATCATCTAACACACTACTACATTATAATAGTGCACATCCCTATTACACTAAACGAGCTCTCCCCTATAGCCAGTTCTTGAGAACAAAAAGGATGAATAATACATCGGCTATGCGTGACAACCAACTAATGGAATTAGAAAGGAATTTTAAGCAAAGAGGTTACCCAGTCGATCTCCTAACTGAGACCAGAAGTAGAGCCTTGAGGGACATACACCAGAGGATTAAACCCGCTGAAAATCAGAAAAAACGTTTTGTTTTTTCTTTTAAATACGGGCCTATGTACAATAAAATCTCAGGTGCTATAAATAAATTCTGGCACGTATTAGAAAAAGATAGAGAATTGAACTCTATAGGGATAGGTCCACCTATTGTCTCCTATAGAAGGTGTAATAATCTAAAAGACTCACTTGTTAAAAATAGGATTAGCACTAACAAAAAAATTACGTGGTTAGAAGAAAGAAGACCCAAAGGGAACTTCAGATGCAGAAATTGCAATTCTTGTCATAATCATGAGATAAGCAACCCTGTAGCAATAGGGGATAGATTGCACAAAGTGAGTTCCTTTATTAGCTGCAAAACCACATGGGTGATTTACGTGATTTTTTGCCCGTGTCGGCGCTTTTACATCGGCAAAACAATTAGAGAGATGTGTAAACGATTCAAGGAACACCAAAGATCAGTAAGAACAGGTATCGGCAGTACAAGATTAATACTACATGTTAATGAGGCACATAATGGTAACGCAGACGTATTGACATTTTCAGGACTTGAACATGTTGTACCATCTATGAGAGGTGGTAATACACACAAAGTATTACTTCAAAAAGAAAGTAGGTGGATAATTGAAACTAGGGCATGTGGTCCCCTGGGATTGATTGAAAAAAATGATTTGGTTGTATTCTTGTGATAATATATATCTGTAAATATACCTATATGCCCTCTGGAAATTAGTTGAAGACATGTCCATTAGAGAACGGTCTTGCCCCCGGTAATAGATTGAAAAGATTCACCATAAAATATTTAGTTATGATATTTAATAAGATTTTGTATAGCCCTAGCCAGTCCCCGCGATTGTAGTGGAAGCCGCGTATATTGGAGATGCAGCGGTAATTCCAAGGTATGAGTGCCACTATTGTAGATAAACTACGGTAGGAACCATAGCAATGAGACGCTAAGTAATGAAATCAACTGCGTCTAATGTGTCTCTGATATAAACAGAGTTTGCTTTTGGTCTGTTCTTAATAATCATTTCAGCTTGTAATGCTTTTCATTTAGATGTGGCTTTGATGTCATACATATATTTGTTTGTTTAAAATGCTATACTATAGTCGTAGTGACGTCACGTGCCGGCTTGATATATTTCGGACATGACGACAGACGCTGTAGAGGACCCGTCGAAGCGGTACACGACCGCGAAACGGCAGGCCGTTTTCCTCCGTCCCTGCACCCCCTCCCTTGCTGTTGTTCATGCCGGTCTGGATGAACGTGAAATAAAAGATTTGAAGATCAACTTCTGGTGAGTGCGGCTACATTTATTCTACTACTGGAGTTATATAGAAATATGCATGTTCTTTGCCTTGAGATCACGATGTCAAAAATATTCCTCCCATAAATATCAGATCAAATATCAATATTCACATCTGGACAGTGGAGACAGAGGGTCTACCAAAAGATGCTTTGATAAGAGAAAGCTTATGCCTAGGAAGCCCTCGCGGACAGGATCCCCGGCCCTATTGTACCTGTACGATTGTTTTGTCGATTTGTTGTCGTTTTTCGACCACTTGTCTTTGTCTACCCCTAACTTGTACAGCGCCATGTATCCCAATAGCGCTATATAAATACCTAATAATAAATAAATAAATCTCCTCTGCATCAATGAACCTCAGTCTTGATGTCTTTTTCCCAAGCATACCTTTGCTGTAATTGCCTATCTACACCAATGGTGTCCTAGCTGAACATGGGCCAGATGTAGTGTTTTCACTCTCTTTCTTACTTCATTTATAATTAGTTTCTCTCTCTCTCTTGCTGTGCTTAATCCTATATGTTCAGTGTGGGGATGTATATGTACTCTCCGGAAACCAGAGAGATGTCTTATGGATTTTAATTTCTCTCTATGACATTCAGCTATATAAAAAAGCACTGTATTTGAATTGGAGTGTACCACTGATGCCAAGGGTCCCCAGACTGCTGGTGCCAACCTTCCTGGAGATCACCAAGACTTATTGTGACAGAAATCCTTGCCCAGTATGAAAGGCAGGCACTTTTCTTGCACTAGTCACATTGAATGGAGGAGGTTCCAAGCTATAGATTGGATATATTTTTTATTGTCTCAAAACAGTTGTGTTTCTGTGTTTACTGAGAGGTTGGGCTGGTAGGAGTAAATTCATGGATTGACAACTGATCTATTAAAATCTGTTTTATATGCAAAAAATTGAGTTGTTGCAAAAATGTCCACATGTCTCATTTATCTGGATGTAACTTACTGAAACCTTTACATATACATCAAAACACAGCCTCATTCAGATGTATGGATATCCATTATACAGTTGTGCCAAAAGTATTGACACCCCTGCAATTCTGTCAGATAATACTCAGTTTCCTCCTGAAAATGATTGCAATCACAAATTCTTTGGTATTATTATCTTCATTTAATTTGTCTTCAATGAAAAAACACAAACGAGAATGAAGCAAAAAGCAAAACATTGATCATTTCACACAAAACTCTAAAAATGGGCTGGACAAAAGTATTGGCACCCTCAGCCTAATACTTGGTTGCACAACCTTTAGCCAAAATAACTGCAATCAACCGCTTCCGGTAACCATCAATGAGTTTCTTACAATGCTCTGCTGGAATTTTAGACCATTCTTCTTTGGCAAACTGCTCCAGGTCCCTGATATTTGAATGGTGCCTTCTCCAAACTGCCATTTTTTAATCTCTCCACAGGTGTTCTATGGGATTCAGGTCTGGACTCATTGCTGGCCACCTTAGAAGTCTCCAGTGCTTTCTCTCAAACCATTTTCTAGTGCTTTTTGAAGTGTGTTTTGGGTCAATGTCCTGCTGGAAGACCCATGACCTCTGAGGGAGACCCAGCTTTCTCACACTAGGCCCTACATTATGCTGCAAAATTTATTGGTAGTCTTCAGACTTAATAATGCCATGCACACGGTCAAGCAGTCCAGTGCCAGAGGCAGCAAAGCAACCCCAAAACATCAGGGAACCTCCGCCATGTTTGACTGTAAGGACCGTGTTCTTTTCTTTGAATGCCTCTTTATTTCTCCTGTAAACTCTATGTTGATGCCTTTGCCCAAAAAGCTCTACTTTTGTCTCATCTGACCAAAGAACATTCTTCCAAAATGTTTTAGGCTTTCTCAGGTAATTTTTAGCAAACTCCAGCCTGGCTTTTTTATGTCTTGGGGTAAGAAGTGGGGTCTTCCTTGGTATCCTACTATACAGTCCCTTTTCATTCAGACGCCGACGGATAGTACGGGTTGACACTGTTGTACCCACGGACTGCAGGGCAGCTTGAACTGGTTTGGATGTTAGTCGAGGTTCTTTATCCACCATCCGCACAATCTTGCGTTGAAATCTCTCGTCAATTTTTCTTTTCCGTCCACATCTAGGGAAGTTAGCCACAGTGCCATGGGCTTTAAACTTCTTGATGACACTGTGCACGGTAGACACAGGAACATTCAGGTCTTTGGAGATGGACTTGTAGCCTTGAGGTTGCTCATGCTTCCTCACAATTTGGTTTCTCAAGTCCTCAGACAGTTCTTTGTAGTTTTCTTTCTTTTCTCCATGCTCAATGTGGTACACACAAGGACACAGGACAGAGGTTGAGTCAACTTTAATCCATGTCAACTGGCTGCAAGTGTGATTTAGGTATTGCCAACACCTGTTAGGTGCCTCTGGTAAGTTACAGGTGCTGTTAATTACACAAATTAGAGAAGCATCACATGATTTTTCTAACAGTGCCAATACTTTTGTCCACCCCCTCTTTTATGTTTGGTGTGGAATTATATCCAATTTGGCTTTAGGACAATTCTTTATGTGTTTTTTCATTGAAGACAACTTACATGAAGATAATAATACCAAAGAATTTGTGATTGCAATCATTTCAGGAAGGAACTGAGTATTATCTGACAGAATTGCAGCGGTGTCAATACTTTTGGCCACAACTGTAGCTGCAAAAATTTGGCACGCTCATGGGAATAAATCCTTTAGGGTACCACTTACATTGTATAGTATTGAGATTTCCTCAATCCTCTGAATTAAGAAAGCAGAAAGACGTAAACAATTGATGGATGCTTGTTATCCACTGATGGCTCCAGGAAGACCGCAATAAAGAATTTGAATTACATATATTTCCTCTCCATAAGGTAGAGAGCAAGTTCCCCAGATCATATATTTTCTCTCAATATTCAGGACCTATACTTTTTCTTGGTTTGGCCTGCAGTAACACACACTTGGAGTTTCCCAATAGTACCGTATATACTCGTGTATAAGCCGAGTTTTTCAGCCCAAAAATTGGGCTGAAAAGTTACCCCCTCGGCTTATACACGGGTCTATACAGGTATGTGCTGTGTGGGGGCTGTGTCCGGGTGCTGGGGAGGCTGGAGGAGGCGGGGGGAGGCTCCTGGACAGAGCGGCCCGTCACATGGGGCCGCTCATTAGATATGCACGGCTCCCCCCGCCCATCACAGCGGCAGGGGGAGCCGTGCATACAGCCCCCAGATGTTCACAGGCCCCCAGTGGGGTATACAGCAGGCCCCCAGTGGCACTCGCCCCCCACCCACACTGTGCAGAGCCCCCCTGCTGATGCATTATGTTACCATCCAGCCGCGTCTTCATCACCGTCCTCCCGTCCATCCTCAGGCGCGGCGCTGTGTTCGGCTCTCACGTCACCCGGCGCGATTACGTCATCCGACTGCGACCGGGTCACATGAGACCGGGAACGCAGCGCGCGAGGATGGACGGGAGGACCGGCGGTGATGAAGACGCGGCTGGATGGTAAGATAATGATCGGGAGGGGGGGCTCTGCACAGTGTGGGGGGGGAGAGTGCCACTGGGGGCCTGCTGTATACCCCACTGAGGGCCTGTCTGTATATACCTCTGGGGGCCTGCCTGTATACCCCACTGAGGGCCTGTCTGTATATACCTCTGGGGGCCTGCTGTATACCCCACTGAGGGCCTGTCTGTATATACCTCTGGGGGCCTGCCTGTATACCCCACTGAGGGCCTGTCTGTATATACCTCTGGGGGCCTGCCTGTATACCCCACTGAGGGCCTGTCTGTATATACCTCTGGGGGCCTGCTGTATACCCCACTGAGGGCCTGTCTGTATATACCTCTGGGGGCCTGCTGTATACCCCACTGGGGGCCTGTCTGTATATACCTCTGGGGGCCTGCCTGTATACCCCACTGAGGGCCTGTCTGTATATACCTCTGGGGGCCTGCTGTATACCCCACTGGGGGCCTGTCTGTATATACCTCTGGGGGCCTGCCTGTATACCCCACTGAGGGCCTGTCTGTATATACCTCTGGGGGCCTGCTGTATACCCCACTGAGGGCCTGTCTGTATATACCTCTGGGGGCCTGCTGTATACCCCACTGAGGGCCTGTCTGTATATACCTCTGGGGGCCTGCCTGTATACCCCACTGAGGGCCTGTCTGTATATACCTCTGGGGGCCTGCTGTATACCCCACTGAGGGCCTGTCTGTATATACCTCTGGGGGCCTGCCTGTATACCCCACTGGGGGCCTGTCTGTATATACCTCTGGGGGCTGCTGCATTATATACCTCTGGGGGCTGCTGCATTATATACCTCTTGGGCCTGCTGCATTATATACCTCTGGGGCCTGCCTGTATATACCTCTGGGGGCCTGCCTGTATACCCCACTGGGGGCCTGTCTGTATATACCTCTGGGGGCTGCTGCATTATATACCTCTGGGGGCTGCTGCATTATATACCTCTGGGGCCTGCTGCATTATATACCTCTGGGGCCTGCCTGTATATACCTCTGGGGCCTGCCTGTATATACCTCTGGGGCTGCTGCATTATATACCTCTGGGGCTGCTGCATTATATACCTCTGGGGCCTGCCTGTATATACCTCTGGGGCCTGCCTGTATACCACACTGCTGAGGGCTGTATACCTGTGCTGGGGTCCACCTTCGGCTTATACACGAGTCAATAGGTTTTCCCAGGTTTTGGGGGCAAAAGTAGGGGGGTCGGCTTATACACGGGTCGGCTTATACACGAGTATATACGGTAAATTAACCATGCTTTTTCATTCATTTAGATTAGATTTCTCATCATTGTGTTGTTCTACTTTTTTTTTGCAGATTAATCGACCTCCTACTAAAATTAAGTTGCTGACATGTCAAGTGAGGCCAAATGTTGATGACAAAAGAAGCTTCTACTTAATCACCGTGAGTTATGTACTCAGATAATTCATTTAAACCTGTACTGACATGTGTATGACTCTGTGAATTCAAGTTTATACACATGATAGTAGTAGTAAAGAGAACATGTTTTGTCTCCCCAATGTGGTTTCCAACCCTTCTCTGTGAATTATTAAAGGAGTTGTCCACTACTAGGACAACAACTTCTCGATCGACTTGTTTTCCCCATCTACTATATAATTGGCTAAGGCATCTGTCGGTCACAGAAATCGCGTGCCAGACAGAGGCCGCTCATTGGTGGCCGCCGGAGACGGACTATGCAAATAGGAACGTGCATTCAAAACCTGGCGACGGATAGTGCTTTTTTTGTGATGGTACGGTGTACCGGAAAATGTTTGCTGGGGGAGGCTACAGGAGGGAGCGGGAGATCTCCTGCTCCCGCTCATATAATATGCATAGCCGCTCTCAATTATAGGCTAGGGGAGCGCGGATATTATATGGTCCTGCGCCCCCCCTGTGATGGCACGTGCCCCCCCTATGTTAGATATGTCCCCTATGCTGCTGCCATAGTAAAATAATAAACTGTATACTTACCTCCTGGCTCCTCCTCCACTGCTGATCTCAGGTGTCTCTCCGGTCTCCTGGCTGCTGCTGTGATCGCACGCAGAGATGATGTCACTCTCTGCTGTGCCAATCACATGACCGCACAGAACCAGGAAGTGGAGGAGCCCTGAAGCATCATCTCTGCCCGATCACAGCTGCACAGAGGGAGAGCGGGAGATCAGCGCTGGAAGAGGGAAAAAAAGAGCAGCATGGGGGCTATATCTAACACAGGGGGGCATGTGCCACACATAGGGGACGTGTGCCACGCATAGGGGGCGTGTGCCATATATAGGAGACGTGTGCAACGCATAGGGGACGTGTGCCATGCATAATGGACGTGTGCCATAAATAGGGGACGTGTGCCACGCATAGGGGACGTATGCCATGCATAATGAACATTTACCGTGCATAGGGGATGTGTGCCATGCATAGGGGACAAGTGCCATGCATAGGGGACATGTGCCATGCATAGGCGACGTGTGCCATGCATAATGGACGTGTGCCGTGCAAAGGGGATGTGTGCCACGCATAGGGGACGTGTGCCATGCATAATGTACGTGTGCCATGCATAGGGGATGTGTGCCATGCATAGGGGATATGTGCCATGCATAGGGGATGTGTGCCATGCATAGGGGACGTGTGCCATGCATAATGGACGTGTGCCATGCATAATGGACGTGTGCCATGCATAATGTACATATTCCATGCATAGGGGACATGTGCCATGCATAGGGGACGTGTGCAACGCATAGGGGACGTGTGCCATGCATAATGGATGTGTGCCATGCATAATGGATGTGTGCCATGCATAGGGGACGTGTGCCATGCATAGGAGACATGTGCAATGCATAATGTACATATGCCGTGCATAGGGGACGTGTGCCATGCATAGGGGACGTGTGCCATGCATAGGGGACGTGTGCCATTCATAGGGGACGTGTGCCATGCATAGGGGACGTGTGCCATTCATAATGGAGGTGTGCCACGCATAGCGGACGTGTGCCATGCATAATGTACATATGCCATGCATAGGGGACGTGTGCCATGCATAATGGACATGTGCCATGCATAGGGACGAGTGCCCTGTATAGGGGAAGTGTGCCATGCATAATGAATGTGTGCCAAGCATAGGGGACGTGTGGCACGCATAGGGGACATATACCATGCATAGGGGACGTGTGCCATGCATAGGGGACGTGTGCCATGCATAGGGGACGTGTGCCATGCATAATGGACGTGTGCCACGCATAGTGGACGTGTGCCACGCATAATGTACATATGCCATGCATAGGGGACGTGTGCCATGCATAATGGACATGTGCCGTGCATAGGGACGAGTGCCCTGTATAGGGGAAGTGTGCCATGCATAATGAATGTGTGCCAAGCATAGGGGACATGTGGCACGCATAGGGGACGTATACCATGCATAGGGGACGTGTGCCATTCATAGCGGACGCGTGCCATGCATAGGGGACGTGTGCCACGCATAGGGGCGTATGCCATGCATAGGGGACGTGTGCCATGCATAGGGGACGTGTGCCATGCATAGGGGACGTGTGCCACGCATAATGTACATATGCCATGCATAGGGGACGTGTGCCATGCGTAATGGACATGTGCCGTGCATAGGGACGAGTGTCCTGTATAGGGAAAGTGTGCCATGCATAATGAATGTGTGCCAAGCATAGGGGACGTGTGCCACGCATAGGGGACGTGTGCCACGCATAGGGGACGTGTGCCACGCGTAGGGGGCGTATGCCACGCATAGGGGACGTGTGCCGCGCATAGGGGACGCGTGCAGCGCATAGTGGACGTGTGCCACGCATAGGGGACGTGTACCATGCAATGGGAACGTGTGCCACGCATAGGGGACGTGTGCCATGCATAGGGGACGTGTGCCATGCATAATCGACGTGTGCCATGCATAGGGGACGTGTGCCACGCGTAGGGGGCGTATGCCACTGGCCAATAGGGGACGTGTGCCGCGCATAGGGGACGCGTGCAGCGCATAGGGGACGTGTGCCACGCATAGGGACGTGTACCATGCAATGGGAACGTGTGCCACGCATAGGGGACGTGTGCCATGCATAGGGGACGTGTGCCATGCATAATCGACGTGTGCCATGCATAGGGGACGTGTGCCATGCATAGGGGACGTGTGCCATGCATAATCGACATGTGCCATGCATAGGGGACGTGTGCCACACATAGGGGATGTGTGCCACACATAGGGGACGTGTGCCACGCATAGGGGACATGTGCCATGTATAGGGGACGTGTGCCATGCATAATGGACATGTGCCGTGCATAGGGGACATGTGCCCTGTATAGGGGATGTGTGCCACACATAGGGGACTTGTGCTACGCATAGGGGTCGTGTGCCACGCATAGGGGTCATGTGCCACGCATAGGGGTCGTGTGCCACGCATAGGGGTCGTGTGCCACGCATAGGGTCGTGTGCCATGCATAGGGGACGTGTGTCAAGTATAGGGGACGTGTACCACGCATAGGCGCCGTGTGCCACGCATAGGCGCCGTGTGCCACGCATAGGCGCCGTGTGCCAGGCATAGGGGACGTGTGCCCTGTATAGGGGACATGTGCCATGCATAGGGGACGTGTGCCATGCATAATGGACGTGTGTCATGCATAGGGGACGTGTGCCAAGCATAGGAGACGTGTGCCACGCATAGGGGACGTGTGCCACGCATAGGCGCCGTGTGCCAGGCATAGGGGACGTGTGCCATGCATAGGGGACGTGTGCCATGCATAGGGGACTTGTGCCCTGTATAGGGGACGTGTACCATGCATAGGGGACGTGTGCCACGCATAGGGGACGTGTGCCACGCATAAAGGACGTGTGCGACGCATAAAGGACGTGTGCCACGCATAGGGGACGTGTGCCATGCATGGGGGACGTGTGCCATGCATAATGGATGTGTGCCATGCATAGGGGACGTGTGCCATGCATAGGGGACGTGTGCCATTCATATGGGATGTGTGCCATGCATAGGGACGTGTGCCATGCATAAGGGACGTGTGCCATGCATAGGCAGGGCCGCACTGTCCAATGGTCAATATGAGCCTTTAGGCTCAGGCGGCAAGGAGGCAGGGGGAGCCGCGGTGCAGAAGGGGGCGGCGCCTGCATCATGCAGCCGGCTCCCTGTGTGACGTGCTGCATAAGGTAAAATCACCAGCGACGGCTACCGACAGAACCCCCCCCTCCCCGCTCCTCACCCGCGGCCGCCGACAGCAACCCCCACCTTCCCGGTCCTCACCTAGGCTCAGGTGGCAGAGAGCCTTTCTGCACCCCTGTGCATAGGGGAAATTAATCTGAAATGCATACCGGCAAATATGTTTTTTACAATAAAAGCACTGGCGACGCATCAGCGACACGGGATTACGTGACAGATACGACAGCGCTACACTCACATAGTGGGCGGAAAAGCCGACTTCACTGTCGGCTTTCCTGCCCCGCTATTTGAAATGAACATCAATGTGAAAACGACGCACCAGCGATCCTGTCCAGGTCGTATCGTTATCAGTATCGCTGGTGCGTCGTTATGTGTGACGGGGGCTCTGTACTTACAGGACCTCTGTTGATGTCACAATCATGGCCAGAGCAAGATCACATGGCTGTGATATCACCAGAGGTCCTTAAGTTAAACACACACAGTACCAGGACCCAGGTACTGCAGACCACTTACACCCACACACCCTACACTCACCCTGTACTCCCACTCACCCACCACTCACACTTTGCCCTGCACTCACGTCACACTCTGCCCTGCACTCACGTCACACTCTGCCCTGCACTCACGTCACACTCTGCCCTGCACTCAAACTCACATCACACTCTGCCCTGCATTCACGTCACACTCTGTCCTGCACTCATGTCATACTTAGCCCTGCACTCACGTCACACTCACCTTGCACTCCCCTGACACTTAGCCCTACACTCACCATGCACTGACCTCACACTTAGCCCTACACTCACCTTGCACTCACCTCACGCTTAGCCCTGCATTCACATCACACTGTCTCTAACACAAAACCCGCGTCACTGATTGTTCGCAGCTGGCTGGGTGCGACCAATCAGGTACGCAGGATTTCTGTTACAGCGAAACAGGCACAGTCCGCCCGGTCTCCCGGGCCCCTCCGCTCGGTCTCCTGCCCGCTGCTCACCCGCTCCATGCTCCCTCCCGGCCGCCTCTCCATGCTCCATCTGCTCGCCGCTCACTCCGCCATTCTTCTTCTTATCATGACATAGACTCCAGAAATTCAAAGGCTGCCGGGGGTGGGGGTGGAGCTACCAAATGGGGCGTCATAATGGCCGTGAGCAAGGGCACGCCCACCACATCAGGGCTATGCGCTTGGACACGCCTAGTATGATGCCCCCTGTTAACTCCGCCCCCTGAGGCCTTGGAATTGTTGACGTCTATGCTGGAGGAAGAAGAAGAAGACATGCTAGGGTGAGAGGCGGCTGGACAGAAGCCTGGAGCGGGTGAGAACTGAGGGGGCCACCGCTGCACACTCGCACAACCGCACCGCTGTACACCCGCACTCCCGCCCACCCACATATTCTAGAATACCCGATGCATTAGAATCAGGCCACCATCTAGTGTTAAATCATAAACCCTGTACTCCCCTCCCATTCTGCCGCCGTTCCAGTGCTGTCTGAAACCATCGCTTGGGGCTCATGTGACCTTTCTGTAACACGCGAGTCCCGTCTCCAATCATCTCTGGCTTCCTTCTCCCCACCTTTGTTCAAAATCACAGAAAGTGATGCTGCGGTGCTAACTTTTTGTGATTTTGTACGAGGGCGGGAGAAGAGAGGTGGCAATAATTGGATGCGGGGGAGTATGTTGAGGTAGAGAAGGTGCAGTCAAATTTGGAATTTCAACACCTAATTCTTCTGTTTTACAAGGACCTAAGCCACGGCCAAAAGGGTCAGGTAGCAGCTTCTTCTATGTAAGAAAAGATAAGTATGTCCAGTACTCACAATAAGGGACATTCAAAATATTAAAACATTATGTTTATTGAAGAAGATTAAAACATAGACATAAAAGACAGATGTAGACCCGGTCTATGTGTTTCGCGCTTTTTGAGCTCTAAATCATGATCAAGAGCTCGAAATGCATAGACCGGGTCTACAGTGTGTACAAAAAGTATTTAGACCCCTTTAAATTTTTCACTCTTTGTTTCATTGCAGCAATTTGGTAAATTCAAAAAAAGATAATTTTTTCGCATTAATGTACACTCTGTACGCCATCTCGACTGAAAAAAACGGAAATGTAGAAATTTTTGCAAATTTATTAAAAAATAAAAATTTGAAATATCAGATGGTCATAAATATGCAGCCCCTTTGTTCAGTATTGAGTCGAAGCTAGCCAGTAAAGCCATGAGTCTTGGGAATGATGCAACACGTTTTTTCACACCTGGATTTCAGAATCCTCTGCCATTCTTCATTGCAGATCCTCTCCAGTTCCGTCAGGTTGGATGGTGAACATTGGTGGACAGTCATTTTCAGGTCTCTCCAGAGATGCTAATTTGGGTTTAGGTCAAGGCTCTGGCTGGGCCAATCAAGAATAGTCACAGAGTTGTTCTGAAGCCACTCCTTTGTTATTTTAGCTGTGTGCTTAGGGTCATTGTCTTGTTGGAAGGTGAACCTTCAGCCAATCTGAGGTCTAGAGCATTCTGGAAAAGATTTTCATCCAGGATATCTCTGTACTTCACTGCATTCTTGTTTTCTTCAAGTGCAACCAGTTGGCCTGTCCCTGCAGCTGAAAAACACCCCCATAGCATGATGCTGCCACCACCATGTTTCACTGTTGGGATTGTATTGGGTAGGTGATGAGCCGTGCCTGGTTTTCTCCACATATCTTGCTTAGAATTATTACCAAAAAGTTCTATCTTTGTCTCATCAGACCAGAGAATCTTATTTCTCACTGTCTGGGATTCCTTCACGTCTTTTCTTGCAAACTCTATGCTGACTTTCATATGTCTTGCACTGAGGAGAGGCTTCTGTCGAACCATTCTGCCATAAAGGCCTGACTGGTGGAGGGCTGCAGTGATAGTTGACTTTGTGGAACTTTCTCCAATCTCCCTTCTGCATCTCTGGAGCTCAGCCAAAGTGATCTTCAATGGTATATAATATTTCATCTCATCCCATTCATTCATTTCATTCATTCATTCATTCATTCATCTGATGTGATTGTGCTGTGATTCACCCATCTTTCTGTGCTATTGAAATGGTATATAATCATTTTAATCTTACTTAGATTGTTCAGGAATGCTGTAATAAATTCGTCTGTGTGTAAGGCTTTATAGCCCAGTTAGGGTGCCTTCACACTGCGGCAGCGTCCGGTCCGGGGCTGTCAGGATTGACAGCCTGGACCGGAGTTTTGCTGCATAGGATAGTATCGGGCTGCACGGAGCTGGATCGCGGCGGGTGGTAATTATCTGCTATCCGGCTGCTGTGTCGCCGGATGAATCCTGCAGAAGTGGTGATTTGTCTGCCGACTCCAAAAACGTTGCATGCACCGTTTTTGGAGTCGGCAGACAAATCCCCACTTCTGCAGGATTCATCCGGCGACACAGCAGCCGGATAGCAGATAATTACCACCCGCCGCGATCCAGCTCTGTGCAGCCCGATACTATCCTATGCAGCAAAACTCCGGTCCAGGCTGTCAATCCTGACAGCCCCGGACCGGACGCTGCCGCAGTGTGAACCCAGCCTTAGGCCTGCAACCCTGACTATTTATCTGGCTTGCATGTTTCCCTGTTGTCCTAAGTTAGTGTGATTGATTGATTAACGAGTTAAATTGACCCTGATCTAAGCATAATCTCCCCTATAAATTTAGACGTAGCCTAGGGGAAGCATATTATGCACGGGTAGCATATGATGTGCAAATTTAACCCCTTAAGGACCGAGTCACTTTGCAGCTTAATGACCGGGCCATTTTTTGTAATTCTGACCACTGTCCCTTTATGAGGTAATATCTCTGGAACGCTTCAACCGATCCTAGCGATTCTGAGATTGTTTTTTCGTGACATATTGGGCTTCATGTTAGTATTAAATTTAGGTCGATAATTTTAGCGTTTATTTGTGAAAAAATCAAAAAATTTGGCAAAAATTTTGAAAATGTAGCAATTTTCATATTTTTAATTTGTATTCTGCTGAACCAGAGAGTTATGTGCCACAAAATAGTTAATAAATCACATTTCCCACATGTCTACTTCACATCAGCACAATTTTGGAAGAAAAATGAAAAATTGGTAGGACGTTATAAGGGTTCAAAGTTCATCAGCAATTTCTCATTTTTCCAGCAAAATTTACAAAACCATTTTTTTAGTGACCACATCACATTTGAAGTCCCTTTGAGGGGTGTACATGACAGAAAACACCCAAAAGTGACACCATTCCAAAAACTGCACCCTCCAGCTACTCAAAACTACATTCAAGAAGATTATTAACCCTTCAGGTGCTTCACAGGAACTAAAATAAAGTTGAAGGAAAAAACGGACATTTAAATTTTTGCAACATAAATGTTCTTTTAGCCTCAATTTTTTCATTTTCACATGGGCAACAGGATAAGATGCATCCTAAAACTTGTTGGGCAATTTCTCCTGAGTACACCGATACCTCATATATGGTCATAAACCACTGTTTGGGCGCACGGCAGGGCTCAGAAGGGAAGGAGCGCCATTTGAATTTTAGAGCCAATTTTCCGTTCAAAAAGTGAAATGGCGCTCCTTCACCTCTGAGCCCTGCCGTGCGCCCAAACAGTGGTTTATGACCACATATAAGGTATCGGTGTGCTCAGGAACAATTGCCCAACAAATTTTGGGATGTATTTTATCACTTTGCCCATGTGAAACTGAAAAAATGTAGGCAAAAATAAATTTTTGGTGAAAAAAAAGTGCTTTTTTATTTTTATGGATGAATTTGTGAAGCGTCTGAGGGTTCAAACTGCTCACTATGCATCTAGATATTTTCCTTAGGGGGTCTAGTTTCTAAAATAGGGTCATTTGTGGGGGAGCTCCAATGTGGAGACACACGGGGACCCTCCATACGCGACATGGTGTCCGCTAACAATTTGAATGGAAAATGAGCTCAAATTGTTATCGGATACCATGTCGCGTTGGGAGGGTCACTGTGTGTCTCCACATTGGAGCTCCCCCACAAGTGACCCCATTTTGGAAACTAGACCCCCCAAGGATTATATCTAGATGACTTTGAACCCCCATGTGCTTCACAAATTGATCCGTAAAAATGAAAAAAGAAACTTTTTTGTGGAAAAAAAAAGTGCTTTTTCATTTTTATGGATGAATTTGTGAAGCATCTGGGGGTTCAAAGTGCTCACTATGCATCTAGATACATTCCTTCGGGGGTCTAGTTTCCAAAATGGGGTCACTTGTGGGGGAGCTCCAATGTTCAGGCACACAGGGAGGGTCTCTCCATACCCGACATGGTTTCCGCTAACAATTGGAGCTAATTTTCTATTGAAATTGTTAGCGGACACCATGTCGCATATGGAGAACCCGTGTGCCACCAGCACAAGGGCAACTGGTAGAGTTGGGGTACAGCACCAGAAAATGCCGCCTCTAATGAATGCGCTATTTTCTTGGGTGGCTGTCGGTTGAAATTTGCAGCGCGTGGGACCCACAACATTTGGGTCTCTCCACGCTGAGGATTCCAGTCAGCCAGCTACCAAGTTGTATATGGCTGGCTACAAAAAATACAGCGAAGCCCATTTTTTTTTTATTTCTAGAACTAATTCTAGAAAAAAAAAATGACGTAGGGCTCCGCCATATTTTTGGGCCAGCCAGGTACAACTTGGCAGCTACAGACTGCCAGCAACCCCCAGCTGCCTCGTTGTACCTGGCTGCAACCAAAAATACAGCAAAGCACATTTTTTTTTATTTCTAGAACTAATTCTAGAAAAAAAAATGGCGTAGGGCTCCGCCATATTTTTGGTCCAGCCAGGTACAACTTGGCAGCTACAGACTGCCAGCAACCCCCAGCTGCCTCGTTGTACCTGGCTGCAACCAAAAATACAGCGAAGCCCATTTTTTTTTATTTCTAGAACTAATTCTAGAAAAAAAATGACGTAGGGCTCCGCCATATTTTTGGCCCAGCCAGGTACAACTAGGCAGCTGGGGGCTGGAATCCTCAGCATGGAAAGGCCCAAGCGTTCTGGGCCCCCCATGCTGCGAATTGCAGCCCGCAGCCGCCCCAGAAAATGGCGCATTCATTGAAGCGCCATTTTCTGGCGCTGTACCCATGCTCTTCCAGTTGCCCTGGTGCCGGTGGCAAACTGGGTAATAAAGGGGTTAATGCCAGCTTTTTATTGGCAGCTGGCACTAAGCCCAAGATTCATAATATAGGGCCAATGTTAGACCCGCCATTAGGAATCTCTGGTAAATAGTCAGAAAATACACACATAGAAAAATCTTTTTACTAAAAAAAAAACACAAACAAAATTCGAACTCCATCTTTATTATAAAGATCCGACGTAGTCCACAACGAAGGTCCCACGACGCTCGATCGCCTCCGACGTAGTCCACAACGAAGGTCCCACGACGCTCGATCGCCTCTGCTCAATCCAGAGACTGCAGCAAGGGATCAAGTGTCCTCTTCCTACAGTCTCAGGGGTCAGAGTTATGGTGCACTGTATGACAATGATCAATTATACAGTGCACCATGACTATGATCCCAGAGACTATAACAAGAGGACACTTGATCCCTTGTTGCAGACATCCATCCACCTATGCACCCATCATCCACGCACGCACACAACCACGCACACACATCCACACACGCACATCCAAGCATGCACACATCCACGCACGCACGCTGACATCCACGCACGCTGACATCCACGCACGCACATCCACGCACGCACATCCACGCATGCTGACATCCACGCACGCTGACATCCACGCATGCACACATCCACGCATGCACAAATCCACGCACGCATGCTGACATCCACGCACATCCACACACACATCCACGCACATCCACATCCACGTACACATCCACGTACGCACACATCCACGCATGCACACATACATGCAGGCACATCCATGCACGCACATCCACGCATGCACATCCACGCACGCTGACATTCACGCACGCTGACATCCACGCACGCATGCTGACATCCAAGCACATCCACACACACATCCACGCACATCCACATCCACGTACGCACACATCCACGCACGCACATCCACGCACGCACATCCACGCACGCACATCCAAGCACGCACATCCACGCACGCACACATCCATCCATCCATTCACCCATCCATCCATCCACCCATCCATCCACCCATCCATCCATCCACCCATCCATCCATTCATTCATTCATACTTACCCAGCGATGAGGAGGAGGAGCCCCTGAGAAGAGGAGGGGCCACACCGGACTGCAGAGGAGGCCGACGGTGCGGGCGGGTGCACCGCGCGTGCAGCCCGCCGGGATAGGTGAGCAGGGCTGGGGGCTGGGGACCGGGGGCTGGGGACGAGCAGGGAGGAGGAGGGGGCCCTGCAGCTTCGCCGGCGGACACATAAGCCCGCCGGCAGACAAAGTATGCAAGGTGGAGGGCGGACACAGGAGGGGCTGCACAGGGGACGGGGACAGGACACAGGGGGCTCTGGACACAGGGGGGGCTACAGGACACAGGGGGCTCTGGACACAGGGGGCGAGGACAGGACACAGGAGGGGCTGCACAGGGGACGGGGACAGGACACAGGAGGGGCTGCACAGGGGACGGGGACAGGACAGAGGAGGGGCTGCACAGGGGACAGGGACAGGACACAGGGGGCTCTGGACACAGGGGGGGCTAAAGGACACAGGGGGCTCTGGACACAGGGGGCGGGGACAGAACACGGGGAGCTGGAGCATTAGTTCATATGAATAGGTATAATTCTGTCTTTTGGTGGTTTTGCTAGTTTAGCATAACCGTATACCCGGAACCACAAGGAAGACACACCTTTGGTGCCAAATTACGTCACACACACACAGGGAGGATGATGGGGGTTGACCCACATCTATATTGGAGAAACACCTGAGATCAGAATAGAATTCTAGTGGTGGTAGTTGCCATAGTGTAGAAACAGGGACACTAGGGTTAGCCACCGTGGAACGGGGACACCTGACATGTTATGTGTTTAAATCTCCGTAGACAGGCAGGGGCAGTAGATAGGGTGAGTGTGGGATTATAGGCTCCTTCTTCCCCGACTGCTCAGTTCTGCTAGATACAGGTGTAGGGCATACACACACCCCTGACTGATGTTAATAATAATTAAATAATAAAGCTATCTTAATTGTGCACTCTTTTGGAGATTTATTAATTTGGTTTGAGTCACATTTATCGATTTTTAGATATTATTTGAAGTTTAATGGCAGGGTTTTTGTCGGGACCAATTGACAGGAGTACATGGGCCCTGGAGGCGAGAGATGTTTTTTCTGGAGAGGGTGGGGACAACACTGGTGCTAAAACATCTGATGCTCTGAGAGACCTATTTCATGAAATTAACATCACGTATAAAGAGAATGTAAAGTCATAGTGGGAGATTGAGTGCCTTGAGAAATATATAACCAACAAAATAGTCCCGAAAGGCCTCCGACTAAACATCATCCCTGCCCACCGCTCCAGGACACCAGCCCTACTGGAAAGGTGGGAGGAAGAATCAAAAAACAGTTCCCTTAGGTTTATGAGGTTGCTTCTCGAAGAAGAAAAAAAGTCCTTTGAAATCACTTAAAAAAACTGGGGGAATTGATGGAAGAGGCGAAGAAACATAAAGAGGATGCCGATTTCGGAAAACGGGAGGCGTCACTCGAACATAACATAGGGCGCCTACAATCCTTTATTAAAGAAAGGAAACATAAACAGTTTGAGAGATTTGGCTGAATTCAAGGAAAAACGAGCGTACCTATTCATACAGAGAGACGACCGAAATATTGGGAATACAGACACTTCAGCGTCAGAACCAGACCCCTCTGATAAAGAAGGATTAGGAGAAGATAGAGGGGCAAACCCATTAGGCTACAAACCGAAGAAAGGGAAGAAAAAATGGAGGAAGAAGGGAGGAAAGGGTGTTGGTGGTCAAGGCAGCGGTTACCAAGAAAGTCAAGGATCCTGGGACCGAGATCCGAGTCCTGCAGGTCGAGATCAAAACTATGGTGGTTCCTATTCTCGCTTTGGGTCATTTCAATCCAGACCAACCCTGTTGGGAACAGTTGTTACGGGTCCGGCTTTTTTAGGGAGAGATCCATACCCTCTAAGAGGCAGAGCCCTGGAAACACCCACAGGATCGAACCAATAGATGAGAATCGTATTATCAACCTGACGGACGATGACGTCTCGGACTTCGAGAAACGTGTACTATCTAAGGGCCTATCATTTGTCCCCACCAACCATTTTAGCGACTTCGACTGGGTAAAAGATCTAAACCTTTTTGGAAGGAAGCTAAAATGGAAGAGGCATTTCAGACTCAGTAACGAAGAAAAGTACCAGAATATTGACATTGAGGAAGAGGATGTCTCTACCTTTGGAAATCTTCTGGATTTACACAGAGATACCCTTAGAGTGGAGGGGAAAGGACCATTTATGGATTGTAAACCACCTTGTAAAAATATGCCACCTGTCAGTGACGTAACGAGTATTGATATATTTTTGAATCTAGTGACCAAAGATCTAAGACAACTAAGAGAACAAAAGGGCAGTTTTCATCAGAACCTCTCGAAAGAAGAAAAGAGAGCCCTTGATGGTCTCACTAGGAATGATCACCTGGTACTGAAACCAGCAGATAAAGGGGGCAACCTGGTGCTGATGGATCATACCATCTATAAAACCATGTGCACCAACATACTGGATGATCGGACCACGTATAGGAAACTGGACAAAAATCCGATAGAGGAATATCAAGACGAATTGAACATCATACTGACAGAGGCATTTGAAGTTGGTGTCCTGAGCAAGAACGAGATGGACTTCATGTATAATATTCACCTGGTAACAGCAGTATTTTATTCACTCTCGAAGATGCACAAAGGCCTGGTCCCCTGAGAGGGCGACCCATAGTGTCAGGCATCAATTCAAGCACCCAGAGATGTGGAGTTTATATGGACAAGATACTCCATAATTTTGTCACAAGTCTTCCATCTTATATCCGTAAAAAATTAGAGAGAGGGGGAGCGCACTAAGGCGGTAAATGAGGGACACCAGCGTGTTATTAACAAAGGTAATCCACTCACCTGGTATGGTTGTGAGAGTCACAACCACCTGTAGAAGTTTTGGCCGCTGCAGATCCCGGGGTGCAGATACATACAGTATAGGAGAAAAAGAGCCGGGGTTTGTCCGCGCTAGACGACAGGGAAAACCGAGGATGCAAGCAAACCTTTATTTACACTCAAGCCAACGCGTTTCATGGCCACCTGGCCACTTCATCAGGGCAGCAATGTTACAGTCAGTTCACAAGAAGCCATTTTATACATTACAACCAATGACATCATGGTGATGTCAGTTCCTGTGGGAACGCCCACATTGGATAAAATCCTAGAAATTAAGATTCTGATAAGAAATTATTATAAAACTGTGGATAAAAAGACATTTCTATGATATAAAATGCTAAAATCAATGATTAACATGTATTAAAATGTATAAATCAATGTGCAATTCAGCAAAAGGGATAGCAGCATAGAACCCATGTTTCAACGGCTAAAAAATGGATAAAGCAATCTGATTTCCCATTCTAGCTGCTTATAGCTTCTGAGGTCATCATCTAAAGTTACTTAAAAGTATCTAGGTTAGATCATTTTTATAAAAGAACATTAGAGCTGGTGCAGGGGTTTGAACTCACATTAGAGAGCCCACACTCCAACATCCACTGGTGTCACCGCTAGCCCACGGCTCCACCAGGGATTCATCTGATTTATCAACACCAAAAAGGTGATGTCTACAATAGACCACTCATATGATGAGAAAACAATCATTATCGGTTAAAACTATTTATATAACTAAACCAAAGAATTAAAAATAAAAGGGGAATGGGATAATTCTTATACACTAACCATAACCCAAAAACAGAATATTTAATTTAACATATGGATTCATTAGTACTCTCCCAATCTAACACAGATATTGTGCAGATCAGCGGCAGCAACAGAAAGAAAGGAAATACGTTGGAAAGGAAAAAAGAGGGGATCAATCCATTTCAGTGACAGTCCCCTTCTATTTAAATTATATATATATGATTACGATTATTTCAGGTACCTCTTTATTTAGTCACCATTGCTCCAAGACAGGGAGTGTATGGAACAGTGGCAAAGGAGGATGAACAGGAAAGTTTAAACAAGGAAACTTCAGCAGCAGTCAGTTCAAGGGAGCAGGAGCCCATCTAGAATTGACAAAGAACCAGAGGATAATTAATCACATGGAGGACCTGCAGGAGCAAGAAGACCCTGATCCACCTAGAGTTAAAGGGAACCTGGGACCAAGGAGAATTGAATTAAAATAAACTAAGGAGAAACCACAGAATTTAAAACAGATCTGAAATCTCATTTAGCCCTCCAGGATTTATCGTGCCCAATTTATAGATCCAAAAAATCTCACGCTTATTCAAGGCTTGAACCCTGTTGGGAGTATCAATAGGAATATGATCTATAGGGGTAATTTTCAAATCGACATGACCCCTATGTATAGTGCTAACATGTCTTGATAACCCATGTTTTAAAAAACCTATTTTAATATTATGCCTGTGCGCATTAATCCTTTTGTGTAGCGGTTGGATAGTTCTACCTATATACTGTTTACCGCATATACACTCTACAAGGTAGATTACAAAACTTGACTGGCAATCTAGCCTGTACTTGATGTTAAAGATTGTCCCTTCGTCATTATGGGAAAAGAAGCTGACCGCCTTATGGTTAATCCAGGCGCAGCATAAACAATTCTTTTTATTGCACTTATACGATCCCACTGTCATAGTCCTAGAGAAAGTATTGGATCCCTTTATAGCCAATTTCTTTTTCCTCAATCTGCTTGGGGCCAATATACTTTTTAAAGAAGGTGCTCTCTTGTATGTCACCAACGGGGTCAGGGGTAAACATTTCTTACATATGGGGTCATTTAACAAAACCCCCCAATGTTTATGAATGATATCCTTAATCTCCTTATTTTGGGATGAAAAAGTGGTTATAAAGTTAACTGGAACCTCCATAATATTTTTGTCAGTTTTTTCTAATAACTCAGCCTGAGCGATATCCTTGTTTTCATTATAGGCTTTTCTGATCAGGTTTTTTGGATATTCCTTTTCCAAAAATCGTTCACGTAAGATTTCACTCTGATATTTGAAATCTTCCTCACGAGTACAATTTTTTCTAATACGTTTATATTGGTTACTAGGTATGTTTTTTAGCCACTGAACATAATGGTTACTGTTAAAATGTACGTTTTAAAATAAGTTTTTGTATTGATTTTAACCCCATCATGCCAAATAGTTAGATCAAGGAAATTAATTGTCTTTGTGCTGACTTCTGGAGTTAGCTCAATACCCCAATTGTTATTAAGAATCGGCCTCAAGAAGGGCTGTAGCGTGTTTTGCTCATTATCAAAGATAATTATGATGTCATCAATAAACCTTTTGTATAAGATAACATTCCTGTAGTAATCATTATTATAAACATGCCAACTCTCAAATGCTGCCATAAAGAGGTTGGCGTAAGTGGGGGCTACCCTGGACCCCATAGATGTACCTTTAATCTGATGGAAAATGGAATCCTCAAAGGAAAAATAATTATTTTTTAATATAAAATTCATACCCTCTAGGAGAAATTTCTTTTGAGGGATTGGAATACGAGAATCACCCTCCAGGTACAAAGCAAAACAGGACAGGCCAATCTCATGCTGGATGTTGGAGTATAACCCCGTAACATCCATGGATATAAAATGGAATGAATTTTTCCATGATATTCCATTGATTAATTTAATTAAATGTGTGGAGTCCCTAAGGTGGCTTCTGAGATTAAAAACATTAGCAATCATTATCTTGTCTATATACGCCGAAAGGTTAGAGGTGAGGGAATCGATCCCAGAAATAATAGGTCTACCAGGCGGGCTTTCCAACCTTTTATGTATCTTTGGTAAATGATACATGAAAGCCATACCTGGTTTACTTTTGATCAGATAATCCTTTTCCTGCTACTTTAAAATACCCATGTTAGACGCTGTTTTGATCATCTTATTGTAATCAACAATAGCGTTTAAATATTCATGTTCCTCACTTTTTCTATAAGTTTCAATATCTGATAAAATTCTCCAGGCCTCTTCTAAATATTTATCCCTATCCTGTGCCCAGATGCCCCCACCCTTATTGGCCGGTCTAATAATTATATCATCATTATTTTTAAGATTATTAAAGGCATTGATTTCTTCCCTGGTTAGGTGACCTCTTTTGTCAAAAGATATTTTAGGGTTAATACCACCTTTTGTTAGAAGATTTTTGAAGTCATTAAGCACCAGATCCGTATAAGTCTTAATATGGTGGCCCTGACTTTGGATGGGATAAAAAGTGGACTTATCACGTAGATTGACATGTACATTTGAATCATCGGTTGCAGGGATCGGATTTGTAGGATTCAATTCATAATGCCTCTTTAATGTGAGTTTGCGAATAAATTTTTGAAGATCAATAAAAAGATCTACTTCTCGACTGTTATTTTTAGGGCAAAAGGATAGGCCCTTTTGTAGAACTGATATTTCAGTTTCTGATAAATTATAACTAGAGATATCTATTATATAAAACCCGAAGGCCACTTCCGCCCAAAATCCGCTTCCGCTTCCGTGATGGCCTCCCTCCTGTGTCAAACACCGGAACCGGAAGCACCAGACCCACAGAGCCCCAGCCACCGGCCCTGCACAGAGCCCCGTCTGCGCCCACCCACATCCGGCCCACAGCCCTGCTGCCCCATCACCCCCCTGCCTGTCACCATAGCCATCCTCCACTGCCCGCGCTCCCCGCCTGTCACAACACTTCCCCCCGCTGCCCCATCACCCCCCTGCCTGTCACCATAGCCGCCCTCCACTCTCCGGTCACCCCCCCACTCTCCGGTCACCCCCCCGCCTGTTACCACAGCTCCCTCCAGCCAGCCACGATCTCTATTCATGGGGCTTGAGGACCTCTGATGACGTCACGATGATGGGTGGAGTCACATATCACATGACCGTGACGTCATCAAAGGTCCTGTCCCGATCTCACCTACTCTGCCTATTCATCCCCCTGCGCTGCACACTGACCCACGATCTCCTCACCCCCGCTCTGCCCACCCACCCCCACACTGACCACTGACCCTCACTCTGCCCCTGACCCCCACACTGACCCCCACTCTGACCACCCACCCCCACACTGACCACTGACCCCCACTCTGACCACCCACCCCCACACTGACCACTGACCCCCACTCTGCCCCTGACGCCCACTCTGACCACCCACCCCCACACTGACCACTGACCCCCACTCTGCCCCTGACGCCCACTCTGACCACCCACCCCCACACTGACCACTGACCCCCACTCTGCCCCTGACGCCCACTCTGACCACCCACCCCCACACTGACCACTGACCCCCACTCTGCCCCTGACCCCCACTCTGACCACCCACCCCCACACTGACCACTGACCCCCACTCTGCCCCTGACCCCCACTCTGACCACTCACCCCCTCTCTGCCCCCTCACCCCCACTCTGCCCCTGCTCTGCCCACTGACCCCCACTCTGACCACTGGCCCCCACTCTGCCCACTCACCCCCAAACTCTGCCCACTCACCCCCCTACTCTTCCCCCTGACCCCCTCTCTGCCCCCTCACCCCCACTCTGCCCACTGACCCCCACTCTGCCCCTGCTCTGCCCACTGACCCCCACTCTGACCACTGGCCCCCACTCTGCCCACTCACCCCCAAACTCTGCCCACTCACCCCCCTACTCTTCCCCCTGAACCCCTCTCTGCCCCTGACCCCCACTCTGACCACTCACCCCCCAACTCTGCCCCCTCACCCTCTCTCTGCCCCCCTCACCCCCACTCTGCCCCTGCTCTGCCCACTGACCCCCACTCTGACCACTGGCCCCCACTCTGACCACTCACCCCCAAACTCTGCCCACTCACCCCCCTACTCTTCCCCCTGACCCCCTCTCTGCCCCCTCACCCCCACTCTGCCCCCTCACCCCCACTCTGCCCACTGACCCCCACTCTGCCCCTGACCCTGCTCTGCCCACTGACCCCCACTCTGACCCTGCCCACTCACCCCCACTCTGACCACTGACCCCAACTCTGCCCACTCACCCCCCAACTCTGCCCACTCACCCCCCAACTCTGCCCACTCACCCCCCAACTCTGCCCACTCACCCCCTCTGCCCCCCTCACCCCCACTCTGCCCCTGCTCTGCCCACTGACCCCCACTCTGACCACTGACCCCCACTCTGACCACTCACCCCCAAACTCTGCCCACTCACCCCCTCTCTGCCCCCTCCACCCACATTCTGCCCACTCACCCCCTCTCTGCTCACTCACCCCCTCTCTGTCCACTCACCCACCATTATGCCCACTGACCATGCTCTGCCCACTCACCCTGCTCGCCCCATTGACCCCTCACACTGGCCACTCATCCTGCTCTGCCTACTCACCCCCCACTGACCCCTCACACTGACCCTGCTCTGCCCACTGACCCCTCACTGACCCTGCTCTGCCCACTCACCCTCCTCAGCCCACTGACCCCTCACACTGCCCACTGACCCTCCTCTGCCCACTGAACATGCTCTGCCCACTGACCCCTCAATGCCCACTCACCCTGCTCTGCCCACTGACCCCTCACACACCCCACTGACCCTGCTCTGCCCACTCACCCCTCACACTGACCCTGCTCTGCCCACTCACCCCTCACACTGCCCACTGACCCCTCACACTGCCCACTCACGCCTCACACTGCCCACTGAACATGCTATGCCCACTTACCCCTCACACTGCCCACTGACCATGCTCTGGCCACTGACCCCTCACACTGCCTACTGACCCTGCTCTGCTCATTTACTCCCGCTCTGCCCACTCACCCCCGCTCTGCCCACTCGCCTTTGCTTTTACCACTCACCCTGGCCTGCCCACTGACCACCCTCTGTTCACTCACCCCCCGCTCTGCCCTTTCACCATGCCCACTGACCCCTGCTCTGCCAACTGATCGTGCCCACTCACCCATGCTCTACCCACTCACCCTTCTCTGCCCACTCACTGTGCCCACTGACCGCCGCTCTGCCCACTAACCCCTGTTCTGCCCACTGACTGTGCCCAATAACCCTTGCTATGCCCACTAAACCCTGCTCTGCCCACTCACCCCCGCTCTCCCCGCTGACCCCTGCTCTGCTCACTGACTGTGCCCACTCACCCCTGCTCTGCCCACTCACCCCTGCTCTACCCACTGATTTTTCCCACTAACCCCTGCTGTGCCTACTGACTGTGCCCACTGACCCCTGCTCTGCCCAATCACTCTGCCCATTAACCCCTGCTCTGACCACTGACCCCCGCTATGACCCTGCTCTGACCACTGATGCCCCAATCCTGCTCACTGACCATGCTCTGCCCATTCACCCCCCACTCTGCCCACTCACCCCCGCTCTGCCCTCTGACCCTGCTCTGCCTACCTACCCCCCCCCCCTCTGGCTACTGACCATGCCCACTGACCCCAGCTCTGCCCACAGACCCCAGGTCTGCCTACTGACCCTGCTCTGACTACTGATTATGCCCACTGACCCCTGCTCTGCCCAATGACTCTGCCCACTAACCCCTGCTCTTCCCACTCATCCCCCACTCTGCCCACTGACCCCCGCTTTGCCCACTCACCCCCAGCAGATCGGTTTCACAGCCAACGACAGCTCCTGTCCTGCCACCTACAAGACGGGTGGAGCGAGCCGCCGCAGGGTAAGTATCCTCACTGAGGTTTTTTTATTTTTATTATCACCATGAAGGGGAGGGGGGTGTGCAGCCCCAGAGGGAGGGCGGCCGCAGAGACTGGAGGCCCAGAGGGACGGGTGCTGCGGGGAGCGGAAGGGGTCAGGAGGAGCGCCTCCATCCTGCCCCCCTATCCATCCTGCCCCCCCTATCCATCCTGCCCCCCAACACCATCCTGCCCCCCCGACTCCATCCCGCACCCCCACCACCATCCTCACCCCCCGCCAACATCCTGCCCGCCCCTACATCCTCCCCCCTCCCCCACCACCATCCTGCCCTGCCATCTCCATCCTGCCCTGCCGCCTCCATCCTGCCCTGCCTTCTCCATCCTGCCTCGCTCTGTCCATCCTGCGCCACTCACCTCCATCCTGCCCCTCCGTCTCCATCCTGCCTCGCTCTGTCCATCCTGCGCCACTCACCTCCATCCTGCCCCTCCGTCTCCATCCTGCCCCTCCGTCTCCATCCTGCCCCTCCGTCTCCATCCTGCCCCTCCGTCTCCATCCTGCCCCTCCGTCTCCATCCTGCCCCTCCGTCTCCATCCTGCCCCTCCGTCTCCATCCTGCCCCTCCGTCTCCATCCTGCCCCGCCCCCTCCATCCTGCCCCGCCCCCTCCATCCTGCCCCGCCGCCTCCATCCTGCTCCGCCCCCTCCATCCTGCTCCGCCCCCTCCATCCTGCTCCGCCCCCTCCATCCTGCTCCGCCCCCTCCATCCTGCTCCGCCCCCTCCATCCTGCTCCCCCACCCCATCCTGCCCCCCTTGCACCTTCCTGCCCCCCTTGCACCTTCCTGCCCCGCTCACTCCATCCTGCCCCGCTCACTCCATCCTGCCCCGCTCGCTCCATCCTGCCCCGCTCGCTCCATCCTGCCCCGCTCGCTCCATCCTGCCCCGCTCGCTCCATCCTGCCCCGCTCGCTCCATCCTGCCCCGCTCGCTCCATCCTGCCCTGCTCGCTCCATCCTCACCCCCGCTGTTCTTGCTCCCCCGCCTCCATCCTGCCCTCACGCTTACTCATCCTGCCCCGCTTGCTCCATTCTGCTCATCTGCCTCCATCCTGCTCCTCCCGCTCCATCCTGCTCAATCCTGCCCCTTCGGCTTCATCCTGCTCCTCCGCCTCCATCCTGCCCCGCTCAATCCATCCTGCCCCCCGCTCTTCTTGCTCCCCCGCCTCCATCCTGCCCCGCTCGCTCCATCCTGCCCCCCCCGCCTCCATCCTGCCCCCCCGCCTCCATCCTGTTGCCCCGCCTCCATCCTGTTGCCCCGCCTCCATCCTGTTGCCCCGCCTCCATCCTCTTGCCCCGCCTCCATCCTGTTGCCCCGCCTCCATCCTGTTGCCCCGCCTCCATCCTGTTGCCCCGCCTCCATCCTCTTTCCCCACTCGCTCCATTCTGCCCCCCCAACACAATCCTGCCCCCCCTCACCTCCTCAGCTGATTGCTTGCCCAGGCAACTACAGGTCCTAAAGGCCTGTAGGACCTACAAGGCGGAGGCGGAGCGAGCCGCCGGACAGGTGAGTATCCTCACTGAGGATTTTTTTATTTTTACTGTGGACGACCGGGGACCAGGAGGAGTGGGGGACCGCGGTCACCGCAGTATTGCCATATACCAGAGTGCTGCTATACATGTGCTATAATGTACTGCCATATACCATAGTGCTGCTATACATGTACTGTAATGTACCGCCATATACCATAGCACTGCTATACATGTACTGTAATGTACCGCCATATACCATAGTGCTGCTATACATGTGCTATAATGTACCACCATATACTATAGTGCTGCTATACATGTACTGTAATGTACCGCCATATACTATAGTGCTGCTATACATTTACTATAATCTACCGCCATATACTATAGTGCTGCTATACATCTGCTCTAATTACCACCATATACCATCGTACTGCTATATATATATCTTATATATAAAAAACCGAAGGCCACTTCCCGCCAATCCGCTCAACTTACGTGATGGCCTGCGCCCTGTGTCAAAGACCGGAACCGGAAGTACCAGACCCACGAGCGGTGAGCGCATAGCGCTCACCGCGAGCCGCTGTCAAAATGGCACAGCGCCTCGCCGTGGGCGCTAAAGCGCCACCACTCGCCGTTATCCCGCCACCGGCCCTGCACAGAGCCCCGTCTGCGCCCACCCACATCCGGCCCACAGCCCTGCTGCTCACCGCCCACTCTCCATCAGGGACCGCCATCCCGCCACTGCCTCCGCACACAGCCTGCTGTGCGCCCACCAACATGCGGGAACCGGCCCGGACCGGCCCACACTCCGGTGTGCGGCCTCCGCCGGCACCGCTCCCAGTCCTGCCGCTCTCTCCACACACCCGGTGACTCTCCTCCATCACGGAGCTAGCCCCGCCCGCACTCCGGGGCCGGCCTCCGGAACCGCCGCCAGCCTTGCCGCTGACCGCCAACAGCCCAGTGAGTGTTCAGCCCTCCAGCCTCCGTTATCCTCTGCCCCCCCAGCCTCCGCTCTCCTCTGCCCCCCCAGCCTCCGCTCTCCTCTGCCCCCCCAGCCTCCGCTCTCCTCTGCCCCCCCAGCCTCCGCTCTCCTCTGCCCCCCAGCCTCCGCTCTCCTCTGCCTCCCCAGCCTCTGCTCTCCTCTACCCCCCCAGCCTCCGCTCTCCTCTGCCCCCAGCCTCCGCCCCCTCCCTCCTCTGACCCCTCCCTCCTCTAACCCCTCCAGTTTCTGCCTCCTCTGCCTCCTCCCTCCTTTCCCCCTCCAGCCTCTGCCCCCTCCAGCCTGTGCTGCACTCACTGCTGACCACTGAGCCACCGCACTCTCTGCTGACCACTGAGCCACCGCACTCACTGCTGACCACTGAGCCACCGCACTCACTGCTGACCACTGAGCCACCGCACTCACTGCTGACCACTGAGCCACCGCACTCACTGCTGACCACTGAGCCACCGCACTCACTGCTGACCACTGAGCCACCGCACTCACTGCTAACCACTGAGCCACCGCACTCACTGCTGACCACTGAGCCACCGTATACTCTGCTAACCACTGAGCCGCCTGTATACACACAATTAATTTCACAGCACTCCCCTATTACTAAATAAACTCTATATAGATTCTAGACTACCCGATTCTTTAGAATCGGGCCACCATCTAGTTAAATATATTATGTATTACATTTCTTTGGCGTTCAATTGTTCTGTCAGGAGCTGGATTTAGTGTGGTCTCATCTTTTTGCTGTTGTTGGTTTTTTGACCTGTGCCTTTTACCCCCTCTCCCTCCTCTTCCGCATTTTTTCTTTTTATAGGTTTTGGGGAGAGGAATTGTCGGATATTTAAATTCCCCCCTGAGATACGGGGTAAAAAAGGGACAGACAGGGATGAGGATTTGCTGTTGTCTATAGTGATTTTTTCTTTGATCAAAACCCCCAAACCATCCTTTTTAGATGTATCAGATGGAATTGGGTTATTTGTGTTGATGAGACTTACACATACTGGAGATAGAGAGGGGTTGATTTCCTCCACCACCTGTACAGGAGTGTCGAGGATGTTAGTTATCTCACTCAAATTTATCCTATTTGCCTCAAAAATGAATTGGTCAAGGGGTGTCCCCTGGCAAATTGTATTCAAATCAAGTAATCTGTCTTTCTTGATCTGTTCCAATTGGCGTTTAACCATAATCAAATGCTCCTCCATTGAGTAAGCATCAGCACAGGCTTTTTCAGCCGACAAGGAATTTTCATTTACCTGAGTTCCAGTTACCTCACTCATATTGAGTTCCAAATCCCCCTGATTGGAGGATTTTACCTTCTCAAACTTCTCATTCAGTTCCACATCCTCCTGATCAGAGGATTTGGCTCTCTCAACCTTTTCAATACAACCCTCCTGTTTACTATTAACAGAACTGTCGGTTCCACCAACCTTCCAAGTGGCAACAGGGAGAGGTTCAGTGGTCACAGACAAGCTCCTGGGTTTGGACAGGACAGGGGTTCTAGGCTGATTTAAAGAAGGTTTCCTGACACTAAGCTGTGATGTGAGCAAATTGTTCTGAAATGCGGGATAATTGATATGCCTTATTGACGATTACTTCACTAAATAACACCATGAGCTGTTGTGTAATGTGCTAGCTGTCGGGGGGGGGTGCGGGGTTAGGGGGGGGGAAGGGAGGGGGGGGTTTGGGACTGTAATTCAATTATTCATGTGAAAACGAGACATGTTGTCTTGATGCATTTGTGTAATCCTGTGTGGAATCTGTTTAATTAATAAAAACTTATCTGATTTAAAAAAAAAAAAAGAAGGTTTCCTACTGGAATTAACTATTTTTAAGGGTCAAATTGGAGTTAATAGGGAGTTCTTTCTCATAGTATGTATTACCGTCGGTTTAAGGGGATCCGGTAAATTTGGATTTACTGGTGGATCTACAACATTTACCCCTCTTAATTTTATTTTTCGATAGTCCTCCCTTTCACGCTGAAGTTTTTTAGACTTTCTAGAGATAATCTCTTGCTCCATTTTTAATGTTCTAGCTGCTATATCAGAATTCAGCTTGTTGAAGTCTGGATGTGTTCCAAACTCAAGAAGCTCATTGGAAAGTAAGGTAATTTTCTCAACCAGCTTATCTGAGGTCATGACCCTCTTTTTAAAAAGTAAACACAGCATATTAAGCATACAGTCATTTAGCAGTTTGTCCCATTCACCAGTAAATTCCTTATCATTACTGAAAGGGGAAACACGATTAATCCTAAGGCCCCTGGGGCAGATCTTTTCTTCCATGTAAATAGATAAAAACCTGGAATCCAATTGCGAGAGAAGCTCCTCTCTCAAAAGGTCTTCAAATTCATTAAATTTCTTTCTGATATTCATAGTCTCCTCCTCCGTATAGTTAGTCGGGGCACAGTACGCAATTCTTCATGGTGGTCTAGCGCGGACAAACCCCGGCTCTTTTTCTCCTATACTGTATGTATCTTATATCCGTGACACTCTGGATTTAATTGGGAAGCTTGATGGTGTATCTGTGGGTCCTGAAGTACAGTTGGCCTCCATTGACGTGGAGGCCCTGTACAGCAGTATTCCACATGAGATTGGGACTGCGTTCAACTGAGTATTATCTATCAAACCGGGGGAATCAATACATGAGACATAACAAATTTGTCCTGGACTTGCTGAAGTATGTGCTGACACATAACTGCTTTGAGTTCGATGGGAGGTTCTACCACCAGCTCAGGGGCACAGCTATGGGGAGTTCCTGTGCCCCTAGCTACGCTAATTTGCTTTGGGCTGGTGGGAGGACACTGTCGTTTTCCCGGAGGAGGAAACGTCGTGGTGGGGGCCTCATATATTGTTCTGGGGTCGTTACATCGACGACGTGATGGTATTGTGGAAGGGCGATGGTGTATCCTTTGAGACCTTCATCGGGCAGTTAAACGTGAACACCTTTGGGTTACGGTTTACATCTGAAATACATGAACAATCCATAAATTTCCTTTATGTCAATATATACAAGGATGGAAAAGGAGGCCTCCAAACCATCATATATAAAAAACCTACTGCGACAAATAATCTACTGAGGTGGGACAGCCACCATCCAAGAGGTTTACGAGAGGGTATACCGAGGGGTCAATACCTGCGAGCTAGGAGGAATTGTTCCGACACTGCTAAGTTCTATGGTGAAGCTAGGCGGATGCAAGATCGCTTTACACAGAAGGGCTATCCACCTCATGTATTGATATTGAATAAGGCCTATAAACATGCTAGGGACAGTAATAGGGAGACCTTGCTGAGAACAAACAATAGATCCTCAAAGGAGAACATAACTCGTATTATCGGGACTTTTGACGACAAGGCTAAAGAGGTGAGAGATATCATTTGTAATCATTGGGACATCCTAATGGCGGATAAGTAAGTGGCACCCTTGATACCAAACAAACCGGCAATCACGTATAGGAGGGGAAGATCTCTAAGAGACCAATTGGTCCATAGCCACTACTGCCCCCCAAGAGGAAGGGCGCGTGGCTGGATCAGAGACAATCTGGCACCTTTAGGTGCGGGAAGTGCTCTTTCTGTAACTACGTAAGGGTAACTAAGACGGCCCAAAGTAGTACCACAGGGGCCACGTATCAGAACAGACAATTTGGCAACTGTAAAACCGAGGTGGTCATCTATGTATTCCAGTGTAGCTGTCCTAAGGACTATGTGGGAACAACGAAGAGGGAATTTAGGAGAAGAATTGGGGACCACATAGAAGATATTAGGAATGAAAGGGACACTCCCATTTCCAGACACGTACACGAGACCCATGGAGGGAACACAAAGGACATTTCATTCCAGGTCCTGGAGGTAGTGGAGAAACCCAAACGTGGCGGCAATTGGGATGGGGAAATCCTCAGGAGAGAATCAAAGTGGATATATAGGATGGAATCCACTGGAAAGGAAGGTCTCAATGAACAGTTAACCTACACTCCATTCTTGTAGGCTACTCCTCCCCTCAGACAGAATGACCTGGACCTTTGGTCCCCCTATTCTACTCCGCATATTATACTATTGTTCTCGTATATCTGTACAATTTCTCTGTATGACCTATCAGTCCAAAAAGGGACCTATGGGTGAGACAATATCAGGTCCACATACAATGGACATAATATCATCATATATGTCTGGTAGCATATAGATAGAACGTTTCTTCCAAACTAATCATGTGAGATGGAAAGAAATGTATGATAAAAAATCAATATAAAGCACCAGAAACCTGAATTATGATATTAGTAGTTTCTAACAGTATTGTAAATATGTGGAGATAGGGATGAGGAAGAACGGGTGAAATAATCACCTTCACAGAAGTATTAGACATAGGTACGTCTCTTTTTTGTGCCCTGGTTTGTGGAATTCTCCATCACCACTATATAAATTCCCCCACACAAAACATACTGTGGGTGGGTGAAGGCGTATCGGGGTGTTTTTTGGTAGTTCCCCTGATCTGGGATTTATGGGGTGATATCTATCTCTTATCCCACCAATATATGTTGTAACATCCTCTAGTTCTCGGTGGTATATATAATATTGCCTGTCAGGTTGCACCAATCTATATAATAAGATGTGGCCATAGTGGAACTACTTGCTCTGGTATTTGCCTCCCTTCATCCCATTTCCCTGGGTGCACAGGATGTGTGAGGGGATTATAATTGTCCTAGCACATCCTGTTTGCGTCCTAGAGGAGGTGGGGGCTTGTAAATGATGATTTTGACAGACTTCCGGTATTTGGAACGCATACCGGAAGTCACATGTGCGGCAGGTGGAACGCAAGCGCCGATAGCACCGCCCAGTGTGGCAAATAACGCACTTCCGGTCCGGGATACGCGAAACCGGAAGTAGCGTCTAATACACGTGGAAAGAGCTGACACACATGTTGCCACCTCCCCAGAGTACATGGGAGATATCAGGGAGCCTTAATAGGCACTCTGCGACACTGACACCAATGAGGAAGGAGGGGAGGTTATCATACCACCTAGAACAGTGCCCCTGCTGACCTGGACAAGGCTGAACCGGTATCTGACCGCACAGTCTCTCCTGAGGACGCCCAGCGATACTAGCGGGTAGAAACGCGTCAAAGTATGACTGGGACTGACAAATCTACCATGTGCATCAGATAAGTGAAGTAATGATTCTAAATACCTGCCTGTGGGACCCACATCTATATTGGAGAAACACCTGAGATCAGGATAGAATTCTAGTGGTGGTAGTTGCCATAGTGTAGAAACAGGGACACTAGGGTTAGCCGCTGTGGAACGGGGATACCTGACATGTTATGTGTTTAAATCTCCGTAGACAGGCTGGGTCAGTAGATAGCGTGAGTGTGGGATTATAGGCTCCTTCTTCCCCGACGGCTCAATTCTGCTAGATACAGGTGTAGGGCATTCACTCACTCCCTTTATTCTTCTGCTCCTAGTCGCAGGGGATATTGAACCAAATCCAGGCCCTTCTTATAATAGTAAACTTAACTCTTTCATTACTACTCTCAGAAACTCCAAGAATTTAATTAACATCCCCTGCATGCCATCTGTTTCCTTCAACTGTGCCCTTTGGAACCCTCGCTCAACATGCAGCAAACTCTCCTACATCCATGACTTTTTCCTTTCACATAACATTAATCTCCTTGCTCTTACAGAGACCTGGATTCAGCAGTTGGACACTACCGCTGCTGCTGCTGCTCTTTCATTTAGTGTCCTCCAATTTTCTCATACCCCTAGACCTGAGAACAGATCAGGTGGAGGTGTTGGTCTTCTCCTGTCAACACCTGTCCCCTCACTTATCTTCCCTTCTTTTGAGGTACACACTGTAAGACTCTACAGGCCCTTCTCCCTGTGAGTGGCAGTGGTTTATCGACCCCCAGGCCCCCCACGTCAATTTCTTGATCACTTTGCTACCTTGCTTCCCCACTTTCTAGCCTGCGATCTCCACACTTTCATCATGGGTGACTTTAACATTCCTATCGACAACCCCATCTCCACATCTGCCTCTCATCTTTTAACCCTAACCTCCTCTCTTGGTCTTTCACAACTTTGTAACTCTGCCACATATGAAGATGGGAATACATTGGACCTGATCTTCACCTGGCTCTGCTCAGTGCATGATTTTACAAATTCTTCTCTTCCACTCTCAGACCACAATCTTCTTTCATTCTCAGTCAAGTACTGTCAACCCTTCAAGGACACTCCCAACTCCTTCACCTATAGGAATATACCTGCCATTGATACTGAGAAACTTTTAAAGAATTTACAGTCTGCACTGGCCCCAATCTCCTCCCTCTCTTGTCCTGACTCTGCTCTAAAACTCTATAATGAAACACCGCAAAGTCCCCTGGATGAAGCTGCACCTCCTACACTTAAAACATCTCAGCACTGACAGCGGCAACTCTGGCACACACTGCAAACACAGATTCTCCAGCGGTGTTCCAGGTGTGCAGAACGCCTGTGGAGAAAATCCAACCTGGCCGAAGATTTCATCCATTATAAGTTTATGCTAAAAACATACAACACCGCCCTTCACCTCTCCAAACAAGCTTACTTCAACACTTTTATCACTTCACTAGCCAACAACCCTAAACGACTCTTTGACACTCTCCTCAGTCCAAGAGTCCAGTCCCCAACCACTAGCCTCAGCGCTGATGATCTGGCCAAATATATTAAGGACAAAATTGACAACATACGACAGGAAATTTCCTCACAGCCTCAGAACATCATGCTTTCTCCTCCCTCCTTCACTTTATCCAACTCACTTTCGGTCTTTGATCCTGTCACAGAGGAAGAAGTCACTCGGCTTCTTGCATCTTCTCGCCTTACTACCTGCACCAGTGACCCTATTCCCTCACATCTCCTTCCATCTCTTTCTCCAGCTGTCACATCTCACCTAACTAAAATATTTAATCTTTCCCTCTCATCTGGTGTTTTCCCCTCCTCCTTCAAATATGCCAGCATAGATCCATTATTAAAAAAAACCTTCACTTGACCAGAACTCTGCTGCTAATTACCGACCTGTCTCTATTCTCCCCATTCATCTCTAAACTCCTGGAATGCTTGGTCCACTTCCATATGATCCGCTATCTCTCTGACAATTCTCTTCTTGACCCTCTACAATCCAGCTTTCGTTCCTTACACTCTACAGAAACTGCCCTCACTAAAGTCTCTAATGATCTACTAACAGCTAAATCTAATGGTCACTACTCCCTGTTGATCCTCCTCGATCTCTCCACTGCATTTGATACTGTGGATCACCAGCTACTTCTCTCTATGCTCTGCTGTATTGGGATTAAGGACACCGCTCTCTCCTGGTTCTCCTCCTACCTCTCTGACCACTCCTTCACTGTATCTTTCACCGGCTCCTCTTACTCTCCTTTTCCCCACATGGTTGGAGTTCCTCAGGGTTCAGTTCTAGGTCCCCTTCTCTTCTCTCTATACACTGCCCCTATTGGACAAACCATCAGTAGATTTGGCTTTCAGTACTATCTCTATGCTGCTTATACACCTCTTCTCCTGACATCACCTCCACATTAATACAAAAGACTAGTGATTGTCTGTCTGCTGTCTGAAACATCATGTCTTCTTTCTACCTTAAATTGAATCTGTCAAAAATAAGGATGAGCGAGTACTGGAATATTCGGACTCGCTAGACTCGTAATGAGTAGGTCCTAACACTAGGGTACTCGTTACGAGTCTAGCGAGTCCAATGTAAGTCAATGGGGAAGCGAGTAATTCCTCTGCTGCTGGACCCTATAAAGAGGTCTGGCAGCAGAGGAAAAACCTGCAATTCCCCAATTCATTGTTTAAAAGATAGCGGTAAAAAGCCGCCAGCTTTTAAACAATGCTGAAGCCCCCTACTGGCTTCCCCGCCGGCTGACAGCAGGATCCTCTGCTCCCCCCACGCCTCCCCACCCTTTCCTAACTTAGGATCGGGTGGGGAGGCTGCGGGGGGAGCGGAGGATCCTGCTGTCAGGCAAGCGGGGAGCGCAGAACCGACCGCGGCCAGCAGGGAGCTGTCCGCGGTCGTGAACTGAGTTAAAACCGGATTCTCCTGGATTGCCCCGGTCCGGAGCTCCATAGAGACCCATGTTATGGGGCGCTGGATTGCAACGGACCGGTACAATGCAGGAGAATCCCGTTTTCAAAACCAGTCATAGCCCGAATATTGCCGCCGAAGATTGCCGACCAAGTCATTAACTTCCGGTTTATTAACTGCTCTGCCGGTGCTTGGCAATCTCCGGCGGCTGGCAACAGTAGTATGGCTGTGACAGCTGGGTTCACCTGCGGTCATACCCTGAGCTATAACCTGAGGTGAACCCTGAGGGTACCTTTACACACGGCTACATTTGTAGCTTGTCACCAGGTAACTTACTGGTTGCAGTGAAATCATGGATACATGATTCCATTTGTACACAGCAACAAGATAGAACCATGTATCCATGATTTCACTGCAACCAGTAAGTTACCTGGTGACAAGCTACAAATGTAGCCGTGTGTAAAGGTACCCTGACTGTTGTAGTCATTTCTCAGACTGCGCTTGCTCTGCATAGACATGTGTCTATGCAGAGCGATGTAGCAGTGCTGAGATTGCGTTTATGGACTACGTTGGATGGAAGAGGATTTTTTAAATAAAAATGGAGTCACTAAATGACTTTTTTGTTTTATTTCTACAAAAACTACTAGAAATAAGCAGCATCAGAAAAAAACTTACCATCAATGCCAAAAACAAAAACCAAATGCACTTGCAGGATGCAATCAGACCCCACTATGTGAAGCAAGCCCAGGTGCAGGCTGATAAATCACCTCAACCTACAGCAAGGTGTGGGAGGCGGCTTTCCATGCACACAAAGGGCCTGCATAGGACACCATTCACACTGATACAAATGACAAGTCGCCTCCCACACCTTGTTGTAGGTTGAGGTGATTTATCAGCCTGCACCTGGGCTTGCGTCACATAGTGGGGTCTGATTGCATCCTGCAAATGCATTTGTTTTTTGTTTTTTGCCACTGATGGTAAGTTTGTTTTATTTCTAATAAAAAACATTTTCTCTGTGTTGTTTTTTTTTTTACATAATTTACTAGAAATTCATGGCGGTAATGTCTACTATTGGCGTGAGCGCCATGAATTTCGGGCTTAGGGCCAGCTGATAATACAAAGCTGGCCCTAACCCCTTTATGACCCAGTGAGCCACAGCACAAGGGCCCTGGAAGAGTTGGGTTCAGTGCCAGAATATGGCTGTCACGCTTTCGGGGGAAGGCGCCCTAGAGTGGACCCACTGGGCCGTGGTACCGAACTCCCCTGGGTGAGCTGATCCTAGTTTATCCAACCCCTATACAGGGATTGTCAGGGGCAAGCCCAGGGGGTCTGAATACCACAGCAGCTAGTACCAGGGGGGCGGCTCGTAAGGTTAGCCTATACTAAGGAACAGAGAAGTATTCCAGGTAACAGGGTACAAGGCTAGGAGGCCAGGAATGGTGCTACCGGGGAGGAGCACAGCAAGGGTTCCAGGAAACAGAGTACAAGGCTGGAGGACAGCAAGGGTTCCAGGACACAGAGCACAAGGAAGGCCTGACCAACAGTCAGCAAGGCAGAAGCAAACTGACTTAATATTCAGGCACCTCCCATCAGAGGAGGTGGCCTGATATACCATGGGAAGAGCAGCTATTGGTCAAGGGGAGTGTCAGGTTGGACTCTGCCAGCCCCTAGAGTCACAGGGAAGGAGTGCACATAGCGCGCCGCTGCTTAGGCTCATGAAAATGACCATAGTAATGTGCTCATGTGCGAACCTGTCGGTCAGCTGACAGGAAGGGAACATGGCGACTGCTCCAATGCCACGGCACACCTGGATGCCGGACTCCCGGTCGGCAGAGGAGCAGGAGATGCCGACCCGGGAGAGGTGAGCTGGGAAGCGGTGCCAGGGGGCCTAACAGTACCCCCTCCCTCACGCACCCTCCCCCAAAGGCGGGCTAAGAACCTCTCCAGAATGCGTGGAGCATCAATGTTCTCCCGTGGCTCCCAGGTCCTCTCCTCAGGACCAAAGCCAGCCCGTCAATTAGGAAGAGGGTCTTGCCTCTACTCTTCTTCATGGCAAGGATGTCCCTAACTTCATAGACAATCTCGGAGCTGAGAGGATTTGGCACAGTACCGGAGGAGGGATGATAGCAATTGAGCACCACGGGTTTCAACAGCGAGACATGGAAGGAGTTAGGGATGCGAAGCGAAGCAGGTAGTCTCAGCTTGTAAGCAACATCGTTGATGCGTCCTAGGACTTCGAAGGGGCCGATATAATGGGGCCCCAACTTGTAGGATGGCACCTTTTAGCCTGACGTATCTAGAAGAAAGCCACACTTTATCGCTCGGGAGAAAAGATGGCGAATCCAGGTGTCCCTTATCAACATGTCTCTTCATCCTGCCGGAGGCTTGTGTAAGAGTGTCTCTGGTCTCACTCCAGATCCTGGAGAAGTCCATGGACAATGCATCAGCTGCCGGATGCTGAGGAGATCGGAAGAGGTAAATCAGGATGTTGCCCGAATACCACGTAAAAAGTGGATTTAGCTGATGACTCACTAGAGTGATTGTTGTATGCGAATTCCGCCCAAGGAAGGAGACCGGTCCAGTTATCGTGATGAGCGCTGCAAAGTGCTGAAGATAGGTGGTGAGGACTTGGTTAATGCGCTCCACCTGCCCGTTGGACTGAGGATGATAGCCAGAGGAGAAGTCCAGCGTGACGTCCATATGCTTGCACAGCGCCCTCCAGAACCGGGGAGTGAACTGGACTCCTCTATCGGACACGATATGGCGAGGAAATCCATGGAGCCGGAAGATGTGTTCAATGAATATCTTGGCTAACTCAGGAGCGGATGGTAGGCCGGGTAAAGGAACAAAGTGAGCCATTTTGGAGAAGCGATCCACGACTACCCATATGACCGTACAGCCGGAGGAGCAAGGGAGATCCGTAATGAAATCCATCGCTATATGTTGCCAAGGAGCCGTCGGGACCGGAAGAGGCAGTAGACGTCCAGCCAGCAACCTTCTGGACACTTTATTCCTAGCACAAGTTGGACATGAGGCAACGAAGTCATGGACGTCTTGACGGACAGTAGGACACCAATAGTGACGAATGATCAAAGAAAGAGACTTATTAACTCCAGCGTGACTGGCAATTCTAGACGAGTGTCCCCATGACAGGACCGTCCTCCTCTGATTCTGGGCGACGAATGTCTTACCCGATGAAAGTCCAGCTACAAGTAAGGGAGCCACAGTAATTATTTTGGTAGGGTCGACGATATGGAAGATCTCATCTTCCACATCCGACGGCTGGAAGGACCGCGACAAGGCATCAGCCTTGACATTTTTACCACCAGGTCGGAAGTGCAGTTCAAAACTGAAACGGGCAAAGAACAGGGACCACCGGTACTGCCAGGGGTTGAGCCTCTGGGCAGACTGGAGATAAGCCAGGTTCTTGTGTTCAGTGAAGATTATGAACGGATGGACAGCGCACTCCTCCAGTGCCAATTTGATGGCCAGAAATTCACGATCCCCGATTGAGTAATTGCGCTCTGACGTGGTGAATGCCTTGGAGAAGAACCCGCATGTGACCAACCGACCCGAAGAGGAATTCTGGGAGAGGACAGCCCCCGCTCCTATGCAGGAGGCGTCTACCTCTACGGTAAACTGTCTGTTTACCTCTGGTCGGTGCAAGGTGCGAGCCTCGGAGAAGGAGTGCTTTAGGGAGGAAAAGGCATTTTCAGACTCTGGGGTCCAGGTACAAGCTTTTGCTCCCTTACAGATGAGAGCTGTGATGGGCTTGATCAATGACGAAAAATGAGGAATAAATTGCCTTTAATAATTCGCAAAGCCAAGGAACCGCTGAATAGCCTTAGTCCCCACAGGACAAGGCCACTTCAGAACAGCAGAGAGCTTCTCAGGATCCATCCGTAATCTGGAATCAGAGATGATGTATCCGAGGAAGGGCAATGAGGTCTGCTCAAAGACACACTTCTCCATCTTGGCGTACAATCGATTCCTCCTCAGTCGCAGAAGGACTTGCAATACATCCCGTCTATGAGAGGACAAATCCGGAGAGAAGATGAGGATGTCGTCCAAATATACCACCACACAGGTGTACAACAAATCACGGAAGATGTCATTGATGAACTCTTGGAACACTGCGGGAGCATTACACAACCCGTACGGCATGACCACATACTCATAATGGCCGTCCCGGGTATTGAAAGCCGTCTTCCATTCGTCTCCGGCACATATGCGAACGAGGTTGTAGGCACCTCGTAGGTCCAATTTCATAAAGATGCGAGCCCCTTTTAGCCTGTCAAAGAGCTCCGGAATCAGTGGCAGGGGGTATTTGTTCTTGATGGTGATGGTATCCAAACCTCTGTAATCAATACAGGGTCGAAGGGTGCCCTCCTTTTTCTTCACAAAGATAAATCCCGCACCAGCAGGAGACGTGGATTTTTGGATGAAGCCCCTGGCCAAATTGTCCGTGATGTACTCGGACATGGCTTGTGACTCAGCCGGGGACAACAGATAGATACGTCCCCTGGGTGGTGTAGCACCCGGTATCAGATCAATAGGGCAATCATAAGGCCTATGAGGTGGGAGGACCTCTGCCTCCGTTTTGTTGAAGACATCTGCGCACTGCCAATACGCAGCAGGTAAACCAGGAAGAACAGAAGCCGGTTGCGGGGAACTAGGTGGTAGAACGGACTGCAGGCACCTCTTGTGGCAGAGAGGACCCCACTGCAGAACGTCCCCTGAGTGCCAGTCCAGGACAGGTTCATGAGTTCGGAGCCAGGGAAGCCCGAGGAGCAGGACATGGGAGAGACCAGGCAGGACATAGAAGGCAATCTTTTCACTATGTAGGGCCCCGATCTGCACCTCCACCTCCTCCGTCACCTTGGTGACGGTTTCCTGCAGCGGCCTGCCATCAACCGATGCGATTACACGAGGCGTCAATAGGGGTATTACGGAGATACCAAGCCGAGTCACTGCCTCTTGCCGAATGAAGTTTCCTGCTCACCCTGAATCCATGTAGGCTAACTCAGAGTAGCATCTCTGCGGACGTATCACCTGCACGGGCAGGGTAAGAGGTTGAGAGGCATCGCTCTCACCTAGGATGGCCTCTCGTACTTGACCTAAGCAGAGGAATTTCCCGGCCTTTCGGGACAACTCCGGCGCTGATGGGATGTGTCTCCGCAATACAGGCATAGGCCGCGAGCCAGCCTCTCCTCTCGGCGTCGTTCCGCCATTCTGACCCGGTCCACCTACATAGGGTCAGAAAGGGGGGCTGCGGCAGACACCACAGGCCGTGTACAGGGCGGACTGCGTTCAGAGGGATCCGGCCGGACGGATCTCCTCTCCCTGGCGGACTCACGGGAGTGCTCCTGGAACCGCAAGTCGATGCGAGTGGCTAGCGAGATCAAGGCCTCCAGCTCTGCTGGGATATCCCGACCCACGAGGTCATCCTTTATCCTGCCGGACAGGCCATGCCAGAAAGCACCAGTCAGTGCTTCGTTATGCCATTTAACTCGGAGGAGAGTGTGCGGAAGCGGATGGCGTACTGCCCAACGGTGAGCGTCCCTTGATGGAGGTTGAAGAGAGACTCCGTGACAGATGCGTCCCGACCGGATTTATCGAAGACCCTCCGGAATGTCTCCAGAAAGGTCGACAAGTGGGAGACCGCAGGGTCATCACGCTCCCAGAGGGTGTTAACCCACGCCAAGGCCTCGCCCTCCAGGTGAGACACCACAAAAGCCACCGTGGCCCGATCGGTGGGATCCTGCTGAGGCAGCAGTTCAAAGTGTAGGCTACATTGGTTGAGGAAACCATGGTACGTCTTAGGGTCTCCACTGTATCTAGGCGGTTGTCCAAGGCGGGGCGGAGGGATCAGAGCGCCACCCGGGTACCGATAATCGGATACGGAATGGCCCAGGGTCGTTGGTGCTGACTGCAAGGAGACCAGACGAACATTCATCACGAATATGTAAGACAGCATGTGAGACTGCGTGTCTCGTTGCACTGACAGCTCCTGTTGTAGGCTCGCAAGCTGAGTGGCAGATGCTGGGTCGGAGGTCTGCAGGGAGGCCAACCGGGTATCCAAGGACTGAAGAAAAACCATAATACGGTTCTGATTTTCACAAAGATAAGCCAGCTCCTTTTGCGCTGAAAACGAGGTACCAGCGGGGTCCATGGCCTGAATATTCTGTCACGCTTCCGGGGTAAGGCGCCCTAGAGTGGACCCACTGGGCCGTGGTACCGAACTCCCCTGGGTGAGCTGATCCTAGTTTACCCAACCACTATACAGGGATTGTCAGGGGCAAGCCCAGGGGGTCTGAATACCACAGCAGCTAGTACCAGGGGGGCGGCTCGTAAGGTTAGCCTATACTAAGGAACAGAGAAGTATTCCAGGTAACGGGGTACAAGGCTGGAGGACAGGAATGGTGCTACTGGAGAGGAGCACAGCAAGGGTTCCAGGACACAGAGCACAAGGAAGGCCTGACCAAGAGTCAGCAAGGCAGAAGCAAACTGACTTAATATTCAGGCACCTTCCATCAGAGGAGGTGGCCTGATATGCCATGGGAAGAGCAGCTATTGGTCAAGGGGAGTGTCAGGTTGGACCCTGCCAGCCCCTAGAGTCACAGGGAAGGAGTGCACCTAGCGCACTGCTGCCTAGGATCATGAAAATTACCATAGTAATGTGCGAACCCGGCGGTCAGCTGACAGGAAGGGAACATGGCGACTGCTCCGAGCCACGGCACGCCTGGATGCCGGATGCTCGGTCGGCAGAGGAGCAGGAGATGCCGATCCGGGAGAGGTGAGCTGGGAAGCGGTGCTAGAGGGCCTAACAATGGCGCTTGAATGAACGCGCCATTTTCTGGGGTGGCTGCGGGCTGCCATTTGCAGCGGGTGGTGCCCAGCAAGCTTGGGCCTCCCTACACTGCGGATTCCAGCCCCCAGCTGTCTAGCTGTACCTGGCTAGACATAGAAATAGCTCGGAGCCCCACGCATTTTTTTTTATTGTTTCATGAAATTCATGAAATAAATAGGGGCTCCCCTATAATGTTGTGTCCGGCCAGGTACAAATAGGCACCTGGGGGTTGGTGGCAGCCCGTCACTGCCTGCTGTATCCGGCTGGATACAAAAATACGGCGAAGTCCATGTCAGTTTTTTCTCTGAAAAATCCAAAAAACAATATGAAAGGGACTGCATCTTTATTAACCCCTCGACCATGGTCGATGGGTTAATAAAGATGCAGTCCCTATTAATAGGATTGTTTAATTTTTCAGAAAAAGTTTGACGTGGGCTTCGCCGTCTTTTTGTATGGTAGCCGGATACAGCAGGCGGCAACAGGCTGCCCCCAACCACCAGCTGACTATTTGGACCTGCCTGGACACAGAAATATCGGGAAGCCCTTATTTTTTATTATTTCATGAATTTCATTAAATAATAAAAAAAAAAATGTGTGGGGCTCCGCACGATTTCTATGTCCAGCCAGGTACAGCTAGGCAGCTGGGGGCTGGAATCCGTAGCGCAGGGAGGTCCAACCTTCTGGGTAGCCCCCGCTGCGAATGGCAGCCCGCAGCCGCCCCAGAAAATGGCGCGTTCATTGAAGCGCCATTGTTAGGCCCCCTAGCACCGCGCTGAACCCAACTCTTCCAGCGCCCTGGTGTGGTAGCTCACTGTGTAATAAAGGGGTTAGGGCCAGCTTTTTGTTATCAGCTGGCCCTAAGCCCGAAATTCATGGGGTCATGCCAATATTAGACATGCCCCCCATGAATTTCTATTAAATTGTTTAAATAAAAACACAACACCAAGAAAAATTATTTTTATTTGAAAAAAAACCAAAACCACACTTAGGGACTCCATCTTTAAAAAAAATCCTCTTCCATCCGACGTAGTCCAATCCAGGGTTCTTCTTTAGCTCTGCTACATCTCTGGTAGAGAACCTCCATCAGAGATGTAGCAGAGCTGTGCACCCTGGCGTGTGAGAGTTCAAGTCAGTTCAGGCAAGTGCAGGCAAGCATGAACTTACATGAACCCTGCCAGGCCAGCATCGCTACTTCAAATGAACAGCTGACCTGAGTCAGCTGTTCATTTGAAACTACAGGCGGGAAGGCGTCCAAAAGAGAAAACCGGTTTGAAAACCGGATTCTCCCGGATTGCCCCGGTCTGGGGCAATCCGGCTCCATAGAGCCCCATGTTATGGGGCACCGGATTACTCCGGACCGGGGCAATCCAGGAGAATCCAGTTTTAACTCCGTTCACGACCGAGGACAGCTCCCTTCTTGCCGCGGTCGGTTCTGCGCTCCCCGCCTGCCTGACAGCAGGATCCTCCGCTCCCCCTGCAGCCTCCCCGCCCGATCCTAAGTTAGGATAGGGTGGGGAGGCGGTGGGGGAGCGGAGGATCCTTCTGTCAGGCAGCAGGGAAGCCAGTAGGGGCTTCAGCATTGTTTAAAAGCCGGCAGCTTTTTACCGCTGGCTTTTAAACAATGAAGTGGGGAATTGCAGGTTTTTCCTCTGCTGCCAGACCTCTTTATAGGGTCCAGCAGCAGAGGAATTGCATTTCCCATTGATTTACATTGGACTCGTTACTCTGCGAGTAATCACAAGGATACTCGCAGAGTAACGAGTAGCACGACTACCCTACTATTCGACGAGTACCGAATAGTAGCGAGTAGACTCGCTCATCCCTAGTCAAAAACAGAACTTCTCATGTTTGCTCCCTCTCCTAAGCTACCGTAACCTAAGATTACCATTTCTGTATGTGGTTCTACCGTTACTCCTCAGCAGCACGCTCGCTGTCTTGGGGTTATATTTGACCCGGATCTCTCCTTTACTCCCCACATCCGGTCTCTCGCTCACTCATGCCACCTACACCCCAAAAACATCTCTAGAATTCGACTTTTTTTTACTGTTGACTCTGCGAAAACTCTAACCGTTGCCCTTATTCATTCTCGCCTGGATTACTGCAATTCTCTATTAATCGGTCTCCCTCTTACTAAACTCTCTCCTCTCCAATCCATCCTCAATGCAGCAGCCAGGATCATATTCCTCTCCAACCGCTTCACCAATTCCTCTATCCTGGGGCAGCCGCTATAGAGTACAATATAAAATTATCACTCTCACCCACAAAGCCCTCCACAGTTCTGCACCACCCTACATCTTCCATCCTCATCTCTGTCTATCGCCCTACACGTGTCCTCCGCTCCGCAAGAGACCTAAGACTGACATCATCTACAATCCGAACCTCCCACTCCCATCTCCAGGACTTCTCACGAGCTGCGCCAATTCTCTGGAACAGGTTACTGAAAACAATTCAATTAATTCCCAATACCAATAGTTTTAAGCGAGCCTTACAAACACATCTCTTTAGACTGGCCCATCACCTCACCTCACTTGTCTAACTATTCCTATCTTCCATTTTCCAAATCTGGCCTCTCGTGTCGTCTGTCTGCACCTGCAGACTTTCTGTCTGTCCCCCATGCATAATATAGCACTTTATCCGTACTTGTACAGATCCTGACCGATGACCTATTCATGCAGCGTTACATGAATCCCCTAATTATTATATCGATGGCTGGACCATGTATGACATCACTTGTTACTGTTACCTTTTGTGCCTCCCTATTTCCTCTAGATTGTAAGCTCTTGTGAGCAGGGACCTCACTCCTCATTGTTTTTGAATTTTTGTTACTCTGTATTGTCTCATATTGTTTGTACATGTCCCCTCTGAATCTTGGGGTTCTTCCTAACCTCTCTCACCAAGGGTCTTCTCCCATGATTGCTGAATCTGGTGGTCCCACACTTCTTCCATTTAAAAATGATGGAGGCGACTGTGCTCTTAGGAACCTTGAGTACTGCAGAAATTCTTTTGTAAGCTTGGCCATATCTGTGCCTTGCCACAATTCTGTCTCTGAGCTCCTTGGGCAGTTCCTTTGACCTCATGATTCTCATTTGTTCTGACATGCACTGTGAGCTATAGGGTCTTATATAGACAGGTGTGTGCCTTTCCAAATTAAGTCCTATCAGTTTAATTAAACACAGCTGGACTCCAATGAAGGAGTAGAACTATCTCAAGGAGGATCACAAGGAAATGGACAGCATGTGACTTAAGTATGAGTGTCTAAGCAAAGGATCTGAATATTTATGACCATGTGATATTTCAGTTTTTTTGTTAATAAATTTGCAAAAATGTCTACATTTCTGTTTTTTTTCAGTCAAGATGGATTGTAGAGTGTACATTAATGAGAAAAAAATGAACTTTTTTGAATTTACCAAATGGCTGCAGTGAAACAAAGAGTGAAAAATGTAAAGGGGTCTAAATACTTTCCATACCCACTGTACATCTGTTTTTTTTTCTTTGCTTTTTAATCTTCTCCATTAAACGTGATGTTTTAATATTTTGCATGTCCCTCATTGTGAGTGATATATATACTTACCCCTTTTCTTACGTGGAATTCTTTATCCAGGAAGTCGGACTGGATCTCTTTGCACCACTCTTCACTATGGCTGTTCTGGAGTTGATGAGCTGATGTACCTTTCTCTTATGTGTAGCAGCTTCTTCTATCTCCTCTATAAAAGCACATAAACACTTGTTCAAGTGTTCATGTGTATGGAGGCATCAGGAAAAATAGCTGCCTGCTGAACGAATCATTGCACAATATCTGTATCATGTGTTTGACAAGCTTAACTTCTAAACCTTTGTAATATGTTGATTTCTTATGCATTCAGTGCCCTTTATATCCCCTGCATGTATAGGTTATTAATCCTAATAATGTTTTATCACTTTAGGTTCTGTGTGCCCAATTCATCATTTGCATTTTTTAACTCACTTTCCTATTTTAACTCGTGATATTACTTGCCCTCTTTGGTGTCCGAGTCATCAAAATGGCATACGATACATGAATTATGACAACTATAAAAATTGCCTTCTTCCTGTCTTGATCTGTTTTTGAAAGTTTCGGCACTTAAAGTCACAGAAACTGTGACATACTCAAATATATACCAGGAGGGACTGGAGTGAAGTTCCTCCGAATTTTGATATTTTCAAAAGTTCGCAATTGATAAATCAGGCTGAACTTCGCCCAAAGAATGTAAAACAAAAAAAGGCAGGAAAACATTTATATAATAGAAAAAAGGATAATGAATAATGAATTGGATGCAAACAAAAAAGGCACAAAATTATGCAAAAACAGTGCTCAAACAATTGATGAGTTGAGACCCATGTATCGCAGTGAAACCCCTGAATTTCATCCTTATCTTAAAAATACAAATTGTTCTTCTTCTAGTAATAGTTCAGTGATTTGCAGGTTGTATTGCAGCTAAGGAAAAAAACAACCATTTAAATCATCTTCTATTGTGAGTGTGAACGATTTGGTGAGTGTGACCTGAGCGTAAGTGTGAGTTGGGTTAAGTGTGTAACTTGTAATTCAGTGACTTTGGATTCAGGGAGTTTAGAAATATGGAATTTGTACTTAATTGCTGTGATATTTATTTGTTTAATTAACATTTCTGTCTGGTGCAATCCCCACTAGGAAATGTGCTCCTTGACAAAGCCATCCAATGTACAAATTGTTTCATGTATGCAATCCTTGAACAGCTGTTAAGGGTTCATACTGCTGTGTGAGATGTGCACACATTGTGCATTTGTAAGCCCTGATACTAGATCTAAATGAACAGCGGGCAACCCTGAGATCCATAGACAATATGGAAAGGAGTTTGCTACTCACTGGGGTAGATATGGTGGAGGATCATAGTATGGAGCTACAGAACAGTGAGGCAGCTAGCTGGGTGACAGGAGCCAAGATAGAGTGCTAGGGAGAGTATTCCTGGGGTAGCACTACCGCAGCAAGACAGGTGCGTCTTATAAAGCGAAAAATACGGTATATTAGTGCTTGCTTTGTGTGGGACGAGTTGTACTTTGGAAAGACATCATTTATTTTACTATATAGTGTACTGGAAAATAGGAACAAAATTCCAAGTGCTGTAAAATTGCTAACAAAGTGCAATTACACGTTTGTTTTATGGGTTTTTTATTCACCATGTTCACTATATGACTAAACTGACATGTCGGTATGATGCCTCGGGTCGGTACATGTTCGTGTTGATGAGGGTCTCAGCTATGTTTCTCAAGTCCATCAACCACTCCAAAACATTCGGGCAAGCGTGCACATCGCAATTAATGACACGGACACAGAATCCGTTCCAAGTCTTGCTCCTGCCCAAGCCACGAGAATAAGCACTGCGCAGGAGTTTATTGACACACACATATTTATACAGGAATGCAAGGAGTGTTAGTAGGCAGTTTAATACTGAAGTATTCTGTAAGATTATCAGTCCTTGATTGGTTAGTCCTTGCTGAATTATTCTAATATCTGAATTCCTCCTCTTCAGGGTGTAGCTGGATCTTGGGCGTAGCACAGGGTACAGGCGCCATCTTGGATGTTGTATAGCAGGCAGCATGGCACATCACATGATCACATCACATGACATATCTAGTCATTATTTATGTAAGGGAAATGTTGTAGTATTTTCACCTGTAAAGACACTAAATATCACTGTAATGGATGCCCTGTCTGGGTGTGTGCACGTTATCAGGAAAAACTACCCTTGACCACCAGTCAATAGCAGCATTAAAGGGGCATTATTTAGAGACGTTTCTAAGGGGCGCTTACATCATATTACACTACTTCAGCAGCTTATTCTGAAAGAGAAGATTTAGTTGGATTCTACATAACTAGAAGGGGTTAATCAGCATCTCAATTACAGTTACCAAGGTTAATATCCTATGCTAGCACATTCTGTTACAGCAAGCAATGCTCTACACAGATTTAGAAAGAAACAGTATATGACCTTGAGAAGAACACAGTATTTCTGATTAGGGAGAATCTCTGAACATTGTGAAAGAGAGGGGAAACAGAGTGAATTGTGACCAAGTGAAAGAAAAAATGTAGAAAGATCATAGGCCATAAGATAATGTCTGTATTGGAAACTACTTGCATGGCTCTATAGGCTATAAACATTATTTAACTGTTCATTGCCATAACGCCTCCATCCTCAACTATCCCCCCTAAAATACACAACTTTTCCATAAAGACCTATGATTTACCCCTATGCATATGGGTTCCTCTGTTTTGTTTCACCTCTCTATTTAATACTACTGGAATACATAGTAAAAGTTTCTTTCACACAAAAATATGGAGATTATATTTATTAAAATAGATTCTAGATAAAATAAAATAAATGCCACTCCCACAGTTCCCTTTTCTTGTGGCAATGAGTGAACGCTCCAACCAAAGTGCACGCACACAGACCTACCCAGGTGCATTCTCTTCCCCTAGTAGAAGGAGCCGGTCTTCCTACACCACTTCACCGGATTCCCCACATAGGTCTGCCCTAATCACCTTACTTACTAACCATAATACACCAGGATCATGTCAAAGATGAGTAAATTCTGAAAAGTCACGGTGAATGTACAAACGGCAGCGATTCTTTAAAATGCATCTCTACTAAATATTACTAGTCTCTGTCAGTATTGGTAGATATTTATCCAGTCCACATTTTTATTCATTGTAACGATAAGAATAACGATTCAGATCCTGCTGGTCTCTGGCTTTGAACTTGTCTGTACTTTTCCTCTTGGTACTCCATCAGAGTCAATATACACATGAAGATTGAATGAAGCAGGAAATCTGGTGCCACGCTTGTCTCTGATTTTTCATTGCATGTTCATAAACGGTCTCTGCAGTTGGCGACAATGGGAGATTATATCAGAAATATAACAATAACATATACACTCACACTCCACTGCCAGTTATGGGTAAAGGTCACTATTTCCACACGTCCATAAGTCACTACTCACTATATAGCCTCGTACCAAGTCAATGATGCTAGTGAAACATCAGTTTATTTAAACTAAGTCAGTGTCCCCTGGGATATTCATATCTATCACATATAGGCCAGCGTCTGTAGTAAAAGAGTTTTCTATTGTCAAGTGTAGGGGCAAACAGTTGAACCAGAAGATAACAATTACAGATAACAAGAAAGTAAGTAATAACAAAACAATAATTATTCTTCCATTCTTTTCCTTTTGGGACAAAACTCTCAGTGAACACTTCAATTCTCAACATTTAAGGATAAGGCACGGTACTGTCACTCAATCCCCAGGCTGTGGGAAGAATCTCTGTTCCACAGTACCTGCATGTTAAAGGGGAGAGAAAGCTCAAAAATACATGTTAGACAAGCATTTTATAAGTGTCAAAACATAAGAAAAAGCCTATCTCATAGTAACATAGTAACATAGTTTTTAAGGTTGAAGGAAGACTTTAAGTCCATCTAGTTCAACCCATAGCCTAACATGTTGATCCAGAGGAAGGCAAAAAAAAACCATGTGGCAACACTAACTCCACATTGGGGGAAAAAATTCCTTCCTGACTCCAGTTACGGCAATCAGACTAATTGCCTGGATTAACGCCCTATCAAAGGAACTAGTATATATAACTGGTAATATTATAGTTTTCAAGAAAGGCATCCAGGCCCTTCTTAAATGTTAGTAGTGACTCACTCATTACAAGATCATGTGGCAGAGAGTTCCATAGTCTCACTGCTCTTACAGTAAAGAATCCGCGAGTAAAAAAATCCCTGGTCTGTGGAGCGCTAGGACTAGAGATAAATGGCACTAGGGTTATTTTAGAAAAGGTTTCTTTATTAACCTCTTACAGGCCACTACGCGTTTCTGCAGCAGAACGCTGCACACCTGGCAAGAGCAGCTCTGGACAAGAGATACCATTAATCCTAGATCCTGAGTTCCATGACCTAGCAATACAACACGGTCACCGTTGTAGGACCTGTGGTGACATCAATCCGGTCATTGATCGCGACAGGAGCTGGAGCTCCAGGAGCAACTTTCGGTGCCTCCACTATACCTCCAGGCGGAGGTGGATTCACAGGCGTAAGACCGCAGTTGTGCAGGGTTGCACAACCACCTCTGGTGAGTGGCTACACAGCCCTGGGCCTAAATCCACTTCAAAAACTTTCTTCACATGCGCTCCCACCCCCTCCCCCCTTTTTGTCTTGCAGTAAAGAATCCGCGTCTGTGATTATGATTAAACCTTCTTTACTCCAGACGTAGAGGATGCCTCCTTGTCCCCGTCTCAGGCCTAAGAGTAAAGAGATCATTAGAAAGTTCTCTGTACTGTCCCCTCATGTATTTATACATTATTATAAGATCACCCCTAAGCCTTCGTTTTTCCAAGCTAAATAATCCCAAGTTTAATAACCTGTCATGGTATTGCAGACCCCTCAATCCTCTAATAACCTTGGTCGCTCTTCTCTGGACCTGCTCTAGTTCAGCTATGTCTTCCCTATACACTGGAGACCAGAATTGTACACAGTATTCTAAGTGTGGTCGCACTAGTGACTTGTATAGAGGTAAAATGATGTTCTCCTCATGAGCATCTATGCCTCTTTTAATGCATCCCATTATTTTATTTGCCTTTGCAGCAGGTGCCTGACACTGGCCACTAAATGTGAGTTTGTCATCTACCCAAACACCCAGGTCTTTTTCAGTGACAGTTTTGCCAAGTGTTTTACAATTAAGCACATAATTATACCTTTTGTTTCCTCTGCCCAAGTGCATGACTTTACATTTATCCCCATTAAAGCGCATTTGCCATTTAGCAGCCCAAGCTTCTAGTTTACATAAATCCTCCTGTAATATAAAATTGTCCTCCTGTGTATTTATTACCCTGCAGAGTTTAGTGTCATCTGCAAATATTGAGATTCTACTCTGTATGCCCCCTACAAGGTCATTAATAAGTATATTAAAAAGAAGCTGGCCCAACACTGACCCCTGTGGTACCCCACTGTTAACTGTGACCCATTCTGAGTGTGTTCCATTAATGACCACCCTTTGTTTCCTATCGCTAAGCCAGTTTTTAACCCACTTACACATATTTTCCCCTATCCCCATTGCTCTCATTTTATGTATCAACCTTTTGTGTGGCACCGTATCAAAAGCTTTTGAAAAGTCCATATACACCACATCCACTGCATTTCTTTGGTCCAGTCCAGAACTTACTTCTTCATAGAAGCTTATCAGATTAGTTTGACAGGAACGGTCCCTCGTAAAACCATGTTGATATTGGTGTCATGATATGTAGTTTTCCCTGTCCTGTATTTGTATAATAATGCCATGTGATGTATGTAACTGTTCTCTGGTTTCTATTAGATGCATCTTAACCTGTCTTCTTTCCCCAATACTTCCAGCCCTGAGCCATAATGTAATTTAGGCTTGTGTCAACAGCTAGTGGAACTTCCCCTATTGTTCCTAAGCAGAAGATAACCTGCAATACACATCCTTGTAGACATCTCGGAGCCGACCAGTCTAGAATCTTCAGGTGGACCCCTACCCCCTTCCTGGGCTGCTCCCAGGAGCTCAGACAATCCATTCTTATTTTTAAGAGCAGATGAGAGTTGACTGTGGACGGGACAGGAGCGAGACCTGAGCTGAGGCCAGATCTCGTCGTCCGTGGGATTGTGTGGAATCCATTGGACTCGTGTGGACTATTGCTTTGTTATCTGGCACAAGGATTATTGGGAGGTGCCCCCGAATTTGCTTCCGTTGGACTAATTGTGGACTCTGTAGATCTACCTGCGTGTGTTGTTCCAGCGTTCTTGTTAATAAATCGGTTGGATCGTCCCTAGGCCTGTTGTCCCTTCTTGCTCTGCCTTACACCCCGTCACAAACTGGTTGGCAGCGCTGGGATCAGAGCCGAAGGAATGGAGGACAACGGCCCATCAACATCAGGAACCAGCACCGCAGAGTACAAGAACTGGACTGTGGTGAACCTACAAACAAAAGCCCGTGAACTGGGAGTCGGCTACAAAGGACTCTCCAAGGAGCAGATGATTGAGGCCTTGGAAGGAGCTTGCCTGCAAGATGACGCTGAGGAAGCATCCCCACAGCAAATGGAGGAAAGACTGCAGCTGGAGGTAAATACCCGGAAAAGTCAGTGGGTTGTGTGGTACGAGGAGGAGATGGCATTGCTGGGAGATGAGGTCTCCATAGAATATAAGATGGAGGTCATTCGCGGAGCTAAGGAGAGGCAGCGCAGGATGGAGGATGCTCAAAGCTCCAGACAGACTGTAACCCCAGCACCCACCATGAGGGATCTCCCCAGAGTGTCCCGCAAAGACTTCAAGCAGTTTAATGAGGCTGCAGGCGACATTGAGGGTCATTTCCAGGACTTTGAGCATCAGTGTCGATTAATGGAAGTCCCGGAAAGGGAGCGAGTCCGACATCTGGTGGGGCTCTTAGAGGGTGGAGCTGCGGAAGCCTATAGAGCTATGGACCCTCGGTGGAACTGTGAATATGTGGAGATTAAACAGACTATTCTAGAACATTATGCTCTAACCCCAGACACTTACAGGACTCAGTTTCGTACCTTAGCCTGTGATGGAGGAGTGTCTTTCAAGATGTTCGCCCACAGACTCAAACAAATATGTCATCGCTGGCTGGAGGGAGAGGAGGCCTTAACCTGGGAGACCTTCCTCCAGGTTATTCTAAAAGAACAGTTTTACTTCAAGTGCCCTGCTGAGATCCGGGAATGGGTGCGTGAGAGGAGACCAGCCACAGTGGAGGAAGCTGCAGCTCTAGCTGATGAGGCTCTCACCATCAAGCCTCAGTGGAAAAAACTACTACTCAGTGAGGAAAAAACTACTAGCTCCCCAACGCTGGCGGCCCCTGGTCCTGCGGCCTCCAATATTCACCATCCCACTAGACAATCAACTCATGGTGACCTTCGTGTGACTGTGCCTCGCACTACTCCTGCTCCACCTTTGGGACTACGACGTGCAGGAAGAATCCCAGAGCGCAGATGTTATGGATGTGGGCAGGCTGGGCATCTGCAAGCCCAATGTCCAGGTGTTCGGAGGCAGAATAGCTACAGACCGCCTTTGCCTGTCCATTATCTACAGGCACCCTCATCAGGAGAAGAGCTGGATTCAGTTCCTGAGGACTTGCCAAGTGACTCTGATATCGTGGCTCCCCTACCAGGAGTCTATGGGGTGCGAGCCCCAGCTACCTGTTCTGATCTTCAGCACAAACATTTACAGGAGGTCGTGCTGGATGGCCAAAAAGTTGTTGGCTTCCGTGACACTGGGGCTTTCCTCACTATAGCCGTTCCCCGAGTAATTCAACCAGAAGCAATTCAAAAGGGACCAGGAATTGCCATTGAATTGGCTGGAGGCACCCAGAGATATATTCCCAGAGCGAGTGTGACCCTGGATTATGGCTTTGGGGTCAGGCGATGTGTGGTTGGTGTGATGAGCGGCCTTCCGGCAGATGTCATCCTGGGCAATGATGTGGGGCAGCTACAATGCCAATTTGTGGCTGCATGAAGCCGAGTGCAAGACCCACTATGACTGTGTGTACTTAACAAGCGACCTGTAGAGGTCCCTAGTACGTACACAAATTGCGGGGGGGAAGGGATTGTCATGATATGTAGTTTTCCCTGTCCTGTATTTGTATAATAATGCCATGTGATGTATGTAACTGTTCTCTGGTTTCTATTAGATGCATCTTAACCTGTCTTCTTTCCCCAATACTTCCAGCCCTGAGCCATAATGTAATTTAGGCTTGTGTCAACAGCTAGTGGAATTCCCCCTATTGTTTCCTAAGCAGAAGATAACCTGCACATCCTTGTAGACATCTCAGAGCCGACCAGTCTAAAATCTTCAGGTGGACCCCTACCCCCTTCCTGGGCTGCTCCCAGGAGCTCAGACAATCCATTCTTATTTTTAAGAGCAGATGAGAGTTGACTGTGGACGGGACAGGAGCGAGACCTGAGCTGAGGCCAGATCTCGTCGTCCGTGGGATTGTGTGGAATCCATTGGACTCGTGTGGACTATTGCTTTGTTATCTGGCACAAGGATTATCAGGAGGTGCCCCCGAATCTGCTTCCGTTGGACTAATTGTGGACTCTGTAGATCTACCTGCGTGTGTTGTTCCAGCATTCTTGTTAATAAATCGGTTGGATCGTCCCTAGGACTGTTGTCCCTTCTTGCTCTGCCTTACACCCTGTCACAATTGGGTCATGAGGTAATTTTTCTTCAGATACTCCAGTATAGCATCTCTTAGAAAACCCTCTAGGATTTTACCCACAGTAGAGGTTAAGCTTACTGGCCTATAATTTCCAAGTTCAGTTTTTGTTCCCTTTTTGAATATTGGCACCACATTTGCTATACGCCAGTCCTGTGGTACAGACCCTGTTATTATTGAATCTTTAAAGATTAAAAATAATGGTCTATCTATGACAGTACTTAATTCCTGCAGCACTCTGGGGTGTATCCCATCCGGGCCCGGGGATTTGTCAATTTTAGTGATTTTTAGACGATGCCGCACTTTCTGCTTGGTTAAACAGGTGATATTTAATTGACAGTTTTTGTTATCACTGATCATATTGTCTGTCATGGGATTTTCTTGTGTAAATACTGTTGAAAAAAAGTCATTTAGCATATTGGCTTTTTCCTCATCCTCATCCACCATTTTACCCAGATTATTTTTAAAGGGGCCAACACAATCATTTTTTAGTTTCTTACTATTTATGTAGTTAAATATTTTGGGATTATTTTTACTTTCTCTGGCAATGAGTCTCTCTGTCTCAATCTTTGCTGCCTTGATTTGCTTTTTACAAATGTTATTTAATTTTCTGTATTTATTTAATGCCTCATCACTACCTACTTGCTTTAATTCCCTAAATGTTTTCTTTTTGTCGTTTATTGTGCCCCTAACAGCCTTATTTAGCCATAGTGGTTTCCTCCTATTTCTAGCATGCTTATTCCCATAGGGTATATATTGTGCACATGCCCTATTCAGGATGCTAATAAACGTCTCCCACTTGCTTTGTGTACTTTTATGTCTCAGGATATTGTCCCAGTTTATTGCACTAAGATCATCTCTCAACTGTTGGAAATTTGCCTTCCTGAAGTTTAGTGTCCTTGTAGCTCCTCTACTACACATCTTATTAAAGGATACTTGAAAACGTATTATTTTATGATCACTATTACCCAAGTGATCTCCAACCCGTATATTTTATATGCGGTCTGGCCTGTTGGTTAATATTAAGTACAGCAGTGCCCCTCTTCTTGTTGGGTCCTGAACCAGTTGTGAAAGGTAATTGTCTCTCATAGTTGTCAAAAACCTATTACCTTTGCTAGAACTGCAGGTTTCTGTTCCCGAATGTATTTCAGGGTAGTTGAAGTCCCCCATAATAATGACTTCTCCCTGAGTCGCTGCTTCATCTATTTGCTTTATGAGGATATTCGCCTCCACTTCCATTATTGTTGGGGACTTATAACAAACCCCTATCAGTAATTTATTATTTTTTCCCCCTCCCCTTATCTCCACCCACAGACACTCTACATTTCCATTAGATTCACCTATATAATCACGCAGGATGGGTTTTAAGGATGATTTTACGTATAAACATACACCTCCCCCTCACTTATTTGTACGGTCATTTCTGAACAGACTATAGCCCTATAAATTAACAGCCCAGTCATGGCTCTCATCCAGCCATGTCTCCGATATCCCCACCATGTTATAATTATTTTCCAACAAAATCAATTCTAATTCCTCCATTTTGTTGGTGAGGCTTCTGGGATTAGTGTACATGCACTTTATGCGTCTCTTCACCTCTATTCCTTCCTATTATATTGACTGTTCTAACCCCACCCCCCATGCCACAACCAATTTTATCACTTGTGCCCAGGTTACTATTTACGCCATCTTCCCCTCCTGTACAATGAATACCCTCCCCCCCATCTCGGGGAATCTATTACCTGGACAACATTTTCAACCATAATCTCATAAAAATTTGTACCATTTTCATAACTATCAATGACATAGTAATACATTGCATCACAAAAAACAAATTACAAAATTTTACATATAACCTTAAGAATAGTCACCCCCCTTGAGCATCTTATCATCTAATATTACATATACACACCACCTTTTAAGAAAAAGATATAAAAAGGATATGATATCAGTGCTTGAATTACCTATAGATGAAAAACTATCATCCCTAAGAGAAGAGATATACAATATACATACAGAAAACATTACATTCTTTGGGTTCTTAAAAAACAATCATCAATTCTAAATCATACAATTATGGTTCTTGTCGAATAACTTCTATATAAGGATCTTCTATATAATCAAAAATCATTTTCTATTGATTAAAATATCAAAATAAATTGTCACCCAAGATAATATGAAAGAACAAAGACATAAAATTTACACAGTTTTGATAATTGATATGACCACTCCTAATAGTACCCTAGTAATGTCCTTAACCCCTTCAGGACCCAGCCTATTTTGACCCTAAAGACCTTGGCCTTTTTTGCAATTCTGACCACTCTCCCTTTATGAGGTTATAACTCGGGAACGCTTCAACCGATCCTAGCGATTCTGAGATTGTTTTTTCGTGACATATTGGGCTTCATGCTAGTATTAAATTTAAGTCGATAATTTTTGCGTTTATTTGTGAAAAAAATTAAAAATATGGCAAAAAGTTTGAAAATTTCACAATTTTCACATTTTTTATTTTTTTTTCTGATAAACAAGAGAGATATGTGACAGAAAAAAGTTATTCAATAATATTTCCCACATGTCTACTTCACATCAGCACAATTTTGGAAAAAAAAAAATTTTTTGTTAGGACGTTATAAGGGTTCAAAGTTCATGAGCAATTTTTCATTTTTCAACCAAAATTTACAAAACCATTTTTTTTAGTGACCACATCAAATTTGAAGTCCTTTTGAGGGGTGTACATGACAGAAAACACCCAAAAGTGACACCATTCCAAAAACTGCACCCCTCAAGCTACTCAAAACTACATTCAAGAAGATTATTAACCCTTCAGGTGCTTCACAGGAACTAAAGCAAAGTGGAAACAAAAAATGGATATTTTAATTTTTTTATCAAAAATGTTCTTTTAGCCTCAATTCTTTCATTTTCACATGGGCAACAGGATAAAATGGATCTTAAAATGTGTTGTGCAAATTCTCCCGAGTACATCGATACCTCATATGTGGTCATAAACCACTGTTTGGGCGCACGGCAGGGCTCAGAATGGAAGGAGCACAATTTGAATTTTGGAGCTAATTTTACATTCAAAAAGTGAAATTGCGCTCCTTCCCTTCTGACCCCTGCCGTGCGCCCAAACAGTGGTTTATAACCACATATGAGGTATCGGTGTACTCAGGAGAAATTGCCCAACAAATTTTAGGATGAATTTTATGCTGTTGCCATGTGAAAACGAAAAAATTTAGGCTAAAAGAAAATTTTTGTGAAAAAAAAGTACTATTTCATTTTCACAGATCAATTTGTAAAGCACCTGGGGGTTCAATATGTTCACTACCCATCTAAATATGTTCCCTGGGGGTCTAGTTTCCAAAATGGGGTCACTTGTGGGGAGCTCCAATGTTTAGGCACACAGGGGCTCTCCAAACGCGACATGGTGTCCGCTAACAATTTGAATAAAAATCAGCTCAAATTGTTAGCTGTAACCATGTTGTGTTTAGTGAGCCCCTGTGTGCCTAAACATTGGGGCTCCCCCACAAGTGACCCCATTTTGGAAACTAGACCCCCCCAAGGAACGTATCTAGATGCATAGTAAGCACTTTGAACCCCAAGGTGCTTCACAAATTCATCCATAAAAATGAAAAAGCACTTTTTTTTCCACAAAAATTTTCTTTTTTCATTATTATGGATCAATTTGTGAAGCACCTGGGGGTTCAATATGCTCACTACCCATCTAGATATGTTCCTTTGGGGGTCTAGTTTCCAAAATGGGGTCACTTGTGGGGGAGCTCCAATGTGGAGACGCACAGGGGCTCTCCAAACGCGACATGGTATCCGCTAACAATTTGAATGCAAAACGAGCTCAAATTGTTAGCGTACACCATGTTGCGTTTGGAGAGCCCCTGTGCGTCTCCACATAGGAGCTCCTCCACAAGTGACCCCATTTTGGAAACTAGACCCCCAAAGGAACATATCTAGATGCATAGTGAGCACTTTCAATCCCCAGGTGCTCCACATATTAATCTGTAAAAATGAAAAAGTACTTTTTTTCCGCAAAAATCTTTTTTTTTCATTAATTTGTAAAGCACCTGGGGGTTCAATATGCTCACTACCCATCTAGATATGTTCCCTGGGGGGTCTAGTTTCCAAAATAGGGTCACTTGTGGGGGAGCTCCAATGTGGAGACGCACAGGGGCTCTCCAAACGCGACATGGTGTCCGCTAACAATTTGAGCTGATTTTCCATTCAAATTGTTAGCGGACACCATGTCACGTTTGGAGAGCCCCTGTGTGCCTAAACATTGAAGCTCCCCCACAAGTGACCCCATTTTGGAAACTAGAGCCCCCAGGGAACTTATCTAGATGGGTGGTGAGCATTTTGAACCCCCAGGTGCTTCACAAATTAATCCGTAAAAATGAAAAAGTACTTTTATTTCCACAAAAATTTTCTTTTTTCATTTTTACAGATTAATTTGTGAAGCACTGGGGCGTTCAAAATGCTCACCACCCATCTAGATAAGTTCCCTGGGGGGTCTAGTTTCCAAAATGGGGTCACTTGTAGGGGAGCTCCAATGTTTAGGCACACAGGGGCTCTCCAAACGTGACATGGTGTCCGCTAACAATTTGAGTTGATTTTCCATTCAAATTGTTAGCGGACACCATGTCACGTTTAGAGAGCCCCTGTGTGCCACTAGCATTGCCATCAGCACAAGGGCAACTGGAAGAGCTGGGGTACAGCACCAGAAAATGGCACCTCTAATGTGCTATTTTCTGTGGTGGCTGTGGGTTGCAATTTGCAGCGTGGGGGGCCACAACATTTGGGTCTCTCCACGATGAGGATTGCAGCCCCCCAACTGCCAAGTTGTACCTGGCTGGCATCCAAAAATAAGGCAAAGCTCCTTGTCATTTTATTGGTAGAAGGAAAAAAAATGGCATGGGGCTCCGCCATATTTTTGGTCCAGCCAGGTACAACTTGGCAGTACGGACTGCCACCAGCCCCTACTGCCTCGTCATACCTGGCTGGAACCAAAAATAAAGCGAAGCCTATTTTTTTTTTATTTTAGAATTATTTCTAGAAAAAAAATGACATAGGGCTCCGCCATATTTTTGGTCCAGCCAGGTACAACTTGGCAGCTACGGACTGCCACCAGCCCCCAGCTGCCTCGTCATACCTGGCTGGAACCAAAAATACAGCGAAGCCTATTTTTTTTTTATTTCTAGAATTATTTCTAGAAAAAAAATGACATAGGGCTCCGCCATATTTTTGGTCCAGCCAGGTACAACTAGGCAGCTAGGGCTGGAATCCTCAGCATAGTGAGGCCCAAGCGTTCTGGGCCCCCCATGCTGTGAATTGCAGCCCGCAGCCGCCCCAGAAAATGGCGCATTCATTGAAGCGCCATTTTCTGGCGCTGTACCCATGCTCTTCCAGTTGCCCTGGTGCCGGTGGCTAACTGGGTAATAAAGGGGTTAATGCCAGCTTTTTATTGGCAGCTGGCACTAAGCCCAAGATTCATAATATAGGGCCAATGTTAGACCCGCCATTAGGAATCTCTGGTAAATAGTCAGAAAATACACACAGAGAAAAATCTTTTTATTTGAAAAAAAACACAAACAAAATTCGGACTCCATCTTTATTATAAAGATCCGACGTAGTCCACAACGAAGGTCCCACGACGCTCGATCGCCTCCGACGTAGTCCACAACGAAGGTCCCACGATGCTCGATCACCTCTGCTACATCCAGAGACTGCAGCAAGGGATCAAGTGTCCTCTTGTTGTAGTTTCTGGGGTCAGAGTCATGGTGCACGGTACGGCAGATCATTGCCATACAGTGCACCATGACTGACCCCAGTGACTACAAGAGGACACTTGATCCTTTGTTGTAGTCTCTGGGGTCACAGTCATGAAGTACTGTATGGCAATTATCTGCCGTGCCGTGCTTCATGACTGTGACCCCAGAGACTACAACAAGGTATCAAGCGTCCTCTTGTTGTAGTCTCTGGGGTCAGAGTCATGGTGCACGGTACGGCAGATCATTGCCATACAGTGCACCATGACTGACACCAGTGACTACAACAAGAGGACACTTGATCCTTTGTTATAGTCTCTGGGATCACAGTCATGAAGTACTGTATGGCAATTATCTGCCGTACCGTGCTTCATGACTGTGACCCCAGAGACTACAAGGGATCAAGCGTCCTCTTGTTGTAGTCTCTGGGGTCAGAGTCATGGTGCACGGTACGGCAGATCATTGCCATACAGTGCACCATGACTGACACCAGTGACTACAACAAGAGGACACTTGATCCTTTGTTGTAGTCTCTGGGGTCACAGTCATGAAGTACTGTATGGCAATTATCTGCCGTACCGTGCACCATGACTCTGACCCCAGAGACTACAACAAGAGGACACTTGATCCTTTGTTATAGTCACTGGGGTCAGTCATGGTGCACTGTATGGCAATTATCTGCCGTACCATGCTTCATGACTTATAGGAGCTGGTACACTGCCAGGGGGATGACAGGTCATGAACTTAGTGAGGTCATGACAGGTCACGATCCTTGGGTCACACAGGGTCAATTGTGATCCCATGGTGGGATCACAATTGACCCCTGTGTGAACCATGGATCATGACATGCCATGACCTCTGTAAGGTCATAACCTGTCATATCCCTGGCAGACAGAGCAGTTTCTGCTCTGTCTGCGCCTGCGCCTGTCAGAAGGAAGAAGAGGCGCAGGAAGCAGCGATCGTCCCAGCGGTAAGTATGCAGGGATGACTGCGGGGATGACCGGGAAGAGGGGGACCCGGGGGATGGATCATCTCCCTCCCATCTGAGCTGTCAGATGGGAGGGAGATGATGAAAAGGACGGAGGCGGCGGCGGCGGCAGCAACTGCAGCGGGGGCAGGAGAAGGAGCAGCGATCACCGGAGATCTGCTGTAATCTCCAGGGATCACCGCCGAGCAGGGGAGGGTAAGCGGAGGCAGGGAGAGATAATGGGGGGGTCAGGGGAGCCAGAGGAGGACAGGGGGGAGGCATTATTTGGCGGCGGGGACGGCAGGCGCAGGAGCGGCGGGTGCAGGAGCGGCGGCTGCGGTGATTACCGGAGATCGGCAGTAATCTCCGGTAATCACCGCTGGCCAGGGGGCAGGGGAGAGTGAGGGAATGGCCAGGAGGGAGAACGGAGGGGCTGGGGATCCGGCAGAGGGACAGGGGAAGAGGCGGGGAGCAAACGGAGGCAGAATTTCTATTACAGCCGCGGTAATTGGCGGTTTCAGTTTTAAACCGTCAATCACCACGTCTGTAGCCTCAGGGGGGCAAAGCCACCCCCCCTGGGGTGTAGCACAAGTCCCCAGCTACCTGCAGCTCAACTGAGAGGTCAGTGACACCTCTCACTAGAGCTGCAGGAGAGCGATTAACCCAGGACGCAGCATATGCGTCCAGGGTCGGGAACAAACTTGTTTTGAGGACGCATATGCTGCGTCCTGGGTCGGGAAGGGGTTAAAGCTGGAAACCTACCTACCCAGCGGAGGTCGGCACCTTCTTGAAACGCCTGTGGTGCCCCTGCTCCACGTCGACTCACCCTATCTATATCTAACCTATCCCTGATCTTATATATACATATTTTCAGTTTGTAAAGTGTTGTTTAGTCCATCTAATATATAAAGCTGAATGTGTGTATGTGTGTTTATGTGTATGTGTGTGTATGTGTGTATATCCGGGAGTGGCATCTACACTGTCGCAACTACAGCCACAAAATTTTGCACAGTCACACGTCTGGTCCCCGGGGGCGTCATAGGCTATGTTGTGAGGCGAAATTTTAACCCCGCGCATTCCAATTCACCAAACAATTTTGCCCCTATCTACATAATGGGGAAAAAGTGACAGTTACCAGTTGACAGTTGTGAATGAGAGGGGCTTAATGATAGCGCCAAAGCCTAATAGAATATACCAGCATATAGTCACTAAGGTGGGGCCCCAACATGAGATATTCACCACGCACGGGGACATGTATACACACCACACGCACACAGAGAGTAACAACAAGTGTATAGTCGCTAAGGTGCAGCCCCAACATTGGATACTCACCACGCACCTGAACAAACACACACACACCAAAGACACACACACAACACAGAGACACACCCCCACGGGGACACACACACCCTGTGGCGACAGATGCACTCACCCCACAGGGAAACACACACCACAAAGAGACACACACAACGCAGACACACACCACACAGACCCCCCCCCACAGGGACACACACATAGCCACCCTATAGGGACACATGCACTCACCCCACAGGGACACACACACACACCACAAAGAGACATACACACCACACGCAGAACCCCCCACAGGGACACACACACATAGCCACCCTATAGGGACACATGCACTCACCCCACAGGGACACACACACCACAAAGAGACACACACAACACAGAGACACACCCCCCCAAAAATACAGACACCCCCCCCACAGGGACACACACACATACACACCCTATAGGGACACATGCACTCACCCCACAGGGACACGCACACACACACCACAAAGAGACACACACAACACAGATACACACACACACCACACAGACCCCCCCCACAGGGACAGACACACATACACACCCTATAGGGACACATGCACTCACCCCACAGGGACACACGCATACACACACCCCAGGGACACACACACCACACAGACAGACACAGATGTGCACAAATCACCTCACACAACTCGCCTCATACATGTGCTATCTTTAATTTACAAACATAAACATCTGATTAAAAACCGCCAATGTGCAACACATGTGCCATATAGGGAATTAAGGCAGATGTCAGTCACATGAGCTATCTATTATGTGTATGTGTGAGGTAACATATACTGCCCGGCCAGGGGGAGGGTTTACTGTTGGCTGGAGATTTATTAGGCTGCCTATAGCAATCAATCACAGCTCAGCTTCTATTTTCTTACAGGTCATTAATATGACATATTCAAATTCTATTTTGTTATAGCTAACATCAGTTATTTATTAGCCCGGGCGTAGCCGGGTACTACAGCTAGTTACCTATAAATGTATACAGTAATTGCTCAGTCAACATATATATATAAGGGTCACTAGATACACTGTCAATAGTCCGTAATAGAGGCAGATTACGGCTAGTCTGTCTCAGCACAAATAAAAACAATATATATATATATAATACAAGGTAGAATCACACAGGCATAATATTAAACAATATAATTGCTGTATACTTATCAACTTATCATCAGTGGTCTCCCTGCTTTCCTGAAAAACAGGTCAAAAAGATAACTGGATATCTGGGGAAACGTCCAATTATTTATTATACAACTACCATATTATTATTTACAGATATATTTACTCATTTATCTACTGTGAGGTAGTGTACTCCTGGGGTTCGCTTGACAGCGTACAATGACACCAGAACATGTTTGTAATCATAACTTTAGGTAGCCATTTATTAGGTTCAAATGGCCCTTCTCCACATTACATTACATCCTTCAATACTTATTTTGCACATATCCTTTCTCCCGGTAACCTCAATGTACCGTTACCCAACACAGAGTACACGGTCAGTTGCCGTCTCACAGGGTTTCGGTCGCCGCCGGTACACCTGTTTATGGTTACTGCCCGAATGCCAGGCCCTTCTTTGGCCCAGCGTTCCCTTGGGAGTCCAGTCCCTTCCCACAGGCTGCTATATGTTCCCAGCCTCTACACAGTGCCCCGGCTGCTCCGAACCAGGCCCAGACCTGGGTTTAGTCACCGGAGCTCCAGGGCAAGTCAGGCCCCCAAGAACTCCTTGGCACGTGCCTCCAGGTCGCCAACCACTTCCAAGTCTGCCATCATCAGGGCCAGACCTCCAGGCAAGAGGCTTCACCAACACGCCCTCGTGAGCCCCTCCAGGGTCAGCCCGACTTCCCAACTCCCTGTATTCTATCAACCCGTCGTCTGGTCTCACGGCTCCATTGTGACAGGACCTGGTCTTCTCCCCCTCCCAGGGGCTTCTTCAAAAAGGAGACACAAACTGAGCATGGAAGTTATAGGCCAGTAAGTTTAACCTCTATGGTGGGTAAAATCTTTGAGGGTTGTCTAAGAGATGTTATACTGGAGTGTCACAAAATGAATAATCTCATGACCCAGTATCAACATGAGTTTATGAGGGATCAGTCTTGTCAAACCAATCTGATCAGCTTCTATGAAGAGGTAAGTTCTGGACTGGACCAGAGAAATGCAGTGGATGTTGTCTATATGGACTTTTCAAAATATTTTGATATGGTGTGTGAGGTAGCAACCGGGGAACCCGCTTGCATAACGACAACAAACACGTGTTTATAAGTTAACCAATGTCTACCCGTTTATTTTTCTCATATAATAACATAACCCGGGTAGCATGTTGGACACATATCACATTGATTATAAACACTTTACATAAATACATCATACATTACATAGAACATTGCACATATACATTCACAATAACCCGGGACCTGTAGCCACAACTCTTACCCCATTGGAGCTCTAACACCTGCTCCCGTGGTAGCTACGGCCTCCGGCCTACTTACACATCTTACAGTACATTTATAATAAATACATTTGTTATATTTCGACGATGACCCCTCCGGGTTCATAACAGGGATTGAGCAACCTGAGTACTGGGTATGTCATGTATCCCCAAGGGGCTCCTTCCTGGACGTGTTTCACCCCACGTCCAGGTCAGCCCCACCTGGTTCAACCATGGTGTCCCCGCTCTAGGAGCCCTTCTAACCCCTGCTTCTGACCTTTGTTACATATGTGGGTCCCAATGGCGGTCCCAGCCGCCTGGCTTTAGTCACCCAGCATGATGATATACCATTAACCCGTAGTCAGGATTCCTGCCTGACCCGGGCCTTACATACCATGCGTGATCCATCATTCAAACGTCCATGGATCACACGCATCCTTCTACACGCTCACAGCCCATCTTAAACATCCATGGACTGTGGCTCTTCTGGGTCCATTACAGGGATTGGCAAACCATAGTACACGGGAACCTCATCCGTTACCTACTAGGAGCCCTATTACCCCTGTGTCTGGCACCACAGGCACACCCACACCATTAGAGGCCGTGGTTGAGGGACGGGTACCCTCTGCAAGCAGCAGGGCAAGCCTCCCTCTCGTCCCACAGGGACGGAACGCCTCCAACATCATCCATACTGGCTGGGTCACTTTCTCCCCACATTATTATACAATGTTCTTACATAGGTCATCATCTTACATTCAGGGCAATTGCCTAAGCCCCTACATACATCAACGGGTCCTTTAACGACTACCTAGCAGGACCCAATAGCGGTTATGCCCGCCTGGCATTAATCACACACAGCTCACTCCGTTACACGGGAACCGCTGTCTTACCGGGCACGGATCCGGGTCTCGCTACCTGGGTAACGGGTTGGCCAAGCCTCCCACAGGCTCCTTCCTGGACATGTTTCACCCCATGTCCAGTCCAGCGTCCAACAGGTCAGCCACGGCTTCCCCACCCCAGGTGCTGTCACGACCCTGGTCCTGGCTACCGGTATGGAGCTAGCATGCTCCCTTCACCATCTCAACATGGCGGTATGGACTCGCACTCCCAGTCCCTCACACAGACTGGCTCTGCTCGGCTCTCTGGCTGGTAATCAGCCCACATGCTCTCAGGCTGATGTCTGGCTGAGAATGAATCTCTCAATCACTCAGCTGGCTGACTCTTATCGTGCCTGCCACACCCACACTGATTCATCCTGCTGGGCTGCTATTCCTCCGGACACACCCACCTGACACACCCACCTGGGCTGTCAGCAATCACTCATTACATCCCTTTCCTCAGGGCTTCCTCGATCTCATGAGCCACTCACTAGTCACTTTAAACCTCATTGTGTTCAGGATAGGTTCACACAGTATCATCACAGGAAAAACCGGCCAGTGTGCACAGGATCATACCCTGATCCTGCATGTGATGCGCCCCGGCCATGAGGATCATGCCGGCGGTGCCTCACAGGTGCCACACAAAAGGTTGGTATATAAAACGTGAATAGCGGAAAATACGTGCAACTGGGTTAAGAACTGGTTCAATGATAAGTAACAAAGGGTGAGTATTAATGGAACACACTCAGACTGGGTTGTACTTAACAGTGAGGTACCACAGGTGTCAGTGTTGGGCCCGCTTCTTTTAACATATTTATTAATGACATTGTAGGTGGCATACAGAGTAGAATTTCAACCTTGTCTTAGCCCACTCACACAGCCAGATCAGAATATCCCACACACTACACTGATGAGGGGCAGTTTCCCCGAAATGCAGCATCTGTAGTTTGGGGTTCTGATCTGGCACAAATCCCTAGTCATATTTAAAGGCTTGTCAGAAAGCAACTATGACTTTGAGGAGCTACCTGAAGGTGGTGCTGGAGTTCATCCACTTCCTTACTGAAGTGCATATTTGAATATTTGCTGATGATACTAAACTCTGCAGGGTAATCAATACAGAGGAGGATGATTTTATATTACAGAAGGATTTATGTAAACTGGAGGCTTGGACTGAGAAATTGAAATTTAATGTGGATAAATGTAAGGTCATATAACTGGCAGAGGAAATAAAATTTTAAATGATGTACTTAATTGCAGAACATAGGTTAAAACTATCACAGAAAAAGATTTGAGTGTATGGGTGGATGGCAAACTCAACTTTTTTGACCAGTGTCAGACAGCTGATGCCAAGGCTAATAAAATAATGGGATGCATTAAAAGAAGCATAGATGCTCATGAGAAAAACATAGTTTGACCTCTATATAAGTCACTAGTGCGACCACACTTATACATTGGGGACCAGAATTGCACACAATATTCTAAGATAGACATGCAGTTGTGGCCAAAAGTATTGACACCCCTGCAATTCTGTCAGATAATACTCAGTTTCTTCCTGAAAATGATTGCAATCACAAATTCTTTGGTATTATCTTCATTTAATTTGTCTTCAATGAAAAAACACAAAAGAGAATGGAGCAAAAAGCAAAACATTGATCATTTCACACAAAACTCCAAAAATGGGCCACACAAAAGTATTGGCACCCTCAGCCTAATACTTGGTTGCACAACCTTTAGCCAAAATAACTGCGATCAACCGCTTCCGGTAACCAACAATGCGTTTTTTACAATGCTCTGCTGGAATTTTAGACCATTCTTCTTTGGCAAACTGCTCCAGGTCCCTGATATTAGAAGGGTGCCTTCTCCAAACTGCTGTTTTTAGATCTCTCCACAGGTGTTCTATGGGATTCAGGTCTGGACTCATTGCTGGCCACCATAGAAGTCTCCAGTGCTTTCTCTCAAACCATTTTGTAGTGCTTTTTGAAGTGTGTTTTGGGTCATTGTCCTGCTGGAAGACCCATGACCTCTGAGGGAGACCCAACTTTCTCACACTGGGTCCTACATTATGCTGCAAAATTTTTTGGTAATCTTCAGACTTCATAATGCCATGCACACGGTCAAGCAGTCCAGTGCCAGAGGCAGCAAAGCAACCCCAAAACATCAGGGAACCTCCGCCATGTTTGACTGTAGGGACTGTGTTCTTTTCTTTGAATGCCTCTTTTTTTCTCCTGTAAACTCTATGTTGATGCCTTTGCCCAAAAAGCTCTACTTTTGTCTCATCTGACCAGAGAACATTCTTCCAAAACGTTTTAGCTTTCTCAGGTAAGTTTTGGCAAAATCCAGCCTGGCTTTTTTATGTCTCGGGGTAAGAAGTGGGGTCTTCCTGGCTATCCTACCATACAGTCCCTTTTCATTCAGACTCCGACGGATAGTATGGGTTGACACTGTTGTACCCTCGAACTGCAGGGCAGCTTGAACTTGTTTGGATGTTAGTCAGGGTTCTTTATCCACCATCCGCACAATCTTGCGTTGAAATCTCTCGTCAATTTTTCTTTTCCGTCCACATCTAGGGAGGTTAGCCACAGTGCCATGGGCTTTAAACTTCTTGATGACACTGCGCACGGTAGACACAGGAACATTCAGGTCTTTGGAGATTGACTTGTAACCTTGAGATTGTTCATGCTTCCTCACAATTTGGTTTCTCAAGTCCTCGGACAGTTCTTTGGTCTTCTTTCTTTTCTCCATGCTCAATGTGGTACACACAAGGACACAGGACAGAGGTTGAGTCAACTTTAATCCATGTCAACTGGCTGCAAGTGTGATTTAGTTATTGCCAACACCTGTTAGGTGCCACAGGTAAGTTACAGGTGCTGTTAATTACACAAATTAGAGAAGCATCACATGATTTTTCTAACAGTACCAATACTTTTGTCCACCCCCTTTTTTATGTTTGGTGTGGAATTATATCCAATTTGGCTTTAGGACAATTCTTTGTGTTTTTTTCATTGAAGACAAATTAAATGAAGATAATAATACCAAAGAATTTGTGATTAAAATCATTTTCAGGAAGAAACTGAGTATTATCTGACAGAATTGCAGGGGTGTCAATACTTTTGGCCACAACTGTAGCTGAACTAGATCGGGTACAGAGAAGAGCAACCAAGGTTATTAGAAGACTTGTGCGTCTGCAATACCAAGACAGGTTATTTAACTTGCGATTACCGTATATACTCGTGTATAAGCCGACCCGTGTATAAGCCGACCCCCCTACTTTTGCCCCAAAATCTGGGAAAACCTATTGACTCGTGTATAAGCCGAGGGTGGACCCCAGCACAGGTATACAGCCCCCAGCAGTGTGGTATACAGCAGCCTCCCCAGTGGTATATACAGCCCCAGTGGTAGTATCCAGCAGCCCCAGAGGTATATATAGCCCCAGTGGCAGTATCCAGCAGCCCCAGAAGTATATACAGCCCCAGTGGTAGTATACAGTAGCCCCAGAGGTATATACAGCCCCAGTGGTAGTATACAGTAGCCATAGAGGTATATACAGCCCCAGTGGTAGTATACAGTAGCCCCAGAGGTATATACAGCCCCAGTGGTAGTATACAGTAGCCATAGAGGTATATACAGCCCCAGTGGTAGTATACAGTAGCCCCAGAGGTATATACAGCCCCAGTGGTAGTATACAGTAGCCATAGGTGTATATACAGCCCCAGTGGTAGTATACAGTAGCCCCAGAGGTATATACAGCCCCAGTGGTAGTATCCAGCAGCCCCAGAAGTATATACAGCAGCCCCAGAGGTATGGCTTATATTGGCAGCCAGCCTACTTACATACACATACCCATACATACACACATATATACACACACACATACACATATATACACATACACACACACATACACACAGCTTCCTACCTTGTCCTCCCGTTCTGCAGTGCCTTCCGGTGTCCTCCGTGCTCCGTTCCTGGTCTGCTGGGCCTTGTGGTTCCTCCTGGTTCCTCCTCCTTCGGTTCCATCATGGGGGCTGCCATCTTGCTTCTTCTCTCCGCCCCCGGCCAGTGATGTCAGAGCAGGCCGCGCTGTGATTGGCTAGCACCTGTGACATGTGATCACGGGTGCTAGCCAATCACAGCGCGGCCTGCTCTGACATCACTGGCCGGGGGCGGAGAGAAGAAGCAAGATGGCAGCCCCCATGATGGAACCGAAGGAGGAGGAACCAGGAGGAACCACAAGGCCCAGCAGACCGGGAACGGAGCACGGAAGACACCGGAAGGCACTGCAGAACGGGGGACAAGGTAAGAAATACTGCGCAGCGCCCCCCCACCCCCCGCGCCCCCTCCCACCATAGGATTACCGTATTGACCCGTGTATAAGCCGAGGGGGGGACTCGGCTTATACACGAGTATATACGGTATTTAGTTTGGAAAAAATGAAGGCTTAGAGGAGATCTATTACAATGTATGCATATATGAGGGGGCAGTACAGAGACCCTTCTAATGATAGAAAGGCCTGAGATGCGGATAAGGAGGGAGAAGAAAGAAGGTTTATTAATCGTAATCAGAGAGGCGGATTCTTTACTATAGGAGCAGTGAGGCTATGGAACGCTCTGCCGTATGATGCTGTAGTGAGTGATGCACTACTAAAATTTAGAAATGGCCTGGATGCCTTTCTTGAAAAATATAATATTATTGATTATGTATACTAGATTCTGTGATAGATCCAAGGAACTAGTCTGGAGCTGGGAAGTATTTTTTTATAGGGAAAAATGGAACTTAGTGTTGCCACATGGGGTTTTTTGCTTTCCTCTCGATCAACATGTTAGGCTGTGGGTTGAACTAAATGGACTTATTCTCAATCTTAAAAACTATGAAGCTATATTTTAGAAGACAAAAATGCCACCCTGTTTGCTATATAGCCATGTAAGGCTAGGTTCAGATCACGTATAGCATTGCGTTTGAAATGCAAGTGTTTGATTGTGTTAATGCACCCAAAGAGTTCCACTTTAAAACGCAGTCAAACGCATTGCAAATGCAATGCAAAATGTGATTGCGTTGTAACGCATGCGTTTATCCTGTGCGCACAAAGAAAGTTGTGGGCGACGTTCCCTCTGTGCTTGGGATAAACACACGTGTTCAAATGCAATGCTAAATGTGATTTTAATCTAGCCTAATACTTTTCTAAAGATGCTTTACCACTGCACACACTGTGGTCCCGATTCATCAAGACCAGTGATTTTCTTGCCAGTCTTGATGAGGGGGCATGCTTGAGTCAGATGCCGCTAATTCATGAAGGGATGCAAGAGGTTTAAAAAAACAAAACAAAAAAAATCAAAAATACATATTCAATCTATCCCCATTGATCCTGATTTAATTGGCAAATTCCGCTCAACAAATCATAATGTGAGGTGGTTCCCTCTTAGGCCACTGATTTATTATGATTTATTGATGCGTTTTAGACTGTTACGTTTTTTTAAGCTCATAGACAATTCAATGGTTTCAATGGAAAAAGCGAGTAAGGAAAATGCCCCACAAATTGACCTGCTCATTATTTTGAGGATCCATTTTTGAGCCAAAAGACGCATCACTGCAAAAAGTTGTGTCTGAATGACAAATCGTGAAGACTTGTCTGGGGAAGCTCAGAAATTGATCTTCAGTGCAAAAATGGATCCTCTCAAAAGGCCTCTCAAAACGCTGTGTGTAAATGTAGCCTTAAAGTGCAAAGCTGAAATCACCAGTAGCAATGACATACAAATGCCTTAATTGTCAAGAGAATATTATGTACTGACCACACTGCCCTGCACCTCGACACACGTTTTGCTTTTTGCTTCGTCAGGAGGTGCTGGGGCAATAGGCTCCGATGTAAAAGTTTCAACGGGGCCCCAAGTTATTGCAAATCTTTAATAGCAATAGTCTTTTTTTTTTATAGGCCAAAGGGACTTTCAGAGCCCTCTAGGTCCAGGGCCTGGTTGTGATTGCAACCCCTGCACCTGTTGTAGTTATTCCCCTGGTTCTTACACTCTAGCGAATTCTCTATAACTGTAAAGTCTAGCTTTAATCTGCACTCATGGTATGCAAATCTTTGAGAACTATTCCAGTGGCGCATTGATAACCCTGAACTAATATTCCTTCCCATCTTTTATGCACAGCATTTCCCAAAACGTAATTGAGATTGATATGATTTGCAAGAGTTAGGCTGCCTTCACACTTGCAGATGCATCTGCAGCGTTTTGCAGATGCATCTGCAAGTATCAGCGTGCAGACCGCGGCCCCTATGTTTATAATGGGGCGCACCGCGGTCTGAAAGCACTCATTCATTCCTATATGTGAACCGTCCGCAGGCGGATGCCTGCTTACAGATCACACACTCCCGCCCGCACCATGGACGCGACATCTCGCGTCCATGGTGCGGGCGGGAGTGTGTGATCTGTAAGCAGGCATCCGCCTGCGGACGGTTCACATATAGGAATGAATGAGTGCTTTCAGACCGCGGTGCGCCCCATTATAAACATAGGGGCCGCGGTCTGCACGCTGATACTTGCAGATGCATCTGCAAAACGCTGCAGATGCATCTGCAAGTGTGAAGCCAGCCTTATGCATTAGCTCTCTGCAAATGTGAAATAAATTCTTCCTGCCTGAGCATGCACAGTGTGCTGATAAAGACAGCATACACCAGACTTTTTTTTAAACCAATTCTTTTTATTGCACATATAAAATCAGGTAAAAGCCAAAGCAGCTGGTACAAATACAATACAAGTTATAGATGTGCATCCATTTTCAAACACAAGAAAAGAAAACTATATACCTCATAGGAGGGTTAGAAATTTAACCAAAACAACAAGGGGCAGGGAGCAACAAGAAGAGCAGGGAAGGAGGGGAGGGGAAATTATAGGAGACAGGGTGGGGGTTATGCAGCATATTTAATTATATATATAACACATCAACAGAAATGTCACAATATCCGTTTAGGAGAGGGTAGCATAATAGAGGAACTCATCCGCTGTCAAGTAATCCGTCAGTCAGAAATTGTCACTTCATTAAATTTGGAGCCAACCCAAGGGTCCCACCAGTTGAGAACCTTGGTCTTCTGGGGAAGATCATGCGAGAGAAGGAGTTCATGTGTCAGGTGGCGATTTAGTCTAACTGTCACCTCTCTTAGGGAGGGGCGGGTCGGAGACCTCCAATGCGCCGCGATGGATTGGCGGGCCGCTATCAGGGTATTGGTAACTATGGGCCTAAGAATAGTCGGCCAGGTATCTAAGTCTATGCCCAACAGAGCCATAGGGGCCGAGAGAGGAATCGTCAGTCCCGTCAGCTCAGCAATCAAAGCCCCGACATCGGACCAAAATGCAACCACTCCTGGACAAGACCGCCAGATATGAGCTTCAGTACCCGTCTGACCACAGTTACGCCAGCAGAGCGGCGAGGGAGAGTCTCCATGTCCACCAAATCGGGCAATACGTGCAGGGACCAAGTACCACCCCATCTGGAGTTTTTTGGACTGTTCCAGGTGAGTGAGGCACCTTGTATACTTATCTGCATGGGACGCAGCAGCCCGCCACCCATCCAACAGCACCGAGAAAGAGAGTTTGGTCTCCCATCTTGCCATAAAGGGAAGTTTATGCATTGCACGGGCAGCAGTCAAGGCTCTATAGATTATAGAGACCCCTCGCCTAGAAAGTGAAGATTGTTTAAAGAATGACTGTAGATTGAGATCTACCAAGGTAGAATCCCAAGAGGGGAGGGAGCAGGAAAGCAGAAAGTGACATATCCTCAGGTGAGTGAAGTAGGCCGTTGACGGCAAGGAGTATCTGTCTACTAACGCTGAGAAGGGGATCGGACGTCCATCTCTCAACAAATCCCATATCCCTTGTATCCCCGCCTTCCGCCACCTCGCGAGCGACATATCCATCATACATGCCTCTAAAACCTGCAGGGAGAGGTATCTGGTAAGGAATGGGAGGTGTAACCTCGCTAATTTGTGCCATGCAGCCAGTACAGCTTGCATAGAGCGTAGAGGGACCACAGGCCAGGTCCTTTGGAGGAATGCAACCTCCAGCAGAATCCTGGGGGAGCCCATTGGGGAGAAATGGGCCTCAATCTGTAGCCAGTGGGCAGAAAAGAAAGGAGGAGAAACCATCGCCCACCACGTCTTAGCCAAGTCCAAGGTGATAGCCGCATGATACGTGAGGATATTGGGCATGCCCAGACCCCCAAGCGAGCTGGGGAGAGTTAGGGCCGCAAGAGCTACTCTGTGAGGTTTGCCCTCCCAAATAAATCGTCCCAAGATTGATTGAAAAAGGTTCAAATATCGCCTAGGAAATAGTAGAGGGATGCACCGAAGGGTATATAAGATTTTAGGGAGAAGAGTCATCTTTACCAAATTGATCCTAGCCACCCAGGAGAGCTGCACCTGCGAATATTCTTTGGTGAGAACCCTAAGCGAAGAGGCCAATGTCTCACAATTAATGCTAATCATAGACCGCACGGGGGCGATTTGAATTCCCAGGTACACAAACCCCCTGGGGCGAGTAGGAAGGAAAATCGAGAGGCCAGGTCAGCCTGGTCCGGGGGGGAAAGGTTCACTGGAAAGAGGGAGGATTTAGAGAGGTTGGGCTTGTAGAAAGAGATCGCAGAAAAAGCATACACCAGACTTCATTTCACATCCCTAGGAAGACAAAAGGGAGCACACATGCGCAAAATTTACACAGAGCCAATGGTGATGTTGTTCCTACAAATCATTTCATTCACATCTTGGGGAGAATTAGTCTCAACGCTCTGCCAAAATAATCCCCACAGATTTACATAGCGTGAGAGTGGATTAATTAAAATACTTAATTTTAATACTTAAAATACTTAATTTTTCCTTTATAGAGCAATCACTAGTCCGTAAGAAGGAACTTGCTACAATGAATGCGGTCTAGATTGACTAGGGTTCAGAAAAAACTGTGGCACTCAATCCTGTCAGTGTGCACAAGTGCATCGCCAAACACAATAATTACAATATTAAAAAAAAAGCGGCACTCTGCCTTGACAATTAGAATACATAAATATTTCAGTTAAGCAAAAAATGGTTATACCGTGTTAGCCAGTAGATAGAAACATATTCGAATCTGCGTCCTTTTATATCAATTGAAAAGGCATTTGGGGATATCACATCTTCCAACAGACCCCAGTTAAAGGACAATGAACTTTTGACACTTCTTGCGTGAACTGTTTCGCATGGATTTATATATAGAAAGGAGAGAAGTCCGGCTTTCAGGATCGCGCTGTTCCAGTCCAAAGTTCACAAGGAGTTAATCCAAGGACCAAGCAGTGATCATAACTTTCTTTTTATTCTAGAAAACTCTACGTGTTTCGTGTACACGCTGTACACTTCCTCAGGAGCAAAGTTACACTGTCATCACATTCCATTCTCCTTATATACTAGCTCCCCCCAGGAAGTGAGGTAGATGTTACATCATTGCACATAAAACATTTCACATATAGCTATCAATATAATATAAAATCACAAAGTTCATATATAAAACACACTCCTATAAAAACACATATATATATATATATATACTAGCTGTGAGCCCGATGCAAATGCATCGGGATTCTAGAACGTGCATAAATTTGCTTATAATAGTTATAGCTGGTCTGAGTACTTTTTGGGGGGGTGTGAGGACTTTTTGGGGGGGTGTTGAATACTTTTTGGGGGGTGTTGAATACTTTTTTGGGGGTGTTGAATACTTTTTGGGGTTGTTGAATACTTTTTGGGGGGTGTTCAATACTTTTTGGGGGTGCTCAATACTTTTTGGGGGGTGTTGAATACTGTTTGGGGGGTATTAGATTAATTTTTTAAATTTAATTAGTTAATGTAATTAATATATTAATTTTATATATTTTTTTTGTTGTTTTTTATTATTATGTTTTATTTTATTGTGTATTATTTATATTATATATATTTTTTTTTTTAGTATTTTTATTATTATTAAAGTTAAAAAACCGCACTTGCTGCACCTGCCGCAAGTCCCCCTATACTTTCTATGGGGATTACCGCAACCGCGCCGCAACCGTTACACTTGCGGCGCGGTGGCGGTAATCCCCATAGAAAGTATAGAGGTACTTGCGGCAGGTGCGGCGGCTGAGGTAGCGACTCGCAATGCTCGCGCTACCTCAGCGGTAAATCGCTAAGTTTGTGGCCGAGCCTATGGTTCTATTTTCGGCCAGCGACTCGCTGAGTAAAACAGCTGAGTGTGAGTGCTGAAGATCCGATACATTCATGAGCCTAATGAGCGGCTGAACCTGTGGGGATTAGTGCTTTGCTGGGCTAAACCTGAATGGTGCACAGGGGGTTAATCACATGTCAGGTCTGTGTGTGAGTGAAGATGTGCTGATTGACTCACTGGGTTGCAGCTGGGAGTGAGTAGGCTGGATAGGAACCTGCCAGGTGTCTGAGTGAGGAGAGGATGATTCAGAAGTTCAGAGCACTGCCATGTGAAGAGGTGCTGGAAGTGATCCGTCCTTAGTGGGTAAGTGATGGGAGCCTACCAGCCGATGTGTGCATGGCAGCCAGTGTCCAAGGGCCAGGCGGTCACAGCTGACTTTGGGACATTGAGGGGGGGGGGGGGGCTGTGCGGCTATTGAGAGTAGTAGTAGTAGTAGTAGTAGTAGTTAGTAGTAGTAGTAGTAGTCCCCATACAAAGTATAGGAAGACTCGCATAGCGACTCGCAATGCACTACACAGCGACTCGCATGGATCCCCATGCAAAGTATAAGGGGACTTGCGGCGGCTGACGTAGCGACTCGCAATGGCCTCGCGGCCATTGCTCGCGCTACCTCAGCGGTAAATCGCTAACTCTGTAGCCGGGCCTCTGGTTCTATTTTCGGCCAGCGACTCGCAATGGCCGCTTCGCGGCCATTGCTCGCGCGTGGTGACGTCACATAGTGACATAGCCACGGCGTTTTCGGGGGCCGACACGAAAATGCCTACGGCAATTATAGAGTAGATATATATATATATATATATATATATATATATATAAATATATATATATAAACTTCACACTAGAAACATTTTAAAACATTATAATTAATTTGTGGTTATACTCAAAAAAAAATGTAAAATTTCTGCATACATCAATTCGCAGGACAACCTTCACAAATCTCTTTTATAATAGCACTTATATTTTCCTTTCAGTATTAACCCTTCCTTCAACATATACTTTTCAGATAGATGATCATATACTAATATACTAATTAATGTATGTACTCCTATGTGGATTTGATCCTACACAGCAGATTCATGCTCTGCACTTCAGGAAATTTTCCTGTTCTCTCAGCCAAAGGCTCCACATCTCCAGAGTGAAAATCTTTAAATTATTTAAAGATATCAGATATTCTATTTAAACCATATGGTTGTAGAGTCTGCAAACTATGAATCCAATAAATTTCCTTTCTCATCAGAATGACACTCCTGTTCACAGAATCTTCTGATACATGATCAATTGGAGCTACTTTAACCGTATATACTCGCGTATAAGCCGAGTTTTTCAGCCCAAAAATTGGGCTGAGAAGTCCCCCCCTCGGCTTATACCGAGTCACTGTATACTGTATACAGTATACAGTCCCCCCCATCAGTATACAGGCCCCCCCCTTGCTGCAGCAATCCTGTAAAGCAAGAGATCATTATACTTATCCCTGCCGCTGTCCCGCTGCCACAATCGCGCTCCTCCGGCTTCATCCGGCTTCTTCCGGCCTCCTCCGGTGGGTGCAGGCAATGACGTCATTCTCTGTGCGCCAGAGGAGGAAGCCGGAAGAAGCCGGATGAAGTCGGAGGAGCGCGATGATGGCGGCGGGACAGCGGCAGGGATAAGTATAATGATCTCTTGCTTTACAGGATTGCTGCAGCAAGGTGGGGGGGCCTGTATACTGATGGGGGGGGGACTGTATATACCTCTGGGGCTGCTGTATACTACCACTGGCGCTGCTCTATATACCTCTAGGGCTGCTGTATTCTACCACTGGGGCTGCTGTATATACCTCTGGGGCTGCTGTATACTACCACTGGGGCTGCTGTATATACCTCTGGGGCTGCTGTATACTACCACTGGGGCTGCTGTATATACCTCTGGGGCTGCTGTATACTACCACTGGGGCTGCTGTATACTACCACTGGGGCTGCTGTATACTACCACTGGGGCTGCTGTATATACCTCTGGGGCTGCTGTATACTACCATTGGGGATGCTACTGTATATACCACTGGGGCTGCTGCTGTATATACCACTGGGGCTGCTGCTGTATACTACCACTGGGGCTGCTGCTGTATACTACCACTGGGGCTGCTGCTGTATATACCACTGGGGAGGCTGCTGTATACCACACTGCTGGGGGCTGTATACCTGTGCTGGGGTACACCCTCGGCTTATACACGAGTCAATAGGTTTTCCCAGGTTTTGGGGGCAAAAGTAGGGGGGTCGGCTTAAACACGGGTCGGCTTACACACGAGTATATACGGTACATGGTTTCTTCCCATGTTTTATAGTACAATGTTTTGATACTCCATGAGACATAAAACCTTCAATTATATTGTGTCTGTGCGAATTCATGCGGTTATGCAGCTCTTGTGTGGTTTTACCCACATACTGCAAACCACATTCGCATTCTATCAGATATATCACAAAACTACTTTTACAATTCAGGGAAATCTTTATATCAAACACCTTATTATTCTGAATTGATCTGAATGTAGTCATATTATGCATAATCATGCCACAACACAGACACCGAGCGGTATTACATTTAAAGACTCCTGGTTTTTTGCATTGTTCAGCCCTAATTTGTTCTTTTTTCAGGTGACTGGGGGCCAGTATATTTCTCAGAGTAGAGGATCTTTTAAAGGTTAGTCCTGGTTTATTCGGTAGCATACTCCCCAACACTGGATCATTTAGAAGAACAGACCAATGATCCTGTAAAATATTCCTAATTTTTGCTTTTGTTTAGTAAAATTAGTTAAAAAATGTAAGGAGAACCTATCATTCTCCTTTTCTTTTTTCTTAGGGTTTACTAGGTCCATCTGTTCCAAACCTGCGCAATCATTATATGCTTTTTCTAGCATTTTTTTCGGGTAGTTTTTCTCAATAAACCTATTTCTCAATTCCTTGGCTTGTGATATAAAATCTGACTCCAAACTACAATTTTTCTTAATCCTTTTATACTGGTTCCCGGGGACATTGATTAACCATTTATAATAATGGCCACTATTAAAATCTAAAAGACTGTTTGCATCACACTTCTTAAAAAAAGTTTTAGTAAAAATCTTCCCTTCTGAATGGAAAATTGTCAGATCCAAATAATCTATACTCTCCATATTATATACCCATGAAAACCCATGGATTAATAGCCTTCTACTCTCACTGAGGAATTTTCAGGTATCCACAGACCACTAATCATATAACAATAATACAATATGTTCCTCATATTCCAGAATTTTGATTTTATCTCCCCAGCTCCTCTCCCTTTCCCAAGCCTGACTCTACTTTATATCACCTGTCGTATTTACTGCATCATCTCACCCTGCTTATGTATATATTAATATTATTATTATTTATTTATATAGCGCCATTAGATTCCATGGAGCTTTACATATTGAAAGGGCAGACGAGGACAAATACAATGTGCATAAATAATCAAATCATACAGGTACAGGAGGGGAAAGGACCCTGTCCGCTAGGGCTCACAGCCTACGAGGGATGGGTTGGGATATACCGTAGTAGTAGGGGAGAAGTGCTTACGTGAAACGGTGCAGTGGACAGGTCTCATTGTAAGTTGTAGGCTTATTGGAAGAGGTGGGTCTTCAGGGTTCTTTTGAAGGTTCCCAGGGTAGGTGAGTGTCTGATATGTTGGGGGAGAGAGTTCCAGAGTATAGTGGATGCACGGGAGAAATCTTGTATGCGGTTGTGAGAGGAGGTAATGAGAAGGGAGTGGAAAAGAAGCTCTTGGGAGGACTGCAGGTTGCATGAGGGTAGGTATTGGGAGACCCTGTAAGAGGTATATGGAGGGGACAGGTTGTGGATGGCTTTGTATGTCATGGTTAGGGATTTGAACTGGGCTCTCTGAGAAGTAGAGAGCCAGTGAAGGGCTTGGCAGAGGGGGGAGATATGGGAGTGGGGGATGGGTGGATTAGACGGGCAGTAGAGTTTAGGATAGATTGGAGAGGCGCGAGGGAGGTAGCAGGGAGGTCGGTGAGCAGGAGGTTGCAGTAGTCATGGCGGGAGATGATGAGAGCATGAAATAATGTTTGGCAGTGTTGTGGTCAAGGAAAGTGCAGATCCGGGAGATGTTTTTGAGCTGGAGTCGGCAGGAGGTGGCGAGGGCTTGGATGTGAGGCTTGAAGGAGAGGGAAGAGTCAAGGATTACCCTGAGGCACGTAGCGTGAGGAACTGGAGAGATTGAGCAGTCATTGACAGTGATGGATAGGTCTGGTGAGGGGGAGAGACTTGGAGGGGAAGTCAATTAACTCGGTTTTATCCATGTTCAGTTTTAGGAAGTGAGCAGAGAAGAAGGAAGAGATGGCAGATAGGCAGTGTGGAATTTTGGATAGTGGGGAGATGATGTCGGGCCCAGACAGAAAGATCTGAGTGTTGTCAGCGTAGAGGTGGTACTGAAGGCCATGGGAATCAATGAGTTGTCCTAGGCTAAGGGTGTAAATAGAGAAGAGTAGTGGCCCCAGAACCGAGCCTTGGGGGACACCGACAGATAGGGGGTAGGGTGAAGAGCAGGTGTGGGAATGGGTGACGCTGAAAGCCTGGTCCATTAGGAATGAGGAGATCCAGGAGAGGGCTAGGTCAATGGTGCCAAGAGATTCCAGTATCTGAAGTAGGAGGGAATGGTCAACGGTGTCGAAGGCAGAAGATAGGTCAAGGAGGAGGACGGAGTAGTGTCGCTTGCTCATGGCGGTCATGTGTGTGTCTTTAGAATTTGCGTCATTGTCAGCCTGATGAAGGGGCCATAGTGTCCCGAAAGCTTGCTTTGCTTACCATGTCTTCAGTTAGCCATTAAAATGAAAAATATGCAAAAATTGATACACTTAGCTTTATAAATATGGCGGCGACTGGGCGTTTTATCAATATGGCCATATGTATACACCTAAGTGTCAATTTTTGTATTTTTTGCTTACCTGAAATATTTTTGTATTCTAATGGTCATAACAGAAAGCCTCTTTTTTTACTATTGTAATTATTAGGTTGACTAGGGTAGCTGACAGATTCTCTTTAAGTGCCACTGTTAGTGATTGATAGCTACTGTAGCTCTGATTGCTGCTATTGTAGACAGGAGTGGGCTGCAAGCACCCGCAGTGGATTGAATGAACTTCAATTCTATAAAATTGCATCCAATGTGCATATGTTTGCAACAGTTTGTATGAATTAAAGGGAACCTGTCACCCCCCCAGGGCATTTTATACTGTGCCCAGCAGGTTACCCATCATGTAAATAGGGTTCTAGTAACCCCTGTATATGCCCAGAGTGACCCCACATACCTGTGATATGAAGTTATATTCTGTGCACAGCTGGCCTCCTGATGAGTCACGGAGGCAGCTATTTGGATCATGTTGGTGAAACGTCTCGCCGCCCCTCAAGGCTGGTAATCCCACCCTGTATCGTTCAAATCTCCCGCTCCTCCTCTGGCCGGCGCATGAGTGACAGGAGCACTTGTGATGGTGCAGTGGAGCGGGGCGGGTGTCTGCGGCCCATAGAAGTGATGAAGTCTCGTGAGAGTTCGGCACTGACAGCGGCACCCACTTCATTGCACAGGCACGGGTGCCGTGGTCAGTGCCGAAGTCTTGCGAGACTTCACTAATCTCGCGAGACTTCGGCACTGACACGGGCACCCGCTCCACCTTGCGGGTGTCGCTGTCAGTGTCGACATCTAGCGAGACTTCAGCATTGTTCTATGGCCCGCTGACACCCGCTCCACTGCGCCAGCTATGCACAGAATATAACTTCGTATCACAGGTATGAGGTGTCACTCTGGGCATATACAGGGGTTACTGGAACCCCATTTACATGATGTATAACCTACTGGGCACAGTATAAAATACCCTGGGGGGGTGACAGGTTCCCATTAACGTTTTCCACATGTATCTTGTACAGTTGAGACACACTCAACACAATAGTAAATTTGCTCGATCATTTCTATTCCACTGATCTAATTAATGAAATGTAATCAATTCTAGTGTGCTGAAATGACTGGTTTACTATTTCAACCAGTTTGGGTGAATCTACCTTTCTCACACTGTTATACTGTATTAGGAGCAATTTCACTGTTTACATGCATCACCTTGTTTGATAATAGCTATGACATTACATCCACCCTGCTCATTTTAAGTATGATCTGCTACTGATGTTTCTAATTACCGTACTTTATTTACCGCTTTTCATTTCCTGTTCCTCTAATGTGAACTTCCAAAAAATTTACCTTAAGACAAATCAAAGAGTAGAAACTACATGTTTATGAAAAATTCACAATTGTTCTGTGTTTAAGAGTCAATCCCAGATTTGGCTTACAAATATTAAAGAAAAACGCAACAAAACTACTGCTATGTGAAGTCAAAATCTTTATTTTTTCTTCACTGAAAATCCTATAAAGAAAATATTAGCTCCACCACCATATGTTATTTGCTCTTAACAGACTGTCTTTGTGGCCTAAGGCTGGTTTCACATTGCGATTTAGTTAAATCCGATGCTGTCCGATGAAAATTGTACAGCATCGGATCCAAACTGATCCCTGCAATCGGATGCCAAATAGGCATTTTCAGGATCAGTTTGGTCTCCTGTCACCTCGCTCCCCCTCTTCTCTGCCTCTTGTCAGCTCATTGTCCCCCTGTTGTCCCCTGCGGTCCCCCTGTTGTCCCCTGCGGTCTCCCTGTTGTCTCCTGCTGTCCCCCTGTTGTCCCCTGCTGTCCCCCTGTTTTGCCCTGGTGTCCCCTGTTGTCCCCGTTTTCCCCTGCTGTCTCCCTATTTTCCCCTTCCTGTCCCCCTGTTCTCCCCTCTCCTCTTCTCCCCGCTCCTCCTGTCATTCCAACATAAAAAATCTTTATTCTCACCTGCCAGCTCTCCCCCGGCGTGTCCATAGAGCTCACGATCGGTTTTTTTTTTTTTTTTTGAACCAACTTTTTTATTGAGTTTAACATGTGTTTCACAACAGTAAAGATAATTCTAGATCCATCAAACAAGGTATATAGAATAGCATTAACTGTCAGTCAATAAACAATTCACAATGCTAATTGTTATTCGAAGTGATATGTTAACAGCATTACATATTTTAAAGATGGAGGTAACACTAACTAAATACCCCACTAACAAACCCGCCCATGTCATACCCCTAAACATGTCTTTTTATGTCAAAACATTTGTTTAGCCTGTGGTGACAGATCTCTGGTTGGTACGTGATATCTGGAATATAAAGTCGGAAACAAATATATAAAATTGAGTGCTAGATTTGGCTCTCTTGCTTAAGAGGGCCTCCTACCTCGATCAATCAGTACAATTCAACTTTCCCAGGGTGCCTGCCAGGTCTTCCAAGGCGTACCATGCAGTATCTTTGTATGGTCTCATAAAAAGCTTGATTTCTGAATCTGTTAGTTCTCCTTCAATAAATGGTCTCCATTTGGCAAAAAATTTCTTTGCCAGACTGTCTGTATTTCTAAGTGTTTCCATTGATTCTAGTGATAGGACCTTCTTCAGATTGTCCCTCACCATATCTAGAGTCGGGACCAAATCTTTAAGCCAATGTTGAAGAAGAAGTCTCTTTGCAATCATAGAAATTGTATGAAATAAGACATGCGGATGACGGTTGTCATAACCCTCATCCTTATAATGAAATAGCCATAGCAATGGATTCAACCTATCTTCAGTATTAATAAGCCTCGAGGCCATTTTTGCGACTCCTTCCCAGAAATGTTTTGTTTTCCCGCATGACCATATTCCATGCTCCAAGTCTGTCTTGTAAGATTTACATTTGGGGCAGTGTAGCCACCTACCCTGGTTTTCTGGTGATGGGGGAATATTGAAGCCCTGGATGGATCCGTGCATCAGTCTAAACTGAGAGTCTCTCCACTTTTCATTAGTTACGTATTTCCTGACTGTCGCCCACCCCTCCAATATTTTCTGTGCCAAGTCGGTATCATTGAAATGTTTCTTCCATCTGGAAAACAGCTTTTCTGAGGTCTTTGGTTTTAGGATGGTTTGTAGTTTGTTATAAATTAGTGATATGGATATATCCCCCTCATTTATATCTAGTAACTCATCCCATAGCGAATGTTTTAGCTCTCCCGAAATATCGGTCAGATGGGACATGAGTGCAAAGTGTATTTGATGATATTGTATTATGTGCCAGTTGGGAAGATCATATCGCTCTAGGATCTCTTTTCCTGATAGCCACCTTCGTTCCCCTACGTGCATAAGGTCACCCATGGTTGTGACACCTCTAGATTTCCAAGTTTGGAAAAATGTATTCTCATGTCCCAATTTAAAGGCAGGACATGCCCAAGGATTTAGTCTTTTAGATATTTTCCAGGAGAGCTTTAGTTTTTTCCTAACCCCTTTCCAGGCCGCTATCGTATCTCTATATATGGTTGAGTGCTTGATGTTATGTGGCAGCTGTGAAAGTGGTGAGTGTAATAGAGCAGATAAGTCCCAGGGTTTTGATAGTTCGCCCTCTAGTGTGATGTCAGAGAATTTGTTTGTCTTCCTAACCCAATCAAGTACATTGCGTAATAAGCAAGCCAGGTTATATCCTCTTACATCTGGAAGCTGAAGTCCACCATCTTCCCTACCAAGTATTAAGGTGTTTATAGCTATTCTTGCTCGCTTCCCTTTCCAGAGAAATTTTGAGAAGATCGTGTTTAATTTTTTTACGTCTGTATGTTTCAATAGCATTGGAATTGTTTGTAGCGGGTAGAGCAACCTAGGGAAGCTAATCATCTTAATAAGATGACAACGTCCTAACAAGGACAAGGGAAGGCCGCTCCACCCGGACAACTCTCTGTCAATTTTATTTATGATCGGTGTGAAATTTAATCTGTAAATTTGTCCAGGCGTTCTGGCCAGGTGAACCCCTAAATATTTAACACTGTCTTTAGCTTTCTTGATTCCGTATAGTGTGTCCCCCACCCCACTTCCTTTATCCTTTCCAATAAATAAGATTTCACATTTGTTTTTATTTAAGCTGAGACCTGACGATCTCCCTAATCTTTCTACATCTGCCAATATTCCCGGTAAATCTCTTACTGGGTTTTGAACAAAAAGTATAATGTCATCCGCAAAGAGGGACAATTTTACTTCCTTGCTACCCACTTTAAGGCCTTCATAGGAATTGTGTGATTCAAGGAAAATCGCCAAGGGCTCCACCGCGAGATTAAAGAGCAGGGGTGAAAGTGGGCAACCCTGGCGTGTACCCTTCTCCAGACTAAATGTCTCCGAAAGAAAACCCGGGATGCTGATGCATGCTTTCGGATTGGTATATAGAGATCGCAAAAATTGACGAAAGGGGCCTTTCATATCGATAGCGTCCAGAACGCGATCCAGCCATGACCACCTTACATTATCGAAGGCTTTCTCGGCATCAAGGGTGATCATGGCTGGATTTCCCCTCCTCTCCTCAGACTGTTTCCCCACCACATCTAAGAGAAGCATTGCCTTTCTGATGTTGTTAACTGTTGATCGACCCTTGATAAAACCTGCCTGATGGGGTAGGATCAGTTTGGGAAGGATCTGCGCCAATCTGTCAGCTAAAATTTTTGAGAGAAGTTTGAGATCTTGATTGATAAGCGAAATGGGTCTATAGCTTGCCGGATCTATTGGTGGTTTATCCAGTTTGGGGAGCAGTTTTATGTGGGCCATATTCATTCTATCTGGGATTGGGGTGCCTTGTAGAATACTATTAAATAGGTCCTTAAGTATAGGAGAGATTTGTTCTTTTAATGATTTGTAAAAGGCTCCGTTGTAGCCATCTGGGCCAGGTGACTTGCCGGGATTTAATAGTTTGATAGTTAGTTCTATTTCCTCTATCGAGATAGGTCTGTTTAGGAACTGGACATCTTCACTTGATAATTTAGGTAATGTAATCGAGCTCAACCATGACTCCCCTTCCGTCTCATGTCCACCCTTCTCTCTATATAGTGAAGCATAGTATTTGCCCAATGTATGAGCGATGTCTTTAGGATTGGAAAGAATCTTTCCGTTTTTATCTTTTATCATTCTGATTGGAGTAGAGATTTGTCTACCCTTGGCTAACCTTGCCAACAAGCGCCCAGCCTTATCCCCGAACCTGTGTAGGTCTAATTCCAATCTGTTCCTATAAAGATTTTCCCTCCTCCCGGCCCACAAGTCAAATTCTTTTTTAGCCGACAACCATCTCTCTTTATTTAGGTCATTCATCACCATTTTATATATGGAGTATGCCTCTCTTACTGCTGTGCTAGCTTTTACATATTGTTCACTGACCCTTTTTTTTTGTCTCATACTGTATGCCATAATATGACCCCGTAAAACAACCTTTGCCGTTTCCCAATAAAGAGAGGGGTCAGAACGATGTATTTCGTTGTGAATAGTGAAGTCTGACCACCATTCTTTTAAACAGTTGACAAAGTCGGCCTCACGTGTCAGTGTGTCAGGGAATCTCCATAAAAAGTCTGTTCCTTTTTGAAATTTGTCTCTTGTCTCCATGACTAGAGGGCTATGATCAGATATGACCATATCCTCCACCATAGCTCCCGTCACCCTTTGAAAGATCGAGGGTGAGGTGAAGAACATATCCAGCCTAGACCATGAACTGTGAACATGTGAGTAGTGAGTGTAATCTCGTTCAAAAGGGTGTAGTGTTCTCCACGTATCATTCATATTGCAATCAGCAAAAAATCTCTCCAAGAAGCTCCCTCCATGTGGGGCGGTATCTTTACGGGTTGGGGTTGCCAAAGGTTTGCTATGCTTTCTATCCTCATCTTCACTCGCTACCATATTGAAGTCTCCCCCAACTAGTCTGTTATTAACCTGATCAGTCAGGAGGTGATGTTGTATCTTTTGGAGAAATGCCTTTTGGGCCACGTTGGGGGCGTATAGATTGTAAATACTGAATGTATCATCTTGTATTTGAAGAGTCAAATGTATAAATCTACCCTCTTGATCTTTGTCAGAAGACAGTACTGAGCACGCCAGGGCTTTGTTAATAAGTATTAGAACTCCAGCTTTCCCATTTATAGCACTAGATCCATAAATTTCCCCCACCCATAATTTCCTTAATCTGAAAAACTCATCAGATGTCAGGTGGGTCTCCTGGAGCATGGCTACATCAATATGTAATCGCTTAAGGTGCGGAAGAACCATCATGCGTTTCGTTGGGGAACGCAGACCCTTCACATTCCACGAGACCCACCTAACCATAATTCCCGTGGAAGAATATATTAATTTGAAAACCAGGTATACCAAATAGCATTATATGCTTCAATTTTCCCAGATCACAGGCATTGTCTAAATAGATCAAACTATTCACGTGGTTGTATGCAAGACACATTGTCAGTAGAAAGACATCAAAATTTCCCCCCCTCCCTCTCACCCAGAAACCCCATCCCCTCCCCTCCCCCCCCGAAACATCGTCGTGTGACTTCACTTTTTTCCTTTCTGGAACTAATCACAAACGCTCCTATCCCGCCAACAACCCCCGTTATGAACATGAGATAATACATAGAAAGAAAAGAATATATTTGATATATTTGATCCCGAGCCTCAGATTCGTCATTAGAGACTATTGTCTCTTGGGACACGCTTCCACCACGCCAGCTGATTTTATGAGTATTCACATATAGTGCATGTGTTCAAAAAATAAATGGTCTCGTGGCAGAGAAGAAGGAAGAAGAAGAAAGAAAAAAAAAAAAAAAAAAAAAAAAAAGGAAAAGGAGGAAAAACGGAAGTAATAATATTTTCTCTCTCTTTTCCCTTCCTCTCCCCTCCCCCCCCTTTCTTTCCTACCCCGCATCAGCCCCAATTATATAGCTTCAAGGAGGCCGACTTAACTCCAAGATATATAAAACGGAGACAGACAACCTCATTCCTCATCTCCGGTATTGCATTTATGTAGTTTGTCCTGTTTTTTTTTTATTCCACCTGGAGGCTGGCTGTCTCTGCTGCCTCGGAGTAGAGGGTCTCACATGTCCGTCATCTGACAAAGTGTCAGAGCGCAGCTTATATTTCCTCACAGAGTCAAGGTCTCGGCTCGGAGAACGGTTAGATTCAGCAGCTTCATCCGGTTCTTTGTCTATAGGTTTCGGGCTGGTTGGGCCTGGTCCGCCAGTGTACGGTGACTTTGATGACTTGTTGTTCCTCATAATCATTGACATGGCTTCCTCGGGTTCTGTAAATGATAGCATCCCCCCCTCTGGTGACCGAAAGCGCAGGGTTGCAGGATAGTTCAGCTGGAAGCGTATGTTTCTTTTATACAGAGTGGTGCATATCTCGCTGAAGGCTCTCCTGCGTTTGGTCACTTCTATGGAGTAGTCCGCAAATAATAGAGTTTTATAGCCCATTATCATGAGAGGGTTCCTTTTAGCTTTGTAAGCCCGCAGGATTTCTTCCTTATCTCTATGATTCAAGTACTTAGCTATGGCATGGCGTGGCTTATTTATATCTTTATTTTGTGTAGATCTACCTCCTCTCTCCTCCTGAGGGGGATCCCTTGGGGGTCCAATTCTGTGAGCACGTTCAGTTTTGCACCTATGTGCCAGCCCTAGTGATTTTGGAAGTTCCACTTCAAACACCTCTATTAGTTGCCCCAGGGAGACACTCTCGGGGAGGCCAACTATTTTTAAGTTGCTCCTGCGAGCCCTGTTCTCTATGTCTTCTAGCTTATTTGTTGTATATGATGCCTGCTTCTGCAGAGCCTGTACTTGCTGTTCTAGCTCTGTAATTCTATCTTCTGCCATTGCTATTCTGGTTTCTGCTTCTTGCAGTTGATGATCATGTTGCCCCAGTTTAGTGGAGAGTTCCTGGGTCGATGAGATAATCAGATCTGACACCGCCTGTTTGAAGTCATCCAGTAGGTAGTGTGCTATTCTTTCGGCCAGTGTTTTATAGTTTATAGCCTGCTGTGGGATCTCCTGTGTGCACAGTTCCACAATGTCATCTCCTTCCCTCCCCTCTGCAGCCTGCTGTGTTGGGACCTGTGCGTGCCCCTGTCTCTCTGCTGATTCCTTTGCAAGCGCTCCCCCATCGCTCCTTTCTATGACCTCCCGCTCTGGCCGTGACTCCGAGATATGTTTCTCCTGCCCTGCCACAGGCGCCATTACCCTCCTTGTGACGTCTCCCTCCATCGTCATGCGGTCTGCGCCGCTGGAGCCTGTGGAGCCTCCATCCCCGCCTCTGGTCACATACCAGTCCATTGTTGCCATCCCGCTGCTTCTGTCGCCACTCATTGCGGGGGAGGCAGGAGACGCCAAGGCTCGGGGATTAAGTGTGAGGATTGTGGCGGGCTCCGGAGCTGCCTCACTTGCGACCGTCCATGAAGGCGCCGGAAACGGAAGTCTCACGATCGGTTTTACAGGACCTGCGATGATGTCAGAAGCGTCATCGGGTCGCATGAGCAGTTACCGCGGTAACCGCTCATGTGACCCGATCAGCTGATCGGGTTGTGACATCATCCCAGGTCCTGTTACCGAGCGGGTAATGGAGATGCCGGGGAGCGCTGGCAGGTGAGAATAAAGATTTTTTATTTTAAACACTTGATTTTAGTTATATTTTTCTCTTCCCAATGTATGTATAGATTTTCATCGGACAGCATCGGATTTAACTAAATCGCAGTGTGAAAGCAGCCTAAGGATCATGTAATTTTAGCTGAAAATGTATTCTTGTTAACAATAGAGTCTTTCAAAGAGAATTTGTGCAATAATTGTGTATTTTCATGTCATGGGAATGATTCTTTTACATAGTTTCCATTTCTTTTACAGACAACAGAACATATCATTTTCAAGCAGATGATGAAGCTGAGGCATTTATGTGAGTAATAAAGCACTAGCTGTATGATTTCAACCATGTATTTTTGACACTAAACCTGCGGTGTTTCAGAGAAAACACATTTTGTGTCATCAGGTTTATAAAGGGAAATCTTTAATTACTGTTTTACAACAGTCTAGCAACCCGTGTATAGATCCCCAACCCTCTCTGCAAATTCCCATAAAATACCTTTTATAAACGCGCATACATTACGCTGTCACTGGTCTTGGTCAAAGCCTCCTCTATCTCCACAATTGGGCAGGTATACTTTGCACTGCCTTGCTGTAGAGCAATGCACTGTAATGCACATGCGCCACTTTACTTCTAGGTCATATGCACTCTTTGGCCGTATCCCATTACAAGACTTTGCTCTGCCTCAACAGGCATAGATGTAATCAATGCAATGATCCTTTATTTCATCTCAACAATCCCGACGATCGTTTCAAATATAAAGTTTTTCATCAGGGGATGGATCTATAACAGTCATATACAAACATGACAGTCAGTATACATGATAAACACAAATGAATACTATCAAACATACAGTATCGACAATAAGAGAATCCTCTCATCAATACAATGCAGGGAGACAACATATTGTCAGCATAATATAGTCACATGTTACTCAAAAACAATTTTGATAAAAAAGAAAAGACTATTACCTCATGATAAATGAAAAGAAACGGATTCAATGAGGCTGTGCAGATGACTCAAGAGATGAAAATGTATCAAATATAGAAAACAACTGTTAAAGGAATAACACAGCGTCAACCCAGTGTATGTTGTGATTGCGGGTTATCGAGATCATAGTTTTACAATGCTAACTAAATACTACCACTACCTGGAATTGTGAATTCTGTCTTAAATGCACTTAGTCAGAGGGGTCAATTCCCAAGGGATCGTACATTAGACTATGTTTGATACCTAAAGGGAATAGACATATCATGAAATATCCAGACTATCCTGATCAGTGATAATAAGAATCAATCACCTACGGTCACTTGCTGTATATTGGGAGAGTCCTGGTCAGAGGTTATTCTGACCTTCTTAGTGCTGTCTTTAGGAAAAACCTTATGTAGGATGAAAGAAGTGTGAGTATTAGGGTATGTGCCCACAGGAAGGTTTAACGTCGGTTTAGCAGCGAAAACCGCCGGCGGTTTAGCATAGGTTTTATTTAAATTTATGTAAATCCTAAGCAGCGTTAGGACTTACAAGTAACCCTATGTAATTTAGAAAACGCTGTGCACACATAGTCGGTTTATGTGAGCGGATCTGCCCCGGTTGAGTGGTTTCCCAGCGGTTTAGCAGCATACAGCATGTCAATTCTTCTCAGCGGTTTTTGATCGGTTCCATGAACAAAATCCTCCATAGAAAACCGCTGGAAAAACCGCTGGAAAAACCGACTGAAAAACGCTGTGCCCACGCTGAAAAAAACCGCCGGAAAACAGCTGGAGACTTCAGCGCTCAGAACTGATAATTTCCAGCGGTTTACTGACGGTTTGAACGCCACTAAACCTTCCTGTGGGCACATACCCTAAGATAGGCAGCACACTTGCACTGAGGAAATGTATGAAACAACGTTACCTTTGTCTCATAGAAGTCTATCACAGACCCAAGCTGCACGCTATTTATACTGGCGTTCTCCGCCATTAAACCGCACACTACATGGCCCAGGGCAGGAGCACACCATCTCCAACAGGTCTTTACCATATGTTCAGTGAGATAGAGGGTATTTACAGTGTTGGCCAAAAGTATTGACACCGCTGCAATTCTGTCAGATAATACTCAGTTTCTTCCTGAAAATGATTGCAATCACAAATTCTTTGGTATTATTATCTTCATTTAATTTGTCTTCAATGAAAAAACACAAAAAGAATTGTCCTAAAGCCAAATTGGATATAATTCCAATGATAAGCATTTTCCTGCTGTGTCTGTCAACTAACCTATAAGTAGCTGATGGTCAACAGAATAGAAACTCTTCTACATGATCACAAATAGACAGCACTTTTAAATAAATACATTTAAGATGAAGAAAATAATTAATTTAGGGGTTGCCTATCTTTTTGAGTTAGTGATGTGTCCATTTTCAGTGTGATTATCCAATAGAGAAAAAAGAGAGTAAAGCAGAAATCCATGCTTTCCCCTAGTACTCCTCTTCCTAATTTACAACATGTTAATGGTAAAGTTGCCAATAATTTAATTAGTAACACCCCTTTTTTGTGTAAATGTTTAAAGGGAATCTGTGTCACGCCCAAAACTATTCATATACATATGTAGCTCTCCCAAAGACAAGTTCAGCAATCCCTTTACTTGGCCAATCCTTTCTCCATTGCAGAGTAATATCAATGATGTGTAATGTCTACTGTCAGTCGAGCAGGAAGAGGTGGCTCTGGTCGGGGAATAGAGCCAGAGTGACAGAGGCTCCAGATCTATCAAACTCTGATTTCTCTGTAATAGGGCCATGTAATGGTGTAACTGGACATGTCTTTGAAAAAGCTACATGCAGATATAGATAGTATAGGGAGTGAAATTCTGCTGACAGATTTCGTTTAAAAAAATAAAATCTTTGCATTGTCGTCTGTGTTTGGTCTGAATAAAATCAGCTACTAGATGGTAAGGGCATTAATAATAAAACTGATCCAGCACTTTGTAAATTATTGTGAAATGTCATACTTTGTTAATAGACCTACATCTTGCACATTCATTTTGCACACCATCCATCAGATGGTACACTAATAGACTAATTTGATTACTGTATATTTCAGACTATAAGATGCACTTTTTTAACAAGTAAAACTTCTGCTAAAACGTATGTGAAACTTATAGTCTGGAGGCAGCTTCCTGGGATGGAGAACACTGATACAGGATCCTTCCCATTCACAGAGAGAACTTCCCTCTCTCCTCCTGCTCTGCATGGATCTATGCTATCAGTGCAGAGCAGAAGAGTGTGCAGTGCTGCTTGCCATTATTGGCATCCCTTAATTTTTTCATAGACTGTGCAATATCATTAGAGACAAATATAATGTACCAAAGTTATATCCTCAGGATTCTTTAAATAGTGGTCTAAAGTAATACAACAATAAAACACTGTCAGTTTACATGTTGCAATTTCAAAGGAGAAACAGAGTAACAGCATGTGCAGCAATAAAGGCACTGCTAATTAATACTTGCTTGCACACTCTTTGCCATTGATAACAGCATCCAAATATTTCTTGTAGCAGTTTATAAACATCTTGCACTTCTTAGACTAGGTTCACACTTGTATTCCGTTTGATACGGCGGAAAACGAGTCCAACCGCATCTGTTTTTTTTTTTTTTTTTTATGAAACCAGATGCAAGCGGACACAACCACATTGGTATTATGCCGCATCCAATCCAGCATAATACGGCTGCGGTTGTATACGCTTGCATCCGTTTCTTGCCAGGTCCATGGAAGAGTTTTTAATAGTACACGCCTAGATAGATAATCTCTCGGTACTTGCTTCCAGGGTCGCTCATTTAAGCTTCATGAATATTCACTGCACTGACCGACAACGGCCAATCACAGATGTGAGAGTCACTCTGCAAGAGCATCTGTGATTGGCTTTTGCACTCACACTGCTCTCCCACAATCTGTACCGGTGTCTGTCCTTGGTTGCCATGCACATTTGTGCATGGCAACCAACCTGCCCTCATAGTGTGTAAAATAAATAATGGAAAAAAACTGCATAGGGCTTCGATGTATTTTTCATTTTCAGCACAGATAAAGTGGACAGCTGCCGGCTGCCACCCTCAGATGCCTAGTTTTACCTTGGCTGGCATAAAAAAAAAATATGGGCTTTGCCCTATTTTTATTTGCCAGCCAGGGTAAAACTAGGCAACTGGGGGCTGGTATTATCAGCCTTTTAAGGGCCATAGTTATTGGGCCAATCATTCTATAGAATTGCAGTCACCCCAGAATTTGGTGCATTCATTAGAAGAGCCAAAGTCTGGCACTTTACCTGGCTCTTCCACCAGTTGCTCTGGTGATGGTGGCAAACTAGGTAATAAGCCAGCTGGCATTATGAATATTGCCAGCTGGCATTAAGCCCGAGATTCATAATGTCGGGCCAATGTTATACCCGGCTGTTAGGATCTCTTGTAAATTATTTACTTTTGTTAATAAGTAAATAACATATTACTTATGTTACTAGGAAGTTTTCCACACTTGGCAAACTTCTTAGTGACATTGCACACTGTTGAAATTGGGTTATCAAGGTCTTGTGTTTGCTAATAATAGCAGTTCTGATGTCCTCAGCTTCTTTGTCTTCACCATTGTGACAAAGGAATAGGACCTAACATGTAGCTTTTTACAACACTGAATTCATCATTCATCAGCAGAAGTGGAAATGAAACGGCCTCTGCCGCGTCATTCAAAGAGGCGGGAAAATGAAATATGATGGCTACGCAAATACACTGATGCTGATGTCACATACCTATGGGAGCGGCATACACAAAAGCGGGACCTTCCAATGGAGTCGGGAGCGCACCAGGGGAAGCTCTTCTCTCGCCCAGTAGGGCGTGCTAACAAAAGCCAGGAGGGGAGACGGAGGCCAGGAGAACGCCCAGTCAGTCTCCACACACCGGAGACTGGATGCTGCAGTGACGGGAAAATTTGAGTATCAAACTCATTTTGCAAAGCCAATATAGGACACTGTTAGGGCAGACAGGGATGGTTAGGGATCTGCTTTGAAGCTGCAGGGACAGGTAGTCATAGCTTTGGAGCCTAAATCGACCTGACAGAGGTTCCCTTTATACTTCATGGGTGCCAATATCGATAAGCAGGACTGGAAATATAAATGTGTTTGTAGCAGAGCTGTCTGTGTGTATAAGTGTAAATGTACAGGCAGCAAAGTGCATAGAGACAGTGACAATAGATTTATTACTTCCTTATTTTAATCTAGTACATTAAAATTAGTACTAATAATGACCCCTCTATCACCCAGGAAGTTTTAATTCATTGGAAAAATGTCTTCTGGTAAGGTGCATCTTATAGTCCAAAAAATAAGGTGATAACAATTCCTAACCTATTTAAAGAGGACCTGTCACCCCCCTGGTGCTATGCTAACTGAATGCAGTGTGTCTTCTGCATTCAAGGAAGGGGGTCCCCCATGTCTCTAACCACCCTGTAAGCTGTTAAAAACACTTTATAAAGTGTATAGATAAGGAGTCCGCAGGGACTTTCTCAGTAATGAGTTATTGCTATTGCTGGTGCCCTCCCTGCCTCCAGCCTTCTCTGTGCCACCTCTTATTCATCCTCCTTTATGTGTTTGCCCTCCTCCCTGCCTCCAGCCTTGTGTGTACCACCTCCAGCCCTCTCTTCTTCAGCCCCCTGTGTATGTCATCGCTGAGGGCTAGAGATGGCACACAGAAAGCTGGCGGCGGGAAGGACACCAGCAACAGCGAAGACTCATTACTGAGTAAGTCGCTCCAGACTCCATATCTGTACACTTTATAAAGTCTTTTTAACAGCTTACAGGGGGCTAGAGACATTAGGGCCCCATTCCCTGAATGCAGCAGACACTATGCATTCAGTGCTGTATTCAGTTAGCATAGCACCAGGGGGTGACAGGTCCTCTTTAATAGAAAATAAGGTCATAGACTGGCTCATACTGTAGAGCATTTTAGGATATTGATTTGATGAACCTTCTAATTCAAAATGAATAAATTATGGTGATATAGTAACAAAACATAAATTTATATATTCTTTGTTTATCTTATACGTAGATGGGTATCAGTGCTTCAGAACAGTAAAGATGAGTCTTTGAATGCAGCTTTCATGGGAGATACTGAATCAAATGACAACTCCAACCAACTGACAAAACAAATTATCAATGAGATTAGGTCCTTACCTGGGAACCAAGTTTGCTGTGACTGTGGAGCTCCCGGTAATCTGTCCTGTTTTCCTTTTATTCTTTATCTTCTCATACTTACTTTTTCACAGTTTGTATAATTTTCAAATTTTTTTCATTCTTCTTTTTTTATTGTTCTGATCTTCTACAGAACCTTCCTGGGTATCTACAAACTTAGGCATTCTCATCTGCATTGAGTGTTCTGGGATTCATCGAGATCTAGGAGTACGCTACTCACGAGTCCAGTCCTTGACTCTTGACTTACTTAGCACTTCTGAACTCTTGGTAGGTATTTTGCCACCGATGCACGTGAGTGAGATATGTCTGAGGGGGATGTGAACATGGATTTAAGTGCAAGAAATGCTAGATAGGTTACTCGCTATCCTCTCCTCCCATGTCTGACCAGCTGCACGTGGTGAATCCAGGAAGGATGATGCAGTGGTTGAACTTTAACATATTTATCTACAGTAGCTTGATATGATGAGGTTTGGATGAAGATGATGGTATTGATGAAAGATGCAAAATGGAGGATGGAAGATAGTGGACAGAGGTAACAGGAGAACCCTCAGTTTAGTGCTGCTGCATGTATTTCCAAGTTACACTGACCAAGAGAGGATGTAAGGAAACAAGATAGTTACAGAAAGAGAGGCATTATGGGAAAATCACAATACAATACATGAACAGCTTTACATTATAAACAAACGTTAGATTGCAGCTGAGTACAACAAATACAGTAACTATTGTGTATGCATTATAAATTAACCAAAACATTATATTAAATATATGTCTTTTTCTAAAGTGAATGGCTGGCAGCACAGTCCCCGTCTAAAATCCTTGGATTTCACTATATTAATAGTCTTGAAGTGAAGGTTGTGACGACACAGCCTTTTACAATGTGTGGTGTGGGTTTCATTTTCTTAATTTGGCCAGAATTATTGGTGTTTTGTTGGTTATCTTATGTTTGCTGAGACATTGTTTTTTGCCAAACAATTTGGAGCCATTATTGTCTGAGGTTGTGTATTTCTAATGTAATTAACTCACTCCCTCTGTCTACCTGAGATGAGTGCCCAGGCTTGCTTCAGTCACCAATAGCAGATATGCTACATTGCTTCAATCTAGGGGCTCCTGTTCCGCCAACAATCTCAGCCTAGGAATTTTGGTTCCGGCTGTCAGGATAACATCATGTCTTCACAATCTGCATGGCCTCAGTCCAGGGACTTTGGCCCCAACTAGAGAAGCACCAAAACTGCTTACTAACCTTGCTGTACTTGGTCAGCTTCCTAAGCTTGCTGCTATTCCTTTTTGTGTGGTTGCTTGTCGAAAGGGTGGTGCTGCTGGATTGGAGTAAATGACCCTGGGAGCCCGTAGACATGATTCTCATCCCTGGTGAGCCAGCAGAAGGGTAAGATTCTGTTGCCTGTTACATTGTGTGTTTTGCTTGGTATGTGTTATATGCCTTTTACTGTTGGAGATCCAATAGAGTACTGTGACGACCATCCACTGTGAGGCTGAGCTGCTGGTAAGGCAGCACCCCGAGAAACCCAGAGACCCTTAACCCCTATACTGGGATCTGGAATTACAGCGGAGCCCAGGGGGTAGCTGCCTATTATGAGCAGCAGAGCAAGAAGGTCGCCAGGTGAAAAAATCAAGACCCGAAAAACGAAGTCAGGAGTCCGAGTCAAAACCGAGAGGGCGGTGAAGGTACAAAATCATCAGGCTGTAGCAGAGTCAGAAATCCAGGCAAAGGTCAGAGACAAAACTAAACACACACTATATCACTGGGGAACCAAAACTATATCTGGCAGCCTGCAAGACAGGCTCCAATGTATTTGAACGGTGCGGTTACCTCCCATAGGCTGGAGCTCACAGCCTGATGATCTCATCCGGACCGCCCCTAGAACCAGGCCAGATGGTGATGCACGACTGGCTCCAACCACCCCACTTCTGACAGAAGAACGAAGGCTGTGCCTATCAGACACCTCTGCAGGGTTCTGCTCCTCTGTGACCAACAATACCCAAAGGAGAAACACGGTGGCGTTCAGCGACAGAGGCAGACGTCGAAGGAGCAGGTCCATATGAGGACAAGGCCCTCCTATCATCGGCACCATCAGCCAAAGGAATCCGGCGGCTCCCAGCGGCCGAGGCAGGAGCACCAGCCACAGAGTCCAATTGCAATGTGACAACTACCATTGTGTGTTCCACCCTTGGTTAAGGAGTTCAGTCATTGAGTTTGGATGAGCCCTGGTCCATGCGGTCTTTCTAAAGGCGTCCGAGCCAGTAGACGAGAGCACCCACTGACCTCCATATCTCCACAATTTGTGGCATCAGTGGGATTTCCTGAATTTTATTGAAGGATACCTCAATCTGAAAGACATAAAAACATGAATGCAATGCAAGAAAACATTAACTTATGAACGAGGTAAACAAATATCTTCAAACTAGCTGTGAGCCCGATGCAAATGCATCGGGATTCTAGAACGTGCATTAATTTGATTATAGTAGTTATAGCTGTTAGCCTGATGCAAATGCATCGGGTATCTAAAATATGTTTATTGTTTTTTTAAAGATTTTTAAATAATAATCGCATCATCAATAGCAATAATATAAGCCATAGCATTATTATTAGCAGTAATAGCAGTATTAATACCATTATTAGCAGTATTATGAGCAATAATAACAGTATTAATAGCATTAATAGCATTATTATTAGCATTAATAGCATTATTAATAGCATTATTAGCATTAATAATAGCATTAATAACATTATTAATAGCATTAATAGCATTATTATTAGCATTAATAGCATTAATAATAGCATTATTAGCATTAATAATAGCATTAATAACATTATTAATAGCATTAATAGCATTATTATTAGCATTAATATCATTAATAATAGCATTATTAGCATTAATAATAGCATTAATAACATTATTAATAGCATTAATAGCATTATTATTAGCATTATTAGCATTATTAATAGCATTAATAGGATAAATATTAGCATTAATAGCATTAATAGCATAATGAATAGCATTAATAGCATTATTAATAGCATTAATAGCATTATTATTAGCATTAATAGCATTAATAATAGCATTATTAGCATTAATAATAGCATTAATAACATTATTAATAGCATTAATAGCATTATTATTAGCATTAATAGCATTATTATTAGCATTAATAGCATTAATAATGCCATTAATAGGATAAATATTAGCATTAATAACATTAATAGCATAATTAATAGCATTAATAGCATTATTAATAGCATTAATAGCATTATTATTAGCATTAATAGTATTAATAGGATAAAATATTAGCATTAATAGCATAATTAATAGCATTAATAGCATTATTATTAATAGCATTATTAATAGCATTAATCACATTATTATTAGCATTAATAGCATTAATAATAGCATTATTAGCATTAATAATAGCATTAATAACATTATTAATAGCATTAATAGCATTATTATTAGCATTAATAGCATTAATAATACCATGAATAGGATAAATATTAGCATTAATAGCATTAATAGCATAATTAATAGCATTAATAGCATTATTAATAGCATTAATAGCATTATTATTAGCATTAATAGCATTAATAGGATAAATATTAGCATTAATAGCATAATTAATAGCATTAATAGCATTATTAATAGCATTAATAACATTATTATTAGCATTAATAGCATTAATAATAGCATTATTAGCATTAATAATAGCATTAATAACATTATTAATAGCATTAATAGCATTATTATTAGCATTAATAGCATTAATAATACCATGAATAGGATAAATATTAGCATTAATAGCAATAATAGCATAATTAATAGCATTAATAGCATTATTAATAGCATTAATAGCATTATTATTAGCATTAATAGCATTAATAATAGCATTATTAGCATTAATAATAGCATTAATAACATTATTAATAGCATTAATAGCATTATTATTAGCATTAATAGCATTATTATTAGCATTAATAGCATTAATAATGCCATTAATAGGATAAATATTAGCATTAATAACATTAATAGCATAATTAATAGCATTAATAGCATTATTAATAGCATTAATAGCATTATTATTAGCATTAATAGTATTAATAGGATAAATATTAGCATTAATAGCATAATTAATAGCATTAATAGCATTATTAATAGCATTATTAATAGCATTAATCACATTATTATTAGCATTAATAGCATTAATAATAGCATTATTAGCATTAATAATAGCATTAATAACATTATTAATAGCATTAATAGCATTATTATTAGCATTAATAGCATTAATAATACCATGAATAGGATAAATATTAGCATTAATAGCAATAATAGCATAATTAATAGCATTAATAGCATTATTAATAGCATTAATTGCATTAATAGGATGAATATTAGAATTAATAGCATTATTAATAGCATTAATAGCATTAATAGGATAAATATTAGCATTAATAGCATAATTAATAGCATTAATAGCATTATTAATAGCATTAATAGCATTATTATTAGCATTAATAGCATTAATAATAGCATTATTAGCATTAATAATAGTATTAATAACATTATTAATAGCATTAATAGCATTATTATTAGCATTAATAGCATTATTATTAGCATTAATAGCATTAATAATGCCATTAATAGGATAAATATTAGCATTAATGCATTAATAGCATAATTAATAGCATTAATAGCATTATTAATAGCATTAATAGCATTATTATTAGCATTAATAGCATTAATAGGATAATATTAGCATTATTAGCATAATTAATAGCATTAATAGCATTATTAATAGCATTAATCGCATTATTATTAGCATTAATGCATTAATAATAGCATTATTAGCATTAATAATAGCATTATAACATTTTATAGCATTTTTATTAGCATTAAACATTAATAGCATTATTATTACCATTAATAGCATTAATAATACCATGAATAGGATAAATATTAGCATTAATAGCATTAATAGCATAATTAATAGCATTAATAGCATTATTAATAGCATTAATAGCATTATTATTAGCATTAATAGCATTAATAGGATAAATATTAGCATTAATAGCATAATTAATAGCATTAATAGCATTATTAATAGCATTAATAACATTATTATTAGCATTAATAGCATTAATAATAGCATTATTAGCATTAATAATAGCATTATTAGCATTAATAATAGCATTAATAACATTATTAATAGCATTAATAGCATTATTATTAGCATTAATAGCATTAATAGCATTATTATTAGCATTAATAGCATTAATAATACCATGAATAGGATAAATATTAGCATTAATAGCAATAATAGCATAATTAATAGCATTAATAGCATTATTAATAGCATTAATAGCATTAATAGGATAAATATTAGCATTAATAGCATTATTATAGCATTAATAGCATTATTATTAGCATTAATAGCATTAATAATAGCATTAATAACATTATTAATAGCATTAATAGCATTATTATTAGCATTAATAGCATTAATAGCATTATTATTAGCATTAATAGCATTAATAATACCATTAATAGGATAAATATTAGCATTATAGCATTAATAGCATAAATAATAGCATTAATAGCATTATTAATAGCATTAATAGCATTATTATTAGCATAAATAGCATTAATAATAGCATTATTAGTATTAATAATAGCATTAATAACATTATTAATAGCATTAATAGCATTATTATTAGCATTAATAGCAATATTATTAGCATGAATAGCATTTTGAATAGCATAAATAGCATGATTATTAGGCTTAATAGCATTATTAATCGCATTAATATGATTATTATTAGCATTATTAGCATTAATATTAGCATGAATAGCATAATTATTAGCATTAATATCATTATTTTAGCATTAATAGCATAATTATTTGCATTAATAGCATTATTATTAGCAGTAATATCATTATTATTAGCATTTTTTTTTAATTATTATTTTTTATTTAATTATTTATTTTATTTTTTTTTATTTTTTTATTATTTTGTAATTATTTTTTAATTTTTTTTTATTATTAAATTTATTATTTAGGCTGAGACCCAGTTTTCTTTCAGGTCCGCTGAAAGGGCTGATATATTAGCATATATTTAATTTTTTTATTATTATTTTTATTGAATTATTTATTTTTTTTATTTATTTTTTAATTATTTTTTAATTATTTTTTTATTATTAAATTTATTATTTAGGCTGAGACCCAGTTCTCTTTCAGGTCCGCTGAAAGGGCTGATATAATTAGCATATATTTAATTTTTTATTATTATTTTTATTGAATTATTTATTATTTTTAATTTATTTTTTTATTATTTTTTAATTATTTTTTAATTATTTTTTTTATTATTAAATTTATTATTTAGGCTGAGACCCAGTTCTCTTTCAGGTCCGCTGAAAGGGCTGATATAATTAGCATATATTTAATTTTTTTATTATTATTTTTATTGAATTATTTATTATTTTTAATTTATTTTTTTATTATTTTTTAATTATTTTTTAATTATTTTTTTTATTATTAAATTTATTATTTAGGCTGAGACCCAGTTCTCTTTCAGGTCCGCTGAAAGGGCTGATATAATTAGCATATATTTAATTTTTTTATTATTATTTTTATTGAATTATTTATTATTTTTTATTTATTTTTTTATTTTTTTTTAATTATTTTTTAATTATTTTTTTTATTATTAAATTTATTATTTAGGCTGAGACCCAGTTCTCTTTCAGGTCCGCTGAAAGGGCTGATATAATTAGCATATATTTAATTATTTTATTATTATTTTTATTGAATTATTTATTATTTTTAATTTATTTTTTTATTATTTTTTAATTATTTTTTAATTATTTTTTTTATTATTAAATTTATTTATTTTCTTAAGTCAGACTGAGACGCAGTTCTCATTCAGGTCCGCATTTTTTTTTTTTTTTATTATTATTTTTATTTAAATATTTATTATTTTTTAATTATTTTTTTTATTATTTTTTAATTATTTTTTAATTCTTTTTTTTATTATTAAATTTATTTATTTTTTTACTTGCGAGTGAGACACAGTTCTCATTCAGGTCCGCCTTTTTTTTTTCCCATTGACATACATTAGCGGTGTGTCGGCGATTTTATGGCCGGCCACCTGGTTCTATTTGTCGGCCCTAAAATCTCGGACACACCGCTAATGCATGTCTATGGGCAGTCAGCTCGAATTCTGACTCTTCTGATTGGCTGAGGGCAGTATACAGCGACCAATCAGAAGAGGGCCTCAGATCTCATTCAGATAGAATGGCGGATTTTTCGTCCATTCTATCTTAATGAGAAGGAAGAGGACGTCGGAGGTGGAAGTTCGCGAAAAGAAGACAGAAGATCCCCGGGGCCGGACGAAGAAGCGGAGATGGCGGAAAGAAGAGAGAAGACCGCCGGGGCCGGAGGAAGAGGACGCCTGGCCGGACGGAGGACTTGTGGATCGGACGGACGATCAGATGACTTGAAGGCATGTAAGTGATCGACGGGGACGTTAGGTTAGGGTACGGCGGGGGCTTCGGGTGTAGGGCCTTAGGTGACATCGGCGTTAGGTTAGGGGACTGCAGGGGCTTAGGGTGTAGGGCTTTAGCGAGAGGGGCAGGGGACAGCGGCGGGAGCTTAGGGGCGGCGGTGCCTTAGGGGATAGGCGGCGGGGCTTAGGGGGTATCGGCGGGGGCCTAGGATGCTACAGGGCTTAGGGGGTAGGGGCTTAGGGGCGGCGGTGCCTTAGGGGGTAGGCGGCATGGCTTAGGGGGTATCGGCGGGGGCCTAGGGGGTAGGGTCCTAGGGGCGGCGATGGCTTAGGGGGTAGACGGCGGGGCTTAGGGGGTATCGGCGGGGGCTTAGGATGCTGCGGTTCGGGGGTTAGGTGGTCGGGCTGCTGCGGGGCTTAGGGGGTAGGGGCTTAGGGGCTGCTGCGGGGCTTAGGGGGTAGGGGCTTAGGGGCGGCGGTGGCTTAGGGGGTAGACGGCGGGGCTTAGGGGGTATCGGCGGGGGCTTAGGATGCTGCGGGTCGGGGGTTAGGTGGTCGGGGCTTAGCGTTTAGGGGTGCGGCGGACTTAGGGGGTAGGGGCTTAGGGGCGGCGGTGGCTTAGGGGGTATCGGCGGGGGCTTAGGATGCTGCGGGTCGGGGGTTAGGTGGTCGGGGCTTAGCGTGTACGGGTGCGGCGGACTTAGGGGGTATCGGCGGGGGCCTAGGATGCTACGGGGGTTAGGGGGTAGGGGCTTAGGGGCGGCGGTGCCTTAGGGGGTAGGCGGCATGGCTTAGGGGGTATCGGCGGGGGCCTAGGATGCTACGGGGCTTAGGGGGTAGGGGCTTAGGGGCTGCTGCGGGGCTTAGGGGGTAGGGGCTTAAGGGCGGCGGTGGCTTAGGGGGTAGACGGCGGGGCTTAGGGGGTATCGGCGGGGGCTTAGGATGCTGCGGTTCGGGGGTTAGGTGGTCGGGGCTGCTGTGGGGCTTAGGGGGTAGGGGCTTAGGGGCGGCGGTGGCTTAGGGGGTAGACGGCGGGGCTTAGGGGGTATCGGCGGGGGCTTAGGATGCTGCGGGTCGGGGGTTAGGTGGTCGGGGCTTAGCGTGTAGGGGTGGGGCGGACTTAGGGGGTAGGGCCTTAGGTGCGGCGGGGTGGTTTTGTTGCGGGGTGGGTGTGCGGACATGGGGGTGGGTGTGCGGACATGGGGGGGCTGTGCGGACATGGGGGTGGCTGTGCAGACATGGGGGTGGGTGTGCGGACATGGGGGTGGGTGTGCGGACATGGGTGGGCTGTGCGGACATGGGGGTGGCTGTGCAGACATGGGGGTGGGTGGTGTGCGGACATGGGGGTGGGTGTGCGGACATGGGGGGGCTGTGCGGACATGGGGTGGCTGTGCGGACATGGGGGGGGGGCCTGTGCGGACATGGGGGTGGGTGTGCGGACATGGGGGTGACTGTGCGGAGATGGGGGGGCGGCTATGCGGACATGGGGGGCCTGTTTGGACCTGGGTGAGGCTGTGCGGACATTGGGGGGGGCGAGTTGTGGGTAGCGGGGAGCGGAGGCGGCTGTGCCGCTTCCGCTCCATGGTCCCCGGGGAGCGAGTTGCGGCTCAGGCAGCGACTCGCAATGGCCTCGCGGCCATTGCTCGCGCTACCTGAGCGGTAAATCGCTAAGGTTGTAGCCGAGGCTGTGGATCGATTTTGGGCCAGCGGCTCGCAATGGCCGCTTCGCGGCCATTGCTCGCTCTGGGCCAGCGACTCGCAATGGCCTCGCGGACATTGCTCGCGCAGCATTGGGCGCTTCGCGCTCAATGTTAAATTCGTATCCACATGACGACATCGGAAAGTGCGCGCGGAGGGGCGCTTTTCCGATTCGCGATTATATAATAGATAAATTCCTGGTATAATCCAAAGGGGATAGCGCATCTTCAGATTGGAGAAGCCACACTAGGCCAAACTGTCTGTAACCCCATTTTAATCCAATGATTCCAGTTTGAATTCAATCAGCTGAGCGTCCCTAGAGGTTTGAAAGTTCCTTCACATGGATGGAGAATTAATTCTCAATTAGCCATAGTGAACAAGCCTTGTCCATCTGGCAAAGTTTTCAAATCGCTGACAGCCGAAATCAACCTTCTCTTCATATTTGATGAAGAGGGTGCTGACATCAGGACAAATCTCTGAATCAATGTACAGATCTTCAAGGCTGAACACATCTTCATTGGTTGTTTTCTGGTCGTCATAATGGGAGACCCAGACAATGGGGTTTAGGGCTCTGCCCTCCGGAGGTCACACTAGGTACTACAAGTTTGTAGACACCGCCTCCTCCGCTTATAAACCCCCACCGTAGGAGACATCCTCAGTTTTAAACTTAGTGTGCTCGGAGGATCACGCTTTGCTTGCACTTCACTGCATTCTCACAGCTTACGTGATGGCGTATGAAGACAAGGTAAAATGGTCCCGCTCGGGACCCCCGACAGCCTCCCCGCTCACCCTCTGCGGAACACGCTGGTGGAGGTACCGGAGGGCTTTTAGCCTGGACACTTCAGTGTTCTCCCGGTACGCTGTCGCGCTCCTTTCCTTTCCATCCCTCCATGGAGGCTCTGGTAAGGGGGAGCCTGGAGCCTTGCACAGCTCCGCTCTGTCCGAGGCCTCCCTAAATGGTGCTTACAGACCGGACGGAGCCAGCCCAGTCCGAGGCCTCCCTAAATGGTGCTTACACTCCGGACTGGTGCTGTACCCCCGTCCGAGGCCTCCCTAAAGGTGCTTACAGACCGGACCGGCACTGAGGCACCTGGTGTGTCTCCTGTGTGCCTGGGGGTAGTGTCTGTCACTGTGGTGTCATGACACTCAGACCGCGCGGTTACCCTCGGGTCCGCGGTTCTGGCGGTGACCCTGTGCTGGGGTCTCCCTGGCTGACCGCCCTGTGTATCACAGGGGCTGAGGCTGTAGACTGCGGGTGTTTTGTGTGTACATGCAGTCTGAGAGTGTGTGTGGTGATATTCACACTCTTTTCCCGCGCTGCGGGCTCCGGCACCTCCATTGCTGAGGCAGTCTGGAGGAGGAGGAGGCAGCCCTTATGGTGACATCACCGCTGGGCGTGTTGTGTGTTCTTCCCGCGTGTTCCTGGCTCCGCCCACATCTTCACTGTCGGCGGCCATCTTCTCCCTCACTTCCCGGCTGGGATCTGGCTGCAGCGCGTGTCTGCACTTGCAAGGGAGACCGGAACTCGCGGAGGTCACACACACACACCGCTTCCTCCTACCGCTTTACTGCGGTCGGTAAGCCACCGGGATTCCGGTTTGTTTGTGAACTTTGGCTTATATTCCCCTCACTGTGGAGATGTCCTCAGTTGGGAAGCATGCTGCTAAGGCGGCGGTGGTCTCCAGTGCCTGTGTTACATGCAACGGGACACTGGTGGAGGGGTCCTGCAATAACTGCGGACGCCCAGAGGCCCGGTCTGCTACTACTGAGTCTGCAAATCCGGGATTATACCCTGAGGTTCAGGTGATCCCAGGGCCATGGGAAACGCAGAATAAGATCAATGAATCTCTGCTGTCCCAGATGTCCTCCATGTCGCAAACCCTGGAGGCACTGCATAGGAGACTGGAGAACCCAGCTACTCCTCCTAGTTACCCCCGGGTGTCTCTTACTTCTGCTGTAAGACCCCCTAAGCGAGCCCGTGAGGCTTCTCCTGAGCTCCAGACTCTCTCTGAGGAGGAGCGTTCCTCTGATGGTGAGGAAGATGATGGGGGTTCTACTCTTGGGTCTATGTCTGAACCTCCAGATGGGGTGGAGGATCTGGTGTCCTCCATCAATGAGACATTGCGTCTTGTCACTCCTCCTGAGGAGGTGACTGTACACCCCAAGGAGATATACCAATGGCTGCGGCCAGAGGCTAGACCAAGTGGCTCCTTCATGGACCACACTAATTTCGGAAGGGTGATTAAAGCTCCCAGGTTGCATCCTGGGCGGCGTTATGTCCGTAAAACTAAGGACAATCGCTTTCCCTTTCCCCAGGAGGCGCTCCAGGAATGGTCGCAGTCTCCCAAGGTGGATGCTTCCATGACTAGGATTGCTGCGCGCTCCTTGTTTTCTGCCTCTGATAGCTCCTCGTTGAAGGATGCTACTGATAGACAGGTCGAGCAACTCGCCAAGTCTTCCTATGAGGCTGTGGGGTCTTCGTTTGCCCCTAATTTTGCCGCGGTCTGGACCCTACAAGCGATTACTATCTGTTTGGATGGTATCACTGATCTAGCTAGGTCCAGTCCAGAGGTCCTGGCTCTCACTGAGAGAGCAAGGGCCTATGCGGACTATGCCAGGACGGCATCTTTGGAAACTGCCACTCGCTCTGCTGTGGCCTCGGCCAATGCAATTGCGATCCGCAGGCTGTTGTGGCTGCGTCTTTGGGACTCAGATGCCACATCTAAGAAGATTTTACAAAATCTTCCGTTCGCTGGTGACAGGCTTTTCGGCACCGAACTGGACAAATTGATAAAGGATTCTGCTGAGTCTAAGATCCCGCAGAATAAGCCTAAGCCACGGTACACCGTGAAAAGGAACCCTAAGCAGTGGTCCTTTCGCTCCGGTTCACAGTCATCAACGGCGTCCACTCGCTCAGACCGAGGGGGCAAGCCTGCTACTCAGTGGCGTTCCAAGAGTCGTCAGAAGAAGCCGGCGGGGGCAGCGGCTGCCACCCCCAAGCCCGCCTCGACATGACTCGCTCTCTCATCCTGCCTCCCCACAGGTGGGGGGCCGCCTGTCCCGCTTTCAGGACAAGTGGCTTCTTCACATTCAAGATCAGTGGGTTCGAGACGTAGTCTCAAGAGGTTACAGGATAGAGCTGACGTCACAACCAATACACCGATTCCATCGGTCTGTTCCATCTCCAGAAAAGGCTCAGGCTTTTCACCTGGTGTTGGAGGGACTCCGCAGAGACGGAGTGGTGGTCCCTGTGCCCACGGAAGAGAGGTTCAGGGGTTTTTACTCCAACCTCTTTATTGTCCCAAAGAAGGACGGCTCTTTTCGCCCGGTGTTGGACCTCAAGTTGTTCAACCGTCACGTGTTGGTTCGGAAGTTCCGCATGGAATCCCTGCGCTCAGTGATCGCAGCTGTGTCACAGGGAGACTTCCTAGCGTCCATCGATATCAGGGACGCTTACCTTCACGTCCCCATTGCACCAGCTCATCAGCGCTGGTTGAGATTCGCAGTGGGGGAAGAGCACTTCCAATTTGTGGCACTGCCATTCGGGCTAGCCTCAGCACCACGGGTGTTCACAAAGGTGATGGCCTCCATGATGGCTCTCCTGCATGCGCAGGGACACGCCGTCATACCCTATTTGGACGACCTGTTGGTCAGGGCGCCATCGGAAGACCTTTGTCGGGTGAGCCTGGAGGTGACCATGAAGTCCCTGGAACGGTTCGGGTGGCTTATCAACATTCAAAAGTCGACCCTGGTTCCGACCCAGTCATTGACATATCTGGGCATGGACTTCCACACGGACTCGGCCCTGGTGTCCCTACCTCAAGCCAAGCAGCTTGCGATCCAATCAGGAGTGCAGAATGTCCTCCTGTCTCCACAGTCATCCCTACGGGTATTGATGAGACTGGTGGGTCGCATGGTAGCGGCGATAGAGGCGGTGCCGTTCGCACAGTTTCGCCTCCGTCCTCTCCAGCTGGAGATTCTTCGCAGATGGGACAAGAGGACGATCTCTCTGAATCGGCTGGTGACACTGTCACAACCAACCAGGGACTCTCTGCAGTGGTGGCTCCAGCCACATCACCTGTCACGGGGCCGGTCCTTCCTAAAACCGTCATGGTTAGTGGTGACCACCGACGCCAGTCTGAAGGGCTGGGGGGCGGTGTTCTTGCACCACAGGGCTCAAGGCCTCTGGACTCAGTCGGAGTCGGCGTTGCAGATCAACGTGCTGGAGATCAAGGCGGTCTATCTGGCGCTACTGGCGTTTCAGAAATTCCTGTCAGGACAGCCCATTCGGGTACAGTCCGACAATGCGACGGCCGTCGCCTATATAAATCATCAGGGAGGGACCAGAAGTGCTCAGGCCCTCGCCGAAGTCCACCGCATTCTACTCTGGGTGGAGGAAAACGGCTGCCTGATCTCCGCAGATCACATCCCAGGGGTCGAGAACTGGGAGGCCGACTATCTGAGCCGACAGGGGATGGACGCCGGAGAGTGGTCCCTACATCCAGACGTCTTCCGGGACATCTGCGGCAGGTGGGGCACTCCGGACGTGGATCTGATGGCCTCACGGCTGAATCATCAGGTGCCCCAATACATGGCGAGATCTTGGGATCCCCAGTCTCTGGGGGCGGACGCCCTGATCCTGAGCTGGTCCAGCTTTCAGCTGCCATATGTGTTTCCGCCTCTGGCTCTGATTCCCAGGGTCCTGTGGAAGATCAGGACAGAATGCAGAGTGGCCATTCTAGTGGCTCCAGATTGGCCCAGGAGGTCTTGGTACCCGGACCTGTGGCAACTGTCAGGCGGACACAGGTGGGCTCTTCCAGAACGCGCAGATCTACTCGCGCAAGGCCCATTCTTCCACCTCAATTCCAGGGCCCTCAGATTGACTGCATGGCTCTTGAGGCCTGGCTGCTGACATCCAGAGGTTTCTCTCCTACAGTGGTTGCCACTATGAATCGGGCAAGGAAACCTGTTTCCAGGAAGATATACCACAGAACGTGGAAAATCTTTTTTACCTGGTGTGCCTCTGGTGGCCGCTCTCCGTGGCCTTTGTCTATCCCGACATTGTTGGCCTTCCTACAGTCGGGGTTGGAGTTGGGATTATCCCTTGGCTCTCTGAAAGGTCAAGTATCAGCACTTTCAGTGTTGTTTGACAGGCGCTTGGCGCTCCTCCCGAAGGTACGTCAATTTCTGCAGGGGGTGTCTCGGGTGGTCCCGCCCTATAGACGGCCTCTGGACCCTTGGGACCTAAACATGGTCCTGGCGGCACTGCAGAAACCGCCGTTTGAGCCACTGAGAGACGTCTCTCTCTCTCGTCTGTCCCAGAAGGTGGTCTTTCTGGTGGCGATTACGTCTCTGAGACGGGTCTCAGAATTGGCTGCACTTTCGTGCAAGTCTCCCTTTCTGGTGGTTCACCAAGACAAGGTGGTGTTGCGCCCACGGCCTGAATTTCTGCCGAAGGTGGTTTCAACGTTTCACCTAAACCAGGAGATTGTTCTTCCATCATTTTGCCCCGCTCCCGTTCATCAGGTTGAGCGCGACCTCCATACTCTGGATCTCGTGAGAGCTGTACGCATTTATGTGTCCAGGACCGCCTCTTTTAGGAGTTCGGATTCCTTATTTGTCCTCACGATGGGTCGCTGTAAGGGGGCCGCGGCTTCGAAGTCGACCTTGGCCAGATGGATCAAGGCTCCCATTCAGGAGGCGTACCGGTCTTCTGGTTTGCCTCTCCCGGTGGGTTTGAAGGCACACTCTACGAGAGCTGTAGGTGCCTCCTGGGCCTTGCGACATCGAGCTTCTGCTCTACAGGTGTGTCAGGTGGCCACTTGGTCCAGCCTGCACACTTTCTCTAAGCACTATATGGTGCATGCCCATGCCTCTGCGGATGCGAGTTTGGGCAGGCGGGTTCTCCAGGCGGCGGTTGCCCACCTTTAAAGGGAACCATGTGTTATCCGTCTTGTTGAGGAACTCTTCCCGCCCTGGGGTATTGCTTTAGGACATCCCCATTGTCTGGGTCTCCCATTATGACGACCAGAAAAAAGAGAATTTTGTTTACGTACCGTAAATTCTTTTTTCTTTAGTCATCAATGGGAGACCCAGCACCCACCCAGTTGTTCCGTTGCATATTTGCACTTGTTCTGTTCTCTGTTGAGACAGTGTTTGCCGGGTTGTTGAACCGTCTGTGCACGGCATTCTTCCCGATGTTTCGGGTGTGGTTTAATTTCTCCTCGCAGCTTATGGACTAAACTGAGGATGTCTCCTACGGTGGGGGTTTATAAGCGGAGGAGGCGGTGTCTACAAACTTGTAGTACCTAGTGTGACCTCCGGAGGGCAGAGCCCTAAACCCCATTGTCTGGGTCTCCCATTGATGACTAAAGAAAAAAGAATTTACGGTACGTAAACAAAATTCTCTTTTTCTTTGACCTAATTCAGTAGGAAATCTGGTCCAGTCAACCAAAAAGAATTTGCAACAGCACCTGCAGAAATTGACCTAGTGGTAGAGTCAGCAAGGTTAAGTTGGGATGGGACATACTGGCATTGTTCAGGTTTAGAAGACTTCCTGATTTTTTCAATGCAATTACTGACATAGATGTAGAAACGTTTTGGTTGGCTGTATATGTATCCCAGAACAACATTACTGTCTGTCTAGAATCTTTTGGCGTCCACGTGAATGGCACGTTCTCTCTGTATGAAGACTGCAATCTCCACAGCTAGTACTGCCCCACAGAGTTCAAGCCTGGGTATGGTGTGCTCAGGTTTAGGAGTTAGTTTAGCCTTTCCAAATATAAATCCAACATGGGTTCATTGTTAGAGTCTATAACCTTCAAATAGGGAACAGCTGCAATAGTTTCAGTAGAGGCATCAGAGAATATATGGATCTCCTTTCTTAGACTTGCAGCAAGGGATGTTGGATTGTACCAGCGTGGGATGTGTTTTCCTATGCAAGACAAAAGAAATTCCCTCTAGGACCTTCACTTTAGTAGTTTGTCAGAGGGCAGTGGTGCATCCCAGTCCTTAAAGGGAACCTGTCAGGTAATTTATGGTCGCAAATCTATCACTACCTGTCCCTGCAGCTTCCTACTACATCCCTAAACATCCGTGTCTGACCTAAATGTGAAGTATAGTGGTTGTAAAAACGTTGGTTATTACTTACAGTTTCCCCATTGTCTAGACCTGTGGGCAACATGTGGGTGGTTTTTCAGGCTGCATGTCTGTCTTTGCTCCATGTTATCATGACCCAGTGGGCGTCATAATGCAATTCAGAAGCACGGTCCTGAGTTTCAAATTTGTCCTGGTATGACGTGCCACGCTTATCTTCCGTGGATAAGACCATTTTGTTGTCATCTTGCATTGTGTAAAACACTGTTCTCCTTTAGTTGTGGACCGTTTGCAGTAGGAATGGTGTCTGAGTCTTTGATGAGGTCGGAGAACCTTTCCTTCACTTTGTAGTGATCAGGGCGTGGCTTGAAGTGATCAAGTCTCTGAGCATATTGAGCATCATCTGGGATATTGCATTGATAAAACACCTTGTGGACATTCAGAATGTATCTCCCAAGTAGGATTAGAATATCAGTGTTTGAGTCCAAAGGAGAGATTTTGTTAGTTGGGTGTCTAAAGTGGGGAAGACGAAGCATGACTTTCGAAGAGGGAATTCTTCCCTGTTATTAGATACTAGCTGTGAGCCGATGCAAATGCATCGGGATTCTAGAGCGTGCATTAATTTGATTATAGTAGTTATAGCTGTTAGCCTGATGCAAATGCATCGGTATCTAAAATTGTTTATTGTTTTTTTAAAGTTTTTTAAATAATATCGCATCATCAATAGCAATAATATAAGCCATAGCATTATTATTGCAGTAATAGCAGTATTATAGCATTATTTAGCAGTATTATGAGCATTAATAACAGTAGTTATAGCATATTATTAGCATTATAGCATTATAATAGCATTATTGCATTATAATGATTAAAACATTATTATAGCATTGATAGCATTATATAGCATTAATAGCATTATAATAGCATTATTAGCATTATATAATAGCATTAATAACATTATTATGCATTAATATCATTATTATTAGCATAATAGCTTAATAATACATTATTTGCATTAATATAGCATATAACAGATTATCATAAAGCAATTATTAATAGAATTAATAGCATTTCTTGCATTAATAGCATATATCAATAGACATTAATTTGCATTAATAGCATTATATAGCATTATGAATTAGCATATAGCATTATGGTATTTAATTAATTGCATTTAATAGCATTTTATAGATTTATAGCTTAATAGATTATACTAATGGGCATATAATAGCATATTAGCATATAATAGCTATAACATTATATTAGCATTAATAGCATTATTATTAGCATTATTAGCATGCATATTATAGCATTAATACATTATAATACATTATTAGATATAATTAGCATTAATATGCATTATTAGGCATTAATTAGCATTATTAATAGCATTATTAATAGCATTAATACATTATTATTAGCATTAATAGCATTATAATAGCATTATTAGCATTATAATAGCATTATAACATTATTAATAGCATTAATAGCATTATTATTAATTAATAGCATTAATAATAGCATTATAGCATAATAATAGCATTAATAACATTATTAATAGCATTAATAGCATTATTATTAGCATTAATAGCATTAATGTATTATTAATAGCATAATAAGCTATTAATTAGCTTAATAGCATTATATTAGCATATAATTAATATAGCATTATTAGATTATTATAGCATTAATACATTAATAGATAGCATATATTAGCATTAATAGCATAATATAGCATTATTAGCATTTTAATAGCATGATAACATTATAATAGTAATAGCATTATTATTAGCATAATAGCATTAATATAGGATTATTAGCATTAATAATAGCATTAATAACATTATAATGCATTAATAGCATTATATTAGCATTAATAGAATTAAAATAGCATTATTAGCATTAATATAGCATTAATACATTAATAATAGCATTAATAGCATTATTATTAGCATTAATACATTATAATTAGCATTATAAGCATTAATAATAATAGCATAATAAATATTAGCATTAATAGCATTAATAGCATATATAGATTAATAGCATTATTAATAGCATTAATAGCATTATTAATAGCATTAATAGCATTATAATTAGCATTAATAGCATTAATAATAGCATTAATACATTATAATAGCATTAATAGCATTATTAATTAGCATTAATAGATATTATAGCATTAATAGCATTAATAATAGCATATAATAGCATTAATAATAGCATTAATAGCATTATATTAGCATTAATAGCATTATTATTAGCATTAATAGCATTAATTAATACATTAATAGAATAAATATTAGCATTAATAGCATTAATAGCATAAATAATTAGATATTAATAGCATTAATAGCATAAATAATAGCGATTAATAGCATTATTAATAGCATTAATAGCATTATTAATAGCATTAATAGCATAATATATAGCATAATATAGCATTAATAATAGCATTATTAGCATTAATAATAAGCATTAATAACATTATTAATAGCATTAGCATTAATAGCATATATTAATTAGCATTAATAGCATTAATATAGCATTATAGATTATAATAGCATTAATAGCATTATATAATAGCATTAATAGCATATAATATTAGAAGCATTAATAGCATATATAATAATAGCATTATTAGCATTAATAATAAATATAGCATTAATAACATTATTAATAGCATTAATAGCATTATTATTAGCATTAATAGAATTTAAATAATAGCATTATTAGCATTAATAATAGCATTAATAATTAATATTATTAATAGCATTAATAGCATTATATATGTAGCATTAATAGCATTAATAATAGCATTATATAGCATTATATAATAGCATTAATATAACATTATATAATTAGCATTAATAGCATTAATTATTAGCATAAATAGCATTAATAATAGGTATTATTAGCATTTAATTAATAGCATTAATACATTATTAATATAGCATTAATAGCATTATTATTAAAATTAAATAGAATTATAATAATAGCATTATTAGCATTAATAATAGCATTAATAACATTATTAATAGCATTAATAGCATTATTATTAGCATTAATTACATTATATTATAGCATTAATAATGCATTAATATTATGCATTTTTATTTTACATTATTATTTATTATTATTAGTTATTATACATTTACTTAATTATATGTTATTATTATTATACATTTATAAATTTTAATTAATTATAGTTCTTATTATATTTATGTATTATTAAATTATAGTTAATATAGCATGATAGCAGTTGTAATACATGTAATAGCATAATACATTTATTAGCATTAATAGTATTTATTTTAGCTTATTATTTATTATTTAATTATTTGATTATTTTTTATTATATTTTTAATTAATTTTTATTATTATTTTTTAATTTTTTATTAATTTATTATTTTTGTATTATTTAATTTATTATTTAGGCTGAGAGGCAGTTTCATTCAGGTCGCTAAAGGGCTGATCTTATTAGCATATATTTTATTTTTTTTTATTATTATTTTTATTGAATTTTTTATTATTTTTAATTATTTTTTTATTATTTTTTAATTCTTTTTTAATTATTTTTTTTATTATTTAATTTATTATTTAGGCTGAGAGGCAGTTCTCATTCAGGTCCGCAAAGGGCTGATCTTATTAGCATATATTTTATTTTTTATTTATTATTTTTATTGAATTTTTTATTATTTTTAATTATTTTTTTATTATTTTTAATTCTTTTTTAATTATTTTTTTTATTATTTAATTTATTATTTAGGCTGAGAGGCAGTTCTCATTCAGGTCCGCAAAGGGCTGATCTTATTAGCATATATTTTATTTTTTTATTATTATTTTTATTGAATTTTTTATTATTTTTAATTATTTTTTTTTATTATTTTTTAATTCTTTTTTAATTATTTTTTTTATTATTTAATTTATTATTTAGGCTGAGACGCAGTTCTCATTCAGGTCCGCAAAGGCTGATCTTATTAGCATATATTTTATTTTTTTATTATTATTTTTATTGAATTTTTTTATTATTTTTAATTATTTTTTTTTATTATTTTTTAATTCTTTTTTAATTATTTTTTTTATTATTTAATTTATTATTTAGGCTGAGAGGCAGTTCTCATTCAGGTCCGCAAAGGGCTGATCTTATTAGCATATATTTTATTTTTTTATTATTATTTTTATTGAATTTTTTATTATTTTTAATTATTTTTTTTTATTATTTTTTAATTCTTTTTTAATTATTTTTTTTATTATTTAATTTATTATTTAGGCTGAGACGCAGTTCTCATTCAGGTCCGCAAAGGGCTGATCTTATTAGCATATATTTTATTTTTTTATTATTATTTTTATTGAATTTTGTATTATTTTTAATTATTTTTTTTTATTATTTTTTAATTCTTTTTTAATTATTTTTTTTATTATTTAATTTATTATTTAGGCTGAGACGCAGTTCTCATTCAGGTCCGCAAAGGGCTGATCTTATTAGCATATATTTTATTTTTTTATTATTATTTTTATTGAATTTTTTATTATTTTTAATTATTTTTTTTTATTATTTTTTAATTCTTTTTTAATTCTTTTTTTTATTATTTAATTTATTATTTAGGCTGAGACGCAGTTCTCATTCAGGTCCGCAAAGGGCTGATCTTATTAGCATATATTTTATTTTTTTATTATTATTTTTATTGAATTTTTTATTATTTTTAATTATTTTTTTTTATTATTTTTTAATTCTTTTTTAATTCTTTTTTTTATTATTTAATTTATTATTTAGGCTGAGACGCAGTTCTCATTCAGGTCCGCAAAGGGCTGATCTTATTAGCATATATTTTATTTTTTTATTATTATTTTTATTGATTTTTTTATTATTTTTAATTATTTTTTTTTATTATTTTTTAATTATTTTTTAATTATTTTTTTATTATTTAATTTATTATTTAGGCTGAGACGCAGTTCTCATTCAGGTCCGCAAAGGGCTGATCTTATTAGCATATATTTTATTTTTTTATTATTATTTTTATTGAATTTGTTATTATTTTTAATTAATTTTTTTATTATTTTTTAATTCTTTTTTAATTATTTTTTTTATTATTTAATTTATTATTTAGGCTGAGAGTCAGTTCTCATTCAGGTCCGCAAAGGGCTGATCTTATTAGCATATATTTTATTTTTTTATTATTATTTTTATTGAATTTTTTATTATTTTTAATTAATATTTTTATTATTTTTTAATTCTTTTTTAATTATTTTTTTTATTATTTAATTTATTATTTAGGCTGAGACGCAGTTCTCATTGAGGTCCGCCTTTGTTTTTTCCCATTGAAATGCATTAGCGGTGTGTCGGCGATTTTATGGCCGACCACCTGGTTCTATTTGTCGGCCCTAAAATCGCGGACACACCGCTAATGCATCTCTATGGGCAGTCAGCCCGATTTCGGATTGAACGGCGACCAATCAGAATTCGAGCTGACTTGCCCATAGACATGCATTAGCGGTGTGTCCGCGATTTTAGGGCCGACAAATAGAACCAGGTGGCCGGCCATAAAATCGCCGACACACCGCTAATGTATGTCAATGGGAAAAAAGACGGACCTGAATGAGAACTGAATGACGGGCTCTTCTGATTGGCTGAGGTCAGCGACCAATCAGAAGAGCCCTTCACATTTCATTGAGATACAATGGCGGATTGATCGTCCATTGTATCTTAATGTTAGTTGAAGAGGACGTCGGAGCTGGAAGTTGGCGGAAAGAAGACAGAAGATCCCCGGGGACGGACGAAGAGGCGGAAAGAAGAGAGAAGACCCCCGGGACCGGAGGAAGAGGACGCCTGGCCGGACGGACGATCAGATGACTTGAAGGCATGTAAGTGATCGACGGGGACGTTAGGGGACGGGTAGGGCCTTAGGTGTTAGGGAAAGCGGCGAGGCTTAGAGGGTAGGGGCTTAGGGCGGCAGGGGTTTAGGTGCGGCTTAGGGGGTAGGGGTAGGGGATTAGGTGCAGCTTAGGGGTTAGGGGCTTGCGGCGGCAGGGGTTTAGGTGCGGATGCGGGGTAGTGGCTTAGGGGGTAGGGGGTTAGGTGCGGCTTAGGGGGTAGGGGCTTAGGGCGGCAGGGGTTTAGGTGCGGCTTAGGGGGTAGGGGTAGGGGATTAGGTGCAGCTTAGGGGTTAGGGGCTTGCGGCGGCAGGGGTTTAGGTGCGGATGCGGGGTAGTGGCTTAGGGGGGTAGGGGGTTAGGTGCGGCTTAGGGGGTAGAGGTAGGGGATTAGGTGCGGCTTAAGGGGTAGGGGCTTGCGGCGGCAGGAGTTTAGGTGCGGATGCGGCGTAGTGGCTTAGGGCGGCAGGGGGTAGGGGGTTAGGTGCGGCTTAGGGGGTAGGGGCTTAGGGCGGCAGGGGTTTAGGTGCGGTTTAGGGGGTAGGGGTAGGGGATTATGTGCAGCTTAGGGGTTAGGTGCGGCTTAGGGGTTGGGGGCTTGCGGCGGCAGGGGTTTATTTGCGGATGCGGGGTAGTGTCTTACGGCGGCAGGGAGTAGGGGGTTAGGTGCGGCTTAGGGGGTAGGGGCTTAGGGCGGCAGGGGTTTAGGTGCGGTTTACGGGGTAGGGGTAGGGGATTATGTGCAGCTTAGGGGTTAGGTGCGGCTTAGGGGTTAGGGGCTTGCGGCGGCAGGGGTTTATTTGCGGATGCGGGGTAGTGTCTTACGGCGGCAGGGAGTAGGGGGTTAGGTGCGGCTTAGGGGGTAGGGGCTTAGGGCGGCAGGGGTTTAGGTGCGGTTTAGGGGGTAGGGGTAGGGGATTAGGTGCGGCTTAGGGGTTAGGGGCTTGCGGCGGCAGGGGTTTAGGTGCGGATGCGGGCTAGTGGCTTACGGCGGCAGGGGGTAGGGGCTTCGGCGGGCGGGGGTAGTGGCTTAGGGGTTAGGGCGGCAGGGGGTAGGGGCTTGCGGCAGAGGGTAGTGGGTGCGGCGGGGTAGTGCGGCAGGGGGTAGGGGCTTCGGCGGCGGGGTAGTGGCTTAGGGGTTAGGGCGGCAGGGGGTAGTGGCTTCCGGCAGAGGGTAGTGGGTGCGGCGGGGTAGTGCGGCAGGGGGTAGGGGCTAGGGGCTTCGGCGGCGGGGTAGTGGCTTAGGGGTTAGGGCGGCAGGGGGTAGTGGCTTCCGGCAGAGGGTAGTGGGTGCGGCGGGGTAGTGCGGCAGGGGGTAGGGGCTTCGGCGTCGGGGTAGTGGCTTAGGGGTTAGGGCGGCAGTGGGTAGGGGCTTGGGGTTGTGTGGCTTGGTTAGTGTACGCGTAGTGGCTTAGAGCGGCAGGGGTCTGTAGTGTACAGCGCGATGGTATACTACAGTCCCATGGCGCTTATGGTCATGGGACTGTAGTATACTATAGCGGTGTACACTACAGGAGTATGGGCTTCGGCTTCGGTGGCTTGGTTAGCGGTTTTGTAGCGACTCGCAATGCCCGCTTCGCGGGCATTGCTTCGCTAGGCTGCAACGACTCGCAATGCCCGCTTTGCGGGCATTGCTTCGTGAGTCGCCTTGGCCGCTACGCGGCCACGGGGAGAGTCCAGGAGAAGCAGCTCGGACTCGCTAACCAAGCCACCGGAAGCAGCGCCGCTCCGACGGAAGTCGCTACGGCAATTATATAATAGATTTGGTCACTTAAGGTTGGCAAGTTTATGTGCATATTCTCCTTGATTGAAGAGAAGTATCCCGAGGCTCTCCTGCCAGAAGTCTTGATATGATCAGAGCAGGTGTTGATAGTGTTCCTATACAGTGAAGATCTCAAAGAATTTGGGTTTTGCTAGAGACCTGTTGATCTGCTCATCTATTATGGCATACATTCTTGAGGCCTTGTTGGGTTAGACCTTGACCAGACATACCTTGGCAAAGCATTTATGACCATTCCGTTTCTCACATACTTCAATACATGAGGAGAAAACTGCAGCTGGAGTTGATTCCATACCTTGTAGCTCCCGCCAAGCTTTAGAGCAGGGTTGGATGCTGCAGAAGGTTGTGAATTGTGTGGAGCCGCTGTGGGATGGATAGCCAAAATGTGTTTGTTAATACTGCATTTGGTGCACTTAATGACAACCTTACAGTCCTTAGCAAGTGGTCTGAGGAGGTGCAACACTTATATCCCTAGCTCCTTGATAGTATCTCTAGGCTCCTGAACATTTTTTACCCTGGGCCCACAATATTCCTTAAAGGGAACAATTCTTTTTAATACAAACTTTAATTTTTTAACTTTAATTTTTTTTCTTATTATTATTTTTACAGTCACTGGGGGCAGCCATTTTGCTTTTTAGGACTGTAAGAGTCGCTGCACGACACTTACACTGTGCAAATACGGCAGCCCAGAGCACAGGAGTCAGTAGTCGGCTGCCGACCTTATAATTTACATTGAGCAGCCCCCTGCTGTGATCTGGGCACGCCCCCTGGGCTGTCCAGATCACAGCAGAGGGTGGAGATTGGCGCCATCTCTGTGGAGCCCACAGAGTATTCTGTTTGGCTTCACTTTTCCCCTTTAACCGCTCAGCCTCGGTGTGACCTGCGCAGTTATAGGAGGAGACCGAAGACGTCAGGGAGACAGGAGCAGTGCGGGCAATGGAGGTCCGGGGTAAGGTAAGTATCGGCGCAGAGGGGTGAAATCGATGCTTATCACCGCACCGCGCCAGCCTGCAGTGATCAGAGCGCAGTAGTGTGATCACACACTGTGCTCTGAACATGCTGGGGGAGAAGAAGACACACGCTGGGGGAGGGAGAGAGACATGCAGAGGGGGCAGAGCGCTCTGGGTGAAGCCAAATGCTGGGGGTAAAGAGACATGCAGGGGGCCAGAGCGCACATGGGAAGAGAGACATGCTGGGACAGAGAGACATGCAGGGGGGACAGAGTGCAAATGGAAAGGGACACATGCTGCGGGAGAGAGACACGCTGGGGGGGGGGAGAGACCAGGCATAGGGGGATGACCACACATGGGGAGAGAGACCAGGCACAGCGGGGTAGAGGGCACACATGGCGAGAGAGACCGGGCACAGGAAGATGAGCACACATGGGGAGAGAGACCAGGCACAAGGGGATGGAGATAGCACACATGGGGAGATAGAACATGCACAGCGGGATAGAGAGGACACATGGGGAGAGAGACCAGGGACAGGGGGATGGAGATAGCACAAATGGGGAGAGAGACAGTCATCTCCAGAGTTGCAGTCACTATTCTGCTGTAACATTGTGTCTTGTTCTCCAGTCACCTCCAAAGCTGCCGTCACTATTCTGCTGTTACATGTCACTGGTACCTAATCCATAGTATAAGATGTCACATGACTGGTGACACTTTATGTTTGCATTAATAGTGAAAATACAAATTACTAAATAAAACTGAAAGATTTAAATACATTATATACAAAATAAATGGTAACACCAGAAGAACAATGCTCAGTCCAGCCCTGTGTCCGTTCTGTACTGTATATCCAGGCCTGGGCTGCGGAGCTGACACTCTAATATCAGACTTTGCTGCATAAGGATCAGCATGTAGTTTTGTGTTGGTATCACTTTGTGCACCTCACTGTGAGTGACCCTAACTTCATTGTCTCTTATCCATTTGTAAACACTCAGAAGGGTAGGGAGGCAGGAGACATCATACACATGCAGCACATCCAGCCCAAATTTTCAGCAGTCGTAATGCATGCAAGCTCTACACTAGGTTTTTATGCCAAATTTCAGCACCTGCTCTCCCTAGTGTTTACAAGTGGAACATATCAAACTTTTTAAATTATTTTTCATATTTTATTCCATTAAAAAATATGATAATATTGGAAAAACAAATCAAAACATTAATACGGTACTTTACATTTTTGCAATTGTGGAAATTTTTTATTTTTTTATTTTTGATAGCACCTTCCCATTAAGCAGGTGAGGCCTTTTTGGATGGGGCACTTACAGCTGCTGTCCATAATATTAGGAGCAATAGTATTTGATTTAGTGATGGAGGGTAGAGTGAGTGGTATGTCAGTCTTTCTCACTGATACTGTGCCCCTTAACTTTCTACATTTGGTACTACTGTTGTCATACCCTGTGGATTATGATGATGAAGTAGGTTCAGTGAAGTTGAAGCTGGGATTATTCTTCTTATGAGCTTGCTTGCTGACAATGTGGAGAGGAAGGAAAGGATACATGCTTTCTTTTATATTTTGAGCCGTCATCTGCCCATTTTTCCTGCATGTTGTATGGCAACTTCGACATCACTGGATTCACGCCATGAGCAGTGCTGATGTAACTCAGTCCTGAAAAACATGGGTCTAATTTTGCCAATTCTATTTATTTTAAGATGTCACTTAGATCCTAAAGGTACCGTCACATGTGGCAATTTTGCTATGCAATTTCACTGGCAATTTGCTGGTTGCAGTGAAATCATGGACACATTGTTCCATTTGTACACAGCAACAAAATAGAACAATATGTCCATGATTTCACTGCAACCAGCAAATTGCCAGTGAAATTGCTAGCAAAATTGCCCCATGTGACGGTACCTTTAAGCTTCCAGTTGTCTTTGTTAGTTATCTTAAGAATTGGTTGCAGTCTCTGAAAGGGAACCTATTACCAGGTTTTTGCAACCTAATCTGAGAGTAGCATAATATAGGACCCGAGATCCTGATTCCAGCGATGTGTCATTAAAGGTACCTTTACACGCTGCAACTATTCCAGGTGATCGGAGGCAACCGAACGTGCGCGTGCACGCTTTTGATGGTTGCTACTAACGCCGAAGCCGCATGTACATGCCGCAATTGCGCTTTCAACCTAAGGTGATGTATCGTCCCGGAAGTTCCCACACCAACATTTGGAAACATCCGGTTGACTCCTGACGCCGCTTCACACGCCGCAATCCACAAAGGAATGTGGGCGTACATGTTCAGCGCCGCAAGAACATAGGCGTGACAGAGTTGTGTATTCCGCGCCCCAAACATGCTGATTACACAACGCAATAGCGTCATGATTGGCCAGCCTGCGCAGGAAGGCTGGCTAATACATGACGCTATTGCAATTGTGTAGTGTGAATGGACAGCTCTTCAAATATGGCGCCCTGTGAAGGGACAGCCAATGAAAACACAGTAGCCCCCACCAATCATCGCTGATGGGGCGCGGTATCCAGCACGCTGAGGCACGCCTTTGGGAAATCACTAGGCAATGCAGATTCCATCCCTATCGCCCGTTCACATGCCAAAACCAGGGTAATTCACCTTCTGGGTGGCGTCTGGTTTTTGAACAATGCTCTAAAACCGCAACCGGGAGCAACTTTAAAAATCACCACCGCTTTCCACAATTACACACCGCAATTTCATAGCAATTTCAGGGCAATGGTGACGGAACTTCGAATTGCCTCTCAGTTGCTACACCGTAGTTGCGGTGTGTAAAGGTGCCTTAAGGGTACTTCACACATGCGTTTTGCATTTTTGCAAACACACGTACGTTTTTGCATGCGTTTGCAATGGGTTTTGCATTGCACCATATGGGTGCGTTTTACATCCATTTGGATGTCTTTTTAGCGGTAAAAACACATACAAACACAAACGCAGGCAGACGCAACCCAGTCTTAGATGTAAATTAGGCCTGTCATATTCACAAACTGCTAAATCTGCAGCAGAGAAAACAGTCATTTTATCAAAATGACAGTAAGCAGCTCAGTAAGTGACACATCACTAGGTCTCTGTCTGTACCTTATGCTGCTCTCAGATGGCAAAAAGCTGGTGACAGGTTCCCTTTAACCCCTTTACAACTAATGACGAGTATACTCGTCATGAAAAGATGTCAGTTCCCGCATCATGACGAGTATACTCGTCATGGCTTTGAACAGTCACTGCTTCTAAACGAACAGTGACAGTTCAATTCTAAAAGCTGTCAGTGACAGCTGAGGGTCAGGGGCAGAGGTGTGGGCACCCCTGTTAACCCCCCCCCCTGCCCAGGACCCCTCCGATCGGCGGTGTAAAACTGAAACTGCCGATCGGAGCGATTCAGACAGATTTACCCCTCCAGGTCTGATTGGAGCTCTCCAATCAGATCTAGAGGGGCCGATCGGCAGGTGCCCTCCCCCTACTCACCCCCCTCCCGCTCCAGGACACATGCCCCCCCCCCGGATCACATTTATCTGCCGGCGGGCTGCACACCCGGCACACCCGCCAGCCATCACCAGCTCCAGCCCCCGCTCATCCAGCTCGCTTCCCCATGCTCTGTTCCCCCCTCCGTGTCCAGCCCCCCCTGTGTCCAGCCCCCCCTGTGTCCACCCCCCCTGTGTCCAGCCTGCACCCCGTCCCGCCGTCCACCCGCCCTCCTCCTTCTCTCCTCCAGGCTGCTTTTTCTGCCGGCGGGCTCATGCGCCCGCCGGTCCAGGTGCAGGGCCCCCTCCCCCTGCTCGTACTCACCCCCCCCCAGCTGCTACTCCATCCAACCCCTTGCCTTTCCCCCCCCCAAGCCCCGCTCACCTATTCCGGCAGGCTGCACGGGCTCCTCGGCCTCCGCTCCTCCTCTGCAGTCTCCGGTGTGGCCCCTCCTCTTCTCAGGGGCTTCTCCTCCTCATCCATCGGTGGGTAAGTATGAATGAATGAATGAATGAATAGATGGATGGGTGGATGGATGGGATGGGTGGATGGATGGGTGGGTGGATGGATGGATGGGTGCGTGCGTGGATGGATGGGTGCGTGCGTAGATGTGCGTGCTTGGATGTGCGTGCGTGGATGTGTTTGGATGTCGTGTGTGGATGTCAGCGTGCGTGCGTGGATGTGTGCGTGTGTGGATGTCAGCATGCGTGGATGTCAGCGTGCGTGGATGTGCGTGCGTGGATGTGCACGCGTGGATGTGGGTACGTGGATGTGTGTGTGGATATGCTTGGATGTGGATGTGTGCGTGGATGTGTGTGTGGATGTGCGTGGATGTCAGCATGCATGCGTGGATGTCAGCGTGCGTGAATGTCAGCGTGCGTGGATGTGTGTGCGTGGATGTCAGCATGCGTGGATGTGTGCGTGCGTGGATGTGCGTGTGTGGATGTGCGTGCTTGGATGTGCGTGCTTGGATGTGCGTGCTTGGATGTGCGTGCGTGGTTGTGTGCGTGCGTGGATGATGGGTGCTTAGGTGGATGGATGGGTGCAACAAGGGATCAAGTGTCCTCTTGTTATAGTCTCTGGGATCATAGTCATGGTGCACTGTATAACAGATCATTGTCACACAGTGCACCATAACTCTGACCCCCGAGACTGTAGGAAGAGGACACTTGATCCCTTGCTGCAGTCTCTGGATTCAGCAGAGGTGATCGAGCGTCGTGGGACCTTCGTTGTGGACTACGTCGGAGGCGATCGAGCGTCGTGGGACCTTCGTTGTGGACTACGTCGGATCTTTATAATAAAGATGGAGTCCGAATTTTGTTTGTGTTTTTTTTTCAAATAAAAAGATTTCTCTATGTGTGTATTTTCTGACTATTTACCAGAGATTCCTAATGGCGGGTCTAACATTGGCCCTATATTATGAATCTCGGGCTTAGTGCCAGCTGCCAATAAAAAGCTGGCATTAACCCCTTTATTACCCAGTTTGCCACCAGCACCAGGGCAACTGGAAGAGTCTGGGTACAGCGCCAGAAAATGGCGCTTCAATGAATGCGCCATTTTCTGGAGCGGCTGCGGGCTGCAATTCACAGCATGGGAGGCCCAGAACGCTTGGGCCTCTCCATGCTGCGGATTCCAGCCCCCAGCTGCTTAGTTGTACCTGGCTGGACCAAAAATATGGCGGAGCCCCACGTCATTTTTTTTTCTAGAATTAGTTCTAGAAAAAAAAAAGGCTTTGCTGTATTTCTGGTTGCCAGCCAGGTACAACGAGGCAGCTGGGGTTGGTGGCAATCCGTAGCTGCCAAAATGTACCTGCCTGGACTAAAAATATGGCGGAGCCCCACGCCATTTTTTTTCTAGAATTAGCCCTAGAAAAAAAATAAAAATGGGCTTCGCTGTATTTTTGGTTGCCAGCCAGGTACAATGAGGCAGCTGGGGGTTGCTGGCAGTCCGTAGCTGCCAAGTTGTACCTGGCTGGACCAAAAATATGGCGAAGCCCCACGCCATTTTTTTTCTAGAAGTAGTCCTAGAAAAATAATAAAAATGGGCTTCGCTGTATTTACATGCATAGTGAACACTTTGAACCCCAGGTGCTTCACAAATTGATCCGTAAAAAAGAAAATTTGTGTGAAAAAAAAAGTACTTTTTCCTTCTTACGGATCAATTTGTGAAGCACCTGGGGGTTCAAAGTGCTCACTATGCATATAGATGCATTCCTTGGGGGGTCTAGTTTCCAAAATGAGGTCACTTGTGGGGGAGCTCCAATGTTTAGGCACACATGGGTTCTCCATATGTGACATAGTGTACGCTAATAATTCCAATTGTTAGCGGACACCATGTTGGGTACGGAGAGCCCCTGTGTGCCTAAACATTGGAGCTCCCCCACAAGTGACCCCATTTTGCAAACTAGACCTCCCAGGGAACTTATCTAGATGGGTGGTGAGCATTTTGAACGCCCCAGTGCTTCACAAATTAATCTAAAAATTAAAAAAGAAACTTTTAATCGAAAAAAAAGTACTTTTTCATTTTTACGGATGAATTTGTGAAGCACCTGGGGTTCAAAATGCTCACCACCCATCTAGACAGGTTCCCTGGGGGGTCTAGTGTTCAAAATGGGGTCACTTGTGGGGCAGCTCCAATGTTTAGGCACACAGGGGCTCTCCAAACGCGACATGGTGTCCGCTAACAATTGGAGCTAATTTTTCAGTCAAATTGTTAGCGGACACCATGTCGCGTTTGGAGAACCCCTGTGTGCCTACACATTGGAGCTCCCCCACAAGTGATCCCATTTTAGAAACTACACCCCCATGGATCTTATCTAGATGGATGGTGAGCATTTTGAACACCCCAGTGCTTCACAAATTAATCTGTAAAAATGATAAAAGAAACTTTTTATGGAAAAAAAAGTACTTTTTCATTTTTACGAATGAATTTGTGAAGCACCTGGGGTTCAAAATGCTCCCCACCCATCTAGATAAATTCCCTGGGGGGTCTAGTTTTCAAAATGGGGTCACTTGTGGGGGAGCTTGAATGTTTAGGCACACAGGGTCTCTCCAAATGAAACATGGTGTCCGCTAACAATTTGACTGAAAAATCAGCTCAAATTGTTAGAGGACACGATGTCGCGTTTGGAGAGCCTCTGTGTGCCTACCCATTGGAGCTCCCCCACAAGTGACCCCATTTTGGAAACTAGACCCCCCAGGGAACTTATCTAGATGGGTGGTGAGCATTTTGAACCCCTAGGTGCTTCACAAATTCATCCGTAAAAATGAAAAAGTACTTTTTTTTCCACAAACATTTTCTTTTAGCCTACATTTTTTAATTTTCACATAGGGAACAGGATAAATGGATCCTAAAATTGTTGGGCAATTTCTCCTGAGTACACTGATACCTCATATGTGGTCATAAACCACTGTTTGGGCACACAGCAGGGCTCAGAAGGGAAGGAGCGCCATTTGACTTTTTGAATGGAAAATTAGCTCCAAAAGTCAAATGGCGCTCCTTCCCTTCTGAGCCCTGCCGTGCGCCCAAACAGTGGTTTATGACCACATATGAGATATCGATGTACTCAGGAGAAATTGCCCAACAATTTTTAGGATCCATTTTATCCTGTTGCCCATGTGAAAATGAAAGAATTGAGGCTAAAAGAACATTTTTGTTGGAAAAATTAAAATGACCATTTTTTCCCTCCACTTTGCTTTAGTTCCCGTGAAGCAGCTGAAGGGTTAATAATCATCTTGAATGTAGTTTTGAGTAGCTTGAGGGGTGCAGTTTTCGGAATGGTGTCACTTTTGGGTGTTTTCTGTCATGTACGCCCCTCAAAGAGACTTCAAATGTGATGTGGTCACAAAAAAAATGGTTTTGTAAATTTTGCTGGAAAAATGAAAAATTGCAGATGAACTTTGAACCCTTATAATGTCCGAACGAAAAATTTTTTTTTTCCAAAATTGTGCTGATGTAAAGTAGACATACGGGAAATGTTATTCATTAACTATTTTGTGTCACATACCTCTCTGGTTTAGCAGAATAAAAATTCATAATTTGAAAATTGCAAAATTTTCAAAGTTTTTGCCAAATTTTTGATTTTTTCACAAATAATCGCAAAAATTATCGACCTAAATTTAAAGGGATCCTGTCACCCCCAAATCACCTCTAAACCTATTAAAACCTGTCCCTAGAGCATATTAACACTGTCCCTACACTCCTTTTAGCTCCTAAATGGCATTAGTCAAAGTGAATATAAACGTTTTATAAGTACCTGATTAGTCATGATAATGAGTGACTATGCTATTCATAGTCACTCATCAAGGCAGCCCCTCTTCTTCATATCACGCCTATTCAGGCGTGCTCGTCAGTCTATGTTCAAAATCGCGCCTCCCTGCGCGCCTCCCCTCTCTCTCATAGCGTCCGGGCTTCACTGTAAGCTGTATGACGCGATTCGCGTCATTCCCGGCGCCAGATGACGTATTTGCAGCCGCGCCGCGCTGTCAGCTTCATGTCCCGCACTGCGCATGCGCATGGGCATGCGCAATGCGTATTTTGAAGCTGACAGCGCGGCGCGGCTGCAAATACGTCATCCGGCGCCGGGAATGACGCGAATCGCGTCATACAGCTTACAGTGAAGCCCGGACGCTATGAGAGAGAGGGGAGGCGCGCAGGGAGGCGCGATTTTGAACATAGACTGACGAGCACGCCTGAATAGGCGTGATATGAAGAAGAGGGGCTGCCTTGATGAGTGACTATGAATAGCATAGTCACTCATTATCATGACTAATCAGGTACTTATAAAACGTTTATATTTACTTTGACTAATGCCATTTAGGAGCTAAAAGGAGTGTAGGGACAGTGTTAATATGCTCTAGGGACAGGTTTTAATAGGTTTAGAGGTGATTTGGGGGTGACAGGATCCCTTTAATACTAACATGAAGCCCAATATGTCACGAAAAAACAATCTCATAATCGCTAGGATCCGTTGAAGCGTTCCAGAGATATTAGCTCATAAAGGGACACTGGTCAGAATTGCAAAAAATGGTCTGGTCATTAAGCTGCAGAGTGACTCGGTCCTTAAGGGGTTAAACAGGGCACATTCTATGGCTTCAGAGCTGCCGTAGGTTTGTTACAGTCTCCCATGCTGCAATAATATGAATAGTGCACATTAACTACTCTTCTAGTTAGTGGCGTAACTTGAAGCTTCTGGGCCCCGATGAGAAAGCTCCAACAGGGCCCCCAAGGCTCGAAGACCTGGGTGCAGTTGCAACCCTTGCACCTATTGTAAAGTTACACCCCTGCTTATAGTCTTGATGAGCTTCGCTGATTATGGGCCTAACCAGTTAACAAGCAAATCCAGTTGTTCCTTGGTGATAAAATTAAGGTCTTGGATTATTGCTTGAGAGGTCAACTTGCAGGCTCAATAGTTCTCAGCGTGATAATCAAACTTTGAGATACTGATGTTTATTAACTCCCTGCAAATCCTGTATCTGGCAAAGTCAGACATGGGCAATCTTAAATTCAAAGTTGCAAGAGTAACTTGTGTCCCTGGGGAATTTAAGTTCTCTGGCTTATATGACTGCAATGTATCAGGACAAAATTATGTGGCATGAGGGTTAAGCTTCAGTTTAGTTTATAGAGTTTGCTGGATGTGGCCTAAATTGCTGGTTAGAGCTGGAAGGTACCTTGTCAGTAGTCGGTGGCCTTGCAGTTGCATAAATGTGGTAGAACAGAGGCGGTGCTTGCAGTCACTGATAACGATCAGATAAACGATTCTAGGTGGTGGTTAAACCTGCTGTGTCACTGTCAGAGCATGTAAGTGCGGCTAAATATTGCTCTACTCTACCCCATGAATCATCTAGGTTGTCATGGAGCTCATCTGGTCATTTCAAAGTTCTCTTTGACCTTTGGTGTCTTTTTGGATACATGTTTGTGTTGTGCATCATATTCTGCGGTTAATGTGGACTCTGCTCCCGGAGGATCTGTGTTTGTCAGGATCATGATGTGTTTCCCCCATAGAGGAATCCATGGTGCTTTCTGTGGATATATTTTCCCTATGATAAGGGATGGCTCTAGGGTTGCTAGCCTTCTATGCATATGCACACAGACACTATAGATTTTGGTTTCCTGTTACTTCTGCCACCGATGCATGTGAGTGAGGTATGTCTGAGGGATGTGAGCATGGATCTTTGTGCAAGCAATGGTCGGTAGGTTGCTCGCTATCCTCTCCCATGTCTGACCATCAACACCTGGTGAATCCAGGAAGGAGTTGAATTCTAGCAAATTATTTGACAGTACCTTGATATTATGAGGTTGAAGAATCAGAGAGACTAATGGCCGCTTTACACGTCCCAACATCGTTTCGATATTGTATACAACTTCACGGGAACGCACACGTTTTTGGCTTTTGTCCAAGATCGCATAGATGTTACACAGTGCGATATCGGCATGCAATGCAAGTACAATGTCGTATGCCCCTCTTGCACACTGCGTCTCATCAACTCGGGAACGACCAATTAACATTGTAGTGAATAGGGGAAGTTGTGCTCCAGATCGTTGTTGGGGTGTCACACAGCACGATGCTGCCTGAGCGTCCATCCAATATCGGGCAGTTGGAGAGCCTGCTCATTTCTCCCCCGATATCGTTTTGGCATCGTTCTTGCATCGCATTGCTCATTTACACCACACAACGCACGAACGATATCGGCGGCAACGCCCCAACCACGTGACTTTTTATCGTTGTTGAACAAAGATATCGTGCCGTGTAAAGCAGCCATTAGGGATTGATGAAAGATGCAAGATGGAGATTTGAAGATAAAGGAGAGAAGTAACAGGAGAATCCTCAGTTTATTGCTGCTGCATGTATTTTCAAGATGGCACTGACTAAAATAGAGGACATAAGGAAACAAGATAGGAGGAGTTTCAGAGAGAGAGAGAGAGGCATTATGGGAACCTACCTTACAATACATGAACAGCACGTCACAAAAAACGGCAATTAGATGGCAGCAGAATATAACAAATACAGTACACTATTGGGTATGTAAAATAAATTAACCAAAACATTATATTAAACATATTTCTTTTTCTGAAGAGAATGGCTGGACATCACAGTAGGTATCATGTTCCATTTCAAAACAGCAATTTAGTGACATATATAATATATCTGAATGTCTCTACAAACCATTATTATCATGTGTTTTGTTATTTTTTCAGATTGCCGTTTCAATTGGGAATAATAAATTTAATGATGTGTTTGAAATAATACTTCCAACACCAAGTCCTAAACCCAAACCCAGCAGTGACATGTAAGCGTCTTTGAACTTTGCTAGTATACTACAAATTTTTTTTTTGACACACAGAAATATTTGATACAGCTAACAGTAAAAACCTTAGAGCAGGAATAAATATATGACTATATATTTTGCTGCTGATTTCCTACTGGATTGTTTATAAAGTGGCAGTGATTGACAGCAGTGGTCACATCAATAATGTACAGCATGAGGTTAATTGAAAAATCATATGGGGACCCATTCCTGAATGTCTTGCTCATGAAATACTGCAGAAGAGCATATTCTGTATTGAAATTTTACATCTCTCCACTACTGCCGAACGAGCAATGTTATACTGACAATGCCCACCATGTCCTGATTTTTGCTCATAGGTGATTATATATGGAGGCATTTATTTTCATTTCTGTTGCAAAGGGAGGAGTAAAAAAACTGTCTGATTTGAATGATATATATGATGTATATCCTGAAAATTCAATCAAAATTAGAGAACAACACACTTTCCTTGTTAAGGCCATTGTGTTGTCCTGTGTGAAAATATCCTAACATGAGTAAATTAGCAGTATTTAAGCTTATTTCATAAATTGAATATATGCTAAAGCACAGAATAAAAATGTAAATGAGATAAATGAAAAAGAACACTGATCAAAATTAGAGAACACATTTAGATACCTGCAAGTTATTGGTGTTAATTTGGCACCTGGTGCTAATTTCCTAAATTATCTGTCAAACCCTATCTAACTATTGAAATAAACTCTGGCACACTAAGTTGCTAGAAAAAGAGTCCAACAAGAAAAACCTTGATGTCTTTGTTTGTTTTATTATCCAAAATGTTATAGCTGTACACAATGTTTCGGCTCCAACATAAGCCTTCATCAGGATATAGGCTAGGTGCACATATACAAAAAACAAAAAAAAAGAAATAAATGATTACAATAGAATATAAATGCAAGCTGATAATTGGGGTAGATGCAAGTGATGTGTCTCAGTTGGAATACGAAGTGGGGAAATGGGCTCTGTGAGTATTGGTGTATTGTATAAGAGTGAAGTAGTTGAGGAGAGAAGCAGGAGAGAGAGAAATAAAGGAGGAAAGCGGAGAAAAACAGGCAAATAGAAACAATTGAGAAAAGGTGGATCTCGTATACACTATGTAGGGTGAGGAATACCTGACGGGGAGGTCCAGGTCATTCCTGTTCTTATGAGTATTCTTGTGGTGTTATATTGCAAAGAGAAGTCCTTGTAGTTATCTGTATGTGTGAAGCTATAATAAATTTAGTAAGTAGGAGTATTAATCAGTTGTAAGATGGTCACAGTTATATGAGAGACTACCTGAGACAGGGTTCTTTGTGAGTATAGAGGATATAAAAGTGGATATTACGCTTATAGCATCCCAAGATCATTGATCTCTAAAAGGGCACAGAATATAAAGTCAAGATTAGAGTAAAAAAAAATGCATAGAGCTATTTGTCAATGTGTTAAGTGGGTATATTATTAAGGTTAAAAGGGTATTTTACCAAAATTACTTCCTTTTATAGGATCCTTGAGAATCTTAGATGTATTTCTCTCTCCTGCTTCTCTCTCCCTTCTCTCCTCAACTCCTTCACCCTTATACAATACAGCCATACCCACAGAGCCCATTTCCTCACTTTGTGTTCCAACCGAGACACATGACTTGCACCTACCCCAATTATCATGCTTGCATTTATATTGTATTGTAATCATTTATTCTCTTCATTTTGTTTTTGTATATGTGCATCTGGACTATTATCCTGACGAAAGGCTCATGTTTGAGCCAAAACATCGTTTAAGTATATAACATTTTGGATAATAAAACACAAAAAAGACATAAATGTTTTTCTTGTTGGACTCATTTTCTATCAACGTAATGTGGCGGAGTTTACTTCAATAGTGATTGTTCCATTTTCTCCAGAGGACCTTCTGTCTGGTGGTTGATCTTGAATTCATCCTTGTCTAAATCATATTTAACTGGCATTTTAACCTTCCAGTTTGCACTCACTTGGCAAAATTGGTGTGCCGTTCCAAAGTAACTGGAAACCTCCAGCAGCAGGTAATCCAGATGAAGGTCAATGGGGTCACCCTATCAGCCATTGCAACAGAAATTGGTCATTCCAAGTCTATGTTTTTTAGAATATTGCATCTTTACAACATGAAAAACTCTTTCAAGATTCCCCCCATGAAGGCTGGTTGCCCTCGAAAGACAAATGCAATAGAGGACTGGATAATGCAGAGAATCTCAATGGGTAATCTTTTCAACACTGCAGCTGGAATAGCTCACCAGTTCAGCACTGAACAAGATAAAGATCTGTCTAGTCATACAGTGTCACAACGTTTAAGAGCATTTGGACTGAAAGCCCACTCTGCAGTGAGCAGACGTCTCATTAGCAGAAAGAATCAAAAGGCTAGACTCAGCTTTGGTGAGGAGCCTGGTGTGTGACCAGTGGAGAAGTGGCCCACAGTTCATTTTAGTGATGAAAGCAAGTTTAATTCATTTTTGTCTGATGGGAAACATTATGTTCATCGACAAACTGGGGAAAAGACTGAACTCAAAGTGTGTAAAGAAGTCACTGAAAGGTGGTGGAGGAATTGTCATGGTCAGGGCAATATTTGATGATTTAGTGGTTGGACCTCTTATATAACTAAATGGCAGAGTGAATGGAATTGAGTATCAGAACCTTCTTCAACCGCATGTGGTACCTTACTTGTATTCAGCACTCAATCAGCCAGCAATATTCATGTAGGACAATGCCACCTGTCACATAGCAAAATGGGTAAAACAGTTCCTTAAAACATAAAACATTAAAACAGTGAAATGGCCAGCCCAAAGTCCTGATCTAAATCCAATAGAAAATCTGCTCTGGAAAATCCTTGGTGACAAAGTTATGGCCAAGAAACCCACACCTGTCACAGAACTGTGGAAGAGGAGTGATCCAAAATCACACCAGAGCAGTGTGAGAGACTAGTGATGTCCTGTGGCTTCAAGTTTTGCCTAAGTCATCCAAAGCAAAGGCCTGTACACTTCCTACTGATTGGTGACTGTTGTAACCTTAACAAAATGTTGTTTTAATATTTGCCATTGCTCTTCTCTAATTATAATCATCACAATTTGTATAAAATTAAAGTTGATAAACTTTGGCTATTTTGGAAACCACTGTTCTAGTGGCATGGTGTACCCCTTACACAAAACCTTCAATTGTTAGAATGTAATCTACATTGATTAACTGAAAAAATCAGGTGATCATACATTGTTCTGTAATTTTGATCGCCAGTGTATATGGATCATTTGTGTTCTGGTTACTTTGTCTCTGCAGGGCTTCCAGAAAAGATTACATCACTGCAAAATATGTTGAACACAATTTTGTGGACAGACAGAGAAGCATTGCTTTGCTTGGAATTAGAGAGTCTATTCAAGGGCGTGACCTAATGGCATTACTGCAGAGTATGGCTAGTGGGACTAATCTGAGTAAACCCCTTCATCCTCTGGATAATCAGGTATTGAGCATGCTAATGCCAGGGTTGAAGAATTTATGGGAAAACGTCTGAGATTCATACACGAAACATAGATTATTTTTATTAATATTGTCATTCATTTGCCCTCTGTGTGTGCATATTTTACATCCATGGGGCATCCATTTTTCTACTCCCACGTTTTAAAATGTTCATGATCAAACACATTTTCTAGGTTAATAATGGCAATATATCCTTAGAAAAGTACTACAGACTTGTGTGTCTTTCTAATATTATTTACTGTTTTATATTTTGTGTTTTAAAGGATCTTGTGGAGTATCCCCTTTACTTTGCTGTTTGTGTGAGTGAGAGAAATTCCCTTCCAATAGTGGATTTCCTCATCCAAAATGGGTAAGCACAAAACTGCAGTATATAATTTCATTAGTATAGTAGATACAGTGGGGAAAATAAGTATTTGATACACTGGAGAGGTCTGTAATTTTTATTGTAGGTACACTTCAACTGTGAGATACATAATCTAAAAAAAATCTAGAAAATCACAATGTATTTTTAAGTAATGAAATTGCATTTTATCAAATGAAATAATTATATGATACAAAAGAAAAACAGAACTTAAAGGGGTTGTGTCACCATGGAATATATTGTTAATGCTGCACATTTCATATAAAAAAGTGTTTTTGTTAATCACACCCATTGAAAATTATGCCCTGTTCAAACTCTATACACCTTTGAAGTGTAGTATGGCGCCCCCTGCTGTTAGGATAACTGGCCACTCTGTCCGACCTGTAAAGCCTCCTTTCAGGTCGCACATGCGTTGTTTCATCTCTTTGAAGTGTGAGGAAAGATCCCTGCGTGCCTTCAGCTGGGCCGGCTGGGTCTCACGATGACAGCTGGCATGTGGAGCGTCTGATTTACTGTATACAGATTCTCCAGCACAACGTGAGCCGAGCTTCTCACCCTCCACCTTCCACACCGCAGCCTCTGTGTGGGGAGATGAAGCAGTGGCAGTGCTGGATACAGTAGGTCAGATGTGTTTGTCATGTGAATAGTGAGAGGCACTAACACAGCAGTCCTCACTATTCACATGACAAATTCCTCACTGCTATTGTACTCTAGCGACTGCATGTAACACTGACTAACCTGGCAGCACAAAGAAGAAGCTGTGCACTGTCCGTCATAAGAGCTGTGGAGGGTGAGATCAGCACTGGTGATGTCTCTGGAGCATTGCCGGCCCAGAGGCGGGAGAAAAATTAGTTCTCCCTTCTATGTCCCATCTCCTCTGGAGGGACCCCTGCACACACAGCCAGAGAGGAAGGAACAGTGCTGTCCTGGAGCCACATGAGAATAGCACAGGTCACTATGAAGTAGTATATTTAAGTGTGTGTATATTGTGAAGTGGCGAGGGGTCGCATAATTGATGGGAGGTATGTACAGAGATGCCTGTTATCTGTGACATAAGCCAGAGTATTTTTCTCTAGTGCACGTTTGCACTGGGAGTTTTACTTAGTTCATGCAAGGGTCTGGCTTATGGGTACTGTGAGAGATGGGCGGGTCCAGTACCCACATACCTCACCGCTGGGTGTGGTTACAGGCTATAAACTAGAGCCTGGTGTAAAGCACAGGTCTATGTGCTAGGAGGGGCTGAGTGTAGCCTCCTGTGTGTGAAGACTCCAGGCCAAGCTGGTTGCTGGTCACTGACCAACCTGTGTGAACGCAGGTCGGTCATACCTGAGAAGGGGCACTTTAAAACAATTGTTTTCCATTTGTTTTGGCCTGCACTTAAATGCTGCTAGTTTTGCATTTTTCTGTTGTGTGTGCATGTATACATGTCAGTGCCCCTACACACCACGCTGCCCCGGAGGACCCGATCCACCTGTAGGGAGCTTTGCCAACTCAGCTGCACTACCATCTACCTCCGGCAGACTGTGGCGGTGCTGGTGACCTATGACCAGGTACTACAGGTGGCGTCACATGACAAAAACTCTTATCCCCAGTAAATACACCCTTTTTGAAGTGTCACCCAGGCCACGGGATCAGGCGCTGCCAACCGTGACATCCCCGTTAACCCCTTGGGGCCTGGTACCCGAGTACCCCAGGGCCTGGGGCTCGACATATCTTTCTGGCATCACAAACAGGATCCCGTGCCCGGTATTACCAGGTACTGTGTGCCGTGATTTCAACTGCATTGAGTGACTGTTTAAACTATGCCGCCAGTACTGCGCCGAAGAGCGGGAAGAAAGGGGGCATGTCGGCCTGTAGAGCACTAAACTGAAACCCACCCCAAGCTCAGCCGAGCATTTCCGAGCGCTGCGACCTAGTCCGGAAACTCCCGAACTGTTTAACTCCTTAAGAACTGGCTGTAATTCACTAGAGGGCCTCCAACATGTCGGCCTCCTCCAGCGACGACGACAGCGCATTCGCTGACCCTAGTAATTACCCTGAAGGACCTATGGCTGCCTCCAGTAGCACTGCCAGCGCCACCGGCGCAACGGGCGCAATCGCCCCAATAATGCCGATCTCGCTCCCATACATTCCAGGGGCCAAGTGGTTGCCTCAGTATGATGGACGCCCTGATGCACTGGATGATTTCAAGAGAAAAATCAATGGTGTCCTAGATATGTATGCGATGACCGGTCAACAACACGCTGCTGTGGTACTCGGACAGTTAACTGGCACAGCAGAGAAAGAGAGTGCATCCTGGTCTTCCACTGAACAGAGATGAGCGGCCACTATATTTAACAAACTGAGAGCTACTTTCGAGGAGTGCAATGAGGCTGATATACGCATGCGCTTTCATCACTGCTATCAGAGACCAGGAGATGATATCAGAGCTTATGCCTGGCATCTGGAAGAAGCATTGCGCACCCTTAAACATGTCAGCCCCTCGAGTGTACCCGATGAAAACAATTCACCTGGGGACTATTATCCCCTGAGGATAATAAGACGTTGTACGTTGGTGGTCATTGAGCAATCCAGAAGCTGACTTTAACACCCTGAAAGAAATGGCCATCAAAGGGTTATGGCCGGTAGAGACCCATGAAGCTGCTATCAAACAGTGGTGCAGTGGTGAGGCGCAGGCTACCCCGAAATCATCACCGTGTCTGCAGCCACGCACAATGTACAATCTGCTCAGCCTGACCAGTATGATTCCCTGCGATCAGAGATGCGTGCTGAGATGCGACAGAGGAACAAAAACATCACTAAGCTGATGAACACTCTGCAGCTGCAGCAAAATCAACAGCCAGCGCCAAGACCCCAGCCCCTACTTCAACCGCTGATCCAACTTGATGACAGTCCGGAGGATGTACCCTGGATGAGAGCGAAGCAAGCCACAGCGTACCGGGGAAGAACCACCGACCACTACAGCTCCACTGGGGAACCCACCTGTCGCCGCTGTAACCGCACCGGCCACATCACCAGGAGCTGTCCTTTAAACGGGCAGTCCCTGGGGGCCGAGGCCAAACCTCAGGAATAGATCGACAGGGCCCAGCCACCTGGTAGAAGACCTTCATCGGACAGAGGCCGTTTCTGTCCATTGTACTAGAAGGCATCCCGACACCTGCTCTGCTGGATACCGGGTCACAGGTGACCACCATCCCCTATATCCTTTATAAGAAGTATTGGGCTGATGCAGAACTTAAACAGCCTGACCTAGACTTTACCCTCAATGCATCTAATGGTGAACCAATCACCGTAATGGGGGTTAAGGAGGTACCAATAAAGGTGGGGAGGGTGGAATTGCAGAATCAAGGGGTCATAGTGGTGGCAGAAGCGAGTAATGCCAATCACCCTTATATAATGCTAGGCACTAATGTTGTTACCAATTGCATGGAGGAAGTCTTGTCTTTACTTTAACAGATCGCAAACACTGCCAGACCTGGTCAGAGGAAGGTCCTCCAGCGTGAGATCAGAGCCGTCCTGCACCATCAACAGGTAACAATTACAGGTGGCGAAATTGGTACAACACGGGTGACAGACCCGTTGCCGGTTGCGATTCCCCCAATGAATGAAATGATGATTTGGTGTCGAGCAGCTATAAGTCTGAGAGGGCAGGACTATCAGGCATTAGTGGTGCCCATCAGCACAGAGCACAGACCTACACTGTTGATATACACAATGGGAGAGTACCTGTTCGCATCTTAAACTGTGGCAGTGAGGAGGTTAAATTACCCAGGTATACAACCGTTGCTAAATTGTACACAGTCACCAACAATGAGATCCAAACAGTGGTACCCATACCCCATACCAAAGGGGCAAAACCTGATCAAACAACAGGGTCACTGGAGGACTGGTGCCAGCAACTCCATTTCGGAACTGACCCAACTCGTGTGTACGAAAAGCAAGGTGTTTACCGGGTAGTCCAAGAATTCGAACAAGTCTTTAGTAAGCATCCACTTGACTTTGGTAGGATAAAAGGGGTGCAACATCATATCCCCACAGGTGCACATCCACCAATCAAGGAGCGGTACAGGCCTATTCCGCCTGCACATTATCAAAAAGCCAAGGAAATGTTACAGGACATGAAGGACATAAGGGTTATACGAGATAGCTGTAGCCCCTGGGCAGCTCCGTTAGTCCTAGTCAGGAAAAAGGATGGCAGTATGAGAATGTGTGTAGACTATAGGCAAATAAACCGCATAGCACACAAGGATGCTTACCCGTTTCCTGGTATAGAAGGATCTTTATCTGCGTTGAAGTCTGCCAATTACTTCTCCACCTTAGATCTCACTAGTGGGTATTGACAGGTGTCCGTAGCCATGATAGACCGCGAAAAGACGGCATTTACGACACCTATGGGCCTATGTGAATTCAACAGCATGCCCTTCGGACTATGTAGTGCACCTGGAACCTTCCAGAGGTTGATGGAGAGTTGCCTGGGACATAAGAACTTCGAGACGGTACTGCTCTACCTGGATGACATGATGGTGTACTCTAAGACCTATGGGGAACACGTCGCTCATCTAGCAGAGGTGTTTGAAGCTCTGGCCAAATACGGGATGAAGCTGAAACCATCAAAATGCCACCTATTAAAGCCTAGAGTACAGTACCTGGGACACATAGTCAGAGCCGAAGGCGTGGCACCTGATCCAGACAAGGTGACAGCAATCAAGGAGTGGCCAGAACCCAAGACCCTGAATGAAGTATGTCAATTCCTGGGATTGGTGGGCTACTATAGGAGGTTCATAAAGGAGTACACCAAGAAGGCTGCTCCCCTGCATAACCTCCTAGTAGGCCAACCCACGAAGGGCAAATCTAAGGATTCTCCGTGGAAGTGGGGTAAGGAACAAGAGGAATCGTTGCAGATGATGAAAGAAGCCCTGACAGGAGAGGAAATCCTTGCTTAGCCGGACTACAACGTGCCATTCCTACACGGATGCCAGCAATGTGGTACACGGATGCCAGCAATGTGGGACTTGGAGCCGTCCTTTCCCAAAGGCAAGAAGGCAAGGAAAGGGTGATCGTCTATGCCAGTAGGTAGCTGCGCCACACAGAGAGGAACCCAGAGAACTATAGTTCCTTTAAGCTGGAATTCCTGGCCTTGGCCTGGATCGTCACTGAGAGGTTCAAACACTACCTGGCCTCTAGCAAGTTTACAGCCTACACAGATAACAATCCGCCTACCAATTTGGAGACTGCAAAGTTGGGAGCCATGGAGCAGAGATGGATGGCCAGATTGTCCAACTACTAGTTCACCATCAAGTACCGGGCTGGGCACCAGAATGGAAACGCGGACGCCTTATCCAGAATGCCTCACCTGTCAGATGAGGGTGTAGATGAAGACGAGCTGGAAGAAATGGAGTTACCTGCCTTCCATCAACTAAGAGTAACTCAGTGCCAGCAAACCCGTCAAGACCCTCCTGCAAGAATGGTGACCCTGTTGCCCCACTTCGGTTGGAAAGAGGTACAAGACAATGACCTGGCTGTCAGTTTGATCAAACAACTGATAACCCAGGAGTCAGCAAAGCTGCCAGAAAATCTCCAACCTGAAGTCAAACATCTATGGAGTGAGCGGAGCAAGCTGTTCATATACCTGGAGAAGCTTTGTCGGAGGTACATTAACCCAAGAACGCATGAGATGGTCTGGCAAATCATCGTGCCAAAATCAGAAATCCAAGTGGTCTTGAACGCCTATCACAACCAGACTGGTCACTTCAGGTGGAAGAAGCTGGAAATGCTACTGAGGGATGGGTTCTTTTGGGTCAGCATGCGGACATCCATTGAAAGATGGTGTAAGAACTGTAAAAACTTACCATCCATGCCAAAGACAGAAAACCAAATGCACTTACAGGACGCAGTCAGAGCCCAATTGTGGAGCAAGCCCAGCTGCTGGCTGATGAGTCGCCTCTACCAGCAAAATGTGGGAGGCGACCTGCCATGCATACACTAGGCCTGCATAGAGCACCATTCACACTGATACATATGATGCAGAGTGTCTGAAAGCTACCCAACCGCTCCGCTGCCTGAGCATTGGGCCGCACAGTACGATGCTTCTGCACCACTGGATGAACGGCGCCCCTATGGGCCTAACTGCGCCCTGGATGGATAAAAAAGTGCAAAAGTTTTTTATATGATAAATAAAAAACCTTTATAGATGGGATTTTGGTTCATGTGTTGGCCCAAGACATTTAAGCTGATGACCCACGATCAAGGGATCCCATGCTCACCAGTCCTAACAAAATTGTACAAAAACTACTAGAAAAAAAGCAGCATCAGAAAAACTTACCATCCATGCCAAAGACAGAAAACCAAATGCACTTACAGGACGCAGTCAGAGCCCAATTGTGGAGCAAGCCCAGCTGCTGGCTGATGAGCCGCCTCTACCAGCAAAATGTGGGAGGTGACCTGCCATGCATACACTAGGCCTGCATAGAGCACCATTCACACTGATACATATGATGCAGAGTGTCTGAAAGCTACCCAACCGCTCCGCTGCCTGAGCATTGGGCCGCACAGTACGATGCTTCTGCACCACTGGATGAACTGCGCCCCTATGGGCCTAACTGCGCCCTGGATGGATAAAAAAGTGCAAAAGTTTTTTATATGATAAATAAAAAACCTTTATAGATGGGATTTTGGTTCATGTGTTGGCCCAAGACATTTAAGCTGATGACCCACGATCAAGGGATCCCATGCTCACCAGTCCTAACAAAATTGTACAAAAACTACTAGAAAAAAGCAGCATCAGAAAAACTTACCATCCATGCCAAAGACAGAAAACCAAATGCACTTACAGGACGCAGTCAGAGCCCAATTGTGGAGCAAGCCCAGCTGCTGGCTGATGAGTCGCCTCTACCAGCAAAATGTGGGAGGCGACCTGCCATGCATACACTAGGCCTGCATAGAGCACCATTCACACTGATACATATGATGCAGAGTGTCTGAAAGCTACCCAACCGCTCCGCTGCCTGAGCATTGGGCCGCACAGTACGATGCTTCTGCACCACTGGATGAACGGCGCCCCTATGGGCCTAACTGCGCCCTGGATGGATAAAAAAGTGCAAAAGTTTTTTATATGATAAATAAAAAACCTTTATAGATGGGATTTTGGTTCATGTGTTGGCCCAAGACATTTAAGCTGATGACCCACGATCAAGGGATCCCATGCTCACCAGTCCTAACAAAATTGTACAAAAACTACTAGAAAAAAAGCAGCATCAGAAAAACTTACCATCCATGCCAAAGACAGAAAACCAAATGCACTTACAGGACGCAGTCAGAGCCCAATTGTGGAGCAAGCCCAGCTGCTGGCTGATGAGTCGCCTCTACCAGCAAAATGTGGGAGGCGACCTGCCATGCATACACTAGGCCTGCATAGAGCACCATTCACACTGATACATATGATGCAGAGTGTCTGAAAGCTACCCAACCGCTCCGCTGCCTGAGCATTGGGCCGCACAGTACGATGCTTCTGCACCACTGGATGAACGGCGCCCCTATGGGCCTAACTGCGCCCTGGATGGATAAAAAAGTGCAAAAGTTTTTTATATGATAAATAAAAAACCTTTATAGATGGGATTTTGGTTCATGTGTTGGCCCAAGACATTTAAGCTGATGACCCACGATCAAGGGATCCCATGCTCACCAGTCCTAACAAAATTGTACAAAAACTACTAGAAAAAAAGCAGCATCAGAAAAACTTACCATCCATGCCAAAGACAGAAAACCAAATGCACTTACAGGACGCAGTCAGAGCCCAATTGTGGAGCAAGCCCAGCTGCTGGCTGATGAGTCGCCTCTACCAGCAAAATGTGGGAGGCGACCTGCCATGCATACACTAGGCCTGCATAGAGCACCATTCACACTGATACATATGATGCAGAGTGTCTGAAAGCTACCCAACCGCTCCGCTGCCTGAGCATTGGGCCGCACAGTACGATGCTTCTGCACCACTGGATGAACGGCGCCCCTATGGGCCTAACTGCGCCCTGGATGGATAAAAAAGTGCAAAAGTTTTTTATATGATAAATAAAAAACCTTTATAGATGGGATTTTGGTTCATGTGTTGGCCCAAGACATTTAAGCTGATGACCCACGATCAAGGGATCCCATGCTCACCAGTCCTAACAAAATTGTACAAAAACTACTAGAAAAAAAGCAGCATCAGAAAAACTTACCATCCATGCCAAAGACAGAAAACCAAATGCACTTACAGGACGCAGTCAGAGCCCAATTGTGGAGCAAGCCCAGCTGCTGGCTGATGAGTCGCCTCTACCAGCAAAATGTGGGAGGCGACCTGCCATGCATACACTAGGCCTGCATAGAGCACCATTCACACTGATACATATGATGCAGAGTGTCTGAAAGCTACCCAACCGCTCCGCTGCCTGAGCATTGGGCCGCACAGTACGATGCTTCTGCACCACTGGATGAACGGCGCCCCTATGGGCCTAACTGCGCCCTGGATGGATAAAAAAGTGCAAAAGTTTTTTATATGATAAATAAAAAACCTTTATAGATGGGATTTTGGTTCATGTGTTGGCCCAAGACATTTAAGCTGATGACCCACGATCAAGGGATCCCATGCTCACCAGTCCTAACAAAATTGTACAAAAACTACTAGAAAAAAAGCAGCATCAGAAAAACTTACCATCCATGCCAAAGACAGAAAACCAAATGCACTTACAGGACGCAGTCAGAGCCCAATTGTGGAGCAAGCCCAGCTGCTGGCTGATGAGTCGCCTCTACCAGCAAAATGTGGGAGGCGACCTGCCATGCATACACTAGGCTAATCCATCCAGGGCGCAGTTAGGCCCATAGGGGCGCCGTTCATCCAGTGGTGCAGAAGCATCGTACTGTGCGGCCCAATGCTCAGGCAGCGGAGCGGTTGGGTAGCTTTCAGACACTCTGCATCATATGTATCAGTGTGAATGGTGCTCTATGCAGGCCTAGTGTATGCATGGCAGGTCGCCTCCCACATTTTGCTGGTAGAGGCGACTCATCAGCCAGCAGCTGGGCTTGCTCCACAATTGGGCTCTGACTGCGTCCTGTAAGTGCATTTGGTTTTCTGTCTTTGGCATGGATGGTAAGTTTTTCTGATGCTGCTTTTTTTCTAGTAGTTTTTGTACAATTTTGTTAGGACTGGTGAGCATGGGATCCCTTGATCGTGGGTCATCAGCTTAAATGTCTTGGGCCAACACATGAACCAAAATCCCATCTATAAAGGTTTTTTATTTATCATATAAAAAACTTTTGCACTTTTTTATCCATCCAGGGCGCAGTTAGGCCCATAGGGGCGCCGTTCATCCAGTGGTGCAGAAGCATCGTACTGTGCGGCCCAATGCTCAGGCAGCGGAGCGGTTGGGTAGCTTTCAGACACTCTGCATCATATGTATCAGTGTGAATGGTGCTCTATGCAGGCCTAGTGTATGCATGGCAGGTCGCCTCCCACATTTTGCTGGTAGAGGCGACTCATCAGCCAGCAGCTGGGCTTGCTCCACAATTGGGCTCTGACTGCGTCCTGTAAGTGCATTTGGTTTTCTGTCTTTGGCATGGATGGTAAGTTTTTCTGATGCTGCTTTTTTTCTAGTAGTTTTTGTAAGAACTGTAAACCCTGTAGCCTAAGAAGAAAGGACTTACAGAGCCAGAAATCACAGCTCCAGCCCACTTTTACAAAGCAACCCCTGGAAATTGTAGCCTTGGACCATGTAAAACTGACTCCAAGTAGATCCGGCTACACATACACGTTGACCATGGTAGACCATTACTTGAGATTCTTAATGGTTGCCCCCGTGAAAGACTTGACAGCTGCCATTGCTGCCAAAATGTTCCAGAACGTATTTTGCAGACCATTGGGATACCCGGAACTTGTCCTCACAGATCAAGGATCAGCCTTCGAAGCGGAGATCTTCCAAGAGTTCTGCCACGTGTATGGGTGCAAAAAGATCAGAACAACCCAATATCATCCGCAAGCCAATGGGTTATGTGAGAAGATGAATGGTATCATCATTGACATGCTGACGATCTTACCCTTGGAGGAAAGAAATCAATGGCCGGAGAAACTACCAGACTTGGTTGATATATACAATCATATCCCAGTAAGTTCTACCAACTGTAGACCAGCTTACCTGATGAGAGCCGTACAGGAAAGTTACCCGTAGACTTGGAACTCGGTGTAGTTGATCCCAAGGCAGAAGACACAATACCCAATTGGAATGCCAGTCGCCTCAAACAATACAGAATGGTTCAAGCCTGTGTAGAAGATAACGTGGAGAAAGCCCGTGAAAAGCAACAAAGGGACTATAACAAACATGCTCCAGCAGAACCAATAACACCTGGAAGTATTGTACTGAAGAGAAAACGAACCCAACACAAATTGGACAATCAGTGGAAACAAGAACCCTACATTCTACTGGATTCTGGTTATGACAACGATAAAGTAAGTGTCATCAGCAAGAACGGAGGAAAAAACACTCAAACTGTATCCAGAAATCACATCAAAAAGTGTCCAACAGAATGGGAAGATCAAAGTCCCCCAACTCAACCAATCCAAGAATCAGAACCAGTACAAGAACAAAGTCTATGTGAAGAACCAAAGGAGAAGGTAATCTCAACCATCTTAGGAGATTTCCCAGATGATTGGCCTCAACAAGATGGAGCCATCCTAGTGCCTTTAATGAATTTCTACCAGCCCCAAGAAGAGATAGTACAAAGGAATTAGGAAGAAATACCCGTTGCCAGAGAATGTGAGGATGCTGCAATTGGTACACCTGCTAGCCCTGTAGTGAGGCTAAGGCCACACAGATGCTTACCTGACATACCTGCACCAAGCCCTTCACTACTAGAAACATCACCTGAGAACGTGACACCTGTAGTGCGTAGATCACAGAGAAGGACACTAGGTCAACACCCGTCTAGGTATGGAGAGTGGACACAATAAATGCAAGGTAGAATAAAACTGACAAATAAACGTGTAAATAGCAGTTATAAAGTAAAAATGTAAATAGTAGTATTCAAAAGGTGAAGAGTAGGCCAAAAGCAAGGTACACAACACCAAAAGAGGGGTGAGTGGAGTTGGCGTAAGGAGATGTCTAGGGAGAGCAAAAACCTGGCCGAAAGGTGACCCCAGGGCCAGGAGGCCTACGGCACTTATGACCGTTAGAGGCCCCTATAGTACCTAGGACTCCTACGCCGAAAACACCAGTAGTAGATGTGGATGTTTATTTTGAACTGTTGAGCCTACAGAGACTTTACCTGTAAGGACTTGTTGAACTTTCTAAAAGACTTTTTCCCTTTGAACTTTTCCCTGGATTACAATTTAAAAGGACCATGTTACAGGACTCATGTAACAACAAACTTCTTTTTCTTTTCAAAGCCTGCGGTGAATGGACTAGCACCGTATGAACTTACCTGTTTTTCTATTTTTCCAATATTTTTCAGTGTTTTTTGTAAATTTTTGTATTTTGAGACTTTGTAAATATGCTACCTGTTATTGTTATAAATTGTTATCCCATTTGTTTGAACAAAAATGCTCAGTCCAGGAGTACTGAAATTACCTAGAGGGGTATGTGGCGCTCATGCAGGTAGCCACAGACTTCCCTAATGCACAGCTGGGTTTCCACAGCAGATACCTACTACATGCAACATCTTCCACCCCGGCGCAGTAGGGGGAGCTAGACTCACTGCCTTTAGGTGAGGTCCCCTATAAATAGTGCTGCTGGGGGAGGAGTTAGTTAGAGTGTACAGATGCTAGGAGAGCTTCGAAGACTTCCTGGTGGTCGGTGCCGCGGATAGGCCCGAGCCAGTGACCTGGAGTGGCCCTTCTGACGTCCCGCAAGCCTGAGTGGGGAAAGAAGGCAAGGAGTAGAAAGCCATTAGGGAGTGAAGAAATAGTGGAAGTTCACCCAAGGACTTACTGAACATCGGGGATCCGCTCCTGTAGAATACTTCAGGACTACAGAAAACCCTGTCGCATTGTGGAGACTTCAGTCACCCGATCCCCCTGTGAGTCCAGAGAGAGGGAGCTAGATACCGCAGTGTAGATCAACACAGCAGTGGTCAGAGAGGGTAACCCATGGACCGCACAGGAGGAAAGAGCAAGGACAGGAAGAGAGAGGAGGCCGGTCTGGCTGCATGCAGACTGGGCTTCAGTTACCACACAGGAACAGAGAAGGCCTTATACCCACTTGCTGTGAGGACCCACTGTGCACCTGGTCACCTGTCAGTGCCCTGGACATCTTTACCTGTGTACCACCAGTAAAAGGTAAAAGAGACTTCTGCAGTGTGTGTGCATCATTCCTCTCCACTTCCGGTATCCCTTATAGACTGCTCCATCATCCCTATCCCGACCTACAGCTCCACTCCAAGCTGCCCCTACACACCAGGCTGCCCTGGAGGACCCACTCCACCTGTAGGGAGCTCAGCCAACTCAGCCGCACTACCATCTTCCTCCAGCGGACTGTGACGGCGCTGGTGACCCATCACCAGGTACTACAGGTGACGTCACATGACAGAAACTCTTATCCCCTGTAAATACACCCTTTTTGAAGTGTCACCCAGGCCACGGGATCAGGCGCTGCCACCAGTGACATCCCCGTTAACCCCTTGGAGCCTGATACCCGAGTACCCCAGGGCCTGGGGCTCGACATATATATGTGTGTATGTGTGTCCCCGCCGCGTCACGTGACCCGCTGTGTGTGTGCATATGTGGACCCGCTGTGCCACTTGGACCAGTGTTTGTTTGTGTATACGTTTGTGTTTCCCCACTGCGTCACGTGTCCCGCCACATATGTGTGAATATATGTTTTTATATAGATACATATATATATACACACACATATATATGACAACAATGGCTGCGTCATATGACCTGGTGCGTATGTATCTATCTATATAGATCTATATACAGTTGTGGCCAAATGTATTGACACCCCTGCAATTCTGTCAGATAATACTCAGTTTCTTCCTGAAAATGATTGCAATCACAAATTCTTTGGTATTATTATCTTCATTTAATTTTTCTTCAATGAAAAAACACAAAAAGAATTGTTCTAGAACCAAATTGGATATAATTCCACACCAAACATAAAAAAGGGGGTGGACAAAAGTATTGGCACTGTTAGAAAAATCATGTGATGGTTCTCTAATTTGTGTAATTAACAGCACCTGTAACTTACCTGTGGCACCTAACAGGTGTTGGCAATAACTAAATCACACTTGCAGCCAGTTGACATGGATTAAAGTTGACTCAACCTCTGTCCTGTGTCCTTGTGTGTACCACATTGAGCATGGAGAAAAGAAAGAAGACCAAAGAACTGTCTGAGGACTTGAGAAACCAAATTGTGAGGAAGCATGAGCAATCTCAAGGCTACAAGTCCATCTCCAAAGACCTGAATGATCCTGTGTCTACCGTGCGCAGTGTCATCAAGAAGTTTAAAGCCCATGGCACTGTGGCTAACCTCCCTAGATGTGGACGGAAAAGAAAAATTGCTGAGAGATTTCAACGCAAGATTGTGCGGATGGTGGATAAAGAACCTCGACTAACATCCAAACAAGTTCAAGCTGCCCTGCAGTCCTATTGTACAACAGTGTCAACCCGTACTATCCGTCGGCATCTGAATGAAAAGGGACTGTATGGTAGGATAGCCAGGAAGACCCCACTACTTTCCCCGAGACATAAAAAAGGCAGGCTGGAGTTTGCCAAAACTTACCTGAAAAAGCCTAAAACGTTTTGGAAGAATGTTCTCTCTTTTTAGGCAAAGGCATCAACATAGAGTTTACAGGAGAAAAAAAGAGGCATTCAAAGAAAAGAACACGGTCCCTACAGTCAAACATGGCGGAGGTTCACTGATGTTTTGGGGTTGCTTTGCTGCCTCTGGCACTGGACTGCTTGACCGTGTGCATGGCATTATGAAGTCTGAAGACTACCAACAAATTTTGCAGCATAATGTAGGGCCCAATGTGAGAAAGCTGGGTCTCCCTCAGAGATCATGGGTCTTCCAGCAGGACAATGACCCAAAACACACTTCAAAAAGCACTAGAAAATGGTCTGAAAGAAAGCACTGGAGACTTCTAAGGTGGCCAGCAATGAGTCCAGACCTGAATTCCATAGAACACCTGTGGAGAGATCTAAAAATGGCAGTTTGGAGAAGGCACCCTTCAAATATCAGGGACCTGGAGCAGTTTGCCAAAGAAGAAGGTCTAAAATTCCAGCAGAGCATTGTGAGAAACTCATTGATGGTTACAGGAAGTGGTTGATCGCAGTTATTTAGGGTAAAGGTTGTGCAACCAAGTATTAAGCTGAGGGTGCCAATACGTTTGTCCGGCCCATTTTTGGAGTTTTGTGTGAAATGATCAATGTTTTGCCTTTTGCTTCATTCTCTTGTGTTTTTTCATTGAAGACAAATTAAATGAAGATAATAATACCAATGAATTTGTGATTGCAATCATTTTCAGGAAGAAACCGAGTATTATCTGACAGAATTGCAGGGGTGTCAATACTTTTGGCCATAATTGTATATATATATCTAATACTAGATGGGTGCCCGATGCACAATGCATCGGGATTCTAGCAGAGCGAGTCTCTGACTCGCAATGGCCGCTTCGCGGCCAATGCTTCGCGCTGCTAAGGCGACTCGCCATGCCCGCTGCGCGGGCATAGCGAGTCGCCTTAGAGCTGCTCGCAATGGCCGCTGCGCGGCCAATGCTTCGTTCGTATCCACATGACGACATTGACTCGCAGCGAGAGCGGTCTCAAAAGGGGCAAAAAACCCATTCGTGATTATATAATAGATATAAAAGCCGAAGGCACTTCCGTCACTTTGTCCGGAGCTATATATAGAAGCCAATGGCACTTCCGTCACTTTGTCCGGAGCTACGTGACATCACTGGAGCCCTACACCCGTTCAGGGTGAGCCAAGATGGCGGCCGTAAGCGGGAGCGGGACTCATACAGCCCGCTACGCTTACAGCCGCCCCTACAGTGCCCCAAAACACACACACCATCCGAACAACACCACACATACACACACACCCGGACACACACACACACTCTCGCTACACTTTCGCAGCACTGCATCCACTCCTCAATCATCACCGCCGCATACACACCGCCATCCTAAACAACATCACATATATACACACACACACACACACTCTGTCACTACACTATCTTATATTCTCACCGGTCCAGGCTCCACCAGCGATCGAGCTATATCTTCAGATGCTGTTTACAGGACCTCGCATTATGTCACAGTCACGTGAACTGTCATGTGACTGTGAGACTACGCGAGATCCTGCACACAGCTTCTGAAGATATAGCTCGATCGCTGGTGGAGCCTGGACCGGTGAGAATATAAGATGCTTTCTCATTTTTAACCCCTGCAGTCCGGAGCACAGGAGCGGGAGAGGGGAGCACGGGGCACCACAAGGCCATCGGGACGGGGGATAGCACGGGGAACCCGACGGAACGGTACAGGGGAGATGACGGGGACCGCACGGGGGAGAGCACAGAGGCTTGCACGGGGCACCTTACGGCCGAGAGCATGGGGGCAAAATGTATCCCCTATCACCGATGTCTATTGTTCCTGCTGCAGTGTCACCTCTGTGTATTGTACCTGCTGCTCTATCACTTCTGTGTATTGTACCAGCAGAACTGTCACCTCTGTGTATTGTACCTGCTGCACTGTCACCTGTGTGTATTGTATCAGCAGCAGCAGCAGCTGTGTCACCTCTGTGTATTGTACCAGCAGCAGTTTCACCTGTGTGTATTGTACCAACACCAGCATTCTCACCTCTGTACCTGCTGCACTGTCACCTCTGTGTATTGTACCAGCTGCAACAGCAGTGTCACCTCTCTGTATTGTACCAACAGCACTGTCACCTCTGTGTATTGTACCTTCTGCACTGTCACCTGTGCGTATTGTACCAGCAGCTCTGTCACTTCTGTGTATTGTACCAGCAGCACTGTCACCTCTGTGTATTGTACCAGCAGCACTGTCACCTGTGTGTATTCTACCAGCAGCAGTCACCTCTGTGTATTGTACCAGCAGCCCTGTCACCTGTGTGTACTGTACCTGCAGCACTCTCACCTCTGTGTATTGTACCAGCAGCACTGTCACCTGTGTGTATTCTACCAGCAGCAGTCACCTGTGTGTATTGTACCAGCAGCCCTGTCACCTGTGTGTATTGTACCAGCAGCACTGTCACATCTGTGTATTGTACCAGTAGCACTGTGACCTCTGTCTATTGTACCAGCAGCACTTTCACCTGTGTGTATTGTACCAGCAGCACTGTCACCTCTGTGTATTGTACCAGCAGCACTGTCACCTGTGTGTATTGTACCAGCAGCCCTGTCACCTCTGTGTATTGTACCAGCTGCCTGTCACCTGTGTGTATTGCACCACAGCAGCACGTCACTCTGTGTATTGTACACCAGCACTGTCACCTTTGTGGTATTGTACCAGCAGCACTGTCACCTTGTGTATTGTACCAGCAGCATTGTCACCTGTGTGTATTGTACCAGCAGCACTGTCACCTGTGCATATTCTACCAGCAGCATGTCACCTGTGTCTATTGTACCAGCAGCAGCTCTGTCACCTGTGTGTATTGTACCAGCAGCACTGTCACCTCTGGTATGTACACCAGCAGCACAGGGAGTGTCACCACTGTGTATTGTACCAGCAGCACAGTCACCTCTGTGTATTGTACCAGCAGCACTGTCACCTCTGTGCATTGTACAGCAAGCAGCATTGTCACCTCTGTGTATTGTATCAGGACACACTGTCACCTCTGTGTATTGTACCGCAGCAGCATTGTCACCTCTGTCTATTCTACCAGCAGCAGCAGTGTCACCTCTGTGTATTGTACCAGCAGCACTGTCACCTCTGTGTATTGCACCAGCAGCACTTGTCACCTGTGTGTATTGTACCTGCAGCACCTTCACCTCTGTGTATTGTACCAGCAGCACTATCACCTCTGTGTATTGTACCAGCCAGCACTGTCACCTGTGTGTATTGTACCAGCAGCACTGTCACCTCTGTGTATTCTACCAGCTAGCAGCAGGAGTGTACCACTGTGTACTTGTATTGACCAGCAGCACGTCACCTCTGTGTGTATTGTACCCAGCAGCAGCACCAAGTCACATGTGTGTATTTTACCAGCAGCAGCACCAGTGTCTGTGTGTATTGTACCAGCAGCACAGTCACCTGTGTGTATTGCACCAACAGCAGCACAGTCACCTCTGTGTATTGTACCACCAGCATTGTCACCTTTGTGGGTATTGTACCAGCAGCACTGTCACCTCTGTGTATTGTACCAGCAGCATTGTCACCTGTGTGTATTGTACCAGCAGCACTGTCACCGGTGCATATTCTACCAGCAGCAGTCACCTGTGTGTATTGTGCCAGCAGCCCTGTCACCTGTGTGTATTGTACCAGCAGCTCTGTCACCTTTGTGTATTGTACCAGCAGCACTGTTACCTCTGTGTATTGTACCAGGAATACTGTCACCTGTGTGTATTGTACCAGCAGCATTGTCACCTCTGTGTATTGTACCAGCAGCAGCAGGAGTGTCACCACTGTGTATTGTACCAGCAGCACAGTCACCTCTGTGTATTGTACCAGCAGCACTGTCACCTCTGTGCATTGTACCAGCAGCAGCATTGTCACCTCTGTGTATTGTATCAGGAACACTGTCACCTCTGTGTATTGTACCTGCAGCAGCATTGTCACCTCTGTCTATTCCACCAGCAGCAGCAGTGTCACCTCTGTGTATTGTACCAGCAGCACTGTCACCTCTGTGTATTGCACCAGCAGCACTGTCACCTGTGTGTATTCTACCAGCAGCAGTCACCTGTGTCTATTGTACCAGCAGCAGCTCTGTCACCTGTGTATTGTACTAGCAGCCCTGTCACCTGTGTGTATTGTACCTGCAGCACTCTCACCTCTGTGTATTGTACCAGCAGCACTGTCACCTCTGTATATTGTACCAGCAGCACTGTCACCTGTGTGTATTGTACCAGCAGCACTGTCACCTCTGTGTATTGTACCAGCTGCCTTGTCACCTGTGTGTATTGCACCAACAGCAGCACAGTCACCTCTGTGTATTGTACCACCAGCACTGTCACCTTTGTGGGTATTGTACCAGCAGCACTGTCACCTCTGTGTATTGTACCAGCAGCATTGTCACCTGTGTGTATTGTACCAGCAGCACTGTCACCGGTGCATATTCTACCAGCAGCAGTCACCTGTGTCTATTGTACCAGCAGCAGCTCTGTCACCTGTGTGTATTGTACCAGCAGCACTGTCACCTCTGTGTATTCTACCAGCAGCAGCAGGAGTGTCACCACTGTGTATTGTACCAGCAGCACAGTCACCTCTGTGTATTGTACCAGCAGCACTGTCACCTCTGTGCATTGTACCAGCAGCAGCATTGTCACCTCTGTGTATTGTATCAGGAACACTGTCACCTCTGTGTATTGTACCTGCAGCAGCATTGTCACCTCTGTCTATTCTACCAGCAGCAGCAGTGTCACCTCTGTGTATTGTACCAGCAGCACTGTCACCTCTGTGTATTGCACCAGCAGCACTGTCACCTGTGTGTATTGTACCTGCAGCACTCTCACCTCTGTGTATTGTACCAGCAGCACTATCACCTCTGTGTATTGTACCAGCAGCACTGTCACCTGTGTGTATTGTACCAGCAGCACTGTCACCTCTGTGTATTCTACCAGCAGCAGCAGGAGTGGTACCACTGTGTATTGTACCAGCAGCACAGTCACATGTGTGTATTGTACCAGCAGCAGCACAGTCACCTGTGTGTATTTTACCAGCAGCAGCACAGTGTCCTGTGTGTATTGTACCAGCAGCACAGTCACCTGTGTGTATTGCACCAACAGCAGCACAGTCACCTCTGTGTATTGTACCACCAGCACTGTCACCTTTGTGGGTATTGTACCAGCAGCACTGTCACCTCTGTGTATTGTACCAGCAGCATTGTCACCTGTGTGTATTGTACCAGCAGCACTGTCACCGGTGCATATTCTACCAGCAGCAGTCACCTGTGTGTATTGTGCCAGCAGCCCTGTCACCTGTGTGTATTGTACCAGCAGCTCTGTCACCTTTGTGTATTGTACCAGCAGCACTGTTACCTCTGTGTATTGTACCAGGAATACTGTCACCTGTGTGTATTGTACCAGCAGCATTGTCACCTCTGTGTATTGTACCAGCAGCAGCAGGAGTGTCACCACTGTGTATTGTACCAGCAGCACAGTCACCTCTGTGTATTGTACCAGCAGCACTGTCACCTCTGTGCATTGTACCAGCAGCAGCATTGTCACCTCTGTGTATTGTATCAGGAACACTGTCACCTCTGTGTATTGTACCTGCAGCAGCATTGTCACCTCTGTCTATTCCACCAGCAGCAGCAGTGTCACCTCTGTGTATTGTACCAGCAGCACTGTCACCTCTGTGTATTGCACCAGCAGCACTGTCACCTGTGTGTATTCTACCAGCAGCAGTCACCTGTGTCTATTGTACCAGCAGCAGCTCTGTCACCTGTGTATTGTACTAGCAGCCCTGTCACCTGTGTGTATTGTACCTGCAGCACTCTCACCTCTGTGTATTGTACCAGCAGCACTGTCACCTCTGTATATTGTACCAGCAGCACTGTCACCTGTGTGTATTGTACCAGCAGCACTGTCACCTCTGTGTATTGTACCAGCTGCCTTGTCACCTGTGTGTATTGCACCAGCAGCAGCACAGTCACCTCTGTGTATTGTACCAACAGCACTGTCACCTTTGTGTATTGTACCAACAGCACTGTCACCTCTGTGTATTGTACCAGCAGCACTGTCACCTCTGTGTATTGTACCAGCAGCACTTTCACCTGTGTGTATTTTGCCAGCAGCAGTCACCTGTGTCTATTGTACCAGCAGCACTGTCACCTGTGTGTATTGTATCAGCAGCAGCATTGTCACCTCTGTGTATTGTACCAGCAGCACTGTCACCTCTGTGTATTCTACCAGCAGCAGCAGGAGTGGTACCACTGTGTATTGTACCAGCAGCACAGTCACATGTGTGTATTGTACCAGCAGCAGCACAGTCACCTGTGTGTATTTTACCAGCAGCAGCACAGTGTCCTGTGTGTATTGTACCAGCAGCACAGTCACCTGTGCTTTGTACCAACAGCAGCACAGTCACCTGTGTGTATTGTACCAGCAGCACAGTCACCTCTGTGTATTGTACCACCAGCAACACCAGTGTCACCTGTGTGTTTTCTTCCAGCAGCACTGTCACCTGTGTGTATTCTACCAGCAGCACTCTCACCTCTGTGTATTGTACCAGCAGCACTGTCACCTCTGTGTATTGTACCAGCAGCATTGTCACCTGTGTGTACTGTACCAGCAGCACTGTCACCTGTGTGTATCTTACCAGCAGCAGCATTTTCACCTTTGTGTATTGTACCAGCAGCACTGTCACCTTGTCTATTATACCAGCAGCAGCAGAAGCTGTGTCACCTCTGTGTATTGTACCAGCAGCACTGTCACCTCTGTGTATTGTACCAGCAGCACTGTCACCTGTGTGTATTCTACCAGCAGCAGTCACCTGTCTATTGTACCAGCAGCAACTCTGTCAACTGTGTATTGTACCAGCAGCACTGTCACCTCTGTGAATTGTACCAGCAGCACAGCACCATTGTCACCTCTGTGTATTGTACCAGCAATACTGTCACCTCTGTGTATTGTGCCAGCAGCAGCAGTGTCACCTGTGTGTATTGTACCAGCAGCACTCTCCCCTGTGTGTATTGTACCAGCAGCACTGTCAACTGTATGTATTGTACCAGCAGCAGCATTGTCACCTGTGTGTATTGTACCAGCAGCACTGTCACCTCTGTGTATTCTACCAGCAGCAGTGTCACCACTGTGTATTGTACCAGCAGCACAGTCACCTGTGTATATTGTACCAGCAGCAGCACAGTCACCTGTGTGTATTGTACCAGCAGCACAGTCACCTGTGTGTATTGTACCAGCAGCACAGTCACCTGTGTGTTTTGTACCAGCAGCAACACAGTCACCTGTGTGTATTGTACCAGCAGCACAGTCAGCTCTGTGTATTGTACCACCAGCACCAGTGTCACCTGTGTGTTTCCTTCCAGCAGCACTGTCACCTCTGTGTATTCTACCAGCAGCACTCTCACCTCTGTGTATTGTACCAGCAGCACTGTCACCTCTGTGTATTGTACCAGCAGCACTGTCACCTGTGTGTATTTTACTAGCAGCAGCATTTTCACCTCTGTGTATTGTACCAGTAGCACTGTCACCTCTGTCTATTCTAACAGCAGCAGCAGCAGTGTCACCTGTGTGTATTGTACCAGCACCACTGTCACCTGTGTGTATTTTACCAGCAGCACTCTCACATCTGTGGATTGTACCAGCAGCAGCAGTGTCACCTGTGTGTATTGTATCAGGAGCACTGTCACCTCTGTGTATTGTACCAGCAGCAGTGTCACCTGTGTGTATTGTATCAGCAGCACTGTCACCTGTGTATTGTACCAGCAGCCCTGTCACCTCTGTGTATTGTACCAGCAGCACTGTCACCTGTGTATTGTACCAGCAGCACTCTCACATCTATGTATTGTGCCAGCAGCAGCAGTGTCACCTGTGTGTATTGTACCAGCAGCCCTGTCACCTCTGTGTATTATGCCAGTAGCAGTGTCACCTGTGTGTATTGTACCAGCACCACTGTCACCTGTGTGTATTTTACCAGCAGCACTCTCACATCTGTGTATTGTACCAGCAGCCCTGTCACCTCTGTGTATTGTACCAGCAGCACTGTCACTTGTGTGTATTGTACCAGCAGCACTGTCACCTCTGTGTATTGTACCAGCAGCAGCAGTGTCACCTGTGTGTATTGTACCAGCAGCACTGTCACCTCTGTGTATTGTGCCAGCAGCAGTGTCACCTGTGTGTATTGTACCAGCACCACTGTCACCTCTGTGTATTTTACCAGCAGCACTCTCACATCTGTGTATTGTACCAGCAGCCCTGTCACCTCTGTGTATTGTACCAGCAGCACTGTCACCTGTGTGTATTGTACCAGCAGCACTGTCACCTCTGTGTATTGTACCAGCAGCAGCAGCTCTGTCACCTGTGTGTATTGTACCAGCAGCACGCTGTACACTCTGCTATGCACTCTACTCTGGCCAGGAGGGAGCCAGGGAACAGCGGCCGGCTGCGGCCTCAAGTGGCCCGGCCCCTCTTACCACACCCCACTTCGGTTCCCTGGCCCCCTCCTGCCTGCTCTTCCCCGGTCCCTTCCTGCCCCCACCTGCCTGCTCTTCCCCAGCTCGCTCCTGCCCGCACCCGGCTGCTCTTCCTTGCCTTCATCTTGCCCGCTCTCCCCCAGCCCCCTCCTGACCGCACCCGCCCGCTGTCCCCTATGGCAAGCAATCTGCTATATTGACTCAGAATTTTAACCCAGCTTCCCTTTGCATTATTCTTAAATCTTCATTAATCAACTATATACATAGTCTAGAATACCCGATGCTTTAGCAACGGGCACACATCTAGTTATATATATATGTGTGTGTGTGTGTATATGTATATATTTACATATATGTATGACGTGACCAGAAGTGTGTGTGGTGTGTGTATGTGTATGTGTGTGGCTCAGTGGTTAGCACTGTATATAGTGGTTCATTGGTTAGCAATATATACAGTGACTTCATGCTTAGCACTGTACAGTGGTTCAGTGGTTTGAACTGTGTGCGTTGGCTCAGTGGTTAGCACTGTATGGTGGCTCAGTGGTTAGCACTGTACGGTGGCTCAATGGATAGCACTGTATATGGTGGCTCAGTAGTTAGCAATATATACAGTGACTTCATGCTTAGCACTAAATGGTGGCTCAGTGGTTAGCACTGTATGGTGGCTTAGTGGTTAGCACTGTATATGGTGGCTCAGTGGTTAGCACTGTATATGGTGGCTCAGTAGTTAGCACTGTACAGTGGCTCAGTGGTCTGCACTCTACAGTAGCTCAGTGGTTAGCACTGTATGGTGGCTCAGTGGTTAGGACTGTATACGGTGACTCTGTGGTTAGCAATGTATGGTGGCTCTGTGGTTAGCACTGTATGGTGGTTCAGTGGTTAGCATTGTATATGGTGGCTCAATGGTCAGCACTGTACGGTGGCTCAGTGGTTAGCACTGTATGGTGGTTCAGTGGTTAGCACTGTACGGTGGCTCAGTGGTTAGCACTGTATTTTGGCTCAGTGGTGAGCATTGTATGGTGGCTCAGTGGTCTGCACTCCACAGTAGCTCAGTGGTTAGCACTGTATGGTGGCTCAGTGGTGAGCATTGTATGGTGGCTCAGTGATGGGAGGCAGGCACACGGGAGCCAGAAGGCACAGAGAAAGCAGGGGCACAGGGGACACAGAAGCCACAAGGGAGGAAGAATGCACAAGAGAGACAGTGTAAAAAGGGAGAGGCAGCGCACACGGAATGAGAGCACACAGAGTGGAGAGAAAGGCACAAGTAAGACAGAGCGCACAGCAGGAAGAGACAGCACAGACAGGACAGAGCGCACAACAGGACACAAGCACAGAGACTGCCCTCCCGATGCAATAGCATCGGGCCTGTTACTAGTGTATCTATTATATAATTGCCGTAACTGACTTCCGTCGGAGCGGCGCGACTTCCGGTGGCTTTGTTAGCGAGTCCTGGGTGCTTCTCCTGGACTCTGTCCGTGGCCGCGTAGCGTCCTCGGCGACTCGCGAAGCAATGCCCGCAAAGCGGGCATTGCGCGTCGTTGCCACGCACGCGAAGCGGGCATTGCGAGTCGTTGGCACCGCTAACAAAGCCACAGCCAGCAGCGACTCGCATAGGGCTGTAGTGTACACCGCTATGGTATACTACAGTCCCATGCCCATACGCCTGTCGCTTCAGGCCTGACAGGCGTATGGCCATGGGACTGTAGTATACCATAGCGCGTTGGCACCGCTAACAAAGCCACAGCCACCAGCGACTCGCATAGGGCTGTAGTGTACACCGCTATGGTATACTACAGTCCCATGCCCATACGCCTGTCGCTTCAGGCCTGACAGGCGTATGGCCATGGGACTGTAGTATACCATAGCGCTGTACACTACAGCCCCATGCTGTAAGCCACCCCCTCAGTGCGCCGCCCCTACCCCCTAAGCCCGCCGCCCACACTAAAGCCCCTACCCCCTAAGTCCCGCCGCACCTAAGCCCCGCCGCACCTAAGCCCCGCCGCACCTAAGCCCCTACCCCCTAAGCCACTACCACCTAAGCTCTGCCGCACCTAAGCCCCTACCCCCTAAGCCCCGCCGCACCTAAGCCCCTACCTCATAAGCCCCGCCGCACCTAAGCCCCTACCCCCTAAGCCCCGCCGCATACCCCCTAAGCCGCACCTAAGCCCCTACCCCCTGCCGCACCTAAGCCACTACCCCGCCGCACCTAAGCCCCTACCCCCTAAGCCACTACCACGTAAGCTCCGCTGCACCTAAGCCCCTACCCCTAAGCCCTGCCGCACCTAAGCCCCTACCTCATAAGCCCGCCGCACCTAATCCCCTACCCCCTAAGCCCCGCCGCATACCCCCTAAGCCGCACCTACCCCCTAAGCCACTACCACCTAAGCTCCGCCGCACCTAAGCCCCTACCCCTTAAGCCCCGCCGCACCTAAGCCCCTACCTCATAAGCCCCGCCGCACCTAAACCCCTACCCCCTAAGCCCCGCCGCATACCCCCTAAGCCGCACCTAAGCCCCTACCCCCTAAGCCCCGCCGCCCACACTAAAGCAAGCCCCTACCCCCTGCCGCACCTAAGCCACTACCCCGCCGCACCTAAGCCCCTACCCCTAAGCCACTACCACCTAAGCTCGGCCGCACCTAAGCCCCTACCCCTTAAGCCCCGCCGCACCTAAGCCCCTACCTCATAAGCCCCCTAAGCCCCTACCCCCTAAGCCCCGCCGCCCACAGTAAAGCAAGCCCCTACCCCTGCCGCACCTAAGCCACTACCCCGCCGCACCTAAGCCCCTACCCCCTAAGCCACTACCACATAAGCTCCGCCGCACCTAAGCCCCTACCCCCTAAGCCCCGCCGCACCTAAGCCCCTACCTCATAAGCCCCGCCGCACCTAAGCCCCTGCCCCCCGCACCTAAACCCCTACCAAGCCCCTACCCCCTAAGCCCCGCCGCATACCCCCTAAGCCGCACCTACCCCCTAAGCCACTACCACCTAAGCTCTGCCGCACCTAAGCCCCTACCTCATAAGCCCCGCCGCACCTAAACCCCTACCCCCTAAGCCCCGCCGCATACCCCCTAAGCCACACCTAAGCCCCTACCCCCTAAGCCCCGCCGCCCACACTAAAGCAAGCCCCTACCCCCTGCCGCACCTAAGCCACTACCCCGCCGCACCTAAGCCCCTACCCCCTAAGCCACTACCACCTAAGCTCCGCCGCACCTAACCCCCTACCCCCTAAGCCCCGCCGCACCTAAGCCCCTACCTCATAAGCCCCGCCGCACCTAAGCCCCTGCCCCGCCGCACCTAAACCCCTACCCCCTAAGCCCCGCCGCATACCCCCTAAGCCGCACCTAAGCCCCTACCCCCTGCCGACCTAAGCCACTACCCCCTAAGCCCCGCCGCACCTAAGCCCCTACTCCCTAAGCCACTACCACCTAAGCTCCGCCGCACCTAAGCCCCTACCCCCTAAGCTCCGCCGCCCACACTAAAGCAAGCCCCTACCCCCTGCCGCACCTAAGCCACTACCCCGCCGCACCTAAGCCCCTACCCCCTAAGCCACTACCACCTAAGCTCCGCCGCACCTAAGCCCCTACCCCCTAAGCCCCGCCGCACCTAAGCCCCTACCTCATAAGCCCCGCCGCACCTAAGCCCCTTCCCAATAAGCCCCACCGCATACCCCCTAAGCCGCACCTAAGCCCCTACCCCCTGCTGCACCTAAGCCACTACCCCCTAAGCCCCGCCGCACCTAAGCCCCTACCCCCTAAGCCACTACTACCTAAGCTCCGCCGCACCTAAGCCCCTTCCCCCTAAGCCCCGCCGCATACCCCCTAAGCCGCACCTAAGCCCCTACCCTGCCGCACCTAGCCACTACCCCTAAGCCACTACCACCTAAGCCCCGCGCACCTAAGCCTACCCCTAAGCCCGCACCTAAGCCCCTACCCCCTAAGTCTGCCGCACCTAAGCCCCTACCCCCTAAGCCCCGCCGCACCTAAGCCCCTACCCCCTAAGCCCCGCCGCACCCTTCTCTAACGACGCCGTCGATCACTTACATGTCTTCTTATTCATCTGATCGTCCGTCCGATCCACAACTCCTCCGTCCGGCCAGGCGTCTTCTTCGTCCGGCCCCGGGGGTCTTCTCTCTTCTTTCCGCCATCTCCGGCTCTTCCTCCGGCCCCGGGGGTCTTCTGTCTTCTTTCCGCCATCTTCCGCCTCCGACGTCCTCTTCACCTCTCATTGAGAGAGAATGGACGAAAAATCCTCCATTCTATCTGTATGAGATGTGAGGCGCTCTTCTGATTGGTCGCTGTCTACTGCCGTCAGCCAATCAGAAGACCGCCTCACTTCCCATTGACATACATTAGCGGTGTCTCGGCGATTTTAAGGCCAGGGCCCCTGGTTCTATTTTCCGGACATAAAATCGCCGACACACCGCTAATATATGTCTATGGGAAGTGAGGGCAAAATCTGATTGGTTGGCGTTAGCAGACAGCGACCAATCAGAATCGCGGCGCCATTTTTAAAAATCGCATAGACATACATTAGCGGTGGACACGCCGCTAATGTATCTCTATGGCATTTTTAAATATGGCGCCGCCATTCTGATTGGACGGCGCCTTCCCATAGAGATACATTGAGAAATGAGGCGCTATTGTGATTGGTCGGCGTCAGCACACAGCGACCAATCAGAACAGCTCCTCGCTTCCCATAGACATAGATTAGTGGTGTGTCCGCGATTTTATGGACGGAAAATAGAACCAGGGGCCCGGCCTTAAAATCGCCGACACACCGCTAATGTATGTCTAGGGGATCTTTAAAAATGCCGCCGCGATTCTGATTGGTCGCTGTCTGCTAACGCCGACCAATCAGATTTCGCCCTCACTTCCCATAGACATACATTAGCGGCATCTCCGCGATTTTAGGTCCGGAAAATAGAACCAGGGGCCCGGCCTTAAAATCGCCGACACACCGCTAATGTATGTCTATGGAATTTTTAAACATGGCGCCGCGATTCTGATTGGTCGCTGTCTGCTAACGCCGACCAATCAGATTTCGCCCTCACTTCCCATAGACATACATTAGCGGCGTCTCCGCGATTTTAGGTCCGGAAAATAGAACCAGGTGCCCGGCCTTAAAATCGCCGACACACCACTAATGTATGTCTATGGGATTTTTAAACATGGCGCCGCGATTCTGATTGGTCGCTGTCTGCTAACGCCGACCAATCAGATTTCGCCCTCACTTCCCATAGACATACATTAGCGGCGTCTCCGCGATTTTAGGTCCGGAAAATAGAACCAGGGGCCCGGCCTTAAAATCGCCACACACCGCTAATGTATGTCTATGGGATTTTTAAAAATGGCCCGCGATTCTGATTGGTCGCTGTCTGCTAACGCCGACCAATCAGATTGCGCCCTCACTTCCCATAGACATACATTAGGCGGGTGTCCGCGATTTTTGGTCCGGAAAATAGAACCAGGGGCCCAGCCTTAAAATCGCCG